>CM059430.1:67410285-68010285 GCA_030390025.1 Squalus acanthias
CTGGAGATTACACTACCCACCCAACACAGTGAGTGAAGGCTGGAGATTACACTACCCACCCAACACAGTGAGTGAGTGCGGGCTGGAGATTACACTACCCACCCAACACTGTGAGTGAGTTCGGGCTGGTGATTACACTACACACCCAACACAACGAGTGAGTGCGGGCTGGAGATTACACTACCCGCCCAACACAGTGAGTGTGGGCTGGAGATTACACTAGCCACCCAACACAGTGAGTGTTTGTGGGCTGCAGATTACACTACCCACCCAACACAGAGAGTGAGTGTGGGCTGGAGATTACACTACCCACCCAACACAGTGCGTGAGTGCGGGCTGTTGATTACACTACCTGCCCAACACAGTGAATGAGTGCGGGCTGGAGATTACACTACCGACCCAGCACAGTGAGTGTGGACTGGAGATTACACTACCCACAAAACACAGTGAGTGAGCGCAGGCTGGAGATAACACTACCCACCAAACACAGTGAGTGAATGCGGGCTGGAGATTACACGACCCACCCAACACAGTGAGTGAGTGCGGGCTGGAGATTACACTACCCACCCAACACAGTAAGTGATTGTGGGCTGGTGATTAGACTACCGACTCAACACAGTGAATGTGGGCTGGAGATTACACTACCCACCCAACACAGTGAGTACGGGCTGGTGATTACACTACCCACGCAACACAGTGAATGTGGGCTGCAGATTACACTACCCACCCAACACAGTGAGTGAGTGTGGGCTGGAGATTACACTATCCACCCAACACAGTGAGTGAGTGTGGGCTGGAGATTACACTGCCCACACAACACAGTGCGTGAGTGCGGGGCTGGTGATTACACTACCTAACCAACACAGTGAGTGAGTGCGGGCTGAACATTACACTACCGACCCAACACAGTGAGTGCGGGCTGAAGATTACACTACCCACCCAACACACTGAGTGTGGGCTGGAGATTACACTACCCGCCCAACACAGTGATTGTGGGCTGGAGATTACACTATCCACCCAACACAGTGAGTGAGTGCGGGATGGAGATTACACTACCCACCCAACACAGTGAGTGAGTGCGGGCTGGAGATTACGCTACCCACAAAACACAGTGAGTGTGGGCTGGAGATTACACTACCCACCCAACACAGTAAGTGAGTGCGGGCTGGTGATTAGACTACCGACCCAACACAGTGAGTGTGGGCTGGAGATTACACTACCCACCCAACACAGTGAGTGTCGGCTGGAGATTACACTAAGCACCCAAAAGATTCAGTTCGTGCGGGCTGGAATTACACTACCCACACAAAACAGTGAGTGATTGTGGGCTGGAGATTACAAAACCCACCCAACACAGTGAGCGTGGGCTGGAGATTACACTACCCACCCAAAACAGTGCGTGAGTGCGGGCTGGTGATTACACTACCTACCCAAAACAGTGAATGAGTGCGGGCTGAACATTACACTACCTACCCAAGACAGTGAGTGAGTGCGGGCTGAACATTACACTACCGACCCAAAACAGTGAGTGCGGGCTGAAGATTACACTACCCGCCCAACACAGTGACTGTGGGCTGGAGATTACACTACCCGCCCAACACAGTGACTGTGGGCTGGAGATTACACTACCCACCCGACACAGTGCGTGTGGGCTGGAGATTACACTATCCACCAAAACACAGTGAGTGAGTGCGGGCTGGAGATTACACTCCCCACCCAACACAGTGAGTGAGTGCGGGCTGGTGATTACACTACCCACCCAACACAACGAGTGAGTGCGGGCTGGAGATTACACTAAACGCCCAACACAGTGATTGCGGGCTGGAGATTACACTACCCACCCAACACAGTGAGTCAGTGTGGGCTGGAGATTACACTACACACCCAACACAGTGAGTGAGTGTGGGCTGGAGATTACACTACCCACCCAACACACTGAGTGTGGGCTGGAGTTTACACTACCCACCCAACACAGTGCGTGAGTGCGGGCTGGTGATTACACTAACTTCCCAACACAGTGAGTGAGTGCGGGCTGGAGATTACACTACCCACCCAACACAGTGAGCGTGGGTTGGTGATTACACTACCCACCCAACACAGTGAGTGATTGTGGGCTGGACATTACACTACCCACCCAACACACTGAGTGTGGGCTGGAGATTACACTACCCACCCAACACAGATGTGTAGGCTGGAGATTACACTACCCACGCAACACAATGAGTGTGGGCTGGAGATTTCACTACCCACAAAACACATTCAGTCAGTGCGGGCTGGAGATTACACTACCCACACAAAACAGTGAGTGAGTGCGGGCTGGAGATTACACTACCCACCCAACACAGTGAGTGTGGGCAGGTGATTACACTACCCACCCAACAGAGTGAGTGAGAGCGGGTTGGAGATTACACTACCGATCTAACACAGTGAGTGAGTGCGGGCTGGGGATTACACAACCCACCCAACACAGTGAGTGAGTGCGGGCTGGAGATTACACTACCCACCCAACACAGTGAGTGTGGGCTGGTGATTACACTACCCACCCAACACAGTGAGTGTGGGCTGGAGATTCCACTACCCACCCAACACAGTGAGTGAGTGTGGGCTGGAGATTTCACTACCCACCCAACTCAACGAGTGAGTGCGGCTGGAGATTACACTACCCACCCAACACAGTGAGTGTGAGCTGGAGATTACACTACCCACCCAGCACAGTGAGTGATTGTGGGCTGGAGATTACACTACCCACCCAACACACTGAGTGTGGGCTGGAGATTACACTACCCACCCAACACAGTGACTGTGGGCTGGAGGTTACACTACCCACACAAAACAGTGAGTGTGGGCTGGAGATTACACTATCCACCCAACACACTGAGTGTGGGCTGGAGATTACACTGCACACACAAAACCGTGAGTGAGTGCGGGCTGGAGATTGCACTACCCACCCAACACAGTGAGTGAGTGCGGGCTGGAGATTACACTACCCACCCAACACAGTAAGCGTGGGGTGGTGATTACACTACCCATCCAACAGAGTGAGTGTGGGCTGGAGATTACACTACACACCCCACACAGTGCGTGAGTGCGGGCTGGTGATTACACTACCGACCCAACACAGTGAGTGAGTGCGGGATGAAAAGATTACACTACCGACCCAACACAGTGAGTGTGGGCCGGAGATTACACTACCCACCCAACACAGTGAGTGAGTGCGGGCTGGAGATTACACTACCCGCCCAACACAGTGACTGTGGGCTGGAGATTACACTACCCACCCGACACAGTGAGTGTGGGCTGGAGATTACACTATCCACCCAACACAGTGAGTGTAGGCTGGAGATTACACTACCCACGCAAAACATTGAGTGCGGGCTGGTGATTACACTACCGACCCAACTCAGTGAGTGTGGGCTGGAGATTACACTACCCACCCAACACAGTGAGTGTGGGCTGGTGATTTCACTACCCACCCAACACAGTGAGTGAGAGCGGGTTGGAGATTACACTACCGATCCAACACAGTGAGTGAGTGTGGGCTGGTGATTAAACTACCCACCCAACACAGTGAGTGCGTGTGGGCTGGAGATTACACTACCCACCCAACACAGTGAGTGCGTGTGAGCTGGAGATTACGCTACCCACGAAACACAGTGAGCGCGGGCTGGAGATTACACGACCCACCCAACACAGTGAGTGAGTGTGGGCTGGAGATCACACTACCCACCCAACACAGTAAGTGAGTGCGGGCTGGAGATTACACTGCCCACACAACAGACTCAGTTTGGGCTGGAGATTACACTACCCACCCAACACGGTGAGTGAAGGCTGATGATTATACTACACACCCAACACAGTGAGTGAGTGCGGGCTGGTAATTACACTACCCACCCAACACAACGAGTGAGTGCGGGCTGGAGATTACACTAACCGCCCAACACAGTGAGTGCGGGCTGGAGATTACACTACCCACCCAACACAGTGAGTGAGTGTGGGCTGGAGATTACACTACACACCCAACACAGTGAGTGAGTGCGGGCTGGAGATTACACTACCCACCCAACACACTGAGTGTGGGCTGGAGTTTACACTAACCACCCAACACAGTGCGTGAGTGCGGGCTGGTGATTACACAACCTGCCCAACACAGTGAGTGAGTGCGGGCTGGAGATTACACTACCCACCCAACACAGTGAGCGTGGGTTGGTGATTACACTACCCACCCAACACAGTGAGTGTAGGCTGGAGATTACACTAGACACGCAACACAATGAGTGTGGGCTGAAGATTACACTACCGACCCAGCACAGTGAGTGTGGGCTGGAGATTACACTACCCACAAAACACATTCAGTCAGTGCGAGCTGTAGATTACACTACCCACACAAAACAGTGAGTGAGTGCGGGCTGGAGATTACACTACCCACCCAACACAGTGAGTGTGGGCTGGTGATTACACTACCCACCCAACAGAGTGAGTGAGAGCGGGTTGGAGATTACTCTACCGATCTAACACAGTGAGTGAGTGTGGGCTGGAGATTACACTACCCACCCGACAGAGTGAGTGAGTGCGGGCTGGAGATTACACTACCCACAAAACACAGTGAGCGCGGGCTGGAGATTACACTACCCACCAAACGCAGTGAGTGAGTGTGGGCTGGAGATTACAGTACCCACCCAACACAGTGAGTGAGTGCGGGCTGGAGATTACACTACCCACCCAACACAGTAAGTGAGTGCGGGCTGGTGATTACACTACCGACCCACCACAGTGAGTGTGGGCTGGAGATAACACTACCCACCCAAGACATTCAGTCAGTGTGGGCTGGAGATTACACTACCGATCCAACACAGTGAGTGAGTGCGGGCTGGGGATTACACAACCCACCCAACACAGTGAGTGTGGGCTGGTGATTACACTACCCACCCAACACAGTGTGTGTGGGCTGGAGATTCCACAACCCACCCAACACAGTGAGTGAGTGCGGGCTGGAGATTAGACTACCCACAAAACACAGTGAGCGCGGGCTGGAGATTACACTACCCTCCAAACGCAGTGAGTGAATGTGGGCTGGAGATCACAGTACCCACCCAACACAGTAAGTGAGTGCGGGCTGGTGATTACACTACCGACCCACCACAGTGAGTGTGGGCTGGAGATTACACAACCCACCCAACACACTGAGTGTGGGCTGGAGATTACACTACCCACCCAACACAGTGAGCGTGGTGTGGTGAGTACAATACCAACCCAACACAGTGCGTGTGGGCTGGAGATTACACTACCCACCCAACACAATGAGTGCGTGCGGGCTGGTGATTACACTACCCACCCAACGCAACGAGTAAGTGCAGGCTGGAGATTACACTACCCATCCAACACGGTGAGTGAAAGCTGGAGATTACACTACCCACCCAACACAGTGAATGAGTGTAGGCTGGAGATTACACTACCCACCCAACACAGTGAGTGAGTGCGGGCTGGTGATTAAACTACCCACCCAACGCAGTGAGTTAGTGCGGCTGGAGATTACACTACCCACCCAAAACAGTGAGCGTGGGGTGGTGATTACACTACCCACCCAACACAGTGAGTGTAGGCTGGAAAATTACATTACCCACGCAACACAGTGAGTGAGTGTGGGCTGGAGATTACACGACCCACACAAAACAGTGAGTGAGTGCGGGCTGGAGATTACACTACCCACGCGACACAGTGAGTGTGGGCTGGAGATTACACTATCCACCCAACACAGTGAGTGAGTGTAGGCTGGAGATTACACTACCCACGCAAAACAGTGAGTGTGGTCTGGAGATTACACTACCCACCCAACACAGTGAGTGATTGCGGGCTGGAAATTAAACTACCCACCCAACGCAGTGAGTGAGTGCGGTCTGGAGATTACACTCCCCACCCAACACAGTGAGCGTGGGGTGGTGATTACACTACCCACCCAACACAGTGAGTGTAGGCTGAAGTTTACACTCCCCACACAACACAGTGAGTGTGGGCTGGAGATTACACTACCCACCCAACACAGTGAGTGAGTGTGGGCTGGAGATTACACTACCCACCCAAAACAGTGCATGAGTGCGGGCTGGTGATTACAATACCTGCCCAACACAGTGAGTGAGTGCGGGCTGAAGATTACACTACCGACCCAACACAGTGAGTATGGGTTGGTGATTACACTACCCACAAAACACATTCAGTCAGTGCGGGCTGGAGATTACACTACCCACCCAACACAGTGAGCGTGGGGTGGTGATTACACTACCCACCCAACACAGTGAGTGCAGGCTGGAGATTACACTACCCACGCAACACAGTGAGTGAGTGTGGGCTGGAGATTACACTACCCACCCAACACAGTGCGTGAGTGCGGGCTGATGATTACACTACCTGCCCAACACAGTGAGTGAGTGCGGGCTGAGGATTACACTACCGACCCAACACAGTGAGTGTGGGCTGGAGATTACACTACCCACAAAACACATTCAGTCAGTGCGGGCTGGAGATTACACCAGCCACACAAAACAGTGAGTGAGTGCAGGCTGGAGATTACACTACCCGCCCAACACAGTGAGTGTAGGCTGGAGATTACACTACCCACGCAAAACAGTGAGTGCGGGCTGGTGATTACACTACCGACCCAACACAGTGAGTGTAGGCTGGAGATTACACTACCCACGCAAAACAGTGAGTGCGGGCTGGTGATTACACTACCGACCCAACACAGTGAGTGCGGGCTGGTGATTACACTACCCACCCAACACGCTGAGTGTGGGCTGGAGATTACACTACCCACACAACACAGTGAGTGTGGGCTGGTGATTTCACTACCCACCCAACACAGTGAGTGATTGCGGGCTGGAGATTCCACTACCCACCCAACACAGTGAGTGTGGGCTGGTGATTACACTATCCACCCAACAGAGTGAATGAGAGCGGGTTGGAGATTACACTACCGATCCAACACAGTGAGTGAGTGTGGGCTGGAGATTACACTACCCACCCAACACAGTGATTGAGTGCGGGCTGGAGATTAGACTACCCACAAAACACAGTGAGCGCGGGCTGGAGATTACACTACCCACCAAACGCAGTGAGTGAGTGTGGGCTGGAGATTACAGTACCCACCCAACACAGTGAGTGTGGGCTGGAGATTACACTACCCACCCAAAACAGTGAGTGAGTGCGGGCTGGAGATTAAAGTACCCACCCAACACAGTGAGTGTGGGCTGGAGATTACACTACCCCCCCAACACAGTGAGCGTGGGGTGGTGAGTACACTACCCACCCAACACAGTGAGTGTGGGCTGGAGATTACACTACCCACCCAACACAGTGAGTGCGTGCGGGCTGGTGATTACACTACCCACCCAACGCAACGAGTAAGTGCAGGCTGGAGATTACACTGCCCACACAACAGACTCAGTGTAGGCTGGAGATTACACTACCCACCCAACACGGTGAGTGAAAGCTGGAGATTACACTACCCACCCAACAGAGTGAGTGAGTGTAGGCTGGAGATTACACTACCCACCCAACACAGTGAGTGAGTGCGGGCTGGTGATTACACTACCCACCCAACACAACGAGTGAGTGCGGGTTGGAGATTACACTACCCGCCCAACACAGTGAGTGCGGGCTGGAGATTACACTACCCACCCAACACAGTGAGTGTGGTCTGGAGATTACACTACCCACACAACACAGTGAGTGATTGCGAGCTGGAGATTAAACTACCCACCCAACGCAGTGAGTGAGTGCGGGCTGGAGATTACACTACCCACCCAACACAGTGAGCGTGGGGTGGTGATTACACTCCCCACCCAACACAGTGAGTGCAGGCTGGAGATTACACTACCCACGCAACACAGTGAGTGTGGGCTGGAGATTACACTACCCACCCAACACAGTGAGTGAGTGTGGGCTGGAGATTACACTACCCACCCAACACAGTGCATGAGTGCGGGCTGGTGATTACAATACCTGCCCAACACTGTGAGTGAGTGCGGGCTGAAGATTACACTACCGACCCAACACAGTGAGTGTGGGTTGGAGATTACACTACACACAAAACACATTCAGTCAGTGCGGGCTGGTGATTACACTACCCACACAACACAGTGAGTGAGTGAAGGCTGGAGATTACACTACCCACCCAACACAGTGAGTGAGTGTAGGCTGGTGATTACACTACCCACCCAACACAGTGAGTGATTGCGGGCAGGAGATTAAACTACCCACCCAACGCAGTGAGTGAGTGCGGCTGGAGATTACACTACCCACCCAAAACAGTGAGCGTGGGGTGGTGATTACACTACCCACCAAACACAGTGAGTGTAGGCTGGAGATTACACTACCCACGCAACACAGTGAGTGAGTGTGGGCTGGAGATTACACTACCCACCCAACACAGTGCGTGAGTGCGGACTGGTGATTACACTACCTGCCCAACACAGTGAGTGAGTGCGGGCTGAAGATTACAGTACCGACCCAACACAGTGAGTGAGTGTGGGCTGGAGATTACACTACCCACCCAACACAGTGATTGAGTGCGGGCTGGAGATTAGACTACCCACAAAACACAGTGAGCGCGGGCTGGAGATTACACTACCCACCAAACGCAGTGAGTGAGTGTGGGCTGGAGATTACAGTACCCACCCAACACAGTGAGTGTGGGCTGGAGATTACACTACCCACCCAAAACAGTGAGTGAGTGCGGGCTGGAGATTACACGACCCACCCAACACAGTGAGCGTGGGGTGGTGAGTACACTACCCACCCAACACAGTGAGTGTGGGCTGGAGATTACACTACCAACCCAACACAGTGAGTGCGTGCGGGCTGGTGATTACACTACCCACCCAACGCAACGAGTAAGTGCAGGCTGGAGATTACACTGCCCACACAACAGACTCAGTGTAGGCTGGAGATTACACTACCCACCCAACACGGTGAGTGAAAGCTGGAGATTACACTACCCACCCAACACAGTGAGTGAGTGTAGGCTGGAGATTACACTACCCACCCAACACAGTGAGTGAGTGCGGGCCGGTGATTACACTACCCACCCAACACAACGAGTGAGTGCGGGTTGGAGATTACACTACCCGCCCAACACAGTGAGTGCCGGCTGGAGATTACACTACCCACCCAACACAGTGAGTGTGGTCTGGAGATTACACTACCCACACAACACAGTGAGTGATTGCGGGCTGGAGATTAAACTACCCACCCAACGCAGTGAGTGGGTGCGGGCTGGAGATTACACTACCCACCCAAAACAGTGAGCGTGGGGTGGTGATTACACTACCCACCCAACACAGTGAGTGTAGGCTGGAGATTACACTACCCACCCAACACAGTGAGTGAGTGTGGGCTGGAGATTACACTACCCACCCAACACAGTGCATGAGTGCGGGCTGGTGATTACAATACCTGCCCAACACAGTGAGTGAGTGCGGGCTGAAGATTACACTACCGACCCAACACAGTGAGTGTGGGTTGGAGATTACACTACACACAAAACACATTCAGTCAGTGCGGGCTGGTGATTACACTACCCACACAACACAGTGAGTGAGTGTAGGCTGGTGATTACACTACCCACCCAACACAGTGAGTGATTGCGGGCAGGAGATTAAACTACCCACCCAACGCAGTGAGTGAGTGCGGATGGAGATTACACTACCCACCCAAAACAGTGAGCGTGGGGTGGTGATTACACTACCCACCCAACACAGTGAGTGTAGACTGGAGATTACACTACCCACGCAACACAGTGAGTGAGTGTGGGCTGGAGATTACACTACCCACCCAACACAGTGCGTGAGTGCGGGCTGGTGATTACACTACCTACCCAACACAGTGAGTGAGTGCGGGCTGAAGATTACAGTACCGACCCAACACAGTGAGTGTGGGCTGGAGATTACACTACCCACAAAACACATTCAGTCAGTGCGCGCTGGAGATTACACTACCCACACAAAACAGTGAGTGAGTGCGGGCTGGAGATTACACTACCCGCCCAACACAGTGATGTGGGCTGGAGATTACACTATCCACCCAACACAGTGAGTTAGTGTAGGCTGGAGATTACACTACCCACGCAAAACAGTGAGTGTGGTCAGGAGATTACACTACCCACCCAACACAGTGAGCGATTGCGGGCTGGAGATTAAACTACCCACCCAACGCAGTGAGTGAGTGCGAGCTGGAGATTACACTACCCACCCAACACAGTGAGCGTGGGGTGGTGATTACACTACCCACCCAACACAGTGAGTGTAGGCTGAAGTTTACACTACCCACGCAACACAGTGAGTGTGGGCTGGAGATTACACTACCCACCCAACACAGTGAGTGAGTGTGGGCTGGAGATTACACTACCCACCCAAAACAGTGCATGAGTGCGGGCTGGTGATTACAATACCTGCCCAACACAGTGAGTGAGTGCGGGCTGAAGATTGCACTACCGACCCAACACAGTGAGTGTGGGTTGGAGATTACACTACCCACCCAACACAGTGCATGAGTGTGGGCTGGTGATTACAATACCTGCCCAACACAGTGAGTGAGTGCGGGCTGAAGATTACACTACCGACCCAACACAGTGAGTGTGGGTTGGAGATTACACTACCAACAAAACACATTCAGTCAGTGCGGGCTGGAGATTACACTACCCACCCAACACAGTGAGTGTGGGGTGGTGATTACACTACCCACCCAACACAGTGAGTGTAGGCTGGAGATTGCACTACCCACGCAACACAGTGAGTGAGTGTGGGCTGGAGATTACACTACCCACCCAACACAGTGCGTGAGTGCGGGCTGAGGATTACACTACCGACCCAACACAGTGAGTGTGGGCTGGAGATTACACTACCCACAAAACACATTCAGTCAGTGCGGGCTGGAGATTACACTACCCACACAAAACAGTGAGTGAGTGCGGGCTGGAGATTACACTACCCGCCCAACACAGTGACTGTGGGCTGGAGATTACACTACCCACCCGACACAGTGAGTGTGGGCTGGAGATTACACTATCCACCCAACACAGTGAGTGTAGGCTGGAGATTACACTACCCACGCAAAACAGTGAGTGCGGGCTGGTGATTACACTACCGACCCAACACAGTGAGTGTAGGCTGGAGATTACACTACCCAAGCAAAACAGTGAGTGCGGGCTGGTGATTACACTACCGATCCAACACAGTGAGTGCGGGCTGGTGATTACACTACCCACCCAACACACTGAGTGTGGGCTGGAGATTTCACTACCCACCCAACACAGTGAGTGTGGGCTGGTGATTTCACTACCCACCCAACACAGTGAGTGAGTGCGGGCTGGAGATTCCACTACCCACCCAACACAGTGAGTGCGTATGGGCTGGAGATTACACTACCCACCCAACACAGTGAGCGAGTGCGGGCTGGAGATTACGCTACCCACAAAACACAGTGAGCGCGGGCTGGAGATTACACTACCCACCAAACACAGTTTGTGAGTGCGGGCTGGAGATTACACTACCCACCCAACACAGTGAGTGAGTGTGGGCTGGAGATCACACTACCCACCGAACACAGTAAGTGAGTGTGGGCTGGAGATTACACTACCCACCCAACACAGTGAGTGTGGGCTGGAGATTACACTACCCACCCAACACAGTGAGTGAGTGTAGGCTGGAGATTACACTACCCACCCAACACAGTGAGTGAGTGCGGGCTGGTGATTACACTACCCACCCAACACAACGAGTGAGTGCGGGCTGGTGATTACACTACCCACCCAACACAGTGAGTGAGTGTGGGCTGGAGATTACACTACCCACCCAACACAGTGCATGAGTGCGGGCTGGTGATTACAATACCTGCCCAACACAGTGAATGAGTGCGGGCTGAAGATTACACTACCGACCCAACACAGTGAGTGTGGGTTGGAGATTACACTACACACAAAACACATTCAGTCAGTGCGGGCTGGTGATTACACTACCCACACAACACAGTGAGTGAGTGAAGGCTGGAGATTACACTACCCACCCAACACAGTGAGTGAGTGTAGGCTGGTGATTAAACTACCCACCCAACACAGTGAGTGATTGCGGGCAGGAGATTAAACTACCCACCCAACGCAGTGAGTGAGTGCGGCTGGAGATTACACTACCCACCCAAAACAGTGAGCGTGGGGTGGTGATTACACTACCCACCCAACACAGTGAGTGTAGGCTGGAGATTACACTACCCACGCAACACAGTGAGTGAGTGTGGGCTGGAGATTACACTACCCACCTAACACAGTGCGTGAGTGCGGGCTGGTGATTACACTACCTGCCCAACACAGTGAGTGAGTGCGGGCTGAAGATTACAGTACCGACCCAACACAGTGAGTGTGGGCTGGAGATTACACTACCCACAAAACACATTCAGTCAGTGCGCGCTGGAGATTACACTACCCACACAAAACAGTGAGTGAGTGCGGGCTGGAGATTACACTACCCGCCCAACACAGTGATGTGGGCTGGAGATTACACTACCCACCCGACACAGTGAGTGTGGGCTGGAGATTACACTATCCACCCAACACAGTGAGTGAGTGTAGGCTGGAGATTACACTTCCCACGCAAAACAGTGAGTGTGGTCTTGAGATTACACTACCCAGCCAACACAGTGAGTGAGTGTGGGCTGGAGATTACACTACCCACCCAAAACAGTGCATGAGTGCGGGCTGGAGATTACACTACCCAGCCAACACAGTGAGCGTGGGGTGGTGATTACACTACCCACCCAACACAGTGAGTGTAGGCTGAAGTTTACACTACCCACGCAACACAGTGAGTGTGGGCTGGAGATTACACTACCCACCCAACACAGTGAGTGAGTGTGGGCTGGAGATTACACTACCCACCCAAAACAGTGCATGAGTGCGGGCTGGTGATTACAATACCTGCCCAACACAGTGAGTGAGTGCGGGCTGAAGATTGCACTACCGACCCAACACAGTGAGTGTGGGTTGGAGATTACACTACCCACCCAACACAGTGCATGAGTGTGGGCTGGTGATTACAATACCTGGCCAACACAGTGAGTGAGTGCGGGCTGAAGATTACACTACCGACCCAACACAGTGAGTGTGGGTTGGAGATTACACTACCCACAAAACACATTCAGTCAGTGCGGGCTGGAGATTACACTACCCACCCAACACAGTGAGTGTGGGGTGGTGATTACACTACCCACCCAACACAGTGAGTGTAGGCTGGAGATTACACTACCCACGCAACACAGTGAGTGAGTGTGGGCTGGAGATTACACTACCCACCCAACACAGTGAGTGCGTGCGGGCTGGTGATTACACTACCCACCCAACGCAACGAGTAAGTGCAGGCTGGAGATTACATTGCCCACACAACAGACTCAGTGTAGGCTGGAGATTACACTACCCACCCAACACGGTGAGTGAAAGCTGGAGATTACACTACCCACCCAACACAGTGAGTGAGTGTAGGCTGGAGATTACACTGCCCACACAACACAGTGCATGAGTGCGGGCTGGTGATTACACTACCCACCCAACACAACGAGTGAGTGCGGGCTGGTGATTACACTACCCGCCCAACACAGTGAGTGTGGTCTGGAGATTACACTACCCACACAACACAGTGAGTGATTGCGGGCTGGAGATTAGACTACCCACCCAACGCAGTGAGTGAGTGCGGGCTGGAGATTACACTACCCACCCAAAACAGTGAGTGCAGGCTGGAGATTACACTACCCACGCAACACAGTGAGTGTGGGCTGGAGATTACACTACCCACCCAACACAGTGAGTGAGTGTGGGCTGGAGATTACACTACCCACCCAACACAGTGCATGAGTGCAGGCTTGTGATTACAATACCTGCCCAACACAGTGAGTGAGTGCGGGCTGAAGATTACACTACCGACCCAAAACAGTGAGTGTGGGTTGGAGATTACACTACCCACAAAACACATTCAGTCAGTGCTGGCTGGAGATTACACTACCCACACAAAACAGTGATTGAATGAAGGCTGGAGATTACACTACCCACCCAACACAGTGAGTGAGTGTAGGCTGGTGATTACACTACCCAACCAACACAGTGAGTGAGTGCGGGCAGGAGATTAAACTACCCACCCAACGCAGTGAGTGAGTTCGGGCTGGAGATTACACTACCCACCCAAAACAGTGAGCGTGGGGTGGTGATTACACTACCCACCCAACACAGTGAGTGTAGGCTGGAGATTACACTACCCACGCAACACAGTGAGTGAGTGTGGGCTGCAGATTACACTACCCACCCAACACAGTGCGTGAGTGCGGGCTGGTGATTACACTACCCACAAAATACATTCAGTCAGTGCGGGCTGGAGATTACACTACCCACACAAAACAGTGAGTGAGTGCGGGCTGGAGATTACACTACCCGCCCAACACAGTGACTGTGGGCTGGATATTACACTACCCACCCAACACAGTGAGTGTAGGCTGGAGATTACACTACCCACGCAAAACAGTGAGTGCGGGCTGTTGATTACACTACCGACCCAACACAGTGAGTGTGGGCTGGAGATTACACTACCCACCCAACACAGTGAGTGCGTGCGGGCTGGAGATGCCACTACCCACCCAACACAGTGAGTGCGTGTGGGCTGGAGATTACACTACCCACCCAACGCAACGAGTAAGTGCAGGCTGGAGATTACATTGCCCACACAACAGACTCAGTGTAGGCTGGAGATTACACTACCCACCCAACACGGTGAGTGAAAGCTGGAGATTACACTACCCACCCAACACAGTGAGTGAGTGTAGGCTGGAGATTACACTGCCCACACAACACAGTGCATGAGTGCGGGCTGGGGATTACACTACCCGCCCAACACAGTGAGTGTGGTCTGGAGATTACACTACCCACACAACACAGTGAGTGATTGCGGGCTGGAGATTAGACTACCCACCCAACGCAGTGAGTGAGTGCGGGCTGGAGATTACACTACCCACCCAACACAGTGAGTGCAGGCTGGAGATTACACTACCCACGCAACACAGTGAGTGTGGGCTGGAGATTACACTACCCACCCAACACAGTGAGTGAGTGTGGGCTGGAGATTACACTACCCACCCAACACAGTGCATGAGTGCGGGCTGGTGATTACAATACCTGCCCAACACAGTGATTGAGTGCGGGCTGAAGTTTACACTACCGACCCAACACAGTGAGTGTAGGTTGGAGATTACACTACCCACAAAACACATTCAGTCAGTGCTGGCTGGAGATTACACTACCCACACAAAACAGTGAGTGAGTGAAGGCTGGAGATTACACTACCCACCCAACACAGTGAGTGAGTGTAGGCTGGTGATTACACTACCCACCCAACACAGTGAGTGAGTGCGGGCAGGAGATTAAACTACCCACCCAACGCAGTGAGTGAGTGCGGGCTGGAGATTACACTACCCACCCAACACAGTGAGCGTGGGGTGGTGAATACACTACCCACCCAACACAGTGAGTGTAGGCTGGAGATTACACTACCCACGCAACACAGTGAGTGAGTGTGGGCTGCAGATTACACTACCCACCCAACACAGTGCGTGAGTGCGGGCTGGTGATTACACTACCCACAAAATACATTCAGTCAGTGCGGGCTGGAGATTACACTACCCACACAAAACAGTGAGTGAGTGCGGGCTGGAGATTACACTACCCGCCCAACACAGTGACTGTGGGCTGGAGATTACACTACCCACCCAACACAGTGAGTGTAGGCTGGAGATTACACTACCCACGCAAAACAGTGAGTGCGGGCTGGTGATTACACTACCGACCCAACACAGTGAGTGTGGGCTGGAGATTACACTACCCACCCAACACAGTGAGTGTGTGCGGGCTGGAGATTCCACTACCCACCCAACACAGTGAGTGCGTGTGGGCTGGAGATTACACTACCCACCCAACACAGTGAGTGAGTGCGGGCTGGAGATTACGCTACCCACAAAACACAGTGAGCGCGGGCTGGAGATTACACTACCCACCCAACACAGTGAGGGTGGGCTGGAGATTACACTGAGCACCCAACAGATTCAGTTCGTGCGGGCTGGATATTACACTACCACAGAAAACAGTGAGTGATTGTGGGCTGGAGATTACACTAACCACCCAACACAGTGAGTGTAGGCTGGAGATTACACTACCCACGCAACACAGTGAGTGTGGGCTGGAGATTACACTACCCACCCAACACAGTCAGTGAGTGTGGGCTGGAGATTACACTACCCACCCAACACAGTGCATGAGTGCGGGCTGGTGATTACACTACCCACACAAAACAGTGAGTGAGTGCAGGCTGGAGATTACATTACCCACCCAACACAGTGAGTGTGGGCTGGTGATTACACTACCCACCCAACAGAGTGAGTGAGAGCGGGCTGGGGATTACACAACCCACCCAACACAGTGAGTGAGTGCTGGCTGGAGATTACACTACCCACCCAACACAGTGAGTGAGTGCAGCTTGAGATTAGACTACCCACAAAACACAGTGAGCGCGGGCTGGAGATTACACTACCCACCAAACGCAGTGAGTGAGACTGGGCTGGAGAGTACACGACCCACCCAACACAGTGAGAGAGTGTGGGCTGGAGATTACAGTACCCACCCAACACAGTGAGTGAGTTTGGGCTGGAGATCACACTGCCCACCCAACACATTCAGTCAGTGCGGGCTGGAGATTACACTACCGACCCAACACAGTGAATGTGGGCTGGAGATTTCACTACCCACCCAACACAGGGAGAGAGTGCGGTCTGGAGATTACACAACCCACCCAAAACAGTGAGTATGTGCTGGCTGGAGATTAAACTAACCACGCAACAGAGTGAGTCTGGACTGGAGATTACACTCCCCGCCCAACACAGTAAGTGCGGGCTGGAGATTACACTACCCACCCAACACAGTGAGTGAGTGCGGGCTGGAGATTACACTACCCACCCAACACAGTGAGCGTGGGGTGGACATTACACTACCCACCCAACACAGTGAGTGTAGGCTGGAGATTACACTACTCACGCAACACAGTGAGTGTGGGCTGGAGATTACACTACCCACCCAACACAGTGATTGACTGCAGGTTGGAGATTCCACTACCCACAAAACACAGTGAGCGCGGGCTGGAGATTACACTACCCACCAAACACAGTGAGTGAATGCGGGCTGGTGATTACACTACCCACACAAAACAATGAGCGAGTGCAGGCTGGAGATTACACAATCCACCCAACACAGTGAGTGTGGGCTGGAGATTACACTGCCCACACAACAGACTCAGTGTGGGCTGGAGATTACACTACCCACCCAACACAGTCAGTGAGTGCGGGTTGGAGATAAAACTACCGACCCAACACAGCGAATGTGTGCTGGAGATTTCACTACCCACCCAACAGTGAGTGAGTGTGGTCTGGAGATTGCACTACCCACCCAACACAGTGCGTGAGTGCAGGTTGGAGATTCCACTACCCACAAAACACAGTGAGCGCGGGCTGGAGATTACACTACCC
Source organism: Squalus acanthias (assembly GCA_030390025.1). Classification (NCBI taxonomy): domain Eukaryota; kingdom Metazoa; phylum Chordata; class Chondrichthyes; order Squaliformes; family Squalidae; genus Squalus; species Squalus acanthias. The sequence continues at coordinate 67,427,878 of CM059430.1, forward strand.
ACCAAACACAGTGAGTGATTGCGGGCTGGAGATTACACTACCCACCCAACACAGTGAGCGTGGGGTGGTGATTACACTACCCACCCAACACAGTGAGTGTAGGCTGGAGATTACACTACCCACGCAACACAGTGAGTGAGTGTGGGCTGGAGATTACACTACCCACCCTTCACAGTGCGTGAATGCGGGCTGGTGATTACACTACCCACACAAAACAATGAGCGAGTGCAGGCTGGAGATTACACAATCCACCCAACACAGTGAGTGTGGGCTGGAGATTACACTGCCCACACAACAGACTCAGTGTGGGCTGGAGATTACGCTATCCACCCAACACAGTGAGTGTGGGCTGGAGATTACACTACCCACCCAACACAGTGAGTGAGTGAGTGCGGCCTGGAGATTACACTACCCAACCAACACAGTGAGTGAGTGTGGGCTGGAGATTACACTACCCACCCAACACAGTGAGTGTGTGCGGGCTGGAGATTACACTAGCCACCCAACATAGTGATTGAGTGCGGGCTGGAGATTACACTACCCACCCAACACAGTGAGTGTGTGCGGGCTGGAGATTACACTAGCCACCCAACATAGTGATTGAGTGCGGGCTGGTGATTACACTACCGACCCAACACAGTGAGTGTGGGCTGGAGATTGCACTACCCACCCGACACAGTGAGTGTGGGCTGGTGATCACACTACCCACCCGACACAGTGAGTGTGGGCTGGAGATTACGCTATCCACCCAACACACTGAGTGTGTGCTGGAGATTACACTGCCCACACAACAGACTCAGTGAGTGCGGGCTGGAGATTAGACTACCCACCCAACACAGTGCGTGAGTGCGGGTTGGAGATTACACTACCCACCCAACACAGTGAGTGAGTGCGGCCTGGAGATTACACTACCCAACCAACACAGTGAGTGAGTGTGGGCTGGAGATTACACTACCCACCCAACACAGTGAGTGTGTGCGGGCTGGAGATTACACTAGCCACCCAACATAGTGATTGAGTGCGGGCTGGTGATTACACTACCGGCCCAACACAGTGAGTGTGGGCTGGAGATTGCACTACCCACCCGAGACAGTGAGTGTGGGCTGGAGATTACACTACCCACCCAACACATGCAGTCAGTGCGGGCTGGAGATTCCACTACCCACACAAAACAGTGAGCGAGTGCGGGCTGGAGATTACACAATCCACCTAACACAGTGAGTTTGGGCTGGTGATCACATTACCCACCCGACACAGTGAGTGTGGGCTGGAGATTACGCTATCCACCCAACACACTGACTGTGGGCTGGAGATTACACTGCCCACACAACAGACTCAGTGTGGGCTGAAGATTACACTACCCACCCAACACAGTGAGTGTGGGCTGGAGATGACACTGCCCACCCAACACAGTGAGTGTGGGCTGGAGATTGCACTACCCACCCAACACAGTGAGTGAGTGCGGGCTGGAGATTACACTACCCACCCAACACAGTCTACAGGATGCACTGCAGCAACTCACCAAGGCTTCTTCGGCAGCACCTCCCAAACCCGTGACCACCAACACCAAAAAAGGCAGCAGGTTTATGGGACACCATGATCTCCTAGTTCTGCTCCAAGTCACATTCACTCCTGAATTGAAAATACATCTCTGTTCCTCAAGGTCGCTGTGTTAAATATCTTGAATTCCCTACCTAACAATATTGTGGAAGTACGTTCATCCCAATTCTGGACTACAATGCTTCAAGAAGAACGCCCATCCCCACCTACTCAAGTCCAACTAGGGATGGGCAAGAACTGCTGGCCTTCCTAACGAAGCCGATACCCCAAAGAATAATATAAAAATATGTAAAGATGGAACTGCACCTGAAGGTCGTGGTGCTTGTCAGTTTTGAAAAAGTGTAGCTTATTAAGAAGAAACAGAACTGTTGTAATATCCACAAGTCCAGCAGAAGTGAACTAATGAAAAGGACATTAAACATATTATGCGATCCATTCTGTTTCGAGAGATAAACACAATGTGAGCTTCAAATGTTTCCCCTGAACCATGCTGGTCTTAATAAATAATATTCTTGTTTCCTGATATCAAATATTGCACATTACAATAAAAGTGTTTTTGTATTGCTCATCTTGAATTTCTTTCAATGTTCAGTGAAATTTAGATAATGGTTAATTATTCAATGAGAGACTTTGTTGGGGCGGGGAATCACGTGCTGAGCGCCATAAGTTGGATTTTTTACTCACTCTTCAGCTCCAAATATTTTTTGCACAGCACATTGCTGGAAGTGCAAGCTAATAACGACGGGCCAACTTTAACTGGAGATCTGGGAATTTGGTGAACGACGGGGTCAATAGTCTAAATCCTTAATTAATGAGATTTAAGGCTAGAGAATGAAACAGAGGGACAACGGCAAATGAAATAGGATGAATTAGAGTCTTATATAGATAAATAAAATTCAAGAGAGGGAGATAAAGATTGGATTGAGAAAAAAGAGGGAAATGAAAAGTAAGAAAAAATACAAGAATTTATGTTTCAAAATCATCCAGGAACAATTTACTACCTGCGCCTTATTGTTGCTTGGAAAATTTACTAAAGCACACTTTTGTCAGATTGTATTTTAAAGTGATGTTAAAATAAGAGTAGTTTGAGCCCTTAGAGAATGTAATGACAACCGCAAAGTCCGGGCCAACTAGTTCAACAATTTCAGATTATAACCACTGCTCCCACTTTGTTGGACAGCAGCTGCTGGCAATCATTCTGCTTCTGTAATGTTCTGCTCCTCTCAACTCACCTTTTGTTTATTTACTTGTCCATTGCCACGCCCTTTTGCATTGCACCATCATCACTTTTGTTGTTTAATCCTTCCTGTCTTCCACCCTACTGCAGAACTTCCCTTTTGTTCATTTCTCCCACCCCCTTTTCCCTAAATCTGTACTTACTTAAGACCTGTTACATCTCCAAGTTTTTCCAGTTCTGATGAAAGGTCATCGACCGGAAACGTTAAATCTGTTTGTCTCTCCAAAGATGCTGCCTGACCTGCTGTGTATTTCCATCATTTTCTGTTTTTTTGTTCTAGATTTCCAGCATCAGCAGTATTTTGCTTTTGAAGCTCTCTTGTTCCTATTGACGTCAGTTTGCACCTAGTCGCAAATGCTTCTCCTGATGCGACCTCCCCTTTATTTTGCCACAGCAAATTAATTTCTGCAACAGCATCCAGTTTTCGTCCTCATATTCACTTCCGCCCAAAAGCTGAACGGCTGTCAGCGGAAGCGCACTAATTAGTAAATAACTGTTTCTTATCCCGTAAATTATTTGGTTGAGCTGCGGAGATACTGGGTCGTCGGAGTGGAATACGCGATGCACCTCCGACCGAATGGGGCTTCGGCAAACCTCACCCTACGCACTTCAATAAGCGCGTCATTTGACAGCTCCGATGCTGCCTTTTGATATTGCGTGTCATTTTATGACAGATTATGCACAAACCATTTTTTTTCAAATGACCGTGTTTATTCACAGCAAAGACAGCGATCTGTATTGTTCAATATGTCTGTGCGCGCTGTAGTTCTGGTCATATGGGTCTTCGGGATTATTTACACAGGTATTTTCTGCTCTTTCTCTGTTTTTCTCTGCTCTCCCTCTTCTACTTTGTACATCCTGTTAATTGTATCTCCCTCATTCCAAGTTCGAGTTGTCTTTAAAATTATAGTTTTGTTTCCTGACAGTTGATATTGACGCTCAGTTCCGAGTCTCCCAAGCTCCTGAAAGCAGGAGCTTGCTCTTGGGTTCAAACATCACCTTCTATTGTACATTCCCCATTTTTCAAAATAACTCTGATGTGAGTGTTTATTGGTGGAAACTTGGCGAAAATAAATTTCTGCAAACAGCCTCCGACAACAGGAAAACATTTATCCTTTTTAAACAAGGGGGAGCCTCCTTTCATCTCCTGAATATCAGTGCGTGGGACTCTGGGGTCTATTACTGCGGAGTGAGAAACCTGGGAAGCAGGATTGTAAACGGAACAGGCTCAACGATCAAAGTCTCCGGTGAGTGAAACTGTGGAGCCGAATGAGTTGCAACACAGCGATGCGTGGTGTTCTTGTTAGAATATTAGACTAATGATGCTTCACCAAACTACACATTCAATCCATGCTACTTAATGTTAAAGCATAGTTTAACTGAAGCGGCCCCTTGAATTATATGTATTCCCTTTTTTACTGTGTTATATACTCACTTGTATCACCGATTGATTGAGTAACTTTATTGATGCCAAAGTGTGAAAGAAGAAGTTTGCTCCAAACGCATGCTAACAGTGTTGCTACAATAATTTTAAATCGTTTATCCAGCTCTTAGATCGATACGCCTTGATTTACTTTAATGCGCCCTATACAGTTCTAATATCTGCTCCTAATGTATCTTGAGCACCAATAGTTTTCATATCTCTTTCCAAATTTATATAAGAATATAATATAAAATTGTTCGATTCTGCTTCTTCCCCCGTCAGTAAATATTTACTCAATTATTTGACTAAAAACGCGGGGGACAACATTTTGTAATGATAGTGCTGCGCTGTCTCGTTTGTTTCAATCTCTTATTCAAATATGAATTCTGCATACAAACACATTTTAAAAACACACCGAGCACTTTCAATTGCGAATTGTTAATGTGACTTCCAATACACCTTCCATATTATCAGTGCGCTATTCCCGTGTTATATTTCGGAATTAACACAGCAGTATCCAGGTAACCCACATTTGCTCAGACTGAAATTTACTAAAACATAACATATGGTCTACAATGTTTTCTTTCAATATATTTATGTTCCCAAACTACAAATCAGCCGTCTTAGATGATGATCTGTTTCAAATTCTGCAAAACAAATCTCTTCGCTTTTTAAAAAAAAATGTTGCCGAATAAGAATTTGTGCATTTCACAAAACCTTTTTAACTGACACAAAACTAGAGTTGTTTAGCTTGAAATAAAAATAGTTTTTTTTGGAGGGGGACAGGATTAGATTTCAAGGTTCGCTCTGCAGTATGTTTTGTCCTATTAAATACTAACCTATTTTTCTGATGCTTTAAAATTTTGAATTGGCGGTTTATTGACAAAAATCTAACTTCAAAAGTTAAAGAATGATACAGCACAGAAGCAGAACATTTTGCCCATCGTGCCTGCGCCGGCTCTTTGAAAGAGCTATCTGAAGGCTCAATCCCCTGCTCTTTCCCCATAGCCCTGCAATATATTGCTAGAAACTGCCATAGAAGTAAAACAATCAATTATTTCCGAAATATTTGGGTTAATTAATTTTTAGATAACATTTCGCTGCAGTCATTCAAAACTAAGATACATTAATAACATCCTATTGAAGGGCTCCAAATAAAGAGAAAATAATTTATAAATTCACGAATAAAATAGAGCAAATGCTATTTCTTACCCTTTTTTTCTACAGTTCCCCCAACTCCGCTGACGATTTTCTCCAAAGTACCTGAATTAAACTCCTCTGCTCTGAATCTCGTGTGTGAAACGGGAGAGTTTTATCCGGGGACTCTCAACCTCACTTGGTATAAAGATGGAATTGCGATTGTAATCGGCATAGAGACAAGTACAAAGTTGAACATGAACGGACTGTATGAAGCTTCCAGCCTGTTGAAGGAGGCACAGTCTGTCCGGAGCGGGGCTGTTTACACTTGTCAAGTGTCTCACCTGACACTGACGGATCCAGCTAGTGAGAGATTCATTGTTCCGACTTCTAACCGGGGTAAGGTGCCGACATTCTCACGAACACCATGAAATGTAGTTAAATAAGTGTACATTTACGGTGCAAGTTTAGCGTCGTTAGGAAGGCACTTCAATTAGCACCAGAGGCAAACATGTAGTGTAGATCCGCGTCAGGACCCGACTCCGAGCGAAGCGGAGTGAAACTCATTGGAGCGGGTAGTCGCTCACTGCTTAATTTTGACTCCACACGGAGCATAAATACTGTATAATGTAATTAAGTATGTGGTATGTGGCAAATATACTTTCAATGCAGAAACTGTAGGACATTTTTTTAAATAATTTATTTCCGGAAACTGCTAAAATATCTGCGATTCTCAATCTTCTGATGGCATGGAATGTGAAATTCAGCCTGGTGGCTGCGATAGGATGCTTGTCACTTCTCTAAATACATTTTATTATGTTTCGCCTCCACCTTAAGCGATCTTACTTTCTAACATTATTTAGTTTCTTTGCATCAACCTCGATTATCCCCGGGATTTATTCTTACTTTCTAATCCCAGGACTCTGCTAACATTGCAACTGACCATTGCGCCTTGCTGTGAAACCAGTTTAGAGGTGAATATTTGATCCTATGGCCAACTGTAGACAGGACTGAACATTATTACAGTTGCAAACTAAATGTTCTATGTACTTGACATTAATCAATAAATAGTAGGAGCTTGCAACAAAGGTAATGCAATTATCTTGGCGGACTTTAATCTTCATATAGACTGGACAAATTAAATTGGCAAAGGTAGTCTGGAGGACGTGTTCATGGAATGCATACTGGACAGTTTGCTAGAACAATATGTCATGGAACGAATCAGGGAACAGGCTATTTTATATCATGTATTGTGAAATGAGACAGGGTTAATTAGCAATCTCACAGTAAAGGATCCTCTGGGGCAGTGTGATCATAATATGATAGAATTTTACATTAATTTTGAGAGTGACTTGCCCAAGTCCGAAACTAGAGTTTTAAACTTAAATAAAGCCAATTAGATAGTTATAAGGGGCGAGTTGGCTAAGGTAGATTGGAAAAATAGATTAAACGGTATGGCAGTAGATTAGCAGTGGCTAGCATTTAAAGAAATATTTCACATTTCTCAACAAAAATACATTCCATTGAGAAACAAAAACTCCACGGGTAAAGTGATCCAACCGTGGTTAACTAAAGAAGTTAAGCTTTGCACTAGATTGAAAGAAGAAGCTTATAATGTTGCAAAGAATAATAGTAAACCTGATGATTGGGAGAGTTTCAGAAACCAGCAAAGGTTGACCAAAAAATAGATAAAAAGAGAAAAAAATAGAATGAGAGAAAACTAGCAAGAAATATAAAAACAGATTTTATGTGTTTCTACAAGTATGTAAAAAGGAAAAGAGTAGCAAAAGTAAACGTTGGTGCCTTAAAGGCTGAGACAGGATAAATTATTATGGGGAATAAGGAAATAGCAGAAATGTAAAACAAATATTTTGTATCTGTCTTCACAGTAGAAGACACAAAATGCATACCAAAAATGGTGGGGAACTTAATGTAATTAATATAAGTAGAGAAAAGGTACTAGAGAAACTAATGGGACTAAAAGCCGACAAATCTGCAGGAGCGGATGGCCTACATCCTCGGGTTCTAAAAGATGTGGCTGAAGAGATAGTGGATGCATTGGATTTGATTTTCAAAATTCCCTAGATTCTGAAATGGTCCCAGCGGATTTGGAAGCTCGCAAATATAACACTGCTATTTAAGAAAGGAGGGAGAGAAAAAAGCAGGGTACTACAGACCAGTTAGCCTGATATCAGTAGTCGGGAAAATGCTGGAATCCATTGTTAATGAAGTGGTATCAAGTCACTTCGGAAATCATAAAATGATTAGACAGCTTCCACATGGTTTTATGAAAGGGAAATCGTGTTTGACAAATTTATCAGCGTTTTTTCAGGATGTAACTGGCAGGGTAGATAAAGGTGAACTAGTGGATGTAATATATTTGGAATTCCAAAAGGCATTCGATAAAGTGCTACATAAAAGTTTATTACACAAGATTAGGGCTCATGGGGTTGGGGTAATTTAGAAGCTTGGATAGAGGATTGATTAACGGACAGAAAACAGAGAGTAGGGATAAACGGATATTTTTCATGTTGGCAGCCTGTAACTAGTGGGGTGCCGCAAGGATCAGTGTTGGGGCCTCATCTGTTTACAATCTATATTAATGACCTAGATGAAGGGACCGGGTGTAATGTATCCAAGTTTGCTGATAATCCAAAACTAGGTGGGAAAGTAAGCTGTGAGGAGAACACAAATAGTTTTCAAAGGGATATAGATAGCCTAAGTGAGTGGGCAGTAAGGTGGCAGATGGAGGATAATGTAGGGAAATATGATGTAATTCACTTTGGTAGAAAGAATAGAAAAACAGAATATTGTTTAAATGGTGAGAAACTTTCAAATGTTTGTGTTCAGAGAGATTTGGGTGTCCTCGTGCGAGAAATGCAGAAAGCTGGCATGCCGGTGCAGCAAGCAATAAGGAAGGTAAATGGCATGTTGGCCTTTATTGCAAGGGGGTTGGAGTATAAGAGTAACGAAGTCTTGCTATAATTCTACAGGGCCTTGGTGAGACCACACCTGGGGTACTGTGCACAGTTTTGGTCTCCTTATTGAAGGAAGGATATACTTGCCTTGGAGGCGGTGCAACGAAGGTTCACTAGATTCATTCCTGGGATGAGAGGGCTGTCCTATGATCAGAGATTGTGTTGAATGGGCCTAGACTCTCTGGAGTTTAGAAGAACGAGAGGTGATCTCATTGAAACATACAAGATTCCGAAGGGGATTGACAAGGTAGATGCTGAGAGGTTGTTTCCCCTGGCTGGAGTGTCCAGAACTCGGGGCCATAGTCTCAGGATATTGGGTAGGCCATTTAAGACTGAGATGAGGAAAAATTTCTTCACGCAGCGGGTTGTTAATCTTTGCAATTCTCTGCCCCAGAGGGCTATGAATGCTGTGTCTTTGAGTATATTCTAGGCTGAGATAGATTGATTTTTGGACTCAAGGTGAATCAAGGGATATGGAGATCGGGCGGAAATTGGAGTAGATATCGATGATTAGCCCTGATCTTATTGAATGGCAAAACCGGCCTATTCCTGCTCTTATTTCTTATGTTCTTATGTTCACACCACGTCATTGCAGCACTGTCGAAAAGTGTCGCTTTAGTCAATAAATCATTTGATTGAAGAACAATATCCACATCTTACTGTTTTTGTCGCTATTTTATTTTATCTAACAGGAGATAACAATACTTCCAACCACTTTCTCATTTACGGTTGTCGGGGGGGTGGATTTATATTTCTGCTGCTGGTGATCATCATTGGAGTCGCCGACACTGTAAGGCAAAGAGAGGTAAGAAATTAGCCATTTGGTCACGTTATTTTAGATAGAGAGTGGGCACGGATAAGTAGCAATACTATAATTTAGTTATAAGCTGACAGCAATATATTATCAGGATCGTGAACGTCTTGAAATCTAGTTCTTCATATAATTAATTAATTCACCTTTATATTTTGCATCGTGGTGACATGATTACAGTCTAATCGCTTTGCTTGGAGCTGCAGTTTGAGAAATGTAACTCTGTGGGCTGCGAACGTCAAACACGAAGGAGTAGATTCTCAACTTGTCATCTGGGTGTAAAGCTGGCCGCCCTTTATTGAAACTGTCCGATTTTCAGCAGCATTCTTCTCAAATTGAAATTCCACGCGTTAGATTAAGATTACCGCTGGACTCCTCAAGAAACGTATAGCTTCTGCATACTGCAGGGTTTTGATTTTCCAAATAATGTATTGAAAGAAATGCTCAACTTTTAACATAATTAAACAAAATGCCTTTAAAACTTGATACATAAATTAAATGTATATTTTCATGAAGGATTTCTAATTTCATTCATTACTAGGAGCAGGGAGATCTGTGGAGATTTCAGACCATCATGAAGAGCGGGTAAGTTTACAACATTCACTCCGGGAGATATTTCAAATAATGAAGAGACAACTTCGACGCTCTATAATCAAGTCAATACACTCTAACACCATTTCGTACAAATACCTTTCACGATTTATTATAATTTAGAGCATGTTCACAAAAATATTAAACCCTTGTTGTGATGATGGCAGAAGTAATGTAGGTTTTGCGAAAACTTTGCACGTTTCCTTGAAAATATATGCAATTGGCAGTTAACATCGACATTCCGAGGCCAGAAAGAGAAGTAATCAGTTCCTGCCAGCTAGAACTTCTGCGAGTCTGCATGGACTTTCCCTGAGGACATGCTCGGACTAAGCTGGGTTTTGTTCCCAGGTAGAAACTCCTACTTAGTCATTATCTGAGTTTACATATAAAGAATGGCCAGTTGGTGAGGTATCAGAGGCGCCCAACAGCCAGATCTCAGCATGCATCAGCGCCTTGAACAATGACAGTGAGAAAATTGGTAAAACAAGTGGAATATACACAGACACGATTGAGGAATGTGAAGCAGTTTCACATGAGATCCAGTTATGACACAATTTTTCATGAACCTGGGAAAAATGAAACATCAGTATCATGCTCATTTTTCATTCAATTTTGTATTCTACTTAAAATATAACAGAAATAAACTGATGTTTTGCAGTTCATGAAGTGAGTAACGGATGAGTTAATGCCTTATGCCCCATTAGATTTTACCAATTCCAACCTAACTGCAAGATTTATACGCCCAGAGGAAAGGACAGTTTACGCCCAGGTAAGGCTGAAAAACACAGCAGAACCATGCATCGCCCTTGTAGAACTAAGATACAAGGGGCGCAACAATAAATGTGGTTGAGCTCACGTGTGTTACTTTAAATTAAGTCTTGTTTTATATTGGGCCTTGCTGGTGCACACAGATAAAAACTATGAGCTAACGACTTTCCGAAACGTTGACCCCACAGACCAAGCAAGCGAGAGCTGAGAACAAGCTGACGTATGCCGCTCTCGAACTGAGTGACGCCAAGAAAGCAGGAAAGCTCAAACCTAAGGACAAGAGCACAGAGTATGCTCAACTTAAGACAACAACCCAAAGAGGAGCAACACAGGATATCTACACAGAAGCCAGGGTCCCGTAATGTTAGTTATCAATGCGGCAGCCGTTTTACTGCTGTACATCGATCGCATTTTTCTATGAAGTACGGTGCTTACACACATTTGTATACCTGTTACCCTGTAGTTACTCTATGTTTTTCACTTCAAGAAGCAACACAGATCTTAGGTTTCGAACGTAATTATAGTTACGGGTACGGTGACGCTTTGTAGAATAATAATTCCTAAGTAAAAGTTAACATTTTTAAATTCTGGGTATCACAAACGTCAGCTGCACGCTTTCTTAATAAAAATGATGTTTAAAACTTTGGTTTAACAAGGTAATGGCATTTCAGTTAGAAACTGCCACATTTACCACATTTTCGTTGAATAGTCCAGCCGATTTTCATCCCTTTTTGATCTCAATGTATCTTGTTCTCTTCCACCTTGTCTCTGTTTATTACATGTTAAATTCCCATATTCCATTTTCTCAAACTGAGTTATCTCCCGTTTTTAACTAATAGCTATAATTAAACGGTCACATTTGTACCGTGATAGATAGTGTTTTCGCAAGGCTGTCAGTTATTTAAAGCAAGGCTCTTACAGTTAATTAAATATTGATTTCAATTATTGCGCCATCAGTTAATGAGGAACAATAGAGATAGAGACTGGCGGAAGTGACTAGCAATAACATAAGTGTTAGAATGATTTTTTACCGATCAACACTGAGTTCTGTCTATAAGTTTTGCTCTATGTTCTGCATTAATTCACTGAATTAATGCATTTACTTACATCTTCCCTAAAACATGCAAATAAATTAGTAACATTATACGAAATATGCAGCGACGTAAAGTACAGTGACAGCAGCCAATTATGTTAATCATTGTTGTACACAGTTATTCACCTATTTTTAATCATTGTCACTTTCAATATGTATCTCGCAAAATCGATCCTAAAATCATTACTGATTATTTGGTGCGTATACCTTCAATCAGGTTTGAGAATGAAGTTTATAAGTGATTTGAATATCAGAGAATCCCAAATTAAATATCTTCAAAAATGTGTTACCATTTCTCAACACTTACCCTATTACTTAAAGCTGCTGACATGATATAACACATCATGTGTGTTACGCTTTTTGCAGCCCAGCAGGGAAAACGTTATGAATAAATTCAAGCACTGATACATGTTGATTAGATGCCTGTTTTACTGAGACAATGCTAAATTTGTAAGGGAAAATCAGAACAGTTCGAATAAATTCTATTTCTATTTTTATATTTCCAATAGCAATGCTTTTAATACATTTGACGCACGCTTCTTTCTGTACCTGACATGTATAATTAAAATATCTCGGAACATTTCCCCCACATTATTAACTTCGTTTTATTTCTGTTTTATAGCTGTGGTAACAGTTTCACTGGTATTCGATAGAAGTGTATAACTGTGAATACATTGCTCCAGTTCAGCCATAAAATAAAGAACTGCTCACAGCTCCATTTATTCAATAAAAATATATAACTGTGTACAAATATCTCTATTTCTGCAGCAATATTATATAACTGAGTTTCTATATTAAAAAAGCTTAGAAGTATGAAAAATTGCAACTTTCTTGTGAACGCTTTTATTCTTTTTTTAATTTTCTCCACGGAAATATACATTCCCAAAATGTAGCTTCTCCCTATAATGGATATTGATTGAATAGTTTACAGTCTTATGATTTTAGGACCTGAAGTATTCCTTCGAAAGCAAAATGGAATTGGTCAGATTAATTTAACAGCGTTACATTACTGTATACTGTGGTAAAATATTACGTTCTCTGCCCACAGTCAGTTACGTTGATTTTCCGATTTTTCAGTCTTTTTATCAAGGGAGTTGAATCGAGTTGGTGATACTACGGAACGAGATGGGGTAAGGGATTTGGTATAGTGCGTCGGTCCCATTGAGTGTGTTCATATTAGGGGTTGAGTGAGATGGAACGTCAGATCAGGGACTTGTCAAATTGTCGTTGGGCCATTTCGACTAAGTCTTTATCACTCTCCTGAGGAATTAAAAGTATTTTGTCTTCTCCTCAGATTTAGTTCAATTAAATCTCAAATGTCCAACATAAGTGGTCTTATTTCTTGTTTTGTATTCGTTTTATGAGATGTTGGCGTCGCTGGCAAGGCCAGCATTTATTGCCCATCCCTAATGGGCATTGAGATGATGGTGGTGAGTCGCCCTCTTGAACCGCTATCATGTGGCTATCTAATTCATCTTTCATGTATATTTATAACAGAAAAACGGCCAAACGTCGCTATTTTCATTGTGGGGCGTTACTTTTTAATATTGTAGTAGAACTACAGTCTTTTCTTGTAGTATTTTTGGTTACCATCAGAACCGTTTTTCAGTAAACCGCTTATATACGCCACATTCTGTGACATAAAATGCATAATTGATTATTGCAATTGATAATTCCCAACTCGGGTTAAAGGATGTATCACAGGCCTCTTAAACAAGTGCGATGACGTGTTTTTAATTAGTAACATATAAATAACACTGAGGTCCTTTTATTGAGTGTAATCTAATAAATGTTATTAAAAATATAATATTCCTCCAAAGTACTGTGACACAGCATATGAATCTTAGGTTTTCCCCTGCATCTCTCAATAATCTAATCCCCGCACAAGTACGGAGAAGACACACAAGTGATATCAAAATACTCAGTGATAGTGAGAGAATTTTCATCAATGGAAGATTCTCGAATTGTTTCATCTTCTTACACTAAATGTCCAAAGAAATGCGTGCTATCTCACTATTACATCTGAAGTTTTTCATTCGGTTAAGTACAGCAGTCAATGAAATCTTGTATATTCAAGAGAAGCAGTGATATAGTTAAATTGATACTGTGTTATTCAAAATGATCGTTCCAGTAAAGTTTCCGAAAATAGAAGTCGCTCCACTTTCTGACGCAAGCACTCATTTAGCTACATTTACTCTCTTTACGAAGTTATTTTTGTACTTTCAAGATCTTCAGCGTCTGCACCGAAACCGCAGCATCTGGTGACTACATTCAGTCGTTCCAACGGTTGAGAATAAATAGCAAGCATGATTTTACTTAATATAAATCATTGTGGTTACCCGAGTTCACGTACTCCACGTAATGGAACTTTTTTGGGGTTAATTGTTTCGTTCACGTTCTTGTCAAATACAGGCTAGTTCATTTCCTGGCTAAATTAGACATGTTAAATTTCCTCTAACTAATATGACACTGAAAAGAGTAAGGCACGACACCTTTAGGAGGGCCTAGTAGGAGATCCAATTGTGTAATTATTGCATGGTTGTATTTGTTGAAAATATAAATCAATAGTGAATGAGACTTTTCTAGTGGAGTCTAACATGGTTCAGTGTTCAGTCCAGTAGTGGGATTCCTCTACATCAGGTATGAAATCAGTTGTCGGGGTTTGGGGGGCGTGGTGGGCGGCGATTGGAGCATTATTTTTCAAAAAATATAATTTTCATACTTTAAATACTGCGTTTTCAGTATTTGGAGCAATCCCTCCAGTCAGATATTCATCTCTGTGTTGCGCATAGGCCATGTTTAACGCCTCGGCGGTAAAGACGAAAAGAGGCCCAGAGAGATAAAACTGGACAGATCTCTAATTCGTCAGATGGATCCAGAATGTGCCAGGTGACTAGTTACTGACGAATAAGCTGAACACAGTTGGGCTCAAAACACTCCCTTGAGGTAATCCTACAGTAACGTCCTTAGATCTGCGATAATTAGTCTCCGACGAGTATCAACTTCTGCCACGTTAGAATTCAGCTAAGATTCTGGAATTCCCTTTCCAAATTTGTGCGCCTCTCCACCCCGTCTCCTCGTTTAAATCCCCGTTAATAGCTACCTCTTTGTAAAAATGTTAGTCAAGCCTCCTAATATCCTGTTCTTTGGGTCTCTGTCCTTTTTTTATATTACTCTGGGAAGTGTCTTCCGATGTTTTTTCTCATTAAAGTTGCTATATAGATAAAACATGTTGTTGAATACATTTACATACTTTCAGTCATGTATTTTGCAGTCACACGCTGGATTGCAGATGTTCACGAAACATTCTCGTCCCCCTGTTGGTTGTCAGGTTCTACATCACAATTCTCAGCTGAATTTGTTCAGGATGGAAAGCGTTATTCTGATCTGTTGTTTGTGAGGCCATTTAGTTCGGCCAATCGCCTACTTCTATTGGTGTTTAGAAGTCAGGACACCGTGTCTTATGATGTCATATAGGTTTATGCCTCTTTATGCCTAGCGTTGCTTAAGGCATACCCTGCTACACTCCTCATTGAACTCAGGTTGTGCTTCTGCCATATAATATGTTGCTGTTGATATGAATGAATTGCAACTGTTATGCATTCCATTCTGGCGCAATATCACAAAAGGAAAAGCGGCACAACCATGGCTAACAAAATAAATTAAGGATAGTATTAGGTAAAAAGAGGAGTCATTTAAAGTTGCCAGAAAAAGTAGCAAGCCTGATGATTGGGAGCATTTTAGAGTTCAGCAAAAAGGACCAAGAGATTGATTAAGAGGTGAAAAATATAGTATGAGAGTAAACCTGCAAGGAACATAAAAGCGGATTGTCAAAGTCTCTACAAGTATGTAAAAACAAATTTTTTAATGAAGGCAAATGTAGGTCCCTTACAGTCAGAAACAGGAGAATTTATAATGGGGAACAAGGAAATGGCTGAGAAATTAAACAAATACTTTATTTCTGTCTTCACGGAAGAGGACACAAATAACTTCCGAGAAATGCTGGCGAACCAAGGGTCTAGTGAGAAGGAGGAATTAAATGAAATTAGTATTAGTAAAAAAATAGTGCTCGAGAAATTAATGGGACTGAAAGCTGATAAATCTCCAGGGCCTGATAATCTGCATCCCAGAGTACTAAAAGAGGTAGCCATGGAAATAGTGGACGCATTGGTTGTCATCTTCCAAAATTCTATAGATTATTGAACAGTTCCTGCAGATTGGAGGGTGGTAAATGTAACCCCACTATTTAAAAAAGGAGGGAGAGATAAAACAGGGAACTACAGACCGGTTAGCCTAACATCAGTATTAGGAAAAATGCTAGAGTCTATTATAAAGGATGTGCTAACAGGACACTTAGAAAATATCAACGGAATTAAACAAATTCAACAAGCATTTATGAAAGGGAAATCTTTTTTGACAAACCTACTGGAGTTTTTTGAGGACGTAACTGGTAGAATAGATAAGGGAGAACCAGTGGATATGGTGTATTTGGATTTTAAGAAGACCTTTGATAAAGCCCAACGTAAGAGGTTAGTGTGCAAAATTAAAGGACATGGGATTGGTGTTAATATAATGGCACGGTTTGAAAATTGGTTAACAGACAGGAAACCGAGAGTAGGAACAAATGAGTCTTTTTCAGGGTGGCAGGCGGTGACTCGTCGGGTACCGCAGGGATCAGTGCTTGGGCCCCAGCTATTCAGACTATATATCAATGATTTGGATGAGGGAACCAAATGTAATATTTCCAAGTTTGCTGACGACACGGAACTAGGTGGGATTGTGAGTTGTGAGGAGGATGCAAAGAGGCTTCAAGACGATTTAGACAAGTTGAGTGAGTGGGCAAATACATGGCAGATGCAGTATAACGTAGATAAATGTGATGTTATCAAGTTATGTAGGAAAAACAGGAAGGCAGAGTATTATTTAAATGGTGCTAGATTGGGAAATGCTGATGCACAAAAGGAACTCGGTGTCTTTGTACACCAGTCACTGAAAGCAAACATGCAGGTGCAGTAAGCAGCTGTGAGGCAAATGGTATGTTTGCCTTCTTTGCAAGAGGATTTGAGTACAAGAATAAGGATGTCTTACTACAGTCGTACAGGGCCTTGGTGAGACCACACCTTGAGCACTGTGTGCATTTTTGGTCTCCTTACCTAAGAAAGGATATACTTGCCATAGAGGGAGTGCAGCGGAGGTTCACCAGACTGATTCCTGGGATTGCAGGACTGTCGTATGATGAGCGATTGGGTTGAAAAGGCCTATATTCCCCAGAGTTTAGAAGAATGAGAGGGGATCTCATTGATACTTAAAAAATTCTGAGATGGCTAGACAGACTGGCTGCAGGGAGGATGTTTCCCCTGACTGGGGGTCGGGTCCAGAACGAGGGGTCACACTCTCAGGATACTGGGTAGTATATTCTGGACTGAGGTGAGGAGAAATTTCTTCACTCAGAGGGTGGTGAACCTGTGGAATTCTCTACCACAGAAGGCTGTGGAGGCCAAGTCACTGAATATATTTCAGAAGGAGATAGATAGATTTCTAGACATAAAAGGCATCTAGGGGTATGGGGAGAGAGTTGGAATATGGTATTGAGATAATGGATCAGCCATGATCATATTGAATGGCGGAGCAGGCTCCAAGGTCCGAATGGCCTATTCCTGCTCCTATTTTTCTATGTTTCTATGATAGCCCACAGCGCCTCACGGATATCCAGTTTTGGGCTGTAAGTCTTTCCGTAGCCTTTTCCAATTCTCACTGTGGCAATGACAGACTACATGGCTGACGTTTTCCTTTCTGTGATGATAAGGCACTGTCTTCACCAGGAATGCTCAATGATCACGCCTACTAATGTTGTTGTGGACAGACAGTTAGTTTACTAAGGATGTGGTCAATTAGTTTGCTCCCTCGTGTAGATTCCTTTACCATGTGTTGCAGATACAGTTAGGAAGTTATCTCCTGCAGGACTCTGCCTATGTTGAACTACCAGAAATCAATGGTGGTGGACATCGAGGTAACCCGATCTCACTCTGAGTTTCATACAACTGATGCTTCAAAATTGAAGATGACTGATTGGTCCGTTCAGTAGGGCGGTAGGTGATTATCAGCAGGACATAACATTGCTCTTTCCTGAACATAATCCATGAGACTTTAGGTAGTCAGAGTCAATGTTGAGGACTCCTAGATCCACTCCCACCCGACTGTATACAACTGTTATATAATCATAGAAATTTATGGCACAGAAGGAGGCCATTCGACCCATCGTGCCAGTGCCGGTCGGAAAAGAGCTAACTATCCTAATCCCACTTTCCTGCTCTGGGACCTTAGCCTTGTAGGTTACAGCACTTCAAGTACATAACAAAGTATTCTTTAAATGTACTGAGGGATTCTGCCTCTTTCACCCTTTCAGGCAGTGAACTCTAGATCCCCAACACCCTCTGGGTGAAAAAAAAAATCACCTCATCTCCCCTCTTATCTTTCTATCAATTACTTTAAATGTATGCCCCCTTGTTATTGAAATCTTTGCTAAGGGAAATACGTCCTTCCTATCCATACTTTCTTGGCCCATCATAACTTTTACACCTCAATCAAGCCTCTCCTCAGCCTTCTGTGTTCCAAAGAAAACAACTCCAGCTCGTCAAATCTCTCCTCATAGGTAAAATGCTTCAGTCCTGGCAACATCCTCGTAAATGTCCTCTGTACCCTCTCTTCTGCAATCACATCTGTCCTGAAAAGTGGTGACCAGAACTGTGAGCTGGGGCCTAACTCGTGTTTTATAGCGCTCTGGAATAAACTCTCTGCTCTTATATTCTATGCCTCGGCTAATAAAGGAAAGTATCCCCGATGCATTCTTAACCACCTTCTCTAAATGTCCTGCTACCTTCAGGAATTTGTGGACATGTATCCAAAGTCCCTCTGTTCCGCTGCATTTCTGAGTATCCTACCATGTATTTCATATTCCCTTAATTTGCTAGCCCTCCCCAAATGCATTACCTTGCGCTTCTCCAGATTGAATTAAATTTGCAACTTTTCTGCCCACCTGACATTGATATCTACCTGCAGACTACAGCTAACTTACTCACTATCAACCACTTGGCCAATTTTTGTATCATCTGCAAACTTCTTAATCATGACCACTACATTGAATTCTAAATCATTGATATGTACCACAAAAAGCAAAGACCTAGTTCTGAGCCCTGTGGAACCCCATTTGAAAAAGCCTTCCAGTCACAAAAACACCGGTCGAATATTAGCCTTTGCCCCGGCCACTGAACCAATTTTGTATCCAACTTGCCGTATTCCCTTGGATCCCATGGACTTTTACTTTTTTGCAACCAACCTTGTTAAAATCTATGTAGAATATATCAAATGAACTTCCCTGATTGATCCTCCTCGTTACCTCCTCAAAAAATTCAATCAAGTAAGCCAGACATGAACCTCCCTTAACAAATCCATACTGATTGTCCCAGATTAATCTGTGTCTTTCTAAATGAAGATTTATCGTGTCCCTCAGGTATGTTTCCAATAATTTTCCCACCACCGAAGTTAGGCTGAGTGGACTGTAATTACTTAGTCTATCCCTTTCTCCCTTTTTAAACAATGGCACAACGTTGGCAATCCCCAGTCCACTGGCACTACACCAGTAGCCAGAGAAGATTGGACAATGATGGTTAGAGCCTCCACTATTTACTCCCTTGCCTCGCTTAACAGCTTTGGGTACATTTAATCCGAGCCTGGCGGTTCATCCACAATCAAAGATGCTAAACCTCTTAATACTTCCTCTCTCTCTATGGTTATCCCACCTAATATTTCACACTCCTTCTCCTTAACTACAATGTCTGCATCGCCACTTTCTTCTGTGAAGACAGACGCAAAGTATTGATTAAGAACCATGCCCACGTCTTCCGCCTCTACAGGTAGGTTATCATTTTGGTCTCTAATCGGCCCTACTCTTTCCTTAGTTATTCTCTTGCTCGTTACGTATTTATAAAACGTTTTTGGATTTCCTTAATTTTACGTGCCAATATTTTTTCATGCCCTCTCTTTGCTTTCCATTTTCCTTTTTAAATTCACTGCTGCACTTTCTATACTCCTCGGGGCTTTCTGTGGTATTGAGCTCCTGGTATCTGACAAAAGTTTGCCTGGTTTAACTTAACCTACCCTGTATTCTCCTTAAAATTCAGGGGGCTCTATATTTTGGTGTCCCACCCTCTTGCTTTGTGAGAACATATTGGCTTTGGGCCAACTCTATCTCCTCCTTGAATCCCTCTCACTGCTCTGACACTGATTTATCTTCCAGTAGCTGTTTCCAGTGCACTCTAGTTAAATCACATCTCAGCTTAGTAAAATTGGCCTTTCCCGAATCGAAAACTTTTATGGCTTGTCAATCTTTGTCCTTTTCTATAACTACATAACTTTCTAACTGAATTATGATCACTATCCCCAAAATGCTCCCCCACTGATACCACTTCCACCTGCTCAGTTTAATTCCCTGAAATTAAGTCCATAACTGCCCCTTCTCTTGTTGAGCCTGTTACGTACTGGTTAAAAACTGTGTCCCAAACTTCGGTAGGTCTATCCTGCCATTGAGGCACGACATAAGCAGAAATGTTTATGGAGCTCACTCGGACGGTGGTTCGTAGATATGTGTCTACGAATATCATGTGACAGGCTTTTGCTTGAGGAGTCAGTGGAACGGCACTACCAGTTTAGGTAGCAGTCCTCTGATAGCAGCGAGAAGGACTTTGCAGATTTAACTACGCCGAGAATGCACAAGTCTTTTCCTGATGGTACTGATACGTATATCCTTACACTTTTGAACTGTTTTATCAATTTTACAACTCATGGCTTAAGAAACGACTTTTAAAGGGCCTTTCATACCGTGCTGGACGGGAATAATTTGTACGCCTGCACGCAGAAAGGGAGCAGGACATTGATGAACCAGTTTGCGGTTTACAGCAATCAGGCAGCTTCTGTGGTTAATGTTATGGCAGTGGCCCATATGTTACTTGATTTCTTGAATTCTACTTGACAACTTGACGTGTTGGGGTTTGAACATTTATTTCTGGATTGCTGATCCAGCAGCGAAATATCTACATTATTGTACCCTGTCTTCCAATACAAATCATGAATCCGGCTGTGGCAGTTAATCGATGCTGCATTTATACATATTTAGCATAGATATTTTAATATATGGAGCCGAACGAAAATAAATTTGCATTTCCAATGTGTCTGATATGCAATGCATTAAGGACTTTCAGCGAAGATAATTCCACATAGTTAGAGGTTCAGTTTGCCCATTATGAAGCACTCACTTCCGCAACAGCCACACAGACTGCTCACTTATGTCCAGAGAACGTGTAACATTGGTTGTCAGAGCCAAGGCCCAGAGACCCCCACGTTTGTTCGGGGAACTTTGGAGTTGAATCAATCACACCCTCGCAGCCAAACAGTACAGAACACAGCTAACCTCACTGTTGCTTGTCTGTCTTCTACTTTTAGTTGCCGGCGTTATCTGGAGCCAAGAGGGAATATTCTTGGCCTTAGTGCCCTACGCTCCTGAGGTACTGTTTGGCTCTGGGGGCAGATCACCAATTCTGCCTCGGAGGTTAACGGTTCTGAATTATAGAATCATAGAATAGTACAGCACAGAAGGAGACCTCATCAGATACGTAACGTTGTCTCCCATTCAACATACATTTTCCTGCTTATTTCCCCTCTCCCCAAGATTAAAATTCGTTAATTTATCTTCAACAAATTGTCAAGCACAGATTTGATCTCTTGTTTTACGAGCTAATCATCTATTACATAACGAAAAACATAACTCTGCATAAGGTATTTTTGAATGATTCTCCATCGATCACAGCATAGGTGAAAGCAATAGCCTAATGAACAATCGTTCCAGGATCTGGGCATGGAGCTGCTTCCATTTCCCCCTCTTTATACCCAATAATAGTTGACAGGGAATCTTGTACGAGCCCATATTGCCGTACACGGTGTTAGAGTAATTTATTTATTCACCTTTCATCCCAAAGACTAACAGATTTCTCGTCATTTACAGAAGGTGAATAAATTAATTAGAGGTATGGCAGGGCAGCTCACACCCGTGGAATGCACATCCTGTGCCATGTGGGAAGTCCTGGACACCTCCCGTAGTCTGGACGACCACAAGTGCGGGAAGTGTCGTCAGCTACAGCTGCTCGAACACCGGGTTACGGAGCTTGAGTTGCGGCTGCAGTCACTGCTGTGCATCCGTGAAGCTGAGAGCTACGTGGATAGCATGTTTCGGGAGGCGATCACCCCGCAGCTTAAGAATGTGCAGGCAGAGAGGGCATGGGTGAGCGTCAGACAGAAGAGGAAGACCAGGCAGGTAGTGCAGGAGTCCCCTGAGCCCATCTTGCTCACCAACCAGTATTCGGTGTTGAGTACTGGTGAGGTCGATGTTTCCTCTGGGGTGAGCAGCCAGGGCCAAGTCCACAGCACCATGGAAGGATCAGCTGCACATGCAGGGGGGAAGAGGAGAGGGGGAGAAATCGTGATAGGGGATTCAATAGTGGGGAGCAGACATGCATTTCTCCGGACGCAGACGTGACTCCAAGATGGTGTGTTGCCTCCCTGGTTCCAGGATCAAGGATGTCACTGAACGGCTGCAGGGCATTTTGTGGGGGGAGGGTGAACAGCCAGAGGTCGTGGTCCATATAGGTACCAACGACATAGGTAGGACGAGGGATGAGGTCCTGCAGTCAGAGTTTAGGGAGCTAGGGAATAGGTTAAAAAGCAGGACCTCAAAGTTAGTAATCTCTGCATTACTAACAGTGCCACGTGCTAGTGAGTAGAGAAATAGGAAGATAGAGCAGATGAATGGGTGGCTGGGGAGATGGTGTAGGAGGGAGGGCTTTAGATTCCTGAGGAATTGGAACCGTATCTGTGGGAGGTGGGACTTCTACAAGCCAGACGGGGTGCACCTCAACGGGAACGGGACAAATATCATCGCGGGAGGGCTTGCTAGTGCTGTTGGGGAGGGTTTAAACTAGCTTGGCAGGGGGATGGGAACATAAGTATAGAGTCAATAGCGAGGGAAGAAAAACTGGAATTGGAAAACAAAAACGTAGTAAGTAAATTGGAAGGACAGAGGAATCAGGGGCCAGATAGTAGTCAACAAGGAGGTTTGCCTGTACTAAATGGTATATACTTCAATGCAAGGAGTATACCGAACAAGGTAGGTGAGCTGAGGGCACAGGTAGATACTTGTGACTATGATATTATAGCTATTACAGAGACGTGGCTGAAAGGGGGGCAGGTATGACAGCTAAACATTCCTGGTTACAGGATTTTCAGACGGGATAGAGAGGGAGGTAAAAAGAAAGGGGCGTCATGGTATTGATTAAATAAACTTTTACAACTGTGAGGAGGGATGACATTTTGGGGGGATCATCAAACGAGGCCATATTGGTCGAATTGAAAAACAAAAAAGGGGCGGTGACACTGCTGGGAGTGTACTACAGACCCCCAAACATTGAGAGGGAGATAGAAGCACAAATATGTAGACACATTTCTGAGAAGTGGAAAAGCTATAGGGCAGTAATAGTAGGGGATTTAAACTACCCCAATATTAATTGGGATAAAATTAGTGTGATCGATATCGTGGGTGCGGAATTCCTAAAATGCATCCAGGAGAACTTTTTTAGCCATTATTGGCCCAGAAATTGATCTCGCTCTGTTCCCGCGGGGGTAAGCCTTCCCCGCGGTGTCTCACCTCGCTTGTGCTTTTTCAGATCCAGCTCGCACGAACTTGATGTTCCAGACATCAGCTATGCTGGGCTTGTGTATCCCAGCGGCGTAGTGAATTCGTGCGAGCTGTGGGATCACGTGACTCAGTTAGAGCCAATGGCAGCACACCATCTTCCATTCATAAGTTTCACAGACCTGCTGTGAAATCTATGAATCTTACACCCCCCCAAAATAACAGATAAACCTCAATTAAATTTTTTAAAAAAACCATCACATTAATAAAATAAGTATAGTTAATTAAATTAACCATTTTAAATAAAAAATTAAATTTTTGAAAACATTTAAAATCTTTTAAAAAGTTATAAAAATAAACTTACCTGTCTTTAAAGTCTCTAAAAAAGATATACCTGTAAAAAATTATTCAAAAAGATACTTAATTCACTACTTACCTTCTTAAAAGCGGGTCTTACTCCTCCTTTTTACATTTCCAAAATCTTCCCTACTTACCTGCGCGTCCAAAGCATGAAGTGGACAGCGTGCGCGCAGCCTGTAGCGCGCACGCGATGCACCCAGGACCCGCCCCCTTTTCAGAAGAGCAATTGCCGGTTTTCAGCGCATGCGCAGGGCATGCAGAAAACCGGCAATTGGAGTGGGAATACGCGAGAGTACGCACTGCGTACTCTCGCGTCCCGGGATCAATTTTCGGCCCATTATGTCGCAAGCCCAACAAGGGAGGGGGCGATTCTGAGCTTAGTTTTAGGGACTGAAGCTGGGCAGGTAGAAGACGTATCAGTGGAGGACCATTTTGGTGCTAATTACGATAATTCTGTTAGATTTAAGATAGTTATGGAAAAGGACAAGAATAGACCAGGAATAAAAATTCTAAATTGGGGAAAGCAAATTTTGCTTAGCTCAGAGGGGATTTATCCATAATGGACTGGAAACAGCTACTTGAAGGTAAATCAGTGTCAGAGCAGCGGGAGGCATTCAAGGATGAGATCCGGAGGGTTCAGACCAAATATGTGCCCTTAAAAAAAAATGTGAGACTAACAAATCTAGAACCACCTGGATGTCTAGAGACATACAGGGTAGGATAAAGAAAAAAAGGGTGGCGAATGACAGATACCGAGGGCTAAATACTCCAGTATCCTTAGAGGAGTACAGAAAGTGCAGGGGTGCAATTAAAAAGGATATTAGGAAAGCAAAGAAGAGACCATGAAAAATTCTTGGCAAGTAAAATCAAGGAAAAACCCAAAGATGTTTTATAAATATGTTAAGAGTAAGAGGATAACTAAAGAGTGGGTAGGGCCTATTAGAAATCATGACGGTAATCTGTGTGTGGAGGCAGGAGACGTCGGTAAGGTTCTTAATGAATACTTTGTGTCTGCTTTCACAAGGAAGAGAGGTGAAGCAGACTTTGTTATCAGGGTCGGAGGAGTGTGAAATTTTAGATGAAATAAACATAGTGAGATAGTAAGTATTAAGGGGTTAAGCAGCTGTAAAAGTGGATAAATCCCCAGGCTCGGATGAAATGTATCCCAGGCTATTAAGAAAAGCAAAAGAGGAAATAGCAGAGGCCCTGACCTTCACTTTTCAATCCTCTCTGGTTTCAGGTGTGGTGCTGGAGGACTGGAGGACTGCTAATGTGGTACACTTCTTTAAAAAGGGAGAAAAGGATGGACTGAGTAATTACAGGCCAGTCAGACTAATCTCGGTGGTGGGAAAATTATTGTAAAGAATTCTGAAGGACAGGATAAATCTTCATTTTGAAAGACACGGATTAATCAAGGATAGTCAGCACGGATCTGTTAAGGGAAGGTCCTGTCTGACAAACTTGATTGGATTTTTTGAGGAGGTAACAAGGAGGGTAGATGAGGGTAGTGCGTTTGATGTAATGTATAGGGACTTTAGCAAGGCTTTTGATAAGGTTCCGCATGGCAGACTGGTCACAAAGTTAAAAGCCCATGGGATCCAGGGCAAAGTGGCAAGTTGGATTGAAAACTGGCTCGGAGACAGGAAGCAGAGGGTATTGGTTGATGGGTGTTTTTGAGAATGGAAGGCTGATTCCAGAAAGCTTCCGCAGGGCTCAGTATTAGTTCCCTTGCTTTTTGTGGTATATATCAATGATCTAGACTTGAATATAGGGGGTATGATTAAGAAGTTTGCAGATGATACTAAAATCGGCTGTGTGTTTGATACTGAAGAAGGAAGCAGTAGACTGCAGGAAGATATCAGTAAATTCGTCAGGTGGGCAGAACAGTGGCCAATGGAATTCCATCCGGAGAATTGTAAGGTAATGCATTTGGGTGGGGGGTAACAAGGAAAGGGAATACACATTAAATGGTAGGACACTGAGTAGTGTAGAGGAATAAAGGGACCTTGGAGTGCATGCCCACAGATAACTGAAGGTAGCAGGCAAGGTAGATAAGGTGATTAAGAAGGCATAAGGAAAGCTTGAATTTATTAGCAATGGCATGGAGTGCAGGAGCAGGGGGGTTATGCTTCAGCTGTATAAAACACTAGTTAGGCCTCAGCTAGGGTACTGCGTGCAGTTCTGATCACCACATTACAGGAAAGATGTGATTGCACTGGAGAGGGTCCAGAGCAGAGTTACAAGGATGTTGCTGGGAGTAGAGAATCTTAGCTATGAGGAAAGACTGGACAGGCTGAGTCTGCTTTCCTCGAAACAGAGGAGGCTGAGGGGAGACCTTATTGAGGTGTGTAAAATTATGAGGGGCATAGATAAAGTGGATAGAAAAGACCGGTTTCCATTAGCAGAAGGGTCAAACACCAGGGGGCACAGATTTAAAATAATTAGTGGAAGGTTTCGAGGAGAGTTGAGGGGAAATTTCTTCACCCAGAAGGTTGTGGGTGTCTGGAAAACACTGGCTGAAAGGGTGGTAGAGGCAGAAAACCTAATTACATTTAAAAGTACTTCGATGTGCACTTGGGATGCTCTAACCTGCAGGTCTACGGACCAAGAGCTGGGAAGTCGGATTAGGCTGATAGCTCTTTGTTGGCCAGTGCGAACACGATTTGCCGAAATGGCCTCCTTCCGTGCTGTAACTTTCTATGATTCTAACTGATATATACTTACATCATGTTAGAAATAAAAAATATTTTAATTTATACTGCGCTCTTAGCGACCTCAAGACTTCCCAAAGAGATTCACAGCCAATGATTTGCTTTCGAAGTATAGTTACTGTTGAGGCATTAAACGGGAAGTGAGAGACGCGTGCAATAAGGGCACAGCAGTTATCATGGGTGACTTTAATCGACATATAGATTGGGCTAACCGAAATAGTAACAAAACTGTGGAGGAGGAATTCCTAGAGTGCATACGGGATGGTTTCCTGGACCAATATGTCGAGGAACCAACTAGAGATCAGGCCATCTTAGACTTGGTATTATGGAATGAGAAAGGATTAATTAGCAATCTTGTTGTTCGAGGCCCCTTGGGGAGGAGCGATCATAATATGATAGAATTCTTCATTAAGATGGAGAGTGAAGTAGTTGACTCAGAGACTAGGGATCTGAATTTAAATAAAGGAAACTACGATGGTATGAGGCGCAAATTGGCTAGGCTGGATTGGGGAACGTTACTTAAAGGGTTGACGGTGGATAGGCAATGACAAACATTTAAAGATCACATGGATGAACTACAGAATTTGTTCATCCCTGTTTGGCATAAAAATGAAACAAAAAAGGTGACTCAACCGTGGCTAACAAGGGAAATTAGGGATAGCATAAGATTCAAGGAGAGGACATATTAATTGGCCAGAAAAAGCAGCAAACCTGAGGATTGGGAGCAGTTTAGGATTCAGCAAAGGAGGAAAAGGAATTAATTAAGAGGGGGAAAATAAAATATGAGAGTAAGCTTTCAGGGAACATAAAAACTGAATGTAAAAGCTTCTATAGATATGTGAAGAGAAAAAGATTGGCGAAGTAAAGCGTAGGTCCCTTGCAGTCAGAATCAGGGGAATTTATAATGGGGAACAAAGAAATGGCTGAACAATTAAATACATACTTTGGTTCTGTCTTCACAAAGGAGGACACAAATAACCTCCCAGAGATGTCGGGGAACATAGGGTATAATGAGAGGGAAGAACTGAATGAAATCAGTATTTGTAGGGAAATGGTTTTTGGGAAATTGACTGGATTGAAGGCCGATAAATCCCAAGGGCCTGATAATCTACATCCTAGGGTAATTAAGGAAGTGACCCTAGAAATAGTAGATGCATTGCTGGTCATCTTTCAAAATTCTATAGACTCTGGAACAGTTCCCATGGATTGGAGGGTAGCTAATGTAACCCCACTATTGAAAAAAGTTGGGAGAGAGAAAACGGGGAATTATAGCCTGACATCGGTAGTGGGGAAAATGCTAGAGTCCATTATAAAAGATGTAATAGCAGAGCACGTGGAAAACAGTGACAGGATCGGATAAAGTCAACATGGATTTACAAAAGGTAAATCATGCTTGACTAATCTACTGGAATTTTTTGAGGATGTAACTGGTAGAATAGATAAGGGAGAACCAGTGGATGTGGTGTATTTGGACTTTCAGTAGGCTTTAGATAAGGTCCCGCATAAGAGATTAGCTTGCAAAGTTAAAGCACATGGGATTGGGGGTAAGGTACTGAATTGGATAGAGAACTGGTTGGCAGACAGGAAGCAAAGAATTGGAACAAACGGGTCTTTTTCCGAGTGGCAGGCAGTGACTAGTGGGGTACCGCAGGGATCGGTGCTAGGACCTCAGTGATTTACAATATATATTAATGATCTAGACGAGGGATCTAGATGTAAAATCTCCAAGTTTGAAGACGACACAAAGCTGGGTTGGCATGTGTGTTGTGAGGAGAATGCAGAGAAACTCCTGTATGATTTGGACAAGTTGGATGATTGGGCAGATGCATGGCAGATGCAGTATAATGTGGATAAATGCGAGGTTATCCACTCTGGTGGCAAAAACAGGCAGGCAGATTATTACCTGAACGGCAATAGATTGGAAAAGGGGAAGTTCAACAAGACCTGGGTGTCCTTGTGCACCAGTCGCTGAAGGTAAGCATGCAGGTGCAGCAGGTGGTTAAGAAGGCAAATGGTATGTTGGCCTTCATAGCGAGAGTTTTTGAGTACAGGAGCAAGGATGTCTTGCTGCAGTTGTACCGGGCCTTGGTGAGACCACACCTTGAGTATTGTGTGCAGTTTTCGGCGCCTTATCTGAGGAAGGATGTTCTTGCCATGGAGTGATTGCAGCGAAGGTTCACCAGACTGATACCTGGGATGGCAGGAATGACGTATGAAGAGAGATTGGGATGATTGGGCTTTTCGCTAGAGTTTAGAAGAATGAGATTGGGTACTCATTGAAACTTATAAAATTCTAACAGGACTAGCCAGACTAGTTGCAGGAAGGATGTTCCCGATGGTGGGGGAGTCCAGAACCAGGAGTCACAGTCTAAGGATAAGGGGTAAGCCATTTAGGACTGAGATGAGGAGGAATTTCGTCACCCAGAGAGTGGTGAACCTGTGGAATTCTCTACCACAGAAGGCAGTTGTGGCCAATTCATTAAATATATTCAAGAAGGAGTTAGATATATTTCTTAAGGCAAAGGGATCAAGGGATATGGGGAGAAAGCAGGGAACGGGTACTGAATTTGGATGATCAGACATGATCTCATTAAATGGGGGAGCAACCTTGAGGGTACGAAAGGCCTACTCCTGCACCTATCTTCTATGTTTCTATGTTTCTATGTTGGACACCACTGCAGCCAATTTGCACACAGAGAGTTCACAAAAATAGCAAAGAGATAAATGACCAGATAATCTGTTTTAACGATGTTGGTTGAGGGATAAATTATGGCACCGGCGATATCTCGCCAGCTTAAATCATGTCATCTGATCTTTTACGTCCACTTGTTTAGGCAAATGGGGCCTCCCTTTAACATCTCATCAGTAGTATCGTACCCACGACATGCTGCACTCCCTCAGAACTACACTGACACATCAGTCTAGATGATGTGCTCTAGTCTCTGAATTGGGCCTCGGACCCATTATCTTCTGATTCAGAGACGAGGTCATGTGCGAGGCAACTTGCAAACAACACTCACCTTAATGATACATTGAAGTCTGATGCTAGACACAAGGCTTGCTCATACACCAGCTAGTTAATATAACCGGTAATGTGATGGGTAATGCGATACAGAGTTTGACTGCCCTTCCAGTTACTCAAACACATGTCATTATAGGGCAGAGCCCTGACATGCCGCAGCCGTTTTCCCTTTTGTTTCAAAACTCATCTCACGACATGGCCCTTGGTCAAGCATATTGGGCACACTAACATTTATTTGGCATGCCCATGAATTCTGAACAAGATGCATAATCATTTGAACACTTCTGCTTACCAACATCCGGAGATTTTTGTGCAACCAGAATCAGTTAGCCCTCCGGACTCTAAGGAAATGGTTTAAGGCAATTGAACCGCGTACACCATATTTCCCCCCAATAACCATATTGGGAGTCCTCTTTTGAGTCTTGCAAAGCCATCGTACTGCACCCTGTACAATGACCAACATATTACACTGCTTATTCTCTTGTTC
Source organism: Squalus acanthias (assembly GCA_030390025.1). Lineage (NCBI taxonomy): Eukaryota > Metazoa > Chordata > Chondrichthyes > Squaliformes > Squalidae > Squalus > Squalus acanthias. Next base: position 67,457,796 of record CM059430.1, read on the forward strand.
TAGACTACGTACAATATCCCTTGAGGTTCTCTTCAACTCCCACCAGAAAGTGTTGCACTCTCGGGATTACGCCGCAATTTGCTGCAATATCATTAACTGGGCAGCGATGTCAATGTCGCACCTAGAACCTTATTGACATCCTGCCCAGTTCGCCAACAACATGGCCCAATAAAAAGCTGAAAACAGTGAACAGTGGCCATAACTCAGTTAAGGTGTGGCACTGAGAGTTAACTGACCTTCAAATTATGAAAGGGCTATAATTCAACTTTAAAAAGTTACTAACTTAAAACATATATTTTTAACGCATTTTCAACAAGTAAAATGGGCTAGAAATTCGTCTGGAACCTGGCGCAAAACGGGCGGTATTAAATCGGCCCCCCGTTATACGCAGCGCCTGATATTTAGTTGCATTGACTCAAAGGGTTCTGCTCACATCACTTGCTCATTTCATGTAGGTTCTACTTGCAGTCCCCCTCGCGCTCCAATATGATAGGGAGATGGAGCGGAGGCATCGAAGAAAAGAACAAGATGCTTGCAAAGGGAGGAGGGGCAGGAGGGATCTCAGCAGGATGCATTACACACTTAGGGTGTTCAGGGAGCACATTTCCTACCTGCACCTAAGCCAGGAGCCTTATATTAGGAGACTTCCCTTAACCAAGGAAGTGGTCACAGAACTCTGCCACTTCCTGCAACCAGACCTGCAGCCTCAGAGCAGAGCAACGACGGAATTCCCATTCGCCCTCAAGGTCAGCGTGGACCTCAGTTTATTTGCACTGGATTCTTCCAGTATGGAGCAGGAGACATAGCTAACATCTTACTGTTCGCCATCCATCGCTGCATCCGGGGGTAAAAGAAGGTCTCTGCTCCAGGAGAAGGGACTTATTTGTTTAGCTCTGAAAAGAGAAAAGTAGGATGAGTGCACATGTGGCTTTGCCAGGATAGCAGGTTTCCCCATCGTCCAGGGCACCATCGTCTGCACACATGTGGTATATGGGTGGCATGTTGCAATCCTGAGATGTTCAGCAACCGCAAAGTCTGCCACTCATATAATCTGCCGTTTTTGTGCGAGCATGTCAAAGCATCATGATGGTGAATGCCTGCTATCCTGGCAGCAGTCATGATGACTTCATCTAGCGCCAGTCCGGTGTGCCAGCAATCTACCAGCTATCATGTCAAACCCGAGGTTGGCTGCTTGGAGACAAGGGCTATCCGCTCTACACCTGGCCGATGATTCCCTTTCGCAACTTCACCACTCTTGGCCAAGACTCATATAACTGCATTCATGCTGCCACGTGCAACTTCATCGACCAGACCATTGGGATACAAAAGCAATGGTTCTGCTGCCTTAACCGCTCGCGAGCAGCCCTCCATTACTCGCCGCAGCTGGTGTCCCATTTCGTTGGTGGTCTGTTGCATGCTCCACAACCTGGCCATCTTGAGCATGCAGACCTTGTCACCAGGGATTCTGAAACCACCTCACACAGAGGAGGAAGAAAAGGAAGAGTAAGAGGATGATGAGTAGGGGGAGCAAGGGCACAGTCTCACATCCACATTCTGGAAGGGCTGTCCGTGAGCGCTTCATTTTTTTCAAAATTCGTTCCTGAGAATAGGGTGTCAATGGCAAGGCCAGCATTTATTGCCCATCCCTAATTACCCTTGAGAAGGTTGTGGTGTGTCGCCTCCTTGAACCGCTGCAGTCTGTGTGGTGAAGGTACTCCCATAGTGCTGTCAGGGAGGGAATTCCAGGATTTTGACACAGCGAGGATGAAGGATCGGCAATCTCCTTCTAAGTCAGGATAGTGTGTGACTTGGAGGGCAGCTTGGAGATGGTGGTGTTCCCATGCGCCTGCTGCCCTTGTCCACCTTGATGGAAGAGGTCGCGGATTTGGGAGGTTGTGCAGAAGAAGCCTTGATGAGTTGCTGCAGTGCATCTTGTAGATGGTACAAACTGCTGACACAGTACGCCAGTGGTGGAGGGAGTGAATGCTTAAAGTCATGGACGGAGTGCCAATCAAACGGGATGCTTTGTCCTGGATGGTGTCGAACTTCTTGAGTGTTGTTGGAGATGCACTCATCCAGGCAAGTGAAGAGCATTCCATCACACTCCTTACTTTTGACTTGCAGATGGTGCAAAAGCTTTGGAGAGTCAGGAGGTGAGGCACTCGCCGCTGAATAACTAGCTTCTGACCTGCTTTTGTTGCCGTAGTAATTATGTGGCTGGTCCAGTTAATTTTCTGGTTAATGGTGAACCCCAGGCTGTTGCTGGTGGGTGAGTCTGCGATGGTAATGCAGTTGAATGTCAAGGGGAGGTGGTTAGACTCTCGCTTGTTGGAGATAGTCATTGCCTGGCACTTCTGTGGTGCAAATGTTACCTGCCACATATGAGCTCAAGCCTGAACGTCGTCGCATGTGGGCATGGACTGCTTCATTATCTGAGGAGTTGTGAATGGTGCTGAACAATTTTCAGTCATCAGCGAACATCGCAATGTCTGAAATTATGTTAGAGGGAAGATCATTGATGAAGCGGCTGAAGATGGTTGGGACTAGGACACTGCCCTGAGGAATTCCTGCATCGATGACCTGGGGCTGTGATGATTGATCTTCAACCACCACAACCATCTTCCTTTCTGCTATGTATGACTGCAGCCAGTGGAGCGTTTTCCCCCCAATTCCATTGACTTCAGTTTTACTCGGGTTCATTGATGCCACACTCGGTCAAATGCTGCCTTGATGTCAAGGGCAGTCACTCTCAACTCACCTCTGGAATTCAGCTCCTTTGGCCATGATTGGACCAAGGCTGTAATGAGGTCTTGAGCCGAGTGGTCTTGGCGGAAGCCAAACTGGGAATCCGTGATCAGGTTTTTGGAGAGTAAGTGCCGCTTGATAGCACTGTCAACGACACCATACATCACTTTGCTGATGATTGAGAGTAGACTGATGGGGTGATAATTGGCCACGTTGGCTTTGTCCTGCGTTTTGTGGACAGGACATACCTGGGCAGTTTTCCACATTGTCGGATAGATGCCAGTGTTGTCGCTGTACTGGAACAGCTTGGCTAGAGGCGCGTTTAGTTCTGGAGCAGAAGTCTTCAGCTCGATGGCCGGGATCTTGTCGGGGACCATAGCCTTTGCTGTATCCAGTGTGCTCAGCCATTTCCTGATATCACGTGAAAAGGTGGTGCCGTGTCACCTTCTTGCAGTCCGTGTGGTGAAGGCACTCCCATAGTGCTGTCAGGGAGAACGTTCCAGGATTTTGACCCAGCAACGATTAAGGAACGGCGATATATTTCTAAATCACATTGGTTTGTAACTTGGAGGTGATGGTCTTCCCATGCGCCGGCATTCCTTTTTGTTCTAGGTGGTATAGGTCGCGGGTTTGGAAGGTGCTGTTGAAGAAGCCTTGGCGAGTTGCAGCAGTACATTCTGTAGATGGTAGATTCTGGTTCAAGTGAATTTACCCCCAGTTTCTCATTGCTCACCACTTCCCCATCTTACCATCTCTCTATAATGGAACATCAGTGTCCTCCCGGCACCAAGCTGGCAAAATGAGAGCAACAACAAAACATACATTTCTAACATAATTTATACTTTCATCAAATTCAAATCAGAAGTACAAAGCCAATTCATCACACTTGTGCGTTCCTCTAGTGTTGTCTTTGGTGTGCCTTTTCCTACTCTAGTGCTGCTACGAAGTGCTCCCCACGTGGCTGCAGCCTGGCTGGTGGAAGGCTGCTGACTTTCAGTGCGAGAGACCATCGATGGCCTTACAGGATGACGTCGAGCAGCTCTAGACGTAGTAGGCCTGGCTGTGGCCTCCACCACCTCGTCATGGACAGCAGCAGTATGGTCTGGCTGGCTGACAGGCAGTATCAAGGGCACTGCGGAGTGGAAGTGGTGGGAGTAGGAATGCTGCCATCCTGAGAGATAACAGCAGGTTCTTGCTCCACGGAATCTTGCCACTCCCCCGGGGCGGCCCCTCAGCATTCCTAGCAACCTGTTGAAGCAGAGATTGCTGGACTACTGTGACACCCTGCAATCCCCTTTCGGCACTCATAAACCGAGTGCCGATCGCAGCAGTCTTAGCTTGCGTGGCAGCAAGCTGAGACTGCAGGAGAGCAGTCTGCAATTCCACTGCAGCACTGAAACGTTGGGTCGCTTCCGCCTGGGCTGCAGTGGAAGTAGCGAGATTGGTCATCACACCGACCATCATGTTTGGGTCCAGCACTTCTTTAATGGATTTTCCCATCATTTCCATCCTGGAAATCATGGGCCCCAATCTCTGCGCTAAACCCCGTGAAATGTTAGAGCCAGGCTCCTCCATGTTCCTTGACACTGATAAGATGCTCTCTGACAGGCTTGCCATTGCACCAACATTTTTGTGTACATGCCCAGCACTCTTCTGAAGGCTGGCATATGCAGCAGAAAGCGTGCACGAACTCACGCTCCAGGGAGCTGGCACCAAGGTTATCATTTCCCCCTGGCCTGGCCGCTGCCCACTCGTGCCCAGTGACTCACGACCTGCAGATACTGCCTCTATACTACCCTCTAGTGTACATACAGTGCCATTCTCTGAGCCGGTGTCTGAGAGTGTGAGGTGCAGTGCCGATGTGTCTTGTGCACCTCCTCCATCACTCTCCTCCAGAACTTCAGGGACAAGCTTGCCAGGTTGTAGATCATGGACTGAGAAGGAGGATGATTGATTAGCGTCGCAGATCGCAATACATTATATATACAGTGATAACCATTACTAATAATAATTATACATATACTCAGGGTCAAAGTTATGATAGCATGTACCGGAGAATTCACCGTAGCATAGGTTTCAAACTCGAGGGGATCAGCTGGCCAAGCTTTTTCGAATTTGATACATCTTTTCTAACAACCCTCTTTTTATACATTTCTTTCACTCCAGCTACGTGTGAAACCGTATATTACAAACTATTACCTTGTTAAATTAGCTGCCATTTACTTCATATTTAATAGAAATCACTCCCCACACTCTATCATGGCCTTGGAGGAGATAATCCCTTGGAGGACAGCTGGAATATCTCTGAGATTGGGACAAAGGAAACTTGCAGCCGAATTCTGAGTAGCTAAAAGTCTCTGCTGGTAATTTCTAATCGCCACTAAACACTCGAAACAACAGTAATAATTCTAGTCTTCTAGCAGAAAATCATTGCTGAAGTTAATATAATGAAATTAACAATTTCCTTATAGTCTATCATGATCAGTGGCAGTGGAACACCCAGTGGGTATACCATTGCTCTGTTTCACCCTGTTATGAGTGACGAAACAGCTTTATGTCCTCAAAATTCTGACCTGCCGAAACTGACAGGATTATGGATGGCAAGAATGCCACAAAAAGACTGCCAAAATAGATGAAATTAACTTAAAATCCTCCGCAACAATTCACTACCCGCTGCTGAGAGAATCTACAGCTTCACTGTTTCCTTTCTGGGCCTCCAAGGTTGAATGTCACGTGAGCAGCATAAATCATGTCATTAATAGGTTCCTGTATTAGTAGTCCTAAATATGTGCAGCGGGAATGATTCGTAATCAGGTCAGAATCCCACAATTTCACGTTTGCCATTAATTTCAACGGGGAGCCGCAGATGAGACGGGACATTTAATGGTTTTTGGCGATGCAAACGATAAGCGGCGCAAATTGTCCAGGATGATGTATGAATTAAACGATGATCGTAGCTCCTCCAATAGAAGGGTTGTGAGGACAGCAAGTAGTGAGGAGGGAGACTGAGACTTTCCTACTGTTCGCCACAGTTCAATTAGCTTAAAATGGTGAGTAGCTGAGCCATTCTTGCCTGCTCTAAATATAGGTGGAGGTCGGCTGAATACAATTTACGCCACCGCCAATAGATTGAACAAGTTTGCACTACTTGTCGATATCGAGCGACCTCTGCTGGAGACGTCTAGAAAAATGTAACTACTTGATGCAGACAGAATGCTTTATGGGATACTGCCTCTGACGCGATAGTGGGATAATTCAAATATTATCAGAGCAACGCAAATTTATGGGAATATTTAAGAGAGGCCATAACCTTAAATTGGTCCCTTGTATTGTTTCTTGGCTTTAATCTTTTAACAGCAAAACATGTCATATAAATTCACGTTGTTGGATTATATACATCTGATGATTAGCCAATGATACAGATTTAAATAAGCCGCGCATAATCTATCATAAAACTAGTTGTAAAAACCTATTGGAAATAAGGAGCTTGTCAGCCCTAAGGTACTTGTCTCATTCCACGCTTTTTTTTAGTTCACATCCCTATTAAATATTCCATCCTCTTACTGCAGCATATATTCTTCAGCTGTGATTCAAAACCTGGCACATCTCAATCCACTCTCTCTCAGATGTAAGCTCCATCAATCTGATCGTAACATACAGAAAAGGCAAGAACCGACCAACTGGTTGAATGAGCTTTCCTTGTCCAACATCTATCCCAGCAGTCCGCCCCCACACCGCACCGCCACACCCCAACCGAGCAATCTCTTGGGAGAGGGGAATAAGAGAAAAGAAACTTCCGCCATTTCTGAATAAAATAAATCTGCGACATTCCTCGCTGACCTCTGCAGTTCCTCAAAAAAAGAACCACAGTGGCCCATATCACTGTCCCATTTACCCACGTGTCTTCTATAACTGGAGATTTCCTTCACTCGTCAGAACTCCACCTGCTTCACTTTGAATGCCTGTAGCGAAGTTACACACAGCGCCGGCGATGGTAATTTGTTACATAGATGCACAACTATGCAGAAGAAGACCTTATTGGCATCTAATCTAAATTATGTTTCGTAGTTTACATTTGTCCCCAGTTCCCTATTACTTATCGAACTTAAATAATCTACCACCTGAGCATAAACTATTTTTTTTATAAGTTTAAAAACCTGATAAAAATTCTCAACTCTCTAAGATTTTGCTGATAATTAAGGATCCTTAAAATTGGTATGAATCGTGTGGTCCAACTTTGTATCTTTAACAGCGTCGTGATATCACTAACCATGAGAGTGAACATAAAGTGAACACAGTATGCGGGCGGATCATGGCTTTGTATAAGATTAGGATCGTACTTTTAGTTTTGCAATTAATCTTCACATCCAAATTGCTCTCATGAAGGAATTGCGACACTGACCATGGACCTTTAGCAACTTATATTGATTCAAAGTTAAGCAGGTGGAGTTGGTGCGAGTTAAGGAAATCTCCAGTTATAAAGGGTATGTGGGTAGATGGGACAGTTTTGTGGGTGGATGGTACAGTGATGTGGGCCACTGTGGTTACGTGGATTTTACTTAAGTATCTGCAGAGTGCAGCGAGGAATTTCGCCGACTTATTTTATTTAGAAATGGTGGAATATTTTTTTTCTCTTTTATATTAAGTTCGCCCACTAAGTGGCTTACCACGTTGTGTTAGAAAACAATCATTTATGATTTCCACAATATTGCTCTCACCCAACGCCAGTATCAGTATCAGGCCAATGGATAACTCGGCAAATAAGCTCCCCCATACAGTAAATGATTAAGATTCCTTAACATAAGACAGAGACTTATTTGCAGAACTACATAGGAAATGATGAAAATGCACAACCTCCATCCACCAATTACTTGAGGCAATAAATCTCAGCTTGAGGCAAGACCTTTTTATTAAATGTTACTATTCACCAGAAGGCGGCAGTTGGCAGATGGTAAAGTATTAACTTACAGAGGGCATTTTAGTGACAATGCCGGAGTTGTTAAAAACATTCTGTTACCTTTTTCTCTAAACAGTGACCTTCTAAACATTTACGAGCGAGAAAGTGCTGGAGGATAATCATCAATGAAAGACGAAACACACAACAGGACTCGAGATCGTAACTCTATTCGTCTAGGATCAGATGCTCTAGTCTAATCCTCGAGTAGGGGAATAGGGAAAACTAAAGCAATGAAACTGAATGATAACTGGTTAGCAAGGCGGATTGTTTCAACTTATAGCCTCAACTTCAATTCAGCACAAGCCTAAAATACAGAAGCTACTATCCCCGCTCTCTTGTTGGGTCTCGTTCTCTCTTGCATTGTGGTCAACGTGAAAATGATGACGATGACCTCAACTCGGTTTCCAAAAATGAATGGTTCATGCACTGTTCAGAGTTATCTGCATTTTGGTAACTATGGGTCATGTGGCGAATGGAACTGTCACCCTCATAGCACACATTAGAAACTGCTCGTCTGCCGTCGGACCTGAGGAAGATAGGATGGCGTTTGATGTGAACAATGGCTGACAATAATAAGCTCATATATTTTTATTATTGAGATGATGGACATTAATCTTGCTCCTCATATAAATCACTGTGATCCAACGGCCTTTCCTTGATTGACGTTCGACCAATATAATTATGAATTAATCAGTGCTTAGGCAGATTGATTGGGAGGAGTGGAGTCTCTTAACTAATATTACAGTATAAAAAACCCAGTCAAATACGTATTGAAGAGTTTACAGGCGAGTTGTAAAGTGGATACCCCGAAAATTATTAACTTGTCAATTCTGCTTTGTAATATGTACAATTTTCTTAACATAAATGAAACCAGGAAATGTTGGTTGTTTAAATATTTTGCTGAAAAAAGAAATAAACTTTTAAAACAGCAATAAGCTGGACGAATGGACCTTACGCAGCCTTTAGTTAACAGACCTTCACCACCGCCAAGTACCCAACCCCCACCCCCACTCCCACCCGAATATTTTTGCTTAAACTGTTCTCTCGTACGAGTGAGTTTGGTATTTTTACAATTGCACTGCCGTGTCCAGCTGGGCCAAGTCCTTCTTATTATTAAAATGAATTAATTACGTGGTTTCTATCAGCCAGGGATCAACTATTTCGGTCTTTGAACGCCATCGGGGTCACTTCTCATTATGAAGTGGGGCTGAGAGCTATTTCTGGCCGTGGTTCATGAAAAAATATTTTCCAATTCAGTTAATCATACTCGTTATTCGGAATATATTCCAGGATGGTTGAACGCCTACATCGACACAATACAGAGATATACTGAGTTTCGAAGTTCCTACGAACAAGGAAAGTCGTTTAATAATGACAGCAGTTTGTCCATGATTACGTTTGGATTGTATATGAATGTTTTTTGCTGATCATGAATGTTTAAGATTAGAGTTTAAGCTTTCCGTTTCACCAGTTAACACAGTATGTGAAGCAATATATCTACAACAGAGAAATAATTCACGTGTGGTCTCTTGCTATTCCGCTAAACGCTACATAATTGGCCATTCATTATTCTACAGGAAGTACCTGTCGTTTCAGCGAATGAGAAATTTCATTGCTGACCTATTTTAAAGTCGAATTTGAGTAGCGGTTTAATCACAACTATCTTACAGTTTCGAGATGCATAAAATAAACGATGTATTCGTCCATTTCCGGGCACCAGCAGTTCAAGCACGGATTGCAGATCTTTCGATTGCAACATAATGGAAAAACGCCGTGCGGTTATTACATACTGTTATTGCAGACTTGTGGAGATGATTTCCCTCAGGTCACGATATATTAGCAAATCTTATACGCAGCAGAAAATTGTGACCGTTTATTCATTTCTAGCGATGTTGCAACCTAATTATTTTAGAATAATTTTAAGATTTGGCTACTAACATGTAACCCGGGAAATATTCAAACTAAGTTTCCTATACCACAAGCCCATAACATCGTTCCCGTGTGTCTACGCAACAACAAGTACTTTGCGGTTCAAGGGCAGGGTATTTCGGTGAGTACGTCCAGAGGGCAACGATTGCTTAACTCTCGGCTACATTGACTGCTTCAGATAGTGTGGCTGATATTGGTGCGGATGACTGTTAATTTAATGACAACTGAGCAAGTTTTCTCTCAGCCAGTGTTCTAGAGCACCGCTGATCCTGCGCACTCAACATCACCCCTCCCGAAAATAATAGCGGCAAAAGCATCAACTATTAATGCTCGCGGTTGCTTGACACTTTTTAAATAGTTCAAAAACCATGAATAACCAAACAAAAAGGGAAAATCTGGGGCCAATTTTGGGGATAAGTCTCCGTTGAAGTATAACATCAATGTATCTTATATTTTTAAACTTGAAAAATTAATGCTCGTATATATGTAGAAGCAGGCACTTATATGCACTGACATAATTCTTCGGTCAGATAGCAATTCCCACGGAAAACCTGTTCCGAACAAACTAGTAACATGCATAACAGGCAGGCTCCTTCACTCTCTCTATGGTACCTCATTTATGTCGAATTGTTCAAGTCAAAGTTATTTTGCATTTAGAGAAACGTTTCGAATGCAATGCCTCTTCTGCACTTTTACCGATCCCCCTGCACTCGGTGTATATGCGTCCAGCTATAAACGCTCACTCATCACTTCACTTCTCCATCATTCCTGTCAATTGTATTAAATTTATCCCATAGTTTTCAGACGGCAGAAGGGGACAAACTAAGTATTTACTTCGCGTACAGCAAGTTCCAGAAATAAGTTGTTATAGAATTACTTTTAAAACACTGCGTTTCAGAGGCTTGATGGGGTAGTGAAATTAACGCTGTGTATATGGACTTTAAAAGGACGTTTGATAAGGTCCCACATATTAGACTTGTTAGCAAGACTGGAACCCATGATATTAAAGAGGCCGTGGCAGCATGGATACCGATTTGACTAAGAGATAGAAAGCTGAGAGCAGAGGAGAACAGTTAATTTTCAGACAATGGCGAAGTACACAGTGGTGTCCCCTGCGGGGTCGGTTTATGACCATTGCTTTTGTTGATACATATTAATAAAATGGAATTGGGAATAGAGGGCATAATTTAAAAGCTTGCAACTGATCGGAAACCTGGAAATTTAATAAACAGCAAGGAGGTTGGTAGCAAACTTCCGGATGACATAACCAGACTGGTGAAATGGGCAAACACATGGCAGATAAAATGTATTGCTGAAAAGTGCGTAGTGATGCATTTTGGGAGCATGAATGGAGAGAGGCAATATAAACTAAATGGCACAATTGGAAAGTGGTGCAGGAAAATAGAGTCTGGCGATTCGCATACACATATCATCGAAGGTGGCATAACAAGTTGATATGGCTTTTACAAAAATACGGGATCCTTGGCTCTATATATAGATACATAGTGTACAAAAGCTAGGAAGCTTTGCCAAAATGTTATAAATCGCTGATTAGGCCTCAAATAGATATTGTGTCCAATTCTGGGCAACAAACTTTAGGTAGGATGTCAAGGCTTTGGAGTGGGACAGAGCAGATATACCAGAATGACACCAGGGATGAGGGACTTCAGTTATAAGGGAGACTAGAGAAGCTAGGATGGTTCACCTTAGAGCCGAGAAAGTTAACGGGAGATTTAATAGAGGTGTTCAAAATTAAGAAGGTTTTTGATAGAGTTAATACAGATAAACTGGCAGGAGTGTCGCTAACCAATGGATACACAGTTAAAATAATTGGCAAATGAACCAGTGGAGCGATAATAAGCAATGTATTTAATCTATGGCGTTACCAATAAGACTTACTCGTCAATAAATGACTGTTGGCGGATATTAGCCTAATATCGCAAAATTATAACACCTTCCCCTGTCTACGATTTTGACGGAGGTGTTATAACTATGTTTTAAATGAAAAAAAACCGACCTGATTTAAATTAGTACCGAAGAACGGCACTTGCATGCGATAATATCGTAAACAGTAAAGTGTGACGATACCGAACCCTCTAATCTCTTCAATATATTTTCGGACAAATATACCAAACTAAAAGGTGACATCTGTCGTGTTGAATTAACCTCAACCAATACGTTCGTTTTGTTGGGAATTACGTTATATTACATATTAATTGAACCTCAACTTTACATCTCCCATCTCCCAGTAAGACTAAATGTTTAGTATTACCTCATAATTTACACCAGGTTATCCTCAATCCAATAGTCCCAAATCTGGTGGGGTCCAACAATACTTGTAGAATGTCGTTAATTTGTATCGATCACACTTTTTGGTCTAATTTTTAGCTGAAGAAGAAGATAAAGTAATTATTTAGTCAACAAATGATTCCTGTAACCAATCATTAAAGAGGATTCAGCACATTTACTATCAGATTCCTATGGTGCACCAAGGGCTTTAAAGGTCATTATTGGACATTGGCTATTTGCATGGAGGAATCATTGGAGCCTCTTGAGATTCCACAGGTCCGATAACAGATATACCTGTACTTAAAAAGGTACCACACCTAAGCAACATAGCTACGGGTCCTTTAATTTATAGCAATTGCAAGTAAAATAATAGCATCTATGCTAAGGAGTCCTAATAATGGCACCTATGCAACTTCCACCTCCGTAACATCGCCCGTCTCCGCCCTTGCCTGAGCTCGTCCGCTGCTGAAACCATCATCCATGCCCTTGTTACCTCTAGACTTGACTATTTAAACGCACTCCTGGCTGGCCTCGCACATTCCACACAGCATGAACTTTAGGTGATCCATAACTCAGCTGCCCGTGTCCTAACTCGCACCATTTCCCGTTCGCCCATCACCCCTGCGCTCGCTGATCTACATTGGCTCCCGTTTAAGCAGCACATCGTTTTCAAAATTCTCATCCTTGTTTTCAAATCCCTCCAAGGCCTCGCCCCTTCCAATCTCTGTAATCTCCTTCAGCCCCACAACCAACCGATATATCTGCGCTCCTTGAATTCTGCCCTCTTGAGCATCCCTGATTATAATCGCTTAACCTTTGGTGGCCGTGCCTTCTGTTGCCTAGGGCTTTAGCTCTGGAATTCACTGCCATACACCTCTCCACCTCGCTACCTCTCTTTCCTCATTTAAGACGCTCCTTAAAACCTACCTCTTTGAAAAAGCTTTTGGTCACCTGCCCTAAATTATCCTTATGTGGCTCGGTGTCAAATTCTGTGACTTAAAATATTCTTGTGCAGCGTCTTGTGACGTTTTACTACTTTAAAGGTGCTATACAAATACAAGTTACAAAAGCAAAATACTGTGGATGCTGGAAATCTGAAATAAAAACAGAAATGCTGGAAATGCTCAGCAGGTCAGGCAGCATCTGTGTAGAGAGGAACAGAGTTAACGTTTCAGGTCGATGACCATTCGTCAGAACTACAAGTCAGAAATACAAGTTGATGTTGTTCTTGTTGTTGAGTCGAATGGGAGAGTATTTGTGCAACTATTACTTAACAGGACAGATGCGACAAGGATTTAGAAACTTAAAACATATTTGATATTTTCGATGACGTTACAGATACACTAAGTGGCGGAATTCTCTATGAGATATATTAATTGGACTTTCAGAAATGTTTCGCCGAAGTTTCAAATGAAATATTTTAAAACCCCAAGAATCCAGCGTAAAATATTGGACTAGATTAAAAACAAGTTTTTTTTTAATGTCCTGGTTGAGTTGTTTCTAAACTGGATAACGGACCAGGATCTCAGAATTAAGTTGGTAAAATCTGTTAACGATACTGAACTAAGAAGAGCATTGTATAATGAATACATATTTCTACAACTACTTAGCCAGTTCTTTCAACAGGTCAATAAGATGAAGATTTACTATAAATGATAAATGTAAAATATTGCACATAAGTCACATAAACGTGTCCCTGAAGTATACAACAAGTGGAATTGAATTAACAGTTTGAGGTTTAGAAAGAGACCTTAGAATAAAAGCGCACTAGTCATAATCAATGCCAAGAAAAATGGGAAAGCGGATATAAAAGGAGATAAAATGTTGAGCTATATATCCAGAACGAGAGTGCATATGTTCAGAGATGATGCTCGGTCTTTACAATGAATGTTTCAGTGTAAGCTTGCAGTGCCGTTCTCAGTTCTGGTCGCCACTTTACAATAAACTGCATTCAGTTTAAGGACAGTCCATGGAAGAGCAACAACATTAATATCCAAATTAGAGAATCTTAATTCTTTCACTCCAGATTATGACAGATCTCACTGAGTCTATAAATTGTCCAATATTAAAGATTAGGAAAGAGCTATCTAGATTATTTTACAGTAGGACATAAAAATGGGGCAAGAAAGGAAAAGCACTAACCTATGAAACATAGATCTAAAACAGTTAATAGCAAGAATGACATTACTCATGAACGTTCAAATAATATGCCAGGCAAAGTAGTAAAGATCAAAATCTCTAAAAATAGGTTGTAATAGAATAGTTTAAGCTTCTGGACTTATGACTTCTATGAGCTGAATGATCATTTGTTTTCCTTGACTTTTCCTAGAGTCTTATTTCCATTAAATTCTTTATTGTTTTCTCCTGTTTCGTGTCTTTTTTTGCAGTCAATCTTATATTTGTATTTGATCATTCTTTGCGGAATGCCCCTCAAAGCACCAGTGTTACTGTATCCTTCTGTTACCCGTTCTGAAAAAAGTGAAAAACCAAAACATATATATATATATATATCTACACATGAAAGCTTAATGTAAATACGTTTCTGAAAACAGGTTCATACCGGATGTATTGTTTGCATTATTTTGAAGAAAGTACGGCATCCAGTGAGTTCATGAATGTTTGTGCCCATATTGGTGCGTGTTCAAATGTCTGGGTCACAATATAATAAACGAAATTGGCTCAAAGCTTGTCATCCATGCCAAGTGTCATTGTAGTAGGGAAAGTCAACTTTAGCCTTTTCTCGATGAAGCTTAAATCCATAGATCTCTAGAGTACAGCAGGCGAACATTTGGCCCAGTATTTCTATGCCCCCTCTCTCCCCATAGCGCCGCATCTCCTGCTCATTATATTAATTTAGTTTTGCCTTAAAATATTCAATGGTCTCTGCTTCATCCAATATCGTGGCAAAGCATGCCATGCTCCAACAATTCTCGAAATAAATTAATTTCTCCTAACCTCTCTCCTCATTCTCCGACTGCCATTTTATAAATTGATGACTTCTGGGCACTGACTCTGCTAGAATAAATAGTCTACCGCGATTCTATCCATCTAAACTCTTCAGTTTTCTTATAAATCTACACCAAATATCCTCAGCCTCCTGTGCTCTAATGGAAAAAGTCGCAGTATCTCAACTATTCATTCTCTTCATGATCAATGTGCACCAAACGCTGACTATGGCTGTCATTTCAATCGTGGAGCGCACAAAACTGCAAAATGTACGCTAGAAACCTGGTCAACGTTTTGCATAAATGTTTAATTCCGTCATTATCCCCATACTATACTACATCAGTTAGAGCCCCAAATGTTGCTTTCTCTTTGTTATGGATTTACCACCTGCATTCTCACTTTCAAAGAAACTTATACTTGCCCCCGATATATCTGTCCATTCAACGTATTTTCTTTGCATGTATATTCTCAGCCTTGCTTTCCTCCCAAAATGTATTATTTCACTGTGGTCCATCTGCTATCTATCTTCCCATTCTGCAATCCGTCTATGCCTTGCTGAAGACTTCCTTGACAGGAATCCTATTTTTGTGGAAACATCAATTAGAAAAACTGAACTGCAACTGTTTCAAACAGTGATATGATTATACTTGTGATGTTAACATGTATAAATTAAATCAAATACATTCCACGCACAGATTATAATGAAGACTTACAGTGCTCATTGGTAAACTATGTTGTATTTCTCTGTCTCGCTTTGTGAATTCACGAATCTGAAGGGAACGCTTTGAGTCCAAGCATTTAGAAATGCGGGTTGTTAAACGATTTCAAAATGCATTCATATCGGAAAAACACCTCGTTTAAATTCGTAGTAGCAACTATAAAAATGCTACTACTTTGTGCTGCCGCTCATGGGAATATTTCCTTCCCGTGGTCATGTCAGCTGAAATGACTATTTCAGCATTCTTTCATTTGCTTTTCTAAATCATAGACTACCACTTACCCTGGGACTCATCTGCGAGCCATGCGCATCTAAAATCACCGTGACTACTTTTTCAATGGAGCTGTTCATTTTAAATCTCTTAAACCAATATGCAAAATGATTGAATACACCGAGGCCCTGAAGTTATCATTGGTGGCATTAACTCAAGAACGCTTAATGCGCTGGTTTGAAATTTCTCTCTCTATAATTTCATTAAGAACGATAACCAGTTCATATAGGCCCAGAAATTGATCTCGCTCTGTTCCCGCGGGGGTAAGCCTTTCCCGCGATGTCTCACCTCGCTTATGCTTTTTCTGATCCAGCTCGCACGAACTTGATGTTCCAGACATCAGCTGTGCTGGGCTTGCGTATCCCAGCGGCGTAGTTAATTCGTGCGAGCTGTGGGATCACGTGACTCAGTTAGAGCCAATGGCAGCACACCATCTTCCATTCATAAGTCTCACAGCATGGCTGAGAGACTTATGAATCTTACACCCCCCCAAAATAACAGCTAAACCTCAATTAAATTTAAAAAAAAACCCATCACATTAATAAAATAAGTATAGTTAATTAAATTAACCATTTTAAATAAAAAATTAAATTTTTGAAAAAATTTAAAATCTTTTAAAAAGTTATAAAAATAAACTTACCTGTCTTTAAAGTCTATAAAAAAGATATACCTGTAAAAAAAAATTCAAAAAAATACTTAATTCACTACTTACCTTCTTAAAAGCGGGTCTTACTCCTCCTTTTTACATTTCCAAAATCTTCAGTACTTACCTGCGCGTCCAAAGCATGAAGTGCACAGCGTGCGCGCAGCCTGTAGCGCGCACGCGATGCACTCCGGCCCCGCCCCCTTTTCGGAAGAGCAATTGCCGGTTTTCAGCGCATGCGCAGGGCATGCAGAAAACCGGCAATTGGAGTGGGAATACGCGAGAGTATGCAGTGCGTACTCTCGCGTCCCGGGATCAATTTTCGGCCCATAATGTTTTCTTAGTTTATATTCTTAAGTTATATAAACCACTGAGTTTCTGTACTAAGGTGGCTTATCCTCTCACGCACACGCATCCGCCTCTGGTGTGCCACAAAATTTCACCTACGCCCTTTGTATTACCTATTTATATGGTACCTCTCAACGCATAGGACCACATACAGGGATTAGTTTTCACATATGGGACAATGATATGCAACTGTACGTGTCTTTCACTAGCCTTCATTCCCTGCCTGCTGTAGTGTTGGCGAATGGCTTGGATGATATGATGTTTTGAATGGCGTAATGCCTTCTTCAGCTCAATATTGGAATACGAAAGACAGCCTATTTGGCTCCCATCAGAAAATCTATGCCTTCGCAGCTGCTCGCTCAGATTGAACCCGACGATTAGCACGCTAGTGTCATTTCCGACACTTCGTTTAATTTGAAATACATATATCTTTGTCACCAACACAACCTTCAATCACCTCTGTAACACAGTTGAACCGCGTTCGTGCCTGACTGTTTTCACAATTGCGTCCCTCGCGCATTGCTTTCATTACCACAAATTTTGGTTTTGTCCATTATCTTCTTAACAGCAGCCAGGCTCCACCCTGTACAAACTTGGCCTCATCCAAATGTCTGTGGCCCATATATTTTACTATGAAATATATACACACCCATCACCTTCCTCCCACCAACTTTCAGTGAATCGACGTCTACCAGCCAATACTGCTCAGTGTCACCAAATCCCGCATTGCTAGTCAATCCCACTTCAGAAAAGTAACATCACCCTATATTCCTTCATCCGTCGCACTGCCAATATTCTGTCTCTGATGTTTAGTGCATCTCCCGTTCTATCCACAGGAAAATCTGCGACAAAACATTCACCATGCCTCTGCACTCTGGCGTGTTCTTGATAAGCCTTTTTGATCTTTTTCCAATTTCCTTCATTTCACAAACGCCCCAAACGGTCGCCTCTGGGACAATACTTTTATTCACCTCCCCTAACTTCTTTTTCGCCGAGAGAAAATTGTTGTTCTTTAGACCGCTTTGGGACGTGTCATTACTTTCTAGGCGTATGCAAATTGGAGTTATCGCTGTTGCTATGCTGTGAAAAATAAAATGATAGCAACTCACTACATATTATCACAATGTACTCAAAAATAATTATTAGTATTTTGAAATAATGTGTGATTTATAAAAAACTAATCTATATTGTTAAAGCTTAATTTACTCACAGGAACGTTGGTGAATCTTGCAAACTTCACTTTTAACTGAATCCAAAGAGTTTATAGACAGATGACAAACCGATTTTCTATTATTTTCAAAAAAGATTATGGTACATTAGCAGGGAAAATACGCCATAGGTTGAAGCTTTAACATATGCTGCCCCAGTTGGATGAGATGTATTTCATGCTTGTTTTGCTACTCCGTTGAATTGCTAATCGTAGCTTCGGTAGTCTTGAATGATGTTCAATCGATGTTAAGTAATTTTTCATAAAGAGGAGGGAATAAAGCAGCAGAACATCACAAGATGGAATAGGTCTGCATCCCAGGTTGTTCTGTTATGAGATGTGAAATAAGCCGGATAAATAGCTGTGGATTAATATTGCAAAAATGGCAAGTAACAAATAGCATTAAACGTCGCACACATTTCTCATCATGTCAAAGTATAAGGGCTGGAAGAACCTCACGGCGCTGTCTTCGTGTATCTCTTACCTTTTATTTAGGCATAGGATCCATTGTCGCTCTATAAAGGGACGCGTAACTAAAGGAGACGAAATATTGTTCATTAAAAAAAACTGTTAACTTTAAGATGCAAACAAATATTATTTATATTATTATGAGCAGACCAACCATTACCTAGGAAAACTTAGGCAGACAGCAGTAAGATGCTAGATATTAAAGGAGAATATACACATCCTCACAAAGTACTAGACATCCTGGGTTCAGTGAATTCAGTGAACACATCTTGCAGCTACGTAGATTTACAGTGACTTGAAATGTAATGTATGTGGAAGGTGTGACTGTGTCAATGCTTCCATTTGTATTATGTGCCTTGATTGTGCGCCCTGATCAGGTTTCAGTGTGCAAGGGGTGCAATGCATGAACCTTGAGCTTGTGTGAGATGTTGTTGAACATTAATTGTGTAAAAGGTAAATAGGAAAATCTTTGTGGCATACAGACTTGGGCTTTCTGCCCAACATAGCATACTGTTTGTTACTTTGTCACATTTGTTAATTTTCTCTGCAGCTGTTCGCATGTTGTGCGGGTAGTGCACATAGCATTGAGACGGACCATTGGATACTGCAAGGAAAGATGCACCCATGTTGCATGGGTAGGGTTCCGTGAAATTATTAACAGACACTTAAACTTTGCAGCCCTAGGGTATTTGCGCCTACTATCAACCATTTGGTTTGGTGTTGCATTGCACTATTACCTGCTAATGAAATTGTTTCATGCTTGCATATTAGGTTGTTCATTTTCCCTTTACATAGCCTTGGCAAAACAATTCAAAAATTTAATTTCAGTCGAAATAGTATTAACCGCTGAAACAATATCGGTACCCATACGAAGAAACTTGTTCTTAATTGTGAAGATACCTTTAAGTTAGACGTTCTGGTCATATTTTCCGCGTCGACAACAGATTGGCTCACTGCACAAGACCAAAGCTGTGCAGCCACATATAAATAATTATTTAAATGTGCTGACCATGTATGTTGCGACAGACAGCTCGCTGCGCTGTTGGTTAACGTTGTCCCATCCGGGAGGCAGTTTAAGCACAAGGTTAACTTGGAGAGTCAATTTCACCTGATATTTCCAAACAATCGGGCTCATTGCTTCTTCGCGGTGAATTGTCAATTCCCATTGTCGAAAATGTTTTTTGGCGCAGTATTTCGACATATAAAGTTGCTCGCCATTATTTACGCAGGTATATATCCCACCACTCCCTTTCTCCCTCCCATCTCTCAATCTCCCCCACCTCTCTCCCTCTCTGTCTCTGGTGCGGTACAATACATCTAAATATTGTTTGCATTTATTCCTCACAGCTGCTGTGGATGCTCAGATCAAAGTGTCCCAAACTCCTGAAAGTGCTCACCGGTTCGTAGGTGGAAACATTACTTTCTATTGCGCGTTTCCTCTTTTTCAAGATAATTCCGATGTGAACATTTACTGGTGGAAACTGGGCGAAAATGAGTTTCTGCAGTCAGGTTCGGACAGCAGAAAACGATTTCTTCCTTTAAAGAAAGGTGAAGCCTCTTTTCAGCTCCTGAATGTCAACGCCGCGGACTCTGGAGTTTATTACTGCGGAGTGAAACATCCGGCTAGTAGGATTGCAAATGGAACTGGATCAAATCTTGCAATCTTCGGTAAGCGCATAGTGTACCTGAAATTATTCCACAAATAATTCATTACACAGGGTGGCGAGTTTATTTTAATAAGATGTTCAAAGGACCTTGGTTTATGCTTTTTAATGGGTTCAGTAACAATCACATTCAATCCTTCCATTCTTCGCATTATAATTAAAAATAATTATCTGCGCCTTATTGCATGCTGGTGTTGCGGGAAATACACTGTGCCTTATTGAATGCTTGAAGATAAGAGAAAGGAAACTCGGGAGAGATGTACAACAGGCGGCCAATCCACCATCACCCGTTTTACACTATCGCCAACATTTAAAATTAACCACAAAGTGCAATTCCATTCATTTGCTGATTGATGAAGAGACTGGGGTAAAATTGACTTTTGCCATAGTGTAAAACGAGTGACAGCGTGTTGACAGCCCGTTTTACACGTCTCCTGGTTTTTATTTCCATTGAAGTAAATAGAAATAAAATCGGGTGGGATGTAAAATGCGGTGCCTGATTCGCTTTCACCCGTTTTACACTATCGCTCAACTTCAAGATCTAATTCAGCTGAGGGCGAAAACGTTTTTCCACCTACAAATTCCTCTCGATGCTTTTCATAAATTCATCATGACATACGCCATTCTCTTCTGAAAAATTAGATTAGAATGTATCGAAAATGATATTTACAACGAGAAAAATGTTAAGTGCCAAAGTGACACAAGGGCCCTATTGCTTAAAAATTCATAATATACATCAAATAATAAATATACGTTGCGGCTGGTCGCAGGGATGCATAAATGCATTTTTGAAGTTTTCCTATATTTGCTACTTTCAATTACAAGAGAAACATCGGCCAGACCAATCTTTGTACAGCTGTACTATGTGATCACACATAACACCAGAGGAATGCTTACGTCAATGTTCCAATTTCTTCAAGAAAACACATAGGGCCGGATTTTGCTGCAGATTCGCTGATCGTTTTAAGCGTGTAAATCGGACAGCAAATTCCAGTGACAGCACATGCCCAGGTAAACAAGGAAATCAGAAAGTTGCTGCCCGAGTTAACCTGTTCCTCGAACAGCTTCATTATAACAGTATTTCGCCGAGAGACACGGCATTGAAATATGTGGAAGAGGGTGCATTTGTTGTACTTATGTAATAGATACCCACTAAACTCGGCCAAAAAAGTTAGAGCTCCTCAATTCCAGTGTAATGATTTCTTTATCGGCGTGATGACTATTAATTGCTGCGAAACAACCTCTCTGACACTGAGTATAAACTTTTATACGTGAGCTGTTTCATTCCTTCAGATTTTAATTACTGGAGATTTAAAAAATAAAAAAAATATAAATCTTGTTAACTTTTTCGTACTGTTCCTTTCACCTCCTCTCTTAAACCCATCGTTCTCTCTCTTGCTTTACTTCGCTTTCTGTACATGATTTGCCATTAAATTAACTATTCTAACTAAACACTCCCGGGTTCAAAATCTGCCGCTGCTCATTAACAATGTTTCAGTCTAATTGGTTAAGGAAATGCACAGTTGCTTGCCGTGTTCACACAGTTACCAGATCCACTGTAGAGGGTGCTGCGTGAAAATGTCTCACATCACGGTAAATTCCATGCAAATTCCCATAGAAAGCCTGTGGGTAAGTGTAAGTGTAATGAATGGCTGGTGCCGTTCGTTCGCCGCTGAGATCAAAATCGCTCCCACTGTAACATCTCCCATCTCATTTGTATTGCAGTTCCTCCAATTCCGTTGAGTATAAAGCCCGAATTACCTGAGAATACTCTATCCAGAACTCTAATTATCTTGTGTAAGACGGCTGCTTTTTACCCGGACATTATCAATATAACTTGGTACAAGGATGGCGTTCGTATTACAACGGGGATAAAGACCATTAAACACCTGAATGGCGAGGGACTGTATGAAATTACCAGCTTTTTGGAAGCCACAGGATCTGTCCCGAATGGCGATGTTTATACCTGTCAAGTTTCTCACCTCACGCTCAAGATTCCAGTAAATATCACCTGCATTGCCCCGAATTGGAAAGCAGGTGAGCGAACAATATCCCTTGTTGGGCAATCAAGTGTTCTAAGGTTAACTTTTACAGACTTTTAACAAAAAGAGATACCGCGATAAATTACATTAAAATTGACGCCCTTGTTACAATACCCTCCATGACTATGTTCCACTCCGTTAAAATTCAACAGTCCATGAACTTCCTCCCTCCTCTGCTTCACAACGACGTGTTTCGAGTAAGCACAAGACACTTGATGGTGGTTTATACGGAACAGACTTTATTGATATCTGGTATAAGTGTGCAGCCCAACTAATTACGGAGAGTGACTTTTCTGTTTCTCGTTCTATCTTTCGAGCCCTCTGAAGACCATGTTTCAAAGGACATGTCGAATAAGGAACTCATGACGTATCTTTTCCTCAATCCTTTGAAAACAGTCTATTTATGTACATCGTTGTATTTTTTGTACGCCAAAGCTACTTTCCTCAAACAAGACTTCTTGACTTAACAATTCTCGAATTCTTCGAAGGGTAGGATTTATTAATCGTTATCTTTCTATATTCTAGTTAATGGATCCTTCTACCTATGCTTGTTACCCTAGTCACTAACGTTATACCTTAATCACTGATGGTTGAGGTAATTATTGTCACTTATTTCCTTGCGCAAGCATTTCTTGTATATTACGCTCAGACACTAACAGGAGAAGACAAGCTATGCTTTACTCTCACGGCACTTCAAAGCTATCCTGTTTAGCTTGGAAAGTCAGTTGCTCTAAGAGGAAAGGAAATTTAATTGTTTTCAATTAACTCCCCAAGGTTTCCAACATACCGCTCTCCAGGATGTGCAACACACTCATCATTTGAAACTTCTCCAGTCTTACCTACCAGTTCGCCTCTCTCCGATCTGATGTGTAACACCCGGTCACTGGGCTTCATGTTCAGTGGCATATAATTCACGCAACGGGCTCCTTCACTTGGAAATCTTTTTCGCAAATCCTCTCCCAAACCTAATTTCCCTCCATATTATACAAACTTCCAGAAAATATACATTCTGGCCCACCTCGTGATAAGAAAAGAAAAATGTCTACACAGAACGATTTGCGAAGTGCATTTATTAATTATGTAGAATAATCAAAATTAGATAATTCCAGCATTTCTATTGACGGCCCGATTCTATGCTCTGTGAAATATATACATATGAAATGATTTACTGTGCAACTGTAGTTCTCAGATTAATTAAGAACACTTCACTCTACTATAAAAATAAAACAATAGAAATATTTCACATTGCAAAGGAAAAACATATAATCAGGCAACTATTAAATGTTTCTTCTGCTATACCGAGGTGAAATTAAAGAGGATAAACATTTTTTTCTCTGGAACATAATTACATTTGTTTTAGACCCAGTGAACCCAGTAAAGCGCGGAGCGTAAAGCAGTTTCTGGCATTATGTGAACAATCTGATGAGTTCATGTGGTCAGATTTCTAGTGATGAACCTTTCAATACTTACTTGCATAGGTTACCAAACTTTCGTTTTTTCATGTTTCCTATAATAGAAACTGAGCCCTGGAACAGAAACAATTTGTTTTATTATTGTATCTAATCTCGTTCTTCCTATTGTAGTTTACCACACTGCGATTGAGAATTAATTTATTTCACTCTTGTTCCTGATTCGTCTATTTATTTATTTCAAGTGATTGTAGTTAGAGCATGCAACCTATAAACATACATCATTCGTGCGTATTTCATACATTTTAGGTTTCGCTCACAGATTCTCCGTTTTTCTGATTCCTCGGTTTGTATTGGGCTTTCTGGTGATTGTCGTGCTGACGATTATCATTGTGGACCATTGCAAATCAGCGCCCATTTAATGGTAAGACGATTTCTTATTACAGTCCATGTGGTAGAATTGTCGCGGTTCACCCGATTTCCCGTCGTTAATTTGTCCGAAACCCTGGAGATACGCCGTAGATGATTCAAGTACATGATTCTTTCAACGCGGAATTCCCTACCCTATATTTATTGGTTTTTATATTAGATTGGTGGCATTCACAGATAAATCACGGGACTACAGCTTGCATACTGCAAATTATGTATTGTCAGATCAGCTGATGATCAATGACTACAATAATTGTCATATTTTAAAATATCAGTCACCTGTGGAATATTCTACACATGTATACTATTGATAAACGGTGCATTGGATCTATTACAGTAAAATCTTAGTAGTTCAGTTCGTAATTTCTATCCCGAGCCTTATATTTTGAGACACTGCTGCCCTTTCATTCTTTACCGCAGTTTGTCAATGAGATACTTATTATTGCGATGGTTTTGCACCTGATATCAAACAGAGCCATTCCCGCAGATAGAATTGGAAGGGTTGATTACCTTCCTTTTAAAGTGGTGTTGTATTCAACAAGCCTTGCAGATTGTTTACAGCAAGTCGTTCAAGTGGAAGGTTCTATTCTAAACTTGAAAATATGCATGGCAAATTCACCGAATCTTTAAAGACGGGATTTCATGTTATTTGTAAAATATTTTACATTGTATTATAGCAAAATAGATATAGGTTATCCTTATTAAATAATGTGAGGAAGAAAGTGGAAATGATATGAGGAGATGTTCATTTAGTCTAATTCGTTCTCTGTTTCTAAAATAGCAGGAAATCAATTTTAATATAATAATCCATGGTTACTCTTTACAAGAGGCTTGAACAGTTTAATGTAGCCCCAAAATGACAAATCCGCACAATGGTTTAATCTGGAAAATCAATGAATGGGGGAGGGGATTTACTCTGTAATGTATGTTGCGAAGTTGTAAACGAATTTATGCCAAAGGCACAGAACAATTCTCTCTCGCTCCAGTGTTTTCACAGCTCTTAGTGCAATTCAGCAATTGAAATCCTGCAGAATAATGTGTTCGTCGTGTGTAGATATGGTTTAGAGGCATTTAAAGTTTATTGATGTCCGATTAATTCCAACAGCTTGTCAATATCCATATAATTAAAAGCTGTTTAGTGATAAAGCAGGTACGAACTATAGAGAAACTGATATTACACCCATGAAAAATCATAATTTACTCTAATTCTGGAACACATATTTATAATTAAATATAATTGCAACAACATATGTAACATAAATTAAGTGTGATTCATTGACAGAAAAAGTAAAAGTTATTTACTGAAACGTGTTATGTATAAAAAGACAAGAAAAGTAGCAGTGGGTGAAAATAACACAAATTCTAAGCCGTTTTTCTTTGTTGTAGATCTTGTTGCAACATCTGAGACTTTATCTGACTTGTAAAGCTGGAGATTCTATCGCCTTCAAGATAACAAATTGGAAGATTGAAATTCGTGCGTTGCCACCTGGGAAAAGATGCAGCTAATCTGAAAGCAGATTCTACGTGTAACATAAAATTTACTAAAATATTGAAAAAAGTGAAGATACTTGTTAAAACAATTTGTCATATTTTGTGCACATTTCTTTCTTCCGTTTTTCTTATTGAGTTATTGATGTGGTTAATTTTCTTGTTTTTAAAAAATTTGTAAATCATTATATTTGTTTTTTTTCTTAAGTATGGAAACTATTATGTCAGCATTTCTGTTTATTTTCTGAAAGCCGCTGAAGTAACTTCGATCAATATGGATCAATTCCCGAAATACATTAAGGTTGCCAAGAGTACAAATGTTTCCATGTTCTGAACATGTCCCATATTTCAAGATGCCCCCGATGTTTATTGGCGGAGATGGGGCGAGGAGACTTTTCTGGAGCCAGACAAAAGAAAGCAATTTAATGTCAAAAAAGGAAAGTGGTTCATTTGATCTCCTGAATGCGAGTGTCGCCGACTCCGGAGTGTATTACTGTCAAGTAAAACATAATCAAAAATCTATTGGAGATGGAAGTGGCTCCCAGCTTGCTGTGTACGGTAAATGTCATTGTGACGGGGAGTGGGAGATTCTCAGCAGTGTGCGATATATGTAAAACTCAATAGTGGGGGTAATTTGAACTTTTATCACTTGACGAAAACCAGGTGATAGCAAATTCGTTTTACACTTTTCCCGATTTGCTTTTCCATTGACTCCGGTGTACAACGGCCTGCCGATTCACTGGCGCACGGTTTGCACTACTGCCCCAGCTCAATTTCACCCCTTCATTGTCCGCATGACATTCCAAAGTGCTTTGCAGCCAATTAGTTCTTTTGGAAGTGCAGTTAAAATTATTAAGGATGCAAGATACTGAAATATTATAAATGTTTAAATCTTGGTTTGAAATTAATTGTTTTTCACACGAAGCTCTATTTGGTGCGTTTTGTGGAGATAGGGTGTACATTCGTGTTTACGTGTAGTTCGCTGAGTGAAACTGATATGGATGGCCGTCTTAGATATTGCACAACTTATTGTAATGAAAACGAGTATTATTCTAGCTGAATATATTTTTTCGGAATTATGTTTACCTTATTCCTTTGCGTGGCAAAAGTTAATATTAATTGGTTGCGTTTTATTGTGCTTGATATATGTAATATTATTATTCCTTGAACCGTTTCAACGGCAAATAATTGTTAAAGTAAACTTATGCATTGTGTTCATCATCCTGACTTTTATTCGAAGAAAGAAATCTTGCATGATATTATATGACGATTATAACATCTTAAATCGCGGAATTACTTACCTACTCTGGTCTACGCAACGTAGTTTAAACTAGCCGAGGTTACAGCTTACACAACTCGCTGCTTTCCATTATACCCATTTTCTGAAGTTTTGGATCCTGGTGTTTTCTTGGTTAAATTGTTTCAATAGTGGAGCTTAATTAAAATTGAAAGTTAAGAATTAAAGAAGGTAATGTGGAGGGTCCCGCGGGGGAGCGACTAGATATCCCGTTCTGAGATTTGAAACATTTAAAGCACATTGCAATGTATTGTTGATGATGGATGTGATGGGTTTGGATATAATATTGAATAAAACTTTAAAGACCCTCTTGCCGATGTCAACGGGTTTTAACTTAGCTCGCGGTTAGTAAAATGCTTCGCATTAACAACAAATAAAATAAACCGATTTTATAACATGAACCAAGAGTGTGCCAGTTTTGCCAGCTCCTTGTAGCTCTCAGAAAAGATTGTGCCCTGATCAATGAATGGAATTAAATTCGAAGGAGACTGCGGCTGTGTTGTGACCTGTTATTGTAATGTCTGCACTCAAGCTAACAGCACACATCTGGAGTCCTACGTTTGGTGAAGTAAAATTCTGGACTTGAGATCTTATCCGTATTTGTTAGGACTGAAATGGCCCTTGTCTCAACGAAATGGATCTGCAACAAAGTAAATATCTTCTGCAGCTTGATGAACAATCTCGTCCTAAGATTTCTCATCCATATGAGCAGGCATTGGATGAGACTGGTTGGCTGTCCCACGTATTGTGCGGTCCTCAGAAAGAGCAAAATTATCAGAGTCCATTCCTCCATGCCACCAGTCCTGGGCTATCGTCCCACATGGTAAATCTATGTAGAAAAACAGCTTTAATGTGAGATGATTCTCTATATCCGAGCCATAATCATTTGCAGGCTGGAAGAGACGGCATACTCCAACATGTCACCGGGGCCTGCTAATGCATCTGTTGGACCATCCATGGATGAAGCACAGATTAACCTGAGGGTCTCTGTCCATGGAGACGCCACTGCCAATCTCCTTGGAAAAGACCTGTGTTCCGAGGTATGCTGAAGTCCTGTAAAGCCATGTGTCACGGTTCACATCCTGCAGATAGTGCAATCCTCTAATGTAGCTGGAATCGGCAGCACACTGAAACGTTGCCCAAATGTTACACATACACTTGATTTTGCATAAGCCTCATTCCTTTAAAGCAGGTACTTTGTAAAAAAAAATATCTCGCGCTCTCAAAATGAAGGGCAATGTTTCCTGAGCCGCCACTTAACTTTTACCTTCACATTTTCATTGCCGGGTACTCCTTTTGGAAAGGCTATTACGGAATTATAATAGACGTGAGCACAGAACTCCACTCGCAATGGTTTGTGCAAGGAACCTCCAGGACCAATAAAGAGGATAGATATGGACTGTTAGTTACTGAAGATTAATTGGTTCAGAGTGGTAATTTTGAGGAAAGGGTGATGGCAACAATTTGGAAGTTGGGGAAATAATATCTGCAATAACCGATCCATTAACAATATCGGAGAGCAGTAAGGAAAAGAACGTCAATTGTCCATTGGTTAGTGCGAGAAAATGGAACTCATGGAGGAGATAAGAATAATCGCTGGGAGAGATGAGAGAAGGGGTACAGAGTGCCAAGCGGTCAGATAGAAATAACATCGGGATTGGAGAAGTCTACGGATAGGTCTACATGCTTGTAACACTTGTGCTGACATAGGGAGTAGGGTGTCAGGGGTAGTACAGAATGAACTTTTGAGCAAGGCAACAGAGGCAGCAGTGTCATACAGCATAAAGGGCCAGGAGAGAGGGGATTTGGAATAAAAAAGCGTTTTTCCCGAGAAGAGGAAGAATTTTGTCCCAGGTCGGTAAGGGTAATGCGATTGGGTGTAGGAGGGCGATGTTGATAGTGATGGGGATGAAAAAGTGATCCACATTGTATATCACATCCTCTGGCAAAGAAAATTTGCCGTATCAATAGGTCGAGGAGCTCAATAGATCAGATTGGGCAAGTTGATATGCAGCATCGGGATGAATCATAGAATCATGCAACACAGAAGGCATCCATTGGACCGTTGTGCCTGAGTCAGCTCTTTAAAAGCGCAATCCAATTTACTCCCACGCTCCAGCTATTTGCCCATAAGCCTGCAAACCAGTCCTCTTCTCCATCAAAGCCCGACATAATTTTGAATACTTCTACTACATCTCCACTTAACCTTCTCTGCTCCAAGGAGAACAATCGCAGCTTCTCCAGTCTATCTGCATAACTTAAGTCCCTCCCCCATTGTACCATTCTAGTAAATCTCCTCTGCATCCTATCTAAGACCTCTATGTACCCATATGCATTTGTACCACATTATCAACTTATGCTGCCACCTTCAAAGATTTGTGAATATGTACCCCAAGGTCTCTCTGCTCTTGCACCGTCCTCAAAATAGTACAATTTAGACTATACTACTTCTCCAAGTTGTCCCTCCCAAAGTGCATTGAGCGAGGACAGTAGGACAGACGGATCAGAGGAGGACAAAGACGTGAAATTCGACAATTGTTCAATTCAACACAGAATAAGTCTTTCTCAGTGTAACTGCAAAAGGAGGAGAAAAGTAAGTGACCATGGGAAAAATCATCACGGAGCGGCAGATGGCGATAGACAATGAGGACATTAAAAAAAAGGTGACAAAGTAGAAAAGGTACTTTATTGAACAGGAAAACTGAAGCAAGAATAAGGGAAAGATTAACACAGCATGTGATGACCGGTACTGCTTCGGGCAGGAGCATTGTGGAACACGTAGTCAGGTGAGGTGGCTTTGATGAATTGAATGATTTCACGGCCAGTTACCCAGATTCTAAGCAGGTTGAACATGTTAACAGCTTCACTCGAGTTGGGGTCACGGACTGGATCGGCCTTGTGCACATGTAAATGGAAATTTCGGAGGGTGGTATGTTCAGTGAAGATTCGCGCGTTAGTATCGTCAAATGGGACAGTGGTAGTGGCAAAATAATCCCTAGGGAATCAATTTCGGGAATCTTTAACGGGAGTGAGGAGTTGGGAGGAGCCAGCGACGTATGTTGTGTTCGACACAGTACAATGCACCTAACACAGAGCAGAGGGCAGCTGTGGGCCCGCCAGGAGAGGATCGAACCAGGAATGAGGGCAGGAGATCACGTTGGACATAAGTGTGCGTAAGGAAATGTAGAGCGTCACTTCACCAAAGACCCATATGTGGTGAATGTGAGTAATACGGGCAAGTCTCGAGCAGATGAGAGATTTAGAGGCTTCGGGGCAGTACAGAGAGGCTCCTCCCAGCGAGATTGGCGGGTGAGGGGAAAGTCTGATGCTGCAGGACCAGTTTCCACGCTAACTTACAGGAAAAGTTATGAAACGAAGTCCTCTGTGGGGGTTTCCGAAATCGATCTAAGACTAAGAAAATAATTAGGTAGCCAACTGCTCAGGCCTGGCTTAATTTTCCTGTCCAGGTACGATATAACTGCTTCAGACAGAGGTTGGAGATTATGCGGAACAGTCTAATCACAGAGGTAGTGGTAGATATTATCAATTTTAACTCCGTGTTGGGTAATTTTTTTAGGCGACAGCTCAATTGAATATTGCGCAAAATGAGGGATATAGCCTTTGGAACTTGCCTATGAAGGGGAATGGTATATTCTTCTCCTGCAAAATTATGTTCATATATGTAAGGAACTTAAGTAGATTACATGAGACGTCATCAGTAACCATCTTTTCTGCAGCTTTTGCAGAATGATAACTCAGAATTTCCTAGAATTTTATAGAATTACGTAGAATGTACAGCACAGAAAGATAAAATTCGATCCATGCTGGTGTTTATGCTACATACGAGCCTCCTCCCAGCCCTTTCATCCAACCCTATCAAATACGATTAGCAAGTTATCTTCTTAATGGGAATGCTGCATTGTGCCTGCGTGGATTTGTATGGGTGCATTAAGTGGGTTACATAAGTAGGTCGCACGGTTTTTAACGAGTAAACATTGTTTACTGTAGCTTGTTCAGAATGATCAATTCATAAAATTTTCGAGCACTAAACGATGGCTTTCGGCCCAACTCCTGGTGGCGGCTCTCTGAAAGACCTGTCCTCTTAGGGCGATTTCCCTCCGCTTTAGTGGGTTCCATAAGAACATAAGCAATACGAGCAGGAGTAGGCCATTTGGACCTTCGAAGCTGCTCCGACAATCAATAAGATCATGGCTGATGTTCTACTTCATCTGCACTTTCCTGCATTATCCCCATATCCCTTGATTCCCTTAATATTCAAAAATCTATCGATCTCTGTCTTGAATATACTAAACGACTGAGACTCCACAGCCTTATTAGGTTAAACATTCCAAATATTCGCCACCCTCTGAGTGAATAAATTTCTCCTCATCTCAGTCCAAAATCCCCGACCCCTTATTCTGTGAAATGTGACTCCTGGTTTTAAAATCCCCAACCAGGGGAACCATCCTCCCTGCATCTACCCTGTCAAGTCATGTAAGAATTTTGTATGTTTCAATTAGAACACCTCTCATTCTTCTAAACTCTAGAGAATATAGGCTTAGTCTACTCAATCTTTCCTCATATGACAATCCCTCCATCCCAGGAATCAGTTTGGTGAACCTTCGTTGCACTCCCTCTGTGTCAAGTATAACCTTTCGTAGGTAAGGAGAACAGAACTGTACACAGTACTCTAGGTGTGGTCTCACCAGGGCCCTATATAGTTGCAGAAAGACGTATTTACTCTTATACTCAAATCCTCTTGTAGTAATGGCGAACATACCATTTGCTTTTCTAATTGCTTGCTGTACCTGCATGTTAACTTTCAATGATTCGTGTACAAGGACACCCAGGTCCCTCTGACCACCAACATTTCCCAATCTCTCACCATTTAAAACTTTGCTTTTCTATTTTTCCTACTAAGGTGGATAACTTCACATTTCTCGACATTATATTCAATTTGCCATGTTACTGCCCACCTGCTTAGCATGTCTATATCCGCTTGAAGCTTCCTTGCATCCTCCTCACTACATACATTCCCACCCAGCTTTGTATCAACAACAAACTTGGATATATTACATTTGGTCCCCTCATCCAAATTATTGATGTAGATTGTGATTAGCTGAGGATTTAGCACTGATCCTTGGGGTACCCCACTAGTTACAGCCTGCCAACCCGAAAGCAACCCGTTTATTAGTACACTCTGTTTTCTGTCCGTTAACCAATATTCAAACCCATGAGCCATAATTTTGCTTAATAACCTCTTGTATGGCACCTTATCAAATGCTTTCTCAAAATCCAAATGCGCCACATCTACTGTTTCTCCCTTATCTATTCTGATAGTTACAACCTCAAAAACTCTAACAGATTTGTCCAACACGATTTCCCTTTCAAAAATCCGTGTTGACTCTGCCTAATCCAATTATTATTTTCTAAGTGCCCTGTTACCATGTCCTTAATAATTGATTCGAGCATTTTCCCTGCGACTGATGTCAGGCTAACTGGTCTGTAGCTCCCCGTTTTCTCTCTCCCTCCATTCTTAAAGAGTGGGGTTATATTTCCCAGCTTCCAATCTTCGGGAAACATTCTGGAATCTATGGAATTTTGGAAAATGACAACCAACGCATCTACTATCTCTACAGCCACCTCTTTCAAAACCCTAGGATGTAGGCCATCTGGTCTACGGGATTTATTGACTTTCAGTCCCATTAATTTCTCCAGTACTACTTCTTTACCAATGCAAATAACTTTCAGTTCCTCATTCGCGCTAGAGTCTGGGTTCTCCTCTATTTCTGGAAGTTTTTTGGGTCATCTCCCTTGAAGCCAGACAAAAAGTATTGGTTTAATTTATCTGCCATATCCTTATTCCCCATTATAGTACCCCCGGTCCCTGCCTGGAATGCACCCACATTCACTTTTGCTAATCCTTTCCTTTTTCCATACCTATGGAAGTTTTTACAGACTGTTTTTATGTCTCTCGCTAGTTTACTCTCATATTCAATTTCCTGATTTATAATCGGCCCTACATTACAACTAATATTTGGAGGCCTATAAAGAATTCCCATCAATGCATTCTGCCCCTTGCTGTTTCTTAGCTCTACCCAAACTGATTCTACTTCTTGATTTTCGGAGCTAAGATCCTTTCTCAATACTGTCTTTATCCCATCCTTTATTGACAGGACTACAGGTCCTCATTTTCTATTTTGCCTATCTCTTCTAAAAGTTAAGTATCCTGGAATATTTAGTTCCCACGCACTATTAATTCATTAATTTTGTTGCGAATGCTTCGAGCATTTCAGATATAGTGCCTTTAGCTTTGAATTATTTATTTTTCCTGATGTCACCTTAGTCACTGATGCCGTATTACGTTTGTTACTCTCTTTGTCCCTACCTGACCCACTCTGCTTATTTTTAGCCAAAATTCTACTCTACCCTCGAGCCTTGACATCACTCTCGCTGCTTTTAAATTTACTCTTTCCTAAATCCTCCCACCCCACCCAATCTTCATCATGCATCATGAATCCTATTATATTTATCCACATTTATGAGTTGAATGTTTCATCTATTAAGTTGTCTTCGAAGTTAACCTATTTGAATTTCATTTTTTACATAACCCAGCTGGTTGATAGATGTTTACTTATCAAGCTGTGGCACTGGTATATGTCTTGGCGCCAAGTTATTTGTTCCAGTCACTTACATTGACCAATAGAGACAAGTTATTCAAAAGTATGTTCAAAAACTCTATTAGAGAGGATAGGTGCGTTTGTAGAATCATAGAATTTTACGGGAGTTCCTCAGGGAAGTGTCCTAGGCTCAACCACTTTAGTTGCTTCATCAATGACCGTCTCTCCATTATAAGGTCAGATGTTGGGATGTCCGCTGATGAATGCACAGTGCTCAGTTCGATTCGCAACATCACTGAAAATGAAGCAGTCCATGCCCGCATGCAGCAAGGCCTGGATGACATTCAAAATGTGACTGATAAGTGGCAGGTAAAATTTGCGCCACACAAATGCCAGGCAATGAATATCTCCAACAAGCGACTTTCTAACCACGGCCCCTTTACATGTAACAGAATAACTAGCGCCGTATACCCCAGCATCAAATGCCTCGTGTCACCATTGTCCAGAATCTTTACTGGACCAGCCATATAAATACTGTGGCTACAAGAGCACGTCAGATGCTTGGTATTCTGCTGCGAGTGTCTCACCTCCTGAATCCCCAAAACCTTTCCACCATCTACAAGGCACAGGTCGGGATTGTGATGGAATATTTTTCACTTGCCTGGATGAGTGTAGCTCCAACAGCACTCAAGAAGGTCGATACCATCGAAGAAAAAGCAGCCCGCTGCATTGGCACCCCATGCACCACCTTAAACATTCACTTCCACCACCACCAGCGCAACGTGACTGCAGTGCATAACATCTACAAGATGCACTGCAGCAACTCGCGAAGGCTTCTTCAACAGCACCTCCCAAACCTGCAACCTCTACCACCAAGAAGGACAATGGCACCAGATGCATTGAATTTGCATCACATCCAAGTTCTCATCCAAGTCGCGCACCATACTGACTTGGAAATATATTGCCGTTCCTTCATCGTCGCTGGGTCAAAATTCTGGAAATCCCTCCCTAACAGCACTATGGGAATACATTCACCACAGGGCTGCAGCTGTTCAAGAAGCCGGCTCACTATCGTCTTCTTAAGGGCAATTAGAGAATGGCAATAAATGCTGGCCTTGCCAGAGACGCTCACATCCCAGCAACGAAAAGAATTACAGAGAAAGATGCCATTCACCCCGTCCTGCCTGTGCTAGTGCTTTGAAAGTGCTGTCCTATTTAATTCTAAAGTCCAGCTTTTTCGCCTTCACTATTCAAGTACATGTAGTTGTGAAAGTTTATATGGAATCTGATTCTACCACACTTCCAGGTAGTGCGTTCCAAATCCTAACAGCCCTCCGCGTGAAGAAATTTCTTCTAATTTCCCCACTAGTTATTTTACCAATTATTTAAAATCTATGACCTCTGTTAACAGACACACTTGCTAGATCACATGTTCTCCCTACTTGCTCTATCAAAACCCCTCCTAATTTTGAGTAATTGTATTAGCATTCTCTGCTGTAAGGAGAACAATCCCAGATTCACCAATCTGTCCATGTAACAGAACTCCCTCATCCCTGGTAAAACCCTGGTAAAACTCCTCACTACCGTCCCAGGGCATTGACATCCGTCCTATAGTGTGCTATCCAGACTTGAGCACAATACTCCAGCTGAGGCTAACCAGAGATTTGAAAGGTTTAGCAGGACGTCCTTGTACAACGGCAATGAATTTATATCTTATAATGAAATTTTGCGATTTCGTTCAGTCAGGGCAATTCTTCTCACACAATGTAAGGACCCTCGATGGGTGAAGTAAAGATCAGGTTCGAGAGGCAGAATTCAGAAAGTACAAGATAAGTACAAAGGTATTTTGCTTCCCACTCACGAAATTGTTTCAAATCAGCCTCTTTTCAATTAGGGTCAAAAAGAGTAAAATGAAAATGGCTGTTGCAGTAATCTGAATTTCCTTTGATCGGTTATCTCTGAATCTAATTCAGTTCAAAAGTTACTATCGCTACAGAACGATGATAGCTAATAATATTTGAACGGAATAAGATGGTCACTAGAAAAATAGTAACTTTAAAAAAAATTAGTTAATTTCAATCAGATTTACATGGCATTAGGCTATACGTCGAATGGTATATTCGTTTCGTTTGTGTTTAATTTAAACCAATTTTAACCCTTTCTGCCATATTACTTTGCTGGCAGCTCACATTGGCTTTGTACCTCCTTTAGTGCACTTTTCTAAGGAAATGCATGTTTCATTTACTGACAATAAATTGCCCTCTCGCAATTTTCGGAAATCAATCATTCTTAATTTCATTTTCACTCTTCCTCCCTGAAGTCAAAAATTGGAATCATAATCATTTCCATGCACAATATTGTGGCCCCATCAGAAAGTTGCTCTCTGGCTTTATTTTCCATTTGGGAGGGACATCTGAAAACTTTTGCGTGAGCCTTAGAAATCTGTCCCTTGACCAATCAAGTAGTTATTTAATTAAGAATGTTACGTTATGATAATTAATTAGCGACAGCATAAACATTATCCTGAAACATTCTATTGATCGGAATTTCCAGCAAAATCTTAAACAGCCAGAAAGTGATGAATTGACGAGTTCTTCTGAAGTGCAGGCCAGAGGAAGCTTTCAAGGAGACTTACATTATTCCGATACACACAACGTCTTGAGGTCTTCACCCAGCGAGTGAGAAGAATTGTCCTGGTTGAGCGAAATACAAAGATGTCTTTCTAAGACGTGATTATATTGTACATAGCGACCAGAGGAATTCTTAGGCTACTATGATGCAAACAGAGATCACCAATCTATAGTAATTTGCCTTGTTTGAAGCATTACAAAAGCTGAGTCCAAGAAATTGAAAACAGTTAATTTATTCAGCGTCTCTCATGACTTCAGGACGTTGCACAGCATTTTGCCGACAATGAATTAGTTTTGAAGTGTAATCACTGCTCATATGTAGGGAATTGCCGTCAACCAAATGTGCACTGCAAAATCCCAACAAGAGAAACGACATAAATGACCGGATAAACTGTTTTCGTGGTGTTGGTTGCAGAATGAATGCTGACTAGGACGCCATGGAAGCTTTCTTGTTCTACTGAGAGGGCAGACACAGGGTGCTCGGTTGATATATCAGCCGAAAGGCGCATTTCGGTAAATACTGCACTGAAGCATTGATCTTGATTATGTGCTCAAGTCTCGGAGTCGGGCTGGAACCCATGGTATTCTCACTCTAATCCGATAATAGTACCATTGGGTCGAACTGACACTCGAAGAACTCAAGGCTGGTTAATGTAAGAAATAGACAATTCGCACTGATGCAATAGGGGGAGCTATATGGAACCTGGTCACAAAGTATATTCCAAGGCGGATAATGAAGTAGCTTTGCTTTGACAATCGCCCATGCTATACCTGATTGCTCGAAATGGACACGGAGTACGCAACATAGAAAGGGTCCCTTTCCCCAACACTACCATTCTTCTGAACCATGATGTGGAGATGCCGGTGTTGGACTGGGGTGGACAAATGTGAGAAGTCGCACAACACCAGATTATAGTCCAACAGCTTTATTTGAAATCACAAGCTTTCGGAGCGCTGCTCCTTCGTCAGGTGAAGTGAAGAGATGCATATAGTCACAGCATATATAGTCAGAGAACACTGCCAGATTATTACAGTTAATCTTTCCAACTGCCCTTTATCACACATCGGCAGAGAGATAATCGCGGCAATCAAAGGTGTGGATGGTGTCCAAACTGGTCAGTCAGGAAAACAATTCATCAAAGACAATGTGGCAGATGCTGGTGTCTGTATGGAAAACAAAAAACTTTTTTTCCTGGAAATCACAGCAGGACCGGCCGCATCTGTGTAGAGAGAACAAGCCAACGATGACTCGAGTCTGGATGACTCTACGTCAGGTGGGGTTACATGTAGCGTGACATGAACCCAAGATCCCGGTTGAGGCCGGCCTCATTGGTGCGGAACTTGGCTATCAGTTTCTGCTCAACGATTTTGCCTTGTCGTGTGTCTCGAAGGCCGCCTTGGAGAACGCTTACCCGAAGATTGGAAGCTGAATGTCCTTGACTGCTGAAGTGTTCCCCGACTGGGAGGGAACACTCCTGCCTGGCGATTGTTGTGCGGTGTCCGTTCATACATTGTCGTAGTGTCTGCATGGTCTCACCAATGTACCATCCTTTCCTGCAACGTATGAGGTAGACAACATTGGCCGAGTCACATGAGTATGTACCATGTACCTGGTGGGTGGTGTCCTCACGTGTGATGATGGTGTCTGTGTTGATGATCTGGCATGTCTTGCAGAGGTTGCCGTGGCAGGGGTGTGTGGTGTTGTGGTCGCTGTTCTCCTGAAATCTGGG
Source organism: Squalus acanthias (assembly GCA_030390025.1). Lineage (NCBI taxonomy): Eukaryota > Metazoa > Chordata > Chondrichthyes > Squaliformes > Squalidae > Squalus > Squalus acanthias. The sequence goes on from CM059430.1 coordinate 67,495,626, forward strand.
TAATCTGCTGCGAACGATGTTCTGTTTGAGGTTAGGCGGCTATTTGAAGGCGAGTAGTGGGGGGCGTGGGGATGGCCTTAGCGAGGTGTTCGTCGTCATCGATGACATGTTGAAGGCTGTGAAGAACATGACGTAGTTTCTCCGCTCCGGGGAAGTACTGGATGACGTAGGGTACTCCGTTGGTTGTGTCCCGTGTTTGTATTCTGAGGAGGTCTATGCGATTTTTCGCTGTGGCCCGTCGGAACTGTCGATCTTCTGTTCTTCTTAATGACACATATAATGGCTTGGATTTTGAGTTAAGAATAGTGGGTCGGCTATCACTATTATTATGGAGTAAATCTGACAGGAACTTTCGGAATCGACACATGTGCATTTAAATGTGGAAATCCGGAAGTTGCTTTTTGGTTTGCCCTGCTCCTCCACAAGCTGCGCTATACAGGTCCCTTGGGATAGACTCAGCCTTGAAATCCATGTAATGGGGTGAAGTTGCTGTACTTACCCACTAGTTAACCACTAAAAACGCCAGAAAAAATAGGGCTATGCATTCAGGTATACGGGAATTTTTAACGACGTGATAAGTCTTAATTACTGTCAAACAACGTGTCTGGCATGAAAAATGTATAACAATTACAATTTAATTTTTACTTTTATTCCTGTCTCTGGTTTCTCTCTTCAATACTCCCATCTTTCTTTCCATCTCTTTATTTTGCTTTCTGTACATAATTTTATAATGAATTTAGTATTCTAATTTGTATTTAATGGTTCAGAATCTGGGAGGATCCTTCAATCTGGTTGGTTGAAGAGTCTCGCTTTTTTCCGCCTCATACATGCCACAGATCCCCTGTAGAGGACCAAGTGCTAGAAAAGATTTCTAAGAAATGCATATTACGATCAAAAGCTCACGGAAAGTCTGTGGGCAATTATAAGCGTAATGATAGGTGAGCACCGTTTCTTCGCCGCTGACCGGTAATCCGGGACAATATTTTATAAAGAATTTGAAAGTCTCATAAACAATTATCAACGGACAACCCGAAAAAGAGGTAACAATGGCGACACCCCTAAAGTCGGGGGCTGGTGCCGAGAGCCAAAAACAAGCTACTGCTGGTGAAACCCTTAAAACGTTTACTGATGGAGAAAACAGGAGATCGGCATATTGATCTGGTGCATCTGTGCAAATAAGCAGAATTATGGAATTACTGACACTCGTTACTCGACCAGTTTTTGTTGTTTAAGTTCATTCTCCTCGGAGGAGGAACCTCTACGTTCAGAATACTGCTGGGAATCATCTTATCACTCTTTGGGTCAACGGAAAACTCTCGCAGTTCTCAACATCTGCTTTACGGTTATGTTCACCTTCGAGTTCAATAAATATTTTACACGTATTTACCAATCACCTTCGTCAGTTTGCTGAACACTTGTTAACTTGTCACCTTCATATTTAAAGGTCTGCAGTCTTCAAATTAAAAGGCCACTCATGATTTTATCCTACAGTTGCAGCTGTTAAACTTTCAGCTCGTTAGACTTCCCGACACACTTACCTGGCGTGATCTCTGAAAAATAGAGGCTGTGAAATTAAAATACACGCAGCCAACTGAGGAAAGGGCTAGATAGTGAGCAGAGGAATAAATAATGAACAGAGAGCTAAGAAAAGGTGCAGATGGATTTCTTTTGCAGATGGCGGGATGTGAGTAGTTGTCTGTCGCATGCTCTTTATAAGAAATCTAAGCTTTCTGCTTTCACATGAATCGTTCGGACATAGTTGCAGGATAGTTTGTAATACAATAGGGTAACAGCTAGACACAGGTGAAAGGTTATAATGGGATAGATATCATAGAGCTCTGCAGAAAAGTAGGAAGTGTAATAACCGCATTCATACATTAGGCATGAATCAGTGAAAATTAAAGAAAATCTGTTGAGAAAGAACGTGGAAAATTGATTAAAATACAGAAGCCCGTCTTAATACCTTTGCATTATGAAACTTTATTCTGTGTGATAGACGCTAAGACATAGTTTAGATCAAATCGTTAGGATTCTGCAGACCAAAACTTATTAATCAGGATATATTGTCAGTATAAAGCAATTTAAGAAGCATCAAAAGGTCCGTGTAACGAATTATGGCTAGTTTCGAGTCAACATTGCGGGTTTATAGTATTCTGGAAAGTTGTGATGTTTATAATCTGCAAAATCGTCTTACATTTCATGGATGAGAAATGAAACATTCCCCACATACTAATGAGAATGGCGTATATGTAGTACAACATTCCCATCTATTTGTGTAACAGCAAATAATACATGCGGATCACATGACAATAATCTCAGAATTGAAAAGTTCAGAGCAAGCCACCCGACATTTTTTATTAACTCTTTCTCTGACTGTATAAAATAGATCACGTCAGTAATTCTTTGAAAGTCTTTGCTGAGAAATCGCCTGCAATGGATAGCCATTCGTGTACAGGGGTTGGATTTTCCGGGGGGTCAGCCGGCGTGATGGTTGACAGGTCGGGTGAGAAACTGTTTACAGAGACATGTTTGCAGGGTACCCAAAGCTGGGAACTGAATAATACAGGGTACTCAACATTTATGAAGAACAGACAAAAAGGAAAAAGAGGTAGCGCTGTTTTTTTGCCCTGCGGATCGGGACCCAGCTGTCAATCTGCGCCACGCGTCTTTAACAAATGTCGGGTCTGTCAGCGCTGAACAGACCCGAAATGCAAGGGCGGGGGCGGCAATTCAGATCCTTATTATCGTGTTACTTGAAGATTAAGAACAAATTTGAGCTCACCTTTAGAATTTAACAACTGGCCCACGGGGTCCACGCTCGTGGATCAGATCTGTTAAACTAGGCGGGAACCGAAAGGCCATGGAATCATTTCATTACTTGACAGCTTGAAATGTGCTATAAAAGTTCCCACCTCACAGCTGTTCACGTTCCAAGCTCAGAAGCTGTTGCTTACTGCATTTGGAAAACAGATTGAGCTTTATGCCGCTTGCAAGTGTTTGGAGAAAACACTTTATCCAGTGTCACCATATTGGAACAACCTCTCTCACATTTGACCAACCAAAAACAAGAAAATACTCTAGTTCTTGGAAGATCAAAATATTCCATCAAGTCTCCGTTATTTTTATAATGGAAGTTGATATTTTTGTAATGGTTTGGTCAATGTTATCAATAGGAACATTGCGTGCACCGCATTGCGAGTGCGATCCACTGTCTTTTGAATTGTGACTTAAAAGTGCTCTTTATTAATCATAGAAACATAGAAGATAGGAGCATGAGCAGGCCATTCAGCTCCTCGATCCTGCTCTGCCATTCAATGAGATCATGGCTGATCATCCAAATTCAGCACCCTGCCCCTGCCTTCTCTCCATATCCCTTGATCCCTTTAGCTTTAAGAAATATATCTAACTCCTTCTTGAATATATTTAATGATTTGGCCAATACTGCCTCTGTGGTAGAGAATTCCACAGGTTTACCACTCTCTGGGTGAAGAAATTCCTCCTCATCTAAGTCGTAAATGGCTTACCCCTTATCCTTAGACTGTAACCCCTGGTTCTGGACTCCCCGGCTATCGGGGACATCCTTCCTGCATCTAGTCTGTCTAGTCCTGATAGAATTTTATAAGTTGCAATGAGATCCCCTCTCATTCTTCTAAACTCCAGCGAGTATAAGCCCAATCGACCCAATCTCTCCTCATACGTCATTCCTGCCATCCCAGGTATCAGCCTGGTGAATGTCCGCTGCACTCCCTCCATGGCAAGAACATCCTTCCTCAGATAAGGCGACCAAAACTGCACACAATACTCAAGATGTGGTCCCACCAAGGCCCTGTACAACTGCAGCAAGACATCCTTGTTCCTGTACTCGAACCCTTTCGCTATGAAGGCCAATATACCATTTACCTTCTTAACCATCTGCTGCACCTGCATGCTTACCTTCAGCGACTGGTGCACAAGGACACCCAGGTCTCGTTGCACTTCCCCTTCTCCCAATCTATTGCCATTCAGATAATAATCTGCCTTCCTGTTTTTGACACCAAAGTGGATAACCTCGCATTTATCCACATTATATTGCATCTGCCATGCTTCTGCCCAATCATCCAAACTGTCCAATTCATATTGGAGTTTCTTGGCATCCTCCTCACGGCTCACACTCCCACCCAGCTTTGTGTTGTCTGCAACCTTGGAGATATTACATCCAATTCCCACGTCTAGATCATTAATATATATTGTAAATAGCTGGGGTCCGAGGACTGTTCCCTGCGGTACCCCACTAGTCACTGCCTGCCACTCGGAAAAAGACCCATTTATACCACAATTTGCTTCCTGTCTGCCAACCAGTTCTCTATCCAAGTCAATACCTTGCCCTCAATCCCATGTGCCTTAACTTTACACCCTAATCTCTTATGCGGGACCTTATCGAAAGCCTTCTGAAAGTCCAAATACACCACATCCACTGGTTCTCCCTTATCTATTTTACCAGTTACATCCTCAAAAAATTCCAGTAGATCAGTCAAGCACGATTTACCTTTTGTAAATCCATGTTGACTTTGTCCGATCCTGTCACTGTTTTCCAAGTGCTCTGCTATTACATCTTTTATAATGGACTCTAGCATTTCCCCCACTACCGATGCCAGGCTTACCGGTCTATAAATCCCCGTTTTCTCTCTACCACCTTTTTTGAATAGTGGGGTAACATTAGCTACCCTCCAATCCATGGGTACTTTTCCAGAGTCTATAGAATTTTGGAAGATGACCAGCAATGCATCTACTATTTTTAGAAGTCGCACAACTCCAGGTTATAATCCAACAGCTTTATTTGAAATCTCAAGGTTTCGGAGCGCTGCTCCTTCATTTCAAATAAAGCTTTTGTACTATAACCTGGTGTTGTGCGACTTCTCACTTTTGTCCACCCCAGTCCAACACCGGCATCTGCACATCCTGGCTACTATTTTAAGGGCCACTTCCTTAAGTACCCTAGAATGTAGATTATCAGGCCCTGAGGATTTATCGGCCTTCAATCCCGTCAATTTTCCTACCACTATTTCCCTACAAATACTGATTTCTTTCAGTTCCTCCCTCTCATTAGACCCTATGTTCCCCGACATCTCTGGGAGGTTATCTGTGTCCTCCTTTGTGAAGACAGAACCAAAGTATGTATTTGATTGTTCTGCTATTTCTTTGTTCCCCATTATAAATTCCTCTGATTTTAAGAGATGAGCGCCTTTAATCAGAGTGTAACATATTACAATCATGCGGCATGAGTTGAAATGCGATTATAGCTTACTTCAAAGTTTCGAATGAAGTTCATATTCTGAAAAATGTATATAATTAGTGCACTACAAGTTAATCTCGTCAAGTATTTATCGGAAAACGTCAACAATTCTGCCATATTAGACAAATGAAATGATTATCTTATTGCGATTTTTTGCTGAGCTCAGCGAGGCTTGTCAGCTATTGTAGTAAACTGAAGCTGGTGATGTATCTTGCTTGCAATCACAGTCATGAGTTCAACAAAACACATTCGAATTATAATAATTATTACAATTCGCCAACAATGGGACCTTATCTTTGAGAAGCAAAATGTATTTTTTTACTTTCAGCGATATTGTAAACAGACGGTTTCGATGGGCAGCCCATTGTAATCCCCGCCCGATTTTATTTCCCATTTAAAGGGAGATTGTTTCGAAGGTCAGCGGACACGTTCGGTGGCGGGTCGGGTGGGATTTTTTTTTGAGTTTCCCAGATGTTGGGTCTGTGAGGACTGAACAGACCAAACTCGCAGCGACGGGGGAGGCAATTCAGTTTATTATGACCTTGATAACAGCCCATCAAAAAGTATTTTGAGCTTACCGTAGCATTTTACCAGGGTGCCCACGGGGTCCACGCTGCTCGGGAATCATGTCAGGTAAAGAGCTCGGGCAATGTATGACCATGGAATCATTTCATTACTTGACAGCTTGAAATGTGGCATCAAAGCTCCCATCCCACAGCTGCTCGCTTTCTAACGCAGAAGCTGTTGCTTACTGCATTTGGAAGACAGATTGAGATTTATGCAGCTTGCAAGTGGTTGGAGCAAACTCCAATGTCACCTCATTGGAAACATCTCTCTCACCATTGACAGATTGCATACGCCATCTCAAGTTCACTTGCCATGCATTGCACCAGCATCGGTGCCCTTGAAACTATCTGACGTTCGCCCTAAGAATGCCACCACGATCAGCCCCAACACCAGAATCACCAGGCACACCAGCAGCACCAACAATAACACCACACTTCTCCTCAATCAACTGATAATGCACAGGACGCAGGGCATCAGCACCCAAGCACATTGCTGCCCAGGAGACCAGGGATGGCCTCACCCTGGCCAGATTTACTTCATTTGAAGCTGTACACCGTGGCTGCCACATGATACACCAGGTTGGCAGCACCCCAGGCCAACACGAGAAAGCATCCCTACAATGCCCAAGCCATTCCTTTCACACTCATGGCCATTGCGGTGTCTCACCATTCATGGCAACTCACAAAACCACTTCCAAAGGTGCACACAGATCTGTCCAAGAAGGCAAAGTGTTCAAAATAAAGTTTTCAATGTTTGACACCACATTAACAGAAATTTTACATGCACTTTGCATAAAAACCCCAAGTGTATACCCTTGTGTGTTGTTATTTGGAATGATTGGACTAGTATGAGGGTGAGTGTGGAGGTGGCGAGTGAGATAAGGAAGTGATAATGTAGATAGAGAGGGATTGGTGGAGGTGCAAGGTAAGCTGGTATGAGTAAGCATGTGCCGGAGTAGGGTAGGAAAGGCAGAGTGATGGGAATGTGTTGAGTGGCACAGCAGGATGAGGTTGTGAGTGGCTTTGCAGTAACATTTCGTGATCTACTGAGATCAAGGAAAGGTTTTCACCACTGCAGCCTGGTACACCTGACGACATCCCTGCTGTGTCGTCCTGTACAATGTGGAACCGGGTACGTTGGTCTCCTGCGGAGGACACTTCCGCCCATAGGAAGGGAAGAGGATCTCCTTGCGTGCTGTGATTTCCTCCATAAGCAGATGGAGGGAGTCATGGGAGAGGCTTGCTGCAGCCGTGGATCTCTGTGCAGTGCTTGTTAGTGTTTGCAGCATCTCAATGCTGTAGAACACTGACAGCACAACTGTCAAAATAAATTTGCGCATGGTAGCTTTAAGGAAACCGGCTAATGACGGTCATCAAATGACGTTATCATTCCCACTTCCTTCAATTGGCCGGCAAACTAGCTGGGCGGGCTAAACAAGCTCAATCAACGTAAAATCATTCTGCACAGCGGAATCAGCAGCGGATGTCAGGACCCGCCATCGACCTCGCCCGCCACGAACCCGCCGATGTTGGGGAAATCGCGGCCTAAGTAACTGGAAAGGAAACTCGGGTGGGGTGTGTAATGACTGGCTCATCCGAAATCGCCTGTTTTACATTATAGGTAAAATTACCAGCTGTCGAGGTTACAGTAATTTCTGAAAAGCTTAAGAAGACACATTCCATCACATAAAATAACTAATAATTAATTGGGTATATGTATTATATAAACATGCCACAATTGTAATTGGGGTACGGTCGCATAGTGTTTATTTTACTGGACTAGTAATTCAAAGGAATTGAATAAAAGTCCGGAGATGTGCGTTCAAATCCCACCATGGCAGCTGGGCGAATTGAAATTTAGTTAACATTCAGTTAATGTAAAACCTAGTATCAGTAAAGGTGGCCATAAAACTACAGGATTATCGTAAAAACCCATCTGGTTCACTAATGTCCTTTGCAGCAGGAAATATGCCATCCTTACCCGGTCTGTCCTATATGTGACTCCAGACCCACAGCAATGTGGTAGACTCTTAACTACCCTCTGAAATGGCCTAGCAAGCAACAAAGTTATACCAAACCAGTACAACAAAGTCAGCACCGTGTGAGTAACTTCACCACAATGACTGGAGTGATTCAAGAAGGCGGCTCACCAACACCTCCTCAAGGGTAATTAGGCATTGAAAATAAATGCTGGCCTTGCCAGCGACACTCACATCCCAGGAATGAAAAATAAAGTTGTTGCGCCAATAATATTAACAAACGATCACACTTAGCCTGCCTTACATCAATATGGGTCATATATTAGACCTGAGCAGTAGCTCAAAAATAAGTGATTTGTCTCCAACAGCCCGTTTTGCACTCATAAGATCATAAGAAATAGGAGCAGGAGTAGGCCATTTCGCAATTGAAGTACGCTCCATCATCAATAAGATCATGGTTGATCTTCTAACTCATCTCCACTTTCCTGAACGAACCCCATATCCCTTTAATATTCAAAAATCTATCGATCTCTGTCTTGAATATACCCAACGATTGAGCCTCCACCGCCTTCTCGGGTAGAGAATTCCAATAATTCACCATCCTCTGAGTGAAGAAATTTCTCCTCATCTCAGTCCTAAATTGCCAACCCCTTATTCTGAGACCGTGACCCCTGGTTCTGGACTCCCCAGCCAGGGGATACATTCTCCCAGCATCTAAACTGTCAAGCCTTGTAAGAATTTTGTATGTTTCAATGAGATCACCTCTCATTCTGCTAAACTCTAGAGAATATAGGCCTAGTCTACTCAATCTGTCAACAAACGACAATCCTCCCATTCCAGGAACCAGTCTGGTGAACCTCCGTTGCACTCTCTTATGGCAAGTATATCCTTCTTTAAGTAATGGGACCAAAACTGTACACAGTACTCCAGGTGTGGTCTCACCAGGGCCCTATATAATTGCAGTAAGACTTATTTACTCTTATGCTCAAATTACACAGAATCATGTTGCAGATGTGCAATTAAACACACATTCTCTAAAGAAAGTTTTGCATTAGTTACGTTTCCGACATAACTCTGTTTTTAACACAGCACGCCTACCAACAGAAGTAATTGGATTACATGGCCGAACAATATATCATTACCAGCGAAAAGAGATCTCAGTTTTAATAATACGTTGCTTTCCGCATGACCCCAGAAGCTTGCATAGAGCGAATATATCTGTAATCAATCACAGAGATTGATTCCATTCAAAATATTTCCTGATTCCTCATTCTCAGCTAAAATTGGACACATCTGGTTAAGAAATTGCTGTTTTGTTCCAACCAGTACAACTCCACCACCATAAATCAGTCCGCCTCCCAACACTTAATTCATCTGTGAAACGAAATTGAAATGAATACGTTTTGTATCGTTGATGATCCTTACATTTCGTGATTACGTTTACAGGTCGTCATTTTGCACCACCAAGAAAATGCTGCTGTGGCTATATGATAAAATTGCACGTGTTCCATTTGAAACTCTTCATTTATTTCGATCCAGTTTGATAAGATTATTCTGTAATCATAGTTTGAACTTTTATATTGTGCAGTCTTAATCAATTCCGATCATTCGACACATATAGTTTCAATCATTCACACTCCTTCTCTCTATGTTAATGTCCAGACCTCTCCCTCTCCTCATCTCATTCTACAAGTCACCAAAATTGCTCTTTGTCCGTAATTCGCCCTCATGCATTCCCTCTTTCTCTGGAACTCCATTTACTTCTTGAATTCCACTTCTCTAAGGTAACTAAAGGATGAGCAAGAGAAACTCACAGGCAATGACAGAGAAAAGACAGAAGTATCGAATAACTGTGTCCCCTCAGTTTTTACTAAAGGTGCTTATAAAATGGACACTTCGCTGGAATATGGGGATTAAAAGAATATTAACACGTTTGGGATAGAAAGAAAATAATTGACAAACTAGCAGAACTAAAAGAGGATAAACCCCCGTTCCGGATGGTATGCAACCACGCAGATTCAAAGAAACTAGGGAGGAGATAGCAGAGGCACTAGTTTTTATATCTATATATATATATATATATATACACAAGTTCCATAGTAGGGAGGATAGTGCCAGAGAACAGGCAGACAGCTAATTTTTTTCCTATATATAAAAAGGGAGATATAACAAAACCTGGGAATTATAGACCAGTCAGCTTGACGTGAGTGGTACGAAAGATACTGGAAGCTTTATTAAAAGGAGTAATAGAAGAGCATCTAGAGACAGAAAAGACAATTAAAATAATCTGCATGCATTACGAAAGGCTAAGCCATGCTTGGCTAAACTGATAGAATTCTTTAAAGAATAACGGAGGATGAAGACAAGGGTAATATCATAGCTGTAATATACTTGGGTGTTCAAAAGGCCTTCGTTAAGGGACACAGGGTTGGTTCATGACAAAGGTTAGGGCATGTGGATTCAGGGGAACAAAAAGCTGAATAGATAACAAATTGGCTAAAAAGTAGAAAGCAGTGAGTAGGGTTAAAAGGTCATTATACAGATTGGAGGAATGTAGAACGCGGCTTACCACAAGCATCAGTGCTGGAACCGCTGTTATTCATAATTTACATTATTGATTAGGACTTAGGAACAAGTAACTGAATTCAACATTTGCAGAAGATACCATCTGAGCAGTAGAGCTAACACCGAGGAACAAGGCAATCTGATACAACAGGACATTACAATAATTGCAGACTGGGCAGTTAAGTGTCAAATTAACTTTAACACAGATAAATGTGAGGTGATGCACTTTGGTAGGAAAAATAGAAACATCACTTAGAGATTAACAAAATAACAAACTGAAACATAGAATCATAGCAATGTACTACACAGAAGCAGGCAACTCGGCTCACCGTGTCTGCGCTGGTCGAAAAATAACTATTCAGCCTAATCCCACGTTGAAGCTCTTGCCCCGTAACCTTGCCGGTTACGGCACTTCAAGTGCACAGCCAAGTGTGTTTCAAATGTGATGAAGGTGTCTGCCTTTACCAACCTTTAGGCAGTTCGTTTCAGGCCCCCCACCTTCCTCTGGGAAAAAAAATTCTCCTCAACTCCCCTCTAATCCTTCTAATAATTACGTAAATCTACGCCCCCTGTTAATTGACCTCTTGCTAAGGGAAGCAGATCCTCCATATTCACTATATCTTGGCCCCTCATAATTAAATACACCTCAATTAAGTCTCCCCTCAACCTTCTCTGTTCCAAAGAAACCAAGCCCAGCCTATCCAATCTTTCCTCATAGCTAAAATTCTCCAGTCCTGACAACATCTTTGTAAATTGTCTTGGTACCCTCTCTAATGCAATCACATCTTCCCTGTAATTTGGTGACCAGAACTGTACGTAGTAATATTTCTGTTGTCTAACTAGTGTTTTATACAGCTCTAGCATAAGCTCTCTGCTCTTATATTCTATGCTTCGGATAATAAAGGAAAGTATCCGTATGCCTTCTTAAACAATTTATCTACCTGTCCTGCTACCTTCATGCATCTGTGGACCTGCACTCCAAGGTCCTTCTGACCCTCTACATTTCTAGCTATCCTACCATTTATTGTGTATTCCCTTGCCTCGTTAGCTCTTCCAAATGAATTACCACACACTTCTCCGGATTGAATTCCATTTGAAACATTTGTCATCAGTTCATTGATATCTTCCTGCAGTCTACAGCTATCTTTCTCACTATTAACCAGACGGTGAATATTTGTATCATCTGCAACCTTCTTAATCATGCCCCCTACATTGAAGTTAAATCATTGATACTCAGCACGAATAGCAGGGGACCTAGTACTGAGCCCCTTGGTACACGACGGGAAATAGCCTTCAGTTACAAAACCACCCATCGACCATTACCCTCAGTTTCCTGCTACTTAACCAATTTTGGACCCAATTTCGCACTTTCCCTTGGATCCCAAGGGCTTTTACTTTTTTGACCAAGCTACCATGTGGGACCTTTTCAAAGGCCTTGCTAGTATCTATGTAGACAACATCAAACGCACAGCCCTCATCGACCTTCCCCAATAATTCCTCAAAAAATACAAGCAAATTAGTCCATGCTGACTGTCCTTGATTAATCCGTGACTTTCTAAATGATGATTTATAGTTTAATGTTTTCCAATAATTTTCCCAACACCGAGGGTAGGCTGACTGGCCTGTAATCACTCGATCTATCCCTTTCTCCATTTTTAAACAATGGCACAACATTAGGAGTCTTCTAGTCATCTGTCACCACGCCTGTAGCCAGAGAGGATTAGAAAATGATCGTCAGAGCTTTTGCTATTTCCCCCCTTGCCGCTCGTAACAGCCTGGGACACATTTCATCCGGACCTGGCAATTTATATACATTAAAAGATGCTAAACCTCTTAACAATTCCTCTCTCTCTATGTTTATCCCAACTAATATTTCACACTCCTCCTCCGTAACTACAATGTTTGCTTCATCCCACTCTTCTGTGACAGACACAAAGGGCTCGATTTTGTCAATGGGGATGTGATGGAGGCGGGACTCTCACTTTTTGGGTTGTACTCCCGCCTCCATCGATTTGTGACCAGCCCACGCTACTTTCCCTTGATTGACCTTGTTAAGCCCGCCCAGCGGGCTCAGCAGGCCAATTAAGGGACACCTGGATATCGGTGACGTCAGCGATTGACATTTCATCTGTCACGAGCTTTTGACAGATGAAATATCAGCGTTTGACAGCTCTGTGAAGCTGTCAAACAGTGACAATCTGTCTTCTAACTTGAGTCCTTCAACTCAGACTCAGTTAGTGAGCTCTCCAGACCAGAAAGCAGAGGCTGCAGCTTTTGACAGCTCACGGCCATTCTGCTTTCTGTGTCGGTGAGCTGAGGGACTCCCGAGAACTGAAGGCAGGAAGCCTGCAGGAGAAAGTAAAGGTAAGTAAAACTTATGAAAACACTTTACACACACCAAACACACTTACCTCTGCACTCATGCACCCATCACTCACCTGTACACCGGACATCTCGACCCCTCCAAGTCCTGCAGACTGATTGTCCGCCTCGCTAACTTGGCCGTGGTTTGGAACCATCGGGCAGCCCACACTTCAGGGCTAAAAATAGGGATTAACCAAAAAACTGCCTGTTAACTACCTTTTAACAGGCAGTTAATTGTCACTAATCCCCTTCCCGCCTCGGGGAGGCGGCTCCCAGCACAGGTCGGATACCCGCCGTCTGGGACATTGACATGGAGGCGGGTTGGGGGCGGGATGGGTGCGTGCCCCCCGAATCTGCAATTTCCCCACCCCTCCCACCTCCAAACCCACCTCTACGGGGCTTGGAAAATCGAGCCCAAAGTATTCAGTAAGAAGAGTGGTATGCACAGAGTGGCATTAAACGGAGTGAACTGAAACAGGGTGTTTTATTTGCGAATTTAGAGAGAATGGGTGCCCCTGGTAAGTAGTAAGTGAGTAGTAGCTGTAAAAATTGAAATTTAGGTTAACATTTTGGTTTTAATCTAGAACTTTAAAAACTGTAATTAACAGAAGCTGCCTGCCAGTGGCAGTTAACTGTCAGTCAGCTGTAATATTGGTCTTGAATAGGTGCTAATCACTGGGAGTAGGGGGGCTGAATCAACACTTGTAACTAGGACGAGTATAAATGTAAATAGTTCTGCAGAAGCACAGATTGGTCTGCACAGAGTGGCATTAAACGGAGTGCACTTAAACAAAGTGTATTATTTGGGAATTTGGTGAGAATGGGAATTCGGAGAAGAGGGGAAGGAGCTGCTGCTTTTAGCCTCCAATACCTGTAGTGCTTTGTGTTACAGGGAGCTATATCATTTCATTTTGCCATAACTTAATCTGGATCAAGTAAGCAGTCAACAAAGTAAACTTTAAAGTAAGTTACTTAAATACAAATTTAATTAAATAAGACAGGGTCATATAAGAATGGTAGTGCAGGTGGTGTGCCACTATTGCAGCATGTGGGAGTTTGTGCAGAGCATTTTTATCCCGGACATGCACGTTTGCAGTAAATGCCTGCATCTTGAGGAACTTTAGCTCAGAGTTGTTGAGCTGGAGTCTGAGGTGCAGAAATTGCGGTGCATCTGGGAAGGGGAGAGTTACCTGGACACTTTGATCCAGGAGGAAATCACACCCCTTCAGTTAGGTAGTGGTGCAGGTCTGGTTAGTGTACAGAGACAAGAGCGTGTGACTGCAACTCAGGCAGGTAAGTGGACCTCAGGTGCAATGCTGGAGCAGCCTCAGCCGTTCCCATTATCCAACAGGTATGAGGTTCTTGCTGCCTGTGTGGATGAGCGAAAAGCCTGCAGGATGGATGAGCAAGCTGATCATGGCACCATAGGGAATATAATTGTGGTAGGGGACAGTATAGTCAGAGGGATAGATACTGTTCTCTGCAGCTGTGTCCTCAAGATCCGAATGTGGTGTTGCCTGCCAGGATTACAGACATCTCCTTGCGGTTGGAGAAGAACTTGGAGTGGGAGGGGGAGAATCCAGTTGTCGTGGTCAAAGTAGGAACCAACGACATAGGTAGAACTAGGGATGAGGTTCTGCTGAGAGAGTTTGAGGAGTTGGGGTAAAAAGTAAAAAGCAGAATTTCAAAGATAATAATCTAGGGTGTGTTACCTGAGCCTCGCGTCAATTGGCATAGGAATAAGCAAATTAGAAGTTTAAATGCATAGCTGAAATAGTGGTGGGGGACACAGGGGTTTCGCTTCATGGGGCACTGGAACCAGTACTGGGGAAAGACGGAGCTGTTCCGTTCGGACGGGCTCCACTTAAACCGGGTTGGAACCGATCTCCTGGCGAATCGAATCACTAGGCCAGTAGACAGGCCATTAAACTAATGAAGGAATGGGGTGAGAGGATACAGGAAAGAGTAATTTTTTTAAAGCAGCAACAGAAATGTCAAGGCTCTAGACCAGAGCAGAGTTTTGGGGAAAAAATAAGCAGCGTCGGCCAGGAAGGGACAGAGGGTGTAACAAAGGTTATAGGTCATCAGTGACTAAAGTGAAATCAGGGAAAAATAGAAAAACGTCAACGCTACTATATCTGAATGCACGAAGCATTCGCCACAAAATAGATGAATTAATAGCGCAGTTAGAAATTAATAAGTTTGATCTAATAGCCATTACGGAGACGTGGTTGCAATGTGGCCAAGGTTGGGAACTAAATATTCCAGGATACTTAACTTTTAGAAGAGAGAGGCAAAATGGAAAAGGAGGTGGAGTAGCCCTGATAATAAAGGATGGGATAAAGACAGTAGAGAGAAAGGTCTTACCTCTGAAACTCAAGAAGTTGAACCAGTTTGGGTGGAACTAAGTAACAGCAAGGGATAGAAAACAATGGTGGGAGTTATTTATCGGCCCCCAAACAATAGTTGTAATGTAGGGAAGAGTATAAATCAGGAAATTAGAGGCGCATTTTACAAGGGTAATACAGTAATCACGGGTGACTGACAAACCAAATGTGTAGTAATAGTGTTGTAGGTGCGTTCATGGAAAGTAGACAAGATAGTTTCTTAGATCTGTATTTTGGGGAACCAACTAGGGAACAGGCCATTTTTGATCTAGTATTGTGCAATGAAACAGTGTTAATTACTAACCTTGTAGTAAAGAGGCTTTAAGGAAGAGTAATCATAATATGATATAATTTTATACTAATTTGAAAGGGATTTAGTTAAATCCGAAACTGGGGTTTCAATCTAAACAAAGCAAACTATGTACGTATGAGGGGAGAGTTGCCTAAGGTAGATTGGAAAATTGCATTAAAATATATGAGGTAGAAAATCAATGGCTAGCATTTAAAGAATTAATACAAAATTGACAACAAATGTACATTCCTTTAAGGGACAAAAATCCCACAGGAAAAGTGTTCCAACCGTAGCTAACAAGAGAAGTTAAAGATAGTATTAGATCAAAGGAAGAGACTTAGAATGTTGCCAAAAAAGATTATTAAGCCTGAGGGTTTTAGAATTCAGTGAAGGAGGACCGAGAAATTGGTAAGGAAAGATAAAAAAGAATCTGAGAGTAAATTAGAAAGTTACATAAAATACAGATTGTAAACGTTTCTACAGGTATGCAAATAGGAACAAATTAGTGAAAGTAAACGTGGGCCCATTTGAGGCAGAGACAGGAGAAATTATAATGCACAATAAGGAAATGGCAGAGACATTAAACAAATACTTTGAATCTATCTTCACGGTAAAAGACACAAAAATCATTCCGGAAATAATGGTGAAACAAGGGTCTACAGAGAATGAGGAACTTAAAGCAAACAGTATAAGTAAAGACATACTTACTGGAGAAATTAATGGGACTTAGTGACAAAAAATCCTCATGACCTGTCGACCTGCATCCTATGGTTTTAAAACAGGTAGCTGCAAAGATAGTGGTTGCATTGATATTAATCTTCCAGAATTCTCTAGATTCTAGTACAGTCCCCACGGATTGGAAGGTAGCAAACATAACCCCGCTATTGAAGAAACGAGGAAGAGAAAAAGACAGGGAACTATAGGCCAGATAGCCTGTCATCAGTAGCAGGCCAAATGCTAGAATCTATTATTTGGGACGTGGTAACAGAGCACTTAGAAAATCGTAATATCATTCGGCAGAGTCAACATGGTTTTATGAAAGGGAAATCGTTTTTGGCAAATCTGTTAGAGTTTTTTGAAGATGTAACTAATAGATGGATAAGGGGGAACTAGTGGATGTAGTGTATTCGGATTTTCAAAAAGCATTCGATAAGGTGCCACACAAGAGGTTCTTACACAAAATTAGGACTCATGGGATTCAGGGTAATATATTAGCAAGTATTGAGGATTGGTTAATGGACAGAAAAAAAGTGAGTAGGCAGAAACAGGACATTTTTGGTTTGGCAGGCTGTGACCAGCGGAGTACCGCAACGATCAGTGCTTGGGCCTCAGCTATTTACAATATATATTAATGTTTTAAATGAAGGGACTGAGTGTAATGCATCCAAATCTGCTCAGGATACAAAGTTAGGTGGCAAAGTAAGCTGTGAGGAGGACGCAAATAGGCTTCAGGGAGATATAGACAGGTTGACTGCATCCGCAAGAACATGGCAAATGGAACAAAATGTGGGAAACTGTGAAGTTATCCTCTTTGGTAGGAAAAACTAAAAAGCAGAATATATTTTGAATAGTGAGAGACTTGGATATATTTGCATTCAGAGGCACCTGTGTGTCCTTATGCATGATTCTGAGAATGTTAATATGCAGGTACAGCAAACAATTAAGAAAGCAAATGGTATGGTAGCTTTTGTTAGAAAGGGATTAGAGTATAAGAGTGAAGCAGTCTTAAAACAGTTATACAGGCCATTGTTGAGGCCACACCTCGAGTATTGTGTACAGTTCTGGCCTCTTTACCTGAGGAAAGACATACTTGCCTTAGAGGGAGTGCAACAGAGGTTCACTAGACTGGTTCCTGGGAGGAGGAGATTGCCCTATGAGGAGAGATTGACTAGACAAGTCCTATATTCCCTAGCGTTTAGAAGAATGAGAGGTGCTCTAATTGAAGCATATACAATTCTTAAGGGGCTTGACTGGGTTAATGGTGGGAAAATGTTTCCCCTGGCTGGGGAATCTAGAACACGGGGTCACAGTCTCAGAATAAGGGGTAGGCCATTTAGGACTAAGATGAGGAGACATTTCCTCAATCAAAGGGTTGTGAATCTTTGGAATTCTCTATCCCAGAGAGCTGTGGATGCTCAGTTGAGTATATTCCAGACAGAGGTCGATACATTTTTGGCAACCAAGGGAATTAAAGGATATAGGATAGTGCGGGAAGGTGGAGAAGAGGTAGAATATCAGCCATGATCTTGTTGAATGGTGGAGCAATCTCGAAGGCCAAAGTGGCCTACCCCAGCTCTTCTTTCTTATGTTCTTAAATTCTTATTTAACCATATCCACGTCTTCCACCTCCACACATAGGTTACCTTTTTGGTCTCTAATAGGCCCTACTATTTCCTTAATTATTCTCTTGCTTTTTATGTATTTACAAAGCACCTTTGGGTTTTCCTTGATTCTACTTGTCAATATTTTTTCATGTCCCCTCTTTACTTTCCTAACTTCCTTTTTAATTTCACCAATGCACTTTCAATACTATTTTGTCCTTTTCTATAACTATGTTAAATCTAACTTAATTATGATCACTACCAACAAAATGCTGTTCCACTGCTATCCCTACCACCTGCCTAGCTTCAGTACCGAAAACTAAGTCCAGAACCGCACCCGCACTTTTTGGTCTTCTCATGTACTAGTTAAAAAAGTTCTCCTGAATGATTTTTAAGAATTCTACACCCTCTATTGCTTTTACACTAATACTAGCCCAGTTAATATTAGGATAGTTTAAATCCAATACTATTACTGCCCAATTGATTTTCCACATCTCAGAAATTTGCCTAAATATTTGCGCTTCTATCTCCCTCTGAATGTTTGGGCGTCTATCGCGCACTTCCAGCATTGTCATTGCTCCTATATCTTGTTCTTTCAACACATATGACCTCATTTGATGATCCGTTTAGCATATCATCACTCCTCACAGCTGTAATTGTTTCCTTAACCAATATTGCGACCGCTCCCTTTTTATCCCCCTCTCTATCGCATCTGAAAATCCTGTATCCAGGAATGTTGAGCTGCCATTACTGGCCTTCTCATGCCATGTTTCAGTAATAGCTATGATATAATTCGTGTCTATCTGTACCTTCAGCTTATCGGCCTTGTTCACTAGACTCAGTGCATTGAAGTATATACCATTAAGCACTGCCAATCTCCTTCGTCGTCTATTTTCTAGCCTTTGCTTTCTCTGCCTTCCAAACTCATTTACTAATTTACTGCCTTCCATTTACAGATTTGCTTCTCTTCCTACTACATCTACGCTATGATTCCCGGCCCGGCCCTGTTGAGGCATCACCCGTGTGGGTTGTACAGGTCCCACCTCCCCCAGTTCCTCAGGATTCTAAAGTCCTCCCTACTCCAACATCTCTCCAGCCATGCATTCATCTGCTCTATCCTGCTATTTCTTTAGTCACTCAAGCATGGCACTGGGAGTAATCTGGAGATTACTGCCTTTGAAGTGCTGCTTACTAATCTTTCTTCCTAGCTCCCTCAATTCACCCTGCTGGACTGCAGCCCGCTTCCTACCTATGTCATTGGTACCGATAAGGACAATGACTTCTGGCTGATCACCCGCCTTCCTCAGCCGCTCAGTGACATCCTTGACCCTGGCACCAGCGAGGCAACATACATCCTGGAGTTACGTCTGCAGCCGCAGAAACACCTGTCTGTTCCGCTAGCTATTTAATCCACTATCACTATTGCATTATTTGAACTTCCTCCTACCCCGCTGTACAGCTGAGCCAAACATAGGGGGGAAAATTAGGTCGCGCCCCGTTTGGGGCGCAAATATCGTCTGGACGCAAATATTAGCGCCTGGTGCTAATTATCGCCACTGACTGGAAACTTCACTTTTACCGCCCCGGGAGGTGAGTGGAGCACTAAATCAGGCGCTGCACATCTGTCTTAAGGCGCAAAGGCCGAGCAGTGAGGCGCTAACTCAGTGCGCGAGCGCAGCACAGGTGCTGCCAGTTAGCGAGGGAACACAGACACACTGGCGCCGGCCAGTTCTTAAAGCGGGGGGGCCAACTTGCTCCCCAGCCACACCCTGCTCATTGCAGCCTTGAATCTCGGCCTGGAGAGACCTGTGAATCCATTTTGCTGCCAAGGATGGAGAGGGTGAGAGAACGAGCTCAGCGCTTCACCGAGCGGGCCTTGGATGCTCTGGTTGGTGCGGTGGAGCGCAGAAGATGTATACTCTTCCCTGAGAGTGGCAGGAGGCCTTTGCCACGCGAGTACAGAAGAGTGTGGAGGGAGGTGGCTCAGAGCGTCTCCTCCAGGAGCATGGTGCCCAGGACCCATGTTCAATGCCGCAAAAAGTTCAACGACCTCACTCGGGTCGTCAGGGTGAGTGGCTTTTTCTCAATACCTCTCCATCCCTCCATCTCAACCTCACTCTATGGCCAGAGGGTCTTAAAACCCCAATGCACAACACTCATCCAACACCTATGGCCCTTTCATGAAACACACACACACATTCCACACTTTGCATACATTAAGGGCTATTCACCTATGGGAGGCACATCAGGCAAGACCATGGCTGTATACAGTAAGGGCTATTCACCTATGGGAGGCACATCAGACAAGACCATGGCTGTATACAGTATGGGCTATTCACCTATGGGAGGCACATCAGGCAAGACCATGGCTGTATACAGTAAGGGCTATTCACCTAGGGGAGGCACATCAGGCAAGACCATGGCTGTATATTTACTCAGATGCTGTCCTTTTTCTTGCAGGCCAAGCTGGCGCATAATAGGAGACAGCAGCAACGGACAGGTGGAGGGCGGCCTCAGCTGCAACCCTGCAGCGATCTTGAGGAGCGCGTCCACAGGATTGTGGCAAGCCGGGTGATCGGTCCCGTCGCCACTGGAGACGCCGACCCCGTTCTGGACAGCAATGGTAAGGTCATCACCTTTTTGTTCACTGTCCTTCCACTTGTCCCTCACAACACCAGCCTTTGACACTTTCAATCCAACTTGCTAACTCGCTGCACTTATTCCTCCCTTACTGCCACCCTGTCCTCACGCTAAAGCCACTCTTGTACCTCCCTGCTTTCAGATGGTGATTCACCAGCTGAGGAGACGGGCCCTGAAGCTGCCAGTGGGAGTGAAGCTGCAGCCGAGGAGGAAGAGGAAGCCGGAGCATCAGTGCCACCCTCTCCCGAGGAAGCCCATGCCCACACTGGGAACACGCCTTCCCTGGAGGGGAGCAGGGGGGAAGGGTCTGATGAGGGTGAAGCTCCAGGACCCAGTGGGCTGCAGCAACGCCAAGGGGGTAGGGAAGAACGGGGGCCTTCTCCCCAGAGGGAGAGTATGCCAGCGACTCCTACTGCAGTGGACGCAGAGGAGGAGCGGCTGATCACAGAAATGAACACCCAGGCGGTGGGCATGCACACTGAGCTCATGGGTGCAGTGGGAAGGGTGCCCGAATGCATTGAGTCACTGGCAAGGAGTGTGGAGCACTTCGCTGTAGCACAGGCGGATGCCACACTAACGCTTAGTGCTGCAATTCAGTCACTGACTGCCGTGATCCCATCTCTGACTGCTCTCATGCAGACTCAGATTGAGGCCACGCGAGCACTGACTGCTGCCAACCTCGATGGTTCGTTCACATGTCCCCGGGGCTCTCACCGCGCCGCAGCAGGCCAGCAATCTGTGCTCCAGCAGATTGCTCCGGATGCTGAAGTGCTGCCCCGTGGGAGTGCCAGTGTGTCGGACGAGCAGGGAGCTGCTGTCCTCTCTCACGATGACAGCATTCCTGCTGCCAACACTGTCACTTCTCCACTGCACTTGCCACCGCCTGTAGGACAGACTGCTGCCGCCCATGCAGAGTTGGTGCAGTCTGCATTCGGGCCCTCCAGGCCCAGAACTAGTCGAGGCCATCCTTCAGGGGCATCTGCAGAGTCAGGGTCTGACGATCAGCAGCCTTCCACCAGCCTTGCTGCAGCCACTGAGGTCCCATTACGGAGGAGCAGTAGGGTTAGAAGGGGGGAAGTGCGCAAGGGAAGGAGATCACCCTCGAAGGGCAAAAAGTAGGAGGTGTGACAAAATGCTGGTCATTTTTTTATTAAAGGTCGTGGTTCGTGGTCCAACTTTTGTCTAGTGTTTTGGACATTATCTCCAGGTTGTGAGAACCAGTTATGTTAATGACTGTTTTTTTGTGTTTATTTCTATGAGTTTGTCATGAGGAAATGACACACACAGAGTTTGTAAAATAAATAAGTTTTTGTATTCAAAATATACATGTTTGGTGTTTGGAATCATTGGTGCCTTGGCCGGCTTAGGGGTTGCGTGCTGGGTTCATTGATGTTGTTAGCAATGGCAGAAGCCATTTCCACAGCAGGGGCCCTAGAAGCGGCTTGCTATCAGCCGTTGACGGACGGCCCTTGCAGTTTCACCATTGTGGGCCGCCCTCCCGCCTTGGTGCTGCTGATGATCATCCTCTTCGTCCTCTTCCTCCTCTTCCTCCTCCTCATCTGGTGGTGCTCCAAGGCCTGGTGGCATTGGCTGGGTCCTGACGATTGCCATGTTATGCAACATGCAGCACACAACTACGAAGTTGGATACTCGCTCAGGCGAGTACTGCAGGGCTCCTCCAGAATGGTCGAGACAGCGGAACCGTTGCTTCAGCACGCCGATTGTGCGCTCAATGATGTTCCTGGTAGCTTGATGGCTCTCATTGTACCGCAGCTCAGCAGGGGTGTTGGGCATACGGAGCGGTGTCATCAGCCAGGTGCTCAATGGATACCCCTTGTCCCCGAGAAGCCAACCAACTGGCTGATGCGGTGCCTCGAAAAGTTCTGCCACAGTAGTCTGGCGCAGGATGAAAGCATCGTGGCAGCTGCCAGGATAGTGGGCATTGACAGCGAGTATCAGCTGTCTGTGGTCACAGACCAACTGAACATTCAAGGAATGGAACCCCTTTCTGTTCCGGAATTCCTCGGCATTCTCATGTGGAGCACGCAAAGCCACATGCGTGCAGTCAATGGCGCCCTGCACCATGGGGAAGCCCGCTATCCTCGCAAAGCCCAGAGCGTGGTCATGCTGCTTGTCTGGGGTCATGGGGAAAGAGATGAACTCTCGTCTCCTTTTAAAGAGGGCATTTGTGACCTGCCGGATGCAGCAATGCACCACGAACTGGGAGATATTGGCGAGGTCCCCAGCAGCAGCTTGAAATGAGCCAGTAGCATAGAAGTTGAGAGCGACTGTGACCTTCACTGCCACCGACAGAGACGTCCTGGACCTCAGTTGAGGCTGCAGATCTGGCTGCAGCAGGTGGCAGAGCTCAGTGACCACCTCCTTGCTGAATCGCAGCCTTCACAAACACAGCTCCTCAGACATATGAATGTAGGAGAGCTGTTCACGATATACCCTGGGAGGGTAAGCTCTCCTGTACATACGCCTGTTGGCCCTCCTCCATCTGGCCATCATTGCCACTCTCTCTCTGCGTCTCTGTATCCTCCGATTCAGCTGGAGCAGGACGACACCCCCAATCAGTGCAACCCACATAGTCTCTTTGCAAGCAAAGTTATGAAGGACAGCAACCAAAATAGCAGCGAAGTTAGGATCAGTAGGCAAAACTACCTCACAAAGCGTTGACTCAATGCAGAAGTCTCTCTTTCTCTCTCTCTGAATCTCTCTCTCTCTCTCAGAACGAGTGGTGCAAAAATGTCAACCACAGAAAAAGATAGGAAGAGGCCCCCTTTAAATAGCGCCCCCCCCCCCCAGCCCCACAGCGATTGATAGCGTTCCAGTGTTCCGGTCATTGGATGCGCTAGGCGTTAAGGCAGGGGGCGCCACTCAATTTCCGCTCCGGGGCGCCACAAGGGCATTGCACCATGGAATGACGTCACAATCTGCGTGCGCAGGTGGTCGCAGCGGTAAGGTTTAGCGCCGCCGCACAATGTCTAGTTAAGTTCCCGAGCGGCGCAAACATCGCTGCGCCCGGGCGCTAGCGGCTGTGCGCCCCATTTGCGCCCTCTTAAGGCGCTAACGGGAGGCGCAACCAACTGAATTTTTACCCCATAGTGTCTTGGCCTTGGCTGTGGCTGCACTCCCTGGAGAAACCATCGCCCTCAACCGTATTCAGTATGAATAACGGTTAGAGAGCGAGATGAACTCAGGGGACTCCTGCACTACCTGCCTGGTCCTTCTTTTCTGACTGGAGGTCACCCATTCGCTATCTGCCTGCAAACTCTGAAGCTGCACGGTGACCACCTGCTGAAATGTGCTGTTCCCGTAGCTCTCAGCCTTGTGGATGCAATGCAGTGATGCATGTCGCTGCTCAAGCTTCGAAACCGAGAGCTTGAGTTCCTCAAGCTGATGACACTTCCTGCACATGTGGTTGTCTAGGACACGAGAAGCTTCGTGGATTTCCCACATGGCACAGGTTATGCGTTCGATGGAAAGGTGGTGCCCTGTCATGCCTGTATTTATGGGACTGCTAACTAAACTTCTTAACCAACTCACTAACCTAACTTAGAGAGAAAATGACAAAGGTTATCCTCATCAACCAATCAACTACCTACTGCCTGTGACGTCACTCCCTGATATTTTTGTTATGGTTTTGCCGAAAATATCCTGCCACCTGTGCTGCTGCCTGCTCTCGCTCTGTCCTGGGCCTTCTCCATCACTCCCTTCATGCTGCTGCCACCTCTACTGCAGCCTATCAGGTCGGTGCTCTGTCTTCATCCAGGCCTCTGGTATGCATGTCCAATAACAGAACCACTATGCTACCCAACCCGATTAGGTCCTTATGCTCCAGACAAGCTTGGGGCTCATGGGATTGGGTGTAATATACTAACATGGATTGCGTATTGGTTAACGGATAGAAAACAGAGAGTAAAAATAAATTGGTAATTAATGGGTTGGCAGGCAATCACTAGTGGGGTACCGCAAGGATCAGTGCTTGTGCTTCATTTATTTACAATCTAATGATTTAGATGAGGCAACCGACAGTAACGAACCCATTTATGCCCACGATACAAGATACTGGTAAGTTAGCAGTGAGTAAGATGCAAAGAAGCTGAAATGTGATATAAACAGGTTAAGTGAGTGGGCAAGAAAATGGCAGATGAAATATAATGCGGAGAAATGTGAAGTTATCCACTTTGGTAGGACAAATAGAAAAGCAGTATATTTATTTTAAAACTGTGATAGACTAGGGGTCAGAATTTCATTAAAGCCCAGGAATTTCTGAAAAGTTTGAGCTTCAGCGCCAGGCACGAGTGAATCACACTGCACGCAAAATTAAGACTCATCACTCAAAGAAAGGATTAGATTGCTAAATCAAGTGGTAATGACCTAGCTTAGTGTCGCTAACCAATATCAGGTGCAGTCTAATCGCAAGTTATCATTGCCACAGGCTCTTTCAAGTTCTTAAAGGGAAATCCTTTGATCCTGGTTGAACCTCATTCTCAGCATTGCTGGCTGAGAACCTGTGTCAGCAAGCTGGAGCAGTCCAATCCAAGGAGATGGATGACCTAAGCAGGTGTCATGGTGGCAGATCCACGCACCTGGGAGAGAGCTTGCAGATTTTTGGACCAAACATTGGAGGAGTTGGTGTCCACTGTGCAGAGGCAGAGGGTGGTGCTCTGCCCAGCAAGTGGCAGGAGGCCCTCGCCACAAGTATTCCATTCCATGTGGATGGAGGTTGCGCATCAGGTCTCGGACAGCACTGTGGTCCCCAGGACCCACGCACAGTGCAGGAGGAAATTTAGCGACTTCACTCGAGTGGTCAGGGTGTGTCAGTGCCTCAACAGATGGTACATACACAGGGAACGGTAGCATAGTGGTAATGTTAGTGGGCTAGTAACCAATGGCCTGGACTAATAGAACATAGAACAGTACAGCACAGTACAGGCCCTTCGGCCCTCGATGTTGTGCCGAGCATTGTCCGAGACCAAGATCAAGCTATCACACTCCCTATCACTCTGGTGTGCTCCATGTGCTTATCCAATAACCGCTTGAAAGTTCCTAAAGTGTCCGACTCCACTATCACAGCAGGCAGTCCATTCCACACCCCAACCACTCTCTGAGTAAAGAATCTACCTCGGACATCCCTTCTATATCTCCCCCCATGCACCTTATAGTTATGCCCCCTTGTAACAGCTGCCTCTACCCGAGGAAATAGTCTCTGAACATCCACTCTATCTATCCCCCTCATCATCTTATAAACCTCTATTAAGTCGCCTCTCATCCTCCTCCGCTCTAAAGAGAAAAGCCCCAACTCCCTCAATCTTTCCTCATAAGACCTCCCCCCCAAACCAGGCAGCATCCTGGTAAATCTCCTTTGCACTCTTTCCAATGCTTCCACGTCCTTCCTATAGTGAGGTGACCAGAACTGCACACAATATTCCAAATGTGGTCTCACCAAGGTCCTGTACAGTTGCAGCATAACCTCACAGTTCTTAAACTCAAACCCTCTGTTAATAAACGCCAACACACCATAGGCCTTCTTTACTGTTCTATCCACTTGAGTGGCAACCTTCAGAGATCTGTGGATATGAACCCCCAGATCCCTCTGCTCCTCCACGTTCCTCAGAACCCTGCCGTTGACCCTGTAATCCTTATTCAAATTTGCCCTACCAAAATGAATCACCTCGCACTTATCAGGGTTAAATTCCATCTGCCATTTTTCGGCCCAGCTCTGCATCCTATCAATGTCTCTTTGCAGCCTACAACTGCCCTCCACCTCATCCACTACTCCACCAATCTTGGTGTCATCAGCAAATTTACTGATCCACCCTCAGTCCCCTCCTCCAAGTCATTGATAAAAATCACAAACAGCAGAGGACCCAGCACCGACCCCTGTGGCACACCGCTGGTAACTGGTCTCCAGTCCGAAAATGTTCCATCCACCACCACCCTCTGCCTTCTATGAGATAGCCAGTTACTTATCCAATCGGCCAAATTTCCCTCTATCCGACAACTCCTTACTTTCTTCATGAGACGACCATGGGGAACCTTATCAGACGCCTTACTAAAATCCATGTATACGACATCAACTGCTCTACCTTCATCTACACACTTAGTTACCTCCTCAAAGAATTGAATCAAATTTGTTAGGCAAGACTTACCCTTCACGAATCCGTGTTGACTATCCCTGATTAAGTTGCCCCTTTCCAAATGGTCATAAATCCTATCCCTCAGGACCTTTTCCATTATCTTACCAACCACCGAAGTAAGACTAACCGGCCTATAATTACCAGGGTCATTCCTATTTCCTTTCTTGAAGAGAGGAACAACATTCGCCACTCTCCAGTCCTCTGGCACCATCCCCGTGGACAGTGAGGACCCAAAGATCAAAGGCAGAGCCTCTGCAATATCCTCCCTTGCCTCCCAAAGAATCCTAGGATATATCCCATCTGGCCCAGGGGACTTATCGACCCTCAGGTTCTTCAAAATTGCTAAAACATCTTCCCTCAGAACATCTACCACCTCCAGCCTATCCACCTTTATCACACTCTCATCCTCAAGAACATGGCCCCTCTCCTCGGTGAACACTGACGAAAAGTATTCATTCATCACCTCTCCTATCTCTTCTGACTCCATGCACAAGTTCCCACTACTGTCCTTGACCGGCCCTACCCTCACCCTGGTCATTCTTTTATTTCTCACATAAGAGTAAAAAGCCTTGGGGTTTTTCTTGATCCGACCCGCCAAGGACTTCTCATGCCCCCTCCTAGCTCTCCTAAGCTCTTTTTTAGCTCATTCCTTGCTACCTTGTACCCCTCAATCGACCCAACTGAACCTTGTTTTCTCATCCTTACATACGCTTCCTTTTTCCTCTTGACTAGACATTCAACCTCTTTTGTGAACCATGGTTCTCTCACTCGGCCATTTCCTCCCTGCCTGACAGGGACATACCTATCAAGGACACGCAGTAATTGCTTCCATGAAAAAGCTCCACTTTTCGTTTGTGCCTTTCCCTGATAGTTTCTGTTCCCATCTTATACTCCCTAATTCTTGCCTAATCGCATCATAATTACCCCTCCCCCAATTATAAACCCTGCCCTGCCGTATGGCCCTATCCCTCTCCATTGCAATAGTGAAAGTTACCGAATTGTGGTCACTATCTCCAAAGTGCTCTCCCACATACAAATCAAACACTTGGCCCGGTTCATTACCCAGTACCAAATCCAACGTGGCCCCACCTCTTGTCGGCCTATCCACATATTGTGTCAGGAAACCCTCCTGCACACACTGTGCAAAAACTATCCCATCCGAAATGTTTGACCTATAAAGGTTCCAATCAATATTTGGAAAGTTGAAGTCACCCATGACAACTACTCTGTGACCTCCACACCTATTCATAATCTGCTTTGCAATTTCTTCCTCCACATCTTTATTACTATTTGCGGGCCTGTAGAAAACTCCTAACAACGTGACCGCTCCTTTCCTATTTCCATATTACCTCAGACGGCAGATCCCCCTCGAACTGCCTTTCTGCCGCTGTTAAACAATCCTTGATTAACAATGCTACTCCTCCACCTTTCTTACCAACTTCCCTACTCTTACTGAAACATCTATACCCCGGAACTTCCAACAACCATTCCTGTCCCTGTTCTAACCATGTCTCCGTAATGGCCACCACATCGTAGTCCCAAGTACCAATCCACGCTCCAAGTTCTCCTACCTTATTCCGGATGCTCCTTGCATTGAAGTAGACACACTTCAAGCCATCTTCCTGTCTGCCGGTACATTCCTGCGACCTTGATACCCTCCTCAGTACCTCCCTACACTCACCACTGGCTCGTGGACTACAGCCCTTTTTCCCATCCCCCTGACAAATTAGTTTAAACCCCCCCGAAGAGCCGTAGCAAATTTCCCTCCCAGGATATTGGTGCCCCTCTGGTTCAGGTGCAAACCGTCCTGTTTGTACAGGTCCCACCTTCCCCAGAATGTGCTCCAATTATCCACATAACTGAAACCCTCCCCCCTACACCATCCTAGCAGCCACGTGTTTATCTGCACTCTCTCCCTGTTCCTCAACTCGCTAGCACGTGGCACCGGCAACAAACCAGAAATTACAACATGGTTTGTACTGGCTCTCAGCTTCCAACCTAGCTCCCTAAATTCCTGTTTTAAATCCCCGTCCCTTCTCCTACCTATGTCGTTGGTACCGATGTATACCACGACTTGTGATTGTTCCCCTTCCCCTTTGAGGATTCTGAAAACACGGTCCGAGACGTCACGGACCCTGGCACCCGGGAGGCAACATACCATCCGTGAGTCTCTTTTGCTGCCACAGAACCTCCTATCTGTCCCTCTGACTATTGAGTCCCCAATAACTATTGCTCTCCTGCTCTCCCCCCTTCCCTTCTGAGCCACAGGGACCGACCCAGCGCCGGAGATCCGGTCACCGTGGCTTACCACTGGTAAGTCGTCCCCCTCAACTGTATTCAAAGCGGTATACCTGTTACTGATGATCCAGAGACGTGAGGCAGCTAGGGAATTTAAATTCAGTTAATTAAATAAATCTGGAATAAAAAGCTAGTATCAGAATCAGTTATGGTAACCATGAAACTATCGGAGTGTCGTAAAAACCCATCTGGTTAACTAATGTCGTTCAGGGAAGGAAATTTACCGTCTTTACCTGTTCTGGTCTATATGTGACTCCAGACCCACAACAATGTGGTTGACTCTTAATTGCCCTCTGAAATGGCCTAGCAAGTCACTCAGTTGGAAATAACCTCTACGAAACAAAATAATAAGAATGAAACCGGAAGGACCTAGAAACATAGAAACATCGAAAATTAGGAGCTGGAGTAGGCTACTCGGACCTTCGAGCCTGCTCTGCCATTCAATATGATCATGGCTGATCCGCTATCTCAATACCATATTCCCGCTCTCTCCCCATACCCCTTGATGCCTTTTGTGTCTAGAAATCTATCTATCTCCTTCTTAAATATATTCAGTGACTTGGCCTCCGCAAACTTCTGTGGTAGAGAATTCCACAGGTTGACCACCCTCTGAGTGAAGACATTTCTCCTCATCTCAGTGCTAAATGTCCTACCCCGTATCCTGAGATGGTGACCCCTCACTCTGGACTTCCCAGCAAGGGGAAACATCCTCCCTGCATCCAGTCTGTCTAGAATTGTCAGAATTTTATACGTTTCAATGAGATCCCTTCTCATTCTTCTAAACTCTAGTGAATACAGGCCTAGTCGACCAAATCTCTCCACATACGATAGTCCTGCCATCACAAGAATCAGTCTGGTGAACCTCCGCTGCACTTCCTCTATGGCAAGTATATCGTTTTTTTGGTAGGGAGACCAAAACTGCACACAGTACTCCAGGTGTGGTCTCACCAAGCCCCTGTATAACTCGAGTAAGACATCCTTGCTCCTGTACTCAAACCCTCTAGCAATGAAGGCGAACATACCATTTGCCTTCCTAATTGCTTGCTGCACCTGCCTGTTTGCTTTCAGTAACTGGTGTACAAGGACACCCAGGTCCCTCTGTACATCAACATTTCCCAATCTATCACCATTTAAATAATACTCTGCCATTCTGCTTTTCCTACCGAAGTGGATAACTTCACATGTATCCACGTTTTACTGCATCTGCCATGTATTTGCCCACTCACTCAACTTTTCTAAATCGCTCTGAAGCCTCTTTGAATCCTCCTCACAACTCACAATCCCACCTAGTTTCGTGTCGTCAGCAAACTTGGAAACATTACATTTGGTTCCCTCATCCAAATCATTGAAATATATTGTGAATAGCTGAAGCCCAAGCAAAGATCCCTGCCATATTCCACTAGTCACCGCCTGCCAACCCAAAAAGACCAATTTATTCCCACACTCTCTTTCCTTTCTGTTAACCAATTTTTCAATCCATGCCAGTATATTACCACCAATCCCATGTCCATTAATTTTGCACATTAACCGCTTATGTAAAACTTTATCAAAGGACTTCTTAAAATCCAAATACACCACATCCGCTGGTTCTCCCTTATCTATACTTCCAGTTACATTCTCAAAAAACTCCAGTCGGTTTTTCAAACACGATTCCCCTTTCATAAATCCATGTTGACGTTTTCTAATCCCATTGATATTTTCTAAGTGTTCTATCATCACCTACTTTATAATAGACTCTAGCATTTTCACCACCTGTAGTTCCCTGTTTTCCCTCCCCCTTCTTTTTAAATTGTGGGGTTACATTTGTCACCCTCCAATCTGCAGTAACTGTACCATAATATATAGAATTTTGGAAGATGACCACTAATGCACCCACGATTTCAATGGCTACATATTTTAGTACTCTGGGATGCAGATTATCTGGGGATTTATCGGCTTTCAGTCACATTAATTTCTCCAAAACTATTTTTTTACTAATACTAAATTCCTTTAATTCCTCCTTCTCACTGGACCCGGCATCGACCTCGGCACCGGCTACAGATGCAAAGGCCCACCCAGCCCAGTCGACCCTGCAAAGTCCTCTTCACCAACATGTGGGGACATGTGCCCAAATTGGGAGAGCTGTCCCACAGATTAGTCAAGAAACAGTCTGACATAATAATACTCACAGGATGATACCTTTCAGCCAATGTGCCAAACTCCACTTTCACCATCATGGGTATGTCCTGTGCAACTGACAGAGAAAGACCCACCAGAGGTGGCGGCACAGTGGTATACATTCGGGAAGGAGTGGCCCCGGGAGTCCTCAACATTGACTATGGACACCATGAAGTCCCATGGTTTCAGGTCAAGCATGTGCAAGGAACCCTCCTGCTGATTTCCACATACCGCCCTCCCTCAGCTGATGAATCAGTACTTCACTAATTTGAACAACGCTTGGAAGAAGCACTGCGAATATCAAGGAAACAGAATATACTCTGGCTGAGGGACTTCAACGTCCATCACCAAGAGTGGCTCGGTAGCACCACTTCTGACGGAGCAGGCCGAGTCCTGAAGGAAATAGCTGTCAGTCTGTGCCTGCGACAGGTGGAGAGAGAACCAACATGAAAGAAAAACCTACTTGACCTCGTCCTCACCAATCTACCTGTCGCAGATGCATCTGTCCATTACAGCATTGGTAGCAGTGACCACCGCACAGTCATTGTGGAGACGAAGTCCCGTCGTCACACTGAGGACACCCTCCATCGTGTTGTGTGGCACTACTACCGTGCTAAATGGGATAGATTGAGAATAGATCTAGCAGCTTAAAACTGGGCATCCATGATGCGTTGTGGGCTATCAGCAGCAGCAGAACTGTATTCCACCTAATCTGTAAACTCATAGCCCGGCAGATCCCTCACTCTGCCATTACAAACAAGCCAAGGGACCAACCTTGGTTGAATAAGGTGTGTAGAAGTGCATCTGAAGAGCAGAACCAGGTGCACCTAAAAATGAAGTGCCATCCTGGGGAAGCTGCAAAACAAGACTACATGCATGACAAAAAGCGGAAGCTGCAAGCTATAGATAGGACTTAGCGATCCCACAATCAATGGATCAGATCGAAGCTCTGCAGTCCTGCCACATCCAGTTGTGAATGCTGGTGGACCATTAAACAACTAACCGGAGGAGGAGGCTCCATGAATATCCCCATCCTCAATGATGGTGGAGCTCAGCACGTGATTGCAAAAGATAAGGCCGAAGCGTTTGCAGCCATCTTCAGCCAGAAGTGCATAGCGAATGATTCATATCGGCCTCCTCCTGAGGTCCCCACCATCACAGAAGCTAGTTTTCAGCCAATTCGATTCACTCCACGTGATATGAAGAAACGGCAGCGCGCATTGGATACAGCAAAGGCTGTCAGCCCCGACAACATCCCGTCTGTCGTTCTGAATACTTGTACTCCAGAACATGCCTCGCCTTTAGCCAAGCTGTTTCAGTACAGCTACAAAACTGGCATCTATCTGACTATGTGGAAAACTGCACAGGTGTGTCCCGTCCACAAAAAGCAGGACAAATACAATCTGGCCAATTACCGCCCCATCAGTGAATTCTCAGTCATCAGCAAAGTGATGGAAGGTATCATCGACATTGCTATCAAGCGGCACTTACTCACCAATAACCTGTTCACTGATGCCCAGTTTCGGTTCTGCCAAGACCACTGGGCTCCAGACGTCATTCCAGCCTTGGTCCAAACATGGATAAAGGAGCTGAATTCAAGAAGAGAGGTGAGAGAGACTTCCCTCGACATTGAGGCAGCATTTGACCGAGTATGGCGTCAAGGAGCCCAAGTAATGGGGATCGCGGTGCAAACGCTCCACTGGCTGGAGTCATACCTCGCACAAAGGAAGATGGCTATGCTGGTTGAAAGACAATCGTCAAAGCCCCAGGACATCAATGCCGGAGTTCCGCAGGCAAGTGTCCTAGTCCCAACCATCTTCAGCTTCTCCATCAATGATCTTCCCTCTAACAGAAGGTCAGAAATGGGGATGTTCGCTGATGACTGCACAATGTTCAGAGCCATTCACAACTCCTCAGATAATGAAGCAGTCGATGCCCGCATGCAACAAGACCTGGACGTTGTTCAGGCTTGGGCTGATAAGTGGAAGGTGACATTCACGCCACACAAGTGCCAGGCAATGACTATCTCAAACAAGCGAGAATCTAACCACCGCCCCTTGACATTATACGTCATTACCATCGCCGAATCCCACACTATCAACATCCTGGGGGTCACCATTGACAAGAAACATAACTGGACCAGCCAAATAAATACGGTGGCAACAGGAGCAGGTCAGAGGCTAGGTTTTCTGCGGCGAGTGTCTCACCTCCTCACTCCCCAAAGATTTTCACGATCTACAACGCACAAGTCAGGAGTATGATGGAATACTCTCCACTTGCCTGGATGAGTGCAGCTCCAACAACACTTAAAAAGCTCGACATCATCCAGGACAAAGCAGCCCGCTTGATTGGCACTCCATCCACCACATTAAACATTCACTCCCTCCACCACCGGCGTACCGTGGCTACAATCAACAACATGCACTGCAGCAACTCGCCAAGGCTTCTTCGGCAGCACCTCCCAAACCGACGAACTCTTCCAACTAGAAGGACAAGGGTAGTAGGTTCATGGGAACTCCATCGCCTCCAAGTTGCCCTCCAAGTCACACACCATCCTGACTTCGAAGTATTTCGCTGATCCTTCATCATCGCTGTGTCAAAATCCTGGAACTACCTGCCTAACAGCACTGTGGTAGTACCTTCAACACACGGACTGCTGCGTTTCAAAAAGGCGGCTCACCACCACCATATCAAGTGCAATTAGGGATGGGCAATAAATACTGAGCTTGCCAGCGACGCCCACATCCCATAAACGAATAAAAATAAAAGTCTGCACACACTCGCCAAAGCAACACCACCCCAGTTCTCAGCCAAGGACAATCTCTTCCTACCCACAATGACACCCACATCTCACAACTTGTCCACAATGAGAGCTATTCATCTAAGGCAGGCACGTCACACAAAGATATTGTTCCACATTTACTCCCACAGTTTGCTTTCTTTTACAGGCCAAGGTGGGTAACAACAGGAGGGAGAAGGAGCGCACAGGCGGGGTACAAGCCGACACGCAAACACTGTCCACGATGGAAAATAGAGTGCTGGAGATCATTGGGCGCCATGGCCACAAGCGACGTTGACCCCCTTGGGACAATAACGGTATGTTCATCCCTACTCCTCCTTTTCACATTCCAGTTCCACCTCACCCAACAAGCCTTTCGCACTTTCCAGATAATCATGCTGTATGCATTTATTTATTCCTTCTTGACCCGCTCCCCTCACCTTAACCCGACTTTTCTGCCTTTCTGCTTTCAGATAATGAGCAAGCAGCTGAGCAGTCTGTCCCTGAGGGCACCCTTGAGAGCGAGGCGGGAGAAGAGGAGGAGAAAGAACACACCGCGTCACTGCATGTCTCTCCCGCAGGCACCAGCTCAGATAATGGCACTGCGCGTTCTTTAGAGGCTTGTATATTAGCGGGATCTGCACAGAGTGTTGCACCGGAACGAATGGGCTGCAGCAAGGCCAGTGGGAAAGGGTAGCTCGGGGACCATCTCCCTTGAGGGCGAGATCACGCGTGAGTTCTGCTGCACAGGACTAAGAGGAGGACCTTAATGGGGAGGCCGTTTAAAGAAGGGTGATGAGCAAGCACACGGTGATGATAGGTGCAATGGCAAGGGTGGCCCAAGAGCCTGTCGCAATGGTAAGGAGCGTGGAGGAGTCCGCCTGCAACATTGCACAGAGCTCTGCTCACAACATGTAGCCCATCATTTCTAGTCGGCAAAGGTTGGTCGACTGCCAGGGAGACTATTGTGAACAAGACCTGATGCCACGTGTGATGGGCAATCTGGCAGCTTCCATTGCAGCACACGCTGAAGCGACATCACGTCTTAGTGCTGTAATGCAGTCTATTGTTGTTGTCATTCAATCTCAGACTGCTCTCATGCAGTCCCAGCTTGATGCCATGCAAGCTCTGACTGATGCCTTTGTGGCTGGGTCTTCCACGGTCGATCGGGACATATATAGTGTCGCAGCAGGCCAGCAATGTGTGCTGAGCTGCTGCCCCGGGGGTGTGGCAGTGGGTCAGTGGAGGAGGAACATGCTGTCCTCTCTCAGGATGACAGCTTTCGTGCTCCCACTGCTGGCACTCCGCCATTGCCCTTGTCACTGCATGCCATCCAGCCAGCCCAGACTTCTGTCGCCCATGCTGAGGTGGAGCAGTCTACAGCCGGGCTTTCCAGGCCCATAGCTTGTCGAGGGAGTACTGAAAAGCCATCTGAAGACTCCCGCACGGACATTCAGCAGCCTTCCATCATCCTTGCTGCAGGCATTGGTTCAACACTTCGTGTGAGCACCAGAGTAGGCAAAGGTACAGTAACAAGAGGCACTAAGGGATTGCACAAGGGTGAATAGTTAATATTGTTGTTGTAAATATGTGTTAAATGATTATTGACAAATTTATTAAATCGCTACAGATTATTTTGTGGCATATTTCTTTTCAGATTTGGGCTGTGAAATGGTCTGCGTCAATGATGAAATGATGTGGATGTGGTGAGCAACGGGGATCTGGAGATTAATTAATCGAAAACGCAGTCTGATGAGACGGTCATGGACGACCTTCTAGAAGGCCGATTGAGTGTCTGCAACCTCTCTTTCTACTGTTGCTCCTCCTCCTCGTCGTCCTCCTCATCGTCGTTCTCCCCATCTTCCTCCTCGCCCTCTTTCTCCTCCTCAGGTGGTCACGCAATCCCTGGTGGAACTGACTGGGTCCTCATGATAGACAAATTGTGGTGCATGCAGCATACGACGACGAAACGGAACACCCTCTCAGCCGGGTACTGAAGGTCTCCTCCCGAGATTTCAAGGCAGAGGAACCATTGATTGAGCACCCCGATGGTCTACTCGATGATGTTCCTGGTGGCGGCATGGCTCTCATTTTTTGAATGCTGGGCAGGAGTGTTAGGGTTGCAGAGAGGCATCAAGAGCCAGATGGAGAGCGATTAGCCCTTATCTCCGAACTGCCAGGGGTGAGCTTGATGTGGTGGCTGGAAGAGTGCTGGCATACTGGTATGGTGCAGGATGAAGGCATTGTGGCTGCTGCCAGGATAGCAGGCATTCACATTGAGGATTGGCTGTGTGTGGTCCCACACCAACTGCTCATTAAGTGAGTGGTAACCTTTGTGTTTACGGAAGATCTCAGGATTGTTATGCAGTGCCCGCACAGCTACGTGGGTGCTGTCAATGGCGCTCTGTACCATGGGGAATCCCGTTATCCTGGCAAAGCCACATTCACGCTCGTCCTGCTTCCAGGTGCTGATGTTGAAGGAAATGTGCTCCTTTCTCCTACTGTAGAAAGACTCTGTGGCCTCCCGGATACAGCGATGGACAGCGAACTGCGAGATGTTAGATATGTCCTGTATGGATGAGGAAAAGGACTGCATGGAGGATGGGCAAACTCACCACGGCACTGTGGTAAAGGAGGGCATCCAAGTAGGTTGAGAAGGAAGGAATGTGGTAGTAGTAGGGGACAGTATAGTCAGGGGGATAGATAATGTTCTATGCAGCCGCGAAAGTGAGTACCGAAGGCTGTGTTGCCTGCCTGGTGCCAGGGTTAAGGATATCTCCTCACGGCTGGAGAAGTACTTGGAGTGGGAGGGGGAGGGTCCAGTTGTCGTGGTCCATGTAAGAACCAATGATATAGATAGAACTATGAATGAGTTTCTGCTGATGGAGTTTGAGGATCTAGGGTCTAAATTAATAAGCAGAACCACAAGGGTAATAATCTCTGGATTACTACCTGAGCCACGCACAAATTGGCGTGTGGTGTGGGAAAATGGGGTTTCAATTCATGGGGCATTGGCACCAGTACTGGGGAAAGAAGGAGCTGTTCCGTCGGGACAGGCTCCACTTAAACTGGGCTCGGATCAGCGTCCTAACGATTCGAATAGCTAGGGCAGTAGCTAGGGCTTTAAACCAAAAAAGGGGGGGAGGGGTTAGGTGAGGGGAAATTTAGAAATCTAAAGAGAAAGGTCAAGGCAATGGAGCAGTGTAGTGAGTTGGGTAAAAATAAGCAGCGTCTGACAGGAAGGGACAGAGATTTTAATGGTAGCAGTGCAGCAGAGAATAATATCAAAGCAGGGAATAATGGTAAAAAATTAAATTAAAGGCTCTTTATCTGAATGCATGAAGCATTCGTAACAAGATAGATGAACTAGTGGCAAAAATAGAGTTAAATGTGTTTGATCTAAGAGCCATTATAGAGACAAGGTTGCAAGGTGGCCAAGGTTGGGAACTAATAGTTCAGGGTACTTGACGTTTCGAAAAGACAGGCAGAATGGAAAAGGAGGGGGCATAGCCCTGATAATAAAGGATGACATAAGAACAGTAGCGAGAAAGAATCTCGTCTCGAAAGATCAGTAAGTAGAAACAATAAGGGTGGAGGTAAGGAATAACAAGGGGCAGAAAACACTGGTGGGAGTAGTATATAGGCCCTCTAACAGTAGCGATACCGTTGGACAAAATATTAATCAAGAAATAGTAGGAGCTTGCAGCAAAGGTAATGCAATAATATTGGGGGACTTTAATCTTCATATAGACTGGACAAATCGAATTGGCAAAGGTAGTCTGGAGGAGGAGTTCATGGAATGCATTCGGGACAGTTTCAGAGAACAATATGTCATGGAACCAACCAAACACAAAATAATTCGAAAAATAAATTAAAATCACTGCTGACAATGAAGGAAATAGAAATAAAGTGAAAGGAAGGCAGATGAACCAACCAGGCTATTTTAGATCTTGCATTGTGTAATGAGACAGGGTTAATTAACAATTTCATAGTAAAGGATCATCTGTTGCAGAATGATCATAATACGATAGAATTTCACTTTAATTTTGAGAATCAATATCCTAAGTCCAAAACAAAAGTCTTAAACTTAAATAATGCCATTTACATAGGTATGAGGGGCGAGTTGGCTAAGGCAGAATGGAAAAATAGATTAAAAGGTATGGTGGTAGTTAAGCAGTGGCTAGCATTTAAAGAAATATTTCATAATTCTCTACAAAAATAGATTCCATTGAGAAACAAAAACGCCACGGGAAAAGTGATCCAACTGTGGCTAACTAAAGAAGTTTAACATAGCATTAGATTGAAAGAAGAAGCTTCTAATGTTGCCAAAAATAATAGTAAGCCAGAATATTGGGAGAGTTTCAGAAGCCAGCAAAGGTTGACCAAAAATTGAAAAAAAGGGAAAAAATAGAATGAGACAAAACTAGCAAGAAAAATAAAAGCAGATTGTAAGAGTTTCTACAAGTATGTAAAAAGGAAAAGAGTAGAAAGATAAACGCCGGTACCTTAGAGGCTGAGACAGGAGAAATTATTATGGGGAATAAGAAATACTTAAAAATGTTAAACAATTATTTTGTATCTCTATTCACAGTAGAAGACACAAAAAGCATACCAAAATGGTGGGGAACCAAGGGTCTAATGAGGGTGAGGAACTTATCGTAATTAATTTAAGTAGAGAAAAAGTACTAGTGAAACTAATGGGACTAAAAGCCGACAAATTCCCTGGATCTCACGGCCTGCATCCTACGTTGCTAAAAGAGGTGGCTGAAGAGATAGTGGATGAATTGGTTTTGATCTTTCAAAATTCCCTAGATTCGGAATCCATTGTTAAGGAAGTGATACCAAGTCACTTAGAAAATCATAACATGATTAGGCAGAGTCAGCCTGTTTTTTTCTGAAAGGGAAATCGTGTTTGACAAATTTATTAGAGATTTTGGAGGATGTAACTAGTAGGATAGATAAAGGAGAACGAGTGGTTTTCCAAAATGCATTCGATAAGGTGCCACGTAATAGGATAATATACAAGATTATGGCTCATGGGTTGGGGTAATATAATAGCATGGATAGAGGATTGGCTGATGGACAGAAAACAGAGAGTAGGGATAAACGGATCTTTTTGTGGTTAGCAGGTTGCAACTAGTGGGGTGCCGCAAGGATCACTGTTGGGGCCTCAGTTATTTACAATCTATTTTAATGACCTAGATGAAGGGTCCGAGTGTAATTTATCCAAGTTTGCTGATGATACAAAGCTAGGTGGGAAAGAAAGCTGTGAGGAGAGCACAAAGAGTCTGCAAAGGGATATAGATAGACTTACTGAGTGGGTAGTAAGGAGCCAGATTTAGTATAATGCGAGGTTAATCACTTTGGTAGGAGCAATAGAAAAACAGAATATTTTTTATATTGTGTGAAACTTTCAAATGTTGATGTTCATAGAGATTTGGGTGTCCTTGTGCAAGAAACACAGAAATCTAGCATGCAGGTACAGCATGCAATAAGGAAGGAAAATGGCATGTTGGCCTTTATTGCAATGGGGTTGGAGTATAAGAGTAAGGAAGTCTTGCTACAATTGTACAGGGCGTTGGTGAGAGCACACCTGGAGTACTGTGCACAGTTTTTTCCTCCTTCTCTAATGAAGGATATACTTACCTTGGATGCGGTGCACCGAAGGTTCACTGGATTGATTCCTGGGATGAGGGGGCTGTCTTCTGATGAGAGATTCTGTAGAATGGGTCTATATGCTCTGGAGTTTAGAGGAATGAGAGGTGATCTCATTGAAACATACAAGATTCTCAAGGGGATTGACAGGGTAGATTCTGAGAGGTTCTTTCCCCTGGTTGGAGTGTCCAGAACTAGGGGGCATAGTCTCAGGATAAGAGGTAAGCCTTTTAAGACTGAGATGAGGGGTTATTTCTTCACTCAGAGGGTTGTGAATCTTTGCAATTCTCTGCCCCAGAGGGCTGTGAATGCTAAGTCTTTGAGTACATTCAAGGCTGAGATAGATAGATTTTCGGACTCTAGGAGAATCAAGGGGATGGAGATCGGGCGGGAAAATGGAGTTGAGATCAATGATCAGCCATGATCTTATTGAATGGTGGAGCAGGCTCGAGCGGCCGTATGGCCTACTCCTGCTCTTAGTTCTTATGTTCTTGTATCTCGAGGGTGACCTTGACTGCCACTGAGAGAGCCGTGGTCGTCCTGATCTGAGGCTCCAGGTCTGGTTGCAGGAGATGGCAGAGTTCTGTGACCACCTCCTTAGTGAAGTGAAACATTCTAATAGACTGCTCCTCGCTTAATTGAATGTATGAGAAGAGCTTTTGGAATACCCTCAGAGGGTAATGCCTCCTGTTGATAGCCCTCATGGCTTCCTCCTCCCTTTGTCCACATGTTCCAATCTGTCTCGCTGCCTGCGCTCCCTCTGACGTAGATCCCGGAGGGCGAGGTCGACTGCCGTTAATGCCCCCATTAATGTAAGGAAGTCTAGCACTTTGATTTGTTGTGAGAATTAAATGTAACTAATATTTAGTAGCCACAACACTGCGGAGACTAAACAAACTTTAAATGACTGGTTTAAATGTTGGATAATGTCAAACTGACAAGGAAACAGTGAAACAGCAGTAACCTGAGAGCTGCGACTCATTACACATTATCACTTTAAGTAGACCCCTGGAGCTGGCTACTGAATTCATCATGCCTCCTCTCCCTGTCGCTGCTGGGGCGAGGCACTCAGGCGGGTGACGGAAATCAGTTTAGCAGATCGGGCACCCAGTGAGCGTTGAATGCTCACTGACGTCAGGATCTGCCTGGTGCTGAAGTCCCCGGCGCTAACTTATAGCGGCGGTGCTACGGGGGCGCCGGATTTGGCGTGCATCACTGGATTCACATCGCCGTGGCACTACTGCCTCAGTGTCCCATTAGCACACCCGCTAGGCGCTAACTGGAGGCATTAAAATACCAAATATCGCTCCCTCCGAAATGTTCGTATTAAGAGGGACCTGGGTCTCGTGTGCACAATTCACATAAAGGTTAACATACAGGAACAGCAAGGAATTAGGAAAGCAAATGGTATGTTCGACTTTATTAAAAAGGGAATGGAGCATTTCAGTAAAGAAGTATTACTGGAATTAGTTAGAACTTGGTGAGACCACATCTGGAGTAATGTGTATTCTTTTGGTTTCCTTACCTAAGGAAGGATATACATTTTTTATTCAGTCATGGGATGTGGGTGTCACTGGAAAGTCCAACATTTATTGCCCATCCCTAATTGCCCTTGAGAAGGTGGTGGTGAGCCACCTCTTTGAACCGCTGCAATCCGTGTGGTGAAGTTACTCCCATAGTGCTGTTAGGGAGGGAGTTCCAGAATTTTGACTCAGTGACGATGAAGGAATGGCGATATACTTCCAAGAGAGGATGGTGTGTGACTTGGAGGGGAACTTGCAGATCATGGTATTCCCATGAGCCTACTACCTTTGTCCTTCTTGGTGGTAGAGGTCGAGTGTTTAGGAGATGCTGTTGAAGAAGACTTGTGGAGTTGCTGCAATGCATCTTGTAGATGGAGCACACTGCAGCCACCATGCGCCAGTGATGGAGGAAGTTCATGTTTATGTTGGTGGATGGGTTGTCAATCAAGCGGGTTGTTTGTTCTGTATGGTTTCGAGCTTTTTGAGTATTGTTGTAGCTGAACTCATCCGGGCAACTGGAGAGTATTCCACCAGACTATTGATTTGTGCCTTGTAGATGGTGGAAAGGCTCTGGGAGTCAGGAGGTGAGACACTCGCTGCAGAATACCCAGCCTCTCACCTGCTCTTGTAGCTACAATATTTATGTGGCTTATCCAGTTATGTTTCTGAGCAATGGTGACCCCGAGGTTGTTGATGCATGGGGATTCGATGATGGGGAAGCAATTGAATGTCAAGGGGATGTGGTTAGACTCTCGCTTATTGGAGATAGTCATTGCCTGCACTTGTGTGGTGCAAATGTTACTTGCCTCTTATCGTCCCAAGCTTGTATGTTGTCCAGGTCATAATACATGTAGGATTGAACTGCTTCATTTTCTAAGGATAAAAAGGAAACAGAAGACTGCAATCTTCAGCGACCATCAACACTTCTGACCTTATGCTGGAGGAAAGGTCATTGATGAAGCAGCTGAAGATGTATGGGCTGAGGAAACCACCTTGAGGAATTCCTGCAGCTGGGGCTGAGATGATCAGCCTCCAACAACCACAACTATCTTCCTTTGTGCTAGGTATGACTGCAACCAATTGAGAGTTTTCCCCTAATTTCCATTGACTTAAAATTTACTCGGGCTCCCTGATGCCTTACTTGGTCAAATGCTGCCTTTTTGCCAAGGGCAGTCACTCACACCTCATCTCTAGAATTCAGCTCACTTGTGCATTTTTGGACCAAGGCTGTAATGATCTCTGGAGCCAAGTGGTCCTGACGGAACCCAAACTGAGCATCAGTGAGCAGATTATTGGTGAGTGACTGCCGCGTAATAGCACTGTCGTCGATAATTTCCATCACTTGCTGATGATTGATAGGAGACTCATGTTCAGTTAATGGCCTGATTCGATTTGTCCTACTTTTTGTGGACAGGGCATAACTGGGCAATTTTCCACTTGGTAGACAGATGCCAGTGCTTTAGCTGTACTGGAACAGCTTAGGTAGAGGTGCGGCTCGTTCTGGAGAACAGGTCTTCAACACTACAGCCTCGATTTTAAAATCCTCATCTTTGTTTTCAAATCCCTCCATGAACTCGCCCCGCCCTATCACTGCAATCTCCTCCAGCTCCACTACACCCCTAGCTGCCTGTGCTGCTCAAATTCTGCCCTCCTGAGCATCCCTGATTTTAATCGCTCAAACATTGGTGGCTGTGCC
Organism: Squalus acanthias; assembly: GCA_030390025.1. Classification (NCBI taxonomy): domain Eukaryota; kingdom Metazoa; phylum Chordata; class Chondrichthyes; order Squaliformes; family Squalidae; genus Squalus; species Squalus acanthias. The sequence continues at coordinate 67,538,269 of CM059430.1, forward strand.
TTCAGCTGCCTAGGCCCTAAGCTCTGGAATTCCTCCTTAAACCTCTCCGACTCTCTACCTCTCTTACCTCCTTTACGCAGCTCCTTAAGAGCTACCTCATTGAATAAGCTTTTGGTCACCTGCCCTAATTTCTCCTTGTGTGATTCGGTGTCAACTTTTTGTTGTCTTTTCACACTCTTTCGAAGCACCTTGGGACGTTTTACTCCGTGAAAGGCGCTATATAAATGCAAGTTACTGTTGTTGTTGTTGTTGTTCATCGGCTTATATATAGAGGAATACAATGAAAAAGCAAAGAACTCATACTTGAAAGGAATACATCACTGGTTAGGCATCAGCTGGAGTATTGTGGACAATTCTGGACACCACACTTCAGGAAAGATGTAAATGCCTTAGAATCGTTTCAGCGGAGGATTACCATGATTTTACCGGTGATGAATTACATCAGTTATGAGGAAAGGTAGGAAAAGTTAGGACTGTTCTCCTTGGAACAGGAAAATTTAACAGGTAACCTAACAGAGGTTTTCAAGATGATGCGAGGTTTTGTTCGAGTAGATAGGGAAAAGCTTTAAACTCCAGCGATTGGGTCAATAACCAGAGGTCAATGATTTAAAATCATTGGCAAGAGATCGAGAGGGGAGATTAGGAGAATTGTTTTCACTCAGAGAATTGTGGGGAACTGGAATGCTGAACTTGAAAAGTAGGTGGAAGCTGATTCCATAAATAATTTTATCAGGGAAATGGACAATTAATTGCGATAAGGAACGTACAAAGTTAAAGGCAAATGGCAGAAATGTGGGGCTGAGCACGACTGCTCTTTCAAAGAGCCAGCACAGTCACGACTGGCTGAATGGCCTCCTTTAGTGCTGTAAGTTTCTATGATTCTCTGAAAGCATTGAGCAGGAGAATCCGTTGGAAATTATAACAGAATTATATTCCACGCTGTGTACAATATCAGCAGTTTGATGCAATATTGGGTGAAATCGGATTTTTTGTCTTGGCTCATTATGTCCACTGAATTCAATGCAGAATAAAATCGCGTGTGTAAAACAGGTTTTCGATTCGCTATCGCCCGTTTTTCGTTACCGCCCAAGACCAATTTCACCCCGGGTACATTTGACAATGCAACACTCGCTTTGCACTGCACTGATCTGTCAACCCATTTTAGATGCTCAATTCCTGATTTGATGCTAATAAATAAATTGACACTTAACTGGATAAAGTATGCCTGTTTCATGCAGCCACAGACATTGTTTGTTTCTTAGTCACTTTCACCTTTGATCGATTAGTGGCCAATTGTTGCTAGAAGCTGAAAACTAAATACTGCGCTGAGAAAAACGACGGCTGCAAACAAATGGATACGCCCAGTGACTCAGGGTGTGTGTCTGTATTTCCAGGAAATTACAAGGAATGTGAGTGTTTCAAACAGTCCCATAAAGAGTGTCGACATTTGCATGGTATCTTGGAGAGTGTGTCATTAATTCAGAAACACAGGGTGAGTGCCTTCATATTCACAGAAGGCAAAACTTATGTAAGGTTTCCATGAGCGTGTCAACATTAACTGAAGATCTCGCGTGCGTGCTATGATTTTCCGAGGTCCGGGGGAGTGTTTCAGTATTTGAAGTGATCCTGCGGATTGTCTCAGAATCACAAGGCCCCATCCTGTTTCAATACGTACAGAGTTAGCTGGAAGACTGGCCATATTTATAGACAGTCATAGAATCATACGGCATAGAAGGAGTCTGTGTCGGCACTTTGAAAGAGCTTTTCTGTTAATCCCACTGCGGTGATATTTCCCCATAGCCTTGCAAATTTCTCCTTTTCAATATATATCCAATGTCGTTTTGAAGGTTACTATTGAGTCTGCTACCACTACCTTCTCCTGCATTCCATTCCAGATCATAACAAATCGCCGCATTAAAAAAAATCTCCTCATTTCCCTACTGTATCTTTTTTGCTTATTAACTTAAATCTCTGTCCTTTGTTTACCACCCTCCTGCCAGTGGAAACAGTTTCTCCCAATCTACTCTATTGAAACATTTCATGATTGTGACCGTCTCTGTTAAATCTCCACTTAATCTTCTCTGCTCTAAGGAGAAAAATCACAGCTTCTCTAAGCTCTCCATGTAACTGAAGTCCCTGGTTATAATTCAGGGATTAAGTAATTGTCTGATGAGGATCCCCGGAAATGTGAATTATTTTGCACTCTGCCCCTGGAAGTGAGAAAATAAGTGCAAGAAACTCCTGACAGTGAGTTTTTTTGCAGGAGTTCTGTGGAACAGTTAGTATTTGCGGATGGGTTCCCAGGAATGGCGCCAGTAACTCCAGTAAGTCCCTTGCAATTGTAACTTTTTATTCAGTTACCAATGGTTGCAACACCATTTACAGGGATGGGGCTCTTGGAATCGTGTCGCATGGGTTGCTGGACGTGTATCAATATTAGTGGGGAGTCCTCAGAAATGTTTCAATGTTTAGAGCAGGTACATGGCCATATCTGACTATGTGCAGGATCAATGGTTGTGTATTTCTGGGAAAGATTCCAGGTCATGAGTACACATTCCTTGAGGTCTCTAGGAGCGTGTCAGCATTTTAACGGCTATGGAAATAGGACAATGTTTGACATGGATCTTCAAAAATAAGTTAAGTATATTCCCGGGGGCTCAACAGCATAGTTTGATTTCACTGGCTGAATTTAAAGTCCACCTTGAGAATTGGATAGAAATTCTATGAAATTACAGAACCACATTATCACAGAGATAATCAGAAACTTGTTAATATACCTATTCTCCCTTCACCCAATGCTCTCAGACTGAGGATTCCACATAGTCGGTTCTTACTGGCCTTTGGGGAGATTCATTTTCTATCAGTGCAATATCGGGCCAAATATAATTTATGATATTACAACATGTGTAAAAAAGTTAAACTGAATGCGTTTGTTCAGTCACTGTAAATAATGACAGTCACCTTGCTCACTAATTATGTCAATGGAGATTTCTCGCCTTTCATAAGTGCCTTCGCTCAATGTGTTAACCCAGAGTATATCTCGGAGCATGGTGTGCAGAGCAAACCGGGATCAGCGTTCTACAGAAGTAAAAGGAATATATCGGAGTTCTTCATTGGAAGATATGATATGGAGGACAATGAAACGTTCACAGAAGATTTATTATCCTACCCTCGCTTTTATTGGTGTCCCTGGTAAGTCGCTAACTCCAGCTATTAATTTTGTAATCATTTTAATTGTATTCCTGACTTTAACTGTCAAATCACAGTTACTGTTGGTGTTCCTTGTAAGTGACCATATCCCTATTTCATAATGTAAACGATATTTAACTGTAAACATTGTGCTCATTATGTAAGTCTCCATATCCAACAATTCATTGTATTCAGTTTATTCCTTTTGATGTGTGAAAGCATATTGTTCCCGCGACAGTGTTACTGGGTGAGTTATTTAATGCACAGCTTACAGTCTGCTGTCTGCTCTGAATCCTGGGTGTAGATTTTACACTTTACCATCTGGGCGTTAAACAGCGACTGAAGAGGACAGTGGAATAAAAAGTGGGCGAGAAGGATTTCCAGAACCAGCCACAGTCCTTTCATTTAATTTACAGGAAGGTGAATCGGCCGGGTTCTATTGTTGGCGAGGTGGCTGTTCCGCTCCCAATTATTTGTTTGTGGTGGTGGCTTAATTGTTAGACAGTGAAGACCGAACCAAATCAAATCAGAAATATGTTCATGGCTTTAAGGATACTTTTTATATCTGCTGGATAATTTATTGATGCCGACTTTCAATTGGCCATAATCATTCCAATTGGTTTTACTCCCAATTGATTGTAAATGGAGTAATGTGCAGAGTAGATTCCTGTATCATTTTATCGTTTTATATTCCCTCGATCAAATTAAAATCAATTCAGTTCTCACTCACAGGTGGAAAGCGCAGATTAACATTGTTCCACTTCCAATCAGATACATTCTCAAACCCAAGGTGGCAGATCGTATCGTTAGTTACATCGTCAGCCACATGATAGTGACTGTCCATCCGATTATCTTTGAAATATAAGTGGAAATTCGCCCATTACCGGAATTATTGGATAGATAGATAGATAGATAGATAGATAGATAGATAACTCGATGATGGATAGACAGACTGACAGACACAAACTCAGACGAATAGACAGACATATGGACCATTTTAAATTTGTGATAGTGTAAAACTGGTGATATAAGACTGGCCGCCCATTACACTCTTCTCAGGAATTTCCTTTTCATTGATTTTAATGGATAGCGAAACCGAGTGGGGTTTTAGAACCATCGACCCATCCGATACCGTCTGGTTTAGCGCTTCACCGAAAGTTAAAAGTTGCCCCAGTAATCAATGACTGAAATCGGGCATGTGTAAAACCCTCAACCAGTCCGCTGCTGGCCATTTCATATCCGGGAGCAAAAGAGAAAATTCTGTTATTATTGCCAATACTGATTTTTTTAAACTTTCTCTCGGTTCATCTCCAGAGAGTGTTATGCACTTAATTAGTTTTCACAGGACATGTACCTCATGTGTCACAGGTAATTTCAGAATATTCTCTTTTGGTCCATTTTGCAACTGCCGTTTCACACCCCAGAGGTTTCCTGCCCAGAAAGAGACGATTCAGCCGTCTCTCGGTCTCAGCTGTTTGCTGCAGTATTCCAAAAGCGAATCCACAGGCCCACTCTCTCCTCATGGCCCGGTGTCTTCCTTTGATTCTTGTACTGATCTCCTCTTTAGTTACAAGTATATCCTCTAAGCGTGATTTTCGCTGTCTCCTGTTCCCACCTATCTCACCGCTGATGTTTAGTTTGAAATATCTAACTGATGTTTCTACTATACTGTTGCTCTCTGCTTTTGCATCTGATTTCAGGTAAAATTTGAACATAACCCGCCATGCGGAAACAAGGCGAGTTCGGGACGGACTCCCGTTTTACAGCCCGTCCGATTTTTCTCTCCATTGACTTCAATGTTGCGGACAATTCGACGGCGAGTAAAATAGGTGTCCGACCCGAAACCACCCCATTCCCGCTGGTCGGGTTAGTTTAAAATGGAGGTTTACACAGGTACTTGCTAGGTTTCGGTACCAGGGCCCACTCTTTAATTACAATTCATAAAGTTTGAGGCGAGTCAGCAGGTGTAAAAGCTCATTCTGCCGTGCTGCCCAACATGGCTGACCAAACCTTTTACTCGTCAAACATTCAAACAGGCCCTTTCCAGCTGAAGACATTGCACAGTGATCAGGAGCAGAACCCAGAGGATTATCCCCACCATATCCCAGGGTCACTGATCAGGAGCAGAACCCAGGTGATTACCCCCACCATATCCCAGAGTCACTGATCAAGAACCTCTCCCATGAAATTACCCCCACCATATCCAGAGTCACTGATCAAGAACCTCAACCAGGCGATTGCCCCCACCATATGCCAGGTTCACTGATCAGGAGCAGCACCCAGGCGATTACCCCCACCATATCCCAGATGCACTGATCAAGAACCTCACCGAGGCGATTACCATCACCATATCCCAGGGTCACTGACCTGGTGTAGCACGCAGGCGATTACCCCTACCATATCCCAGGGTCACTAATCAGGAGCAGCATCCAGGCCATTACTGCCACCATATCCCAGAGTCACTGATTACGAACCTCCCCGAGGCGATTTCCCCCACAATATTTCATGATCACTGATCAGGAGCAGCACCCAGGCGATTACCCCTAACATATCCCAGAGTCACTGATCAAGAACCTCAACCAGGCGATTACCCCCACCATATCCCAGGTCACTGATCAGGAGCAGCACCCCGGCGATTACCCCGACCATATCAAAAAGTCAATGATCAAGAACCTCACACAGGCGATTACCCACACCATATCCCAGGGTCACTGAGCAGGAGCAGCATCCAGTCGATTACCCCCACCATATACCAGAGCCACTGATCAAGGACCTCACCCAGGCGGTTACCCACACCATATCCCAGAGCCACTAATCAAGAACCTCACCCAGGCGATTACCCTCAGCATATCCCAGGGTCACTGATCAAGAACCTCACCCAATAGATTACCCCCACCATATCTCAGGGTCATTGATCAAGAGCAGCACCCGGGCGATTACCCACACCATATCCCAGGGTCATTGATCCGGAGCAGCACACAGGGAATTACCCCCATAATATGCCAGCCTCACTGATCAGGAGCATGGCTCATGAGGACAACGGTCAACAGAACGGGTGAGAGATAACATAAAGCTAATGGAAAGAACATGCAAAAGTAGCAATAATAGTTTAGATCAAGGGGGCTGTCAGAGATAGAAAAACGAGCAAAGGAAGACAAAAAAGATATTAAGATCTTCAAAGAGGAAATATGAAGGGTAACTTGCGACGGATATCAAGAGTAACACAAAAGGTTTTTACAATTATAGCAGCGAAAAAGGAGTCAGTGGTAATGTGTGCCCTTTAAAACAGATACGGGTAATATTGCAAATGAAAATAAGGAAATGGCAGACCTGTTGAATAATTACATTGTGTCAGCGTTCACAGTAGATGAAGAAGATAATACACCTGACTTTCCAGGGAAATTAGTAATGAATCGAGGACCGGAACTCACTAAAGTAAACGTAAGCCAGAAAACTGTTTTAGAAAAAATAATGGCACGTATGACTGACAAACCTCAGGACCCGATGGTTTCCACCCCAGGATTTTAAAGGTAGTAGTGAGTAAATTGCTTTAACCGTAATCTACCAATGATCTCTCGATTCAGGAATTGTCCCTTTAGATCGCAAAATTACAAATGTAACTATTATTTAGGAAAGGCGAGAGAGAGAGAGAGAAACCAGGAAGTTATAGACCAGATAGTCTAACATCAGATTTTGGGACCTTATTGGAATCTATAATTAAGGACAGAGTTAATGACCATTTAGATAAATCTAAGTGGTTAGCTGAAGCCAACATTGATTTACAAATGGTAAGTCATGTCTAACGGATCTATATGATTTTTTTGAGCAGGAAACTAAAGTAGCAGGCAAGGGAATGTCTATGGATGTAGTTTATATGAACCTTCAGAAGACAATCAATAAGGTTCCACATAAGAGACTGTTAGTTAAAATCAAAGCTCCTAGAATTGAAGGGAAATGATTGACCTGGTTAGTAGATTGGTTATTAAGTAGAAAACAGAGATTTATTATAATGGAGTGTACAAAATTGGAAGGAAGAGACTAGTAATGTGCCACAAGGATCAGGTCTGGGGCCTCAACTATTCATTATATTCGTTAATGATTTAGATAACAAAATAGGGAGCAATATATCCAGGATTGCCGATGACACAAAGATTCATGACATAGTAAGTAATGTAGACAGTAGCAGTAAATTACAAAGAGACATTTATAGATTAATTGAGTGGGCCAAACTGAGCAATTATTGGGTATTAAGGGATACGGAATCAAGGCTGATGAAGGGAGTTTGGATGCAGATCAGCCATGAACTCATTAAATGGTGGAACAGGCTCGAGGGGCTGAATTGCCCACTCCTGTTCCTATGTTCCTATGTTCATATGAAAACCCCCACAATATCCCAGGGTCACTGATCAGCATCAGGACACAATATGTTTCACCCTCAGCATATCCCAGGGTCACTGATCAGGAACAGGACCAAGGGGGGGTTACACCCTCAGCATATCTAAGGGTCAATGATCAGGAGCAGGACAAAGGGAGTTACACCCTTAGCATATCTCAGGGTCACGGTGCAGGAGTAGGACCAAGGGGGGTAATCCCTCAGTATATCCTCGGGTCAATTATCAGGAGGATATTCAAGGTGGTTACACCCTCAGCATTTCCCAGGGTCACTGCTCAGGATCAGAAGCCAGGGGGATAAACCGCACCATATCCCAGGGTCACTGATTCCAATTGTAACTGACAAGCCCGAGATTAGACCCTGGTACCTTCTGTCGGCAATATCGGGTTTTGTCGGCACCCGTCCGTGTGTTTTCTCTCTGTTCGTCAGGGGAGACCATATTCTATTACTGGACATTTCTGAATGAACAATAACCAGTTTATTTTTCGTGTTTATTTATCCAATTTGAGCAGACATGCAATTCTCAAATCATTACTGATAGTTGACTAGGAGCCTTATCTCTATCATAATCTTCTGTCACGTTGGATTCCTTCACGGGATGTAGTGAGCTTTCAGTAAATTACACTAATATTTCTGCTCCCTTTCTGATGTACAATTTCCCTGTTTTCCCCTTTATTACAGTTAACTTAGTGACGATTGAGGTCCTGTCTCGGGGAAGTGTGGTCTCTCCAAATGTATCACTCGCTACCTAGTGGCCATGGCAGCGGCGGATCTACTGGCCGTTATCATTGATTTGCTGCTGAGGCACATTCCCATTGTTTATGATCAAAGGTTTCAATTTCTGTTCCACATTCCCGTGTGCAATATCCACGCGGTCCTACTTTATGCAGCCACAGACTGTTCTGTCTGGTTTACCGTCGCTTTCACCTTTGATCGATTTGTGGCCATTTGTTGCCAGAAGCTGAAAACCAAATATTGCACCGAGAAATTGGCGGCTGCGGTTATTGGAACAATGACTGTGTTGTTCTGTGTAAAGAACATTTTCAGGTACTTTATGTTTACCAGCGCCTATATGCTTCAGAGATTAGCTTGGTTCTGCGCTTTCACCTTCAGTGTGATGTATTCACCCGTGTGGACAGCAATTGAATTTCTACATTTTATTTTCACCCCGTGTGTACCATTTAGTCTGATTCTGATGCTCAATGTTTTAACTGTTAGACACATTTTAGTGACCATCAGAATTCGCAAGATACTTCAGGACAGGGTCCCTGCGGATAGTCGCAATGATCCAGAGACAAGAAACAGAAGAAATCAGTTACTTTACTTTTTGTGATCGCGGGGAATTTCATCCTTCGATAGGCTCTGCTCCTGCTGGCTACGATGTATTCCAGAATTGTTTTGTTGAACAGCTTCGATAATGGTATAATCTTACAAATTATACAAGAACTTGGGTTTATGCTTCAGCTCCTCAGTTGCTGCACGAACACATTTATTTATGCCGTCACCCAGAGTAAGTTTAGAGAGGAGCTGAAGAATGGGGTGAAATATCCCTTCACTGTACCTTCTAAAATTATAAAATAACGAGGAAAACGGAAGATTTTCACACGTAGTTCACAACGTTATCCTAGCCCCTCGCCACCCAGACTCTGTCGTTGTGTTGTTTTAAAGCCAAAACGAGATGATTTGATTGAGATTGGATTTGATGCAAGGCGCGTTGTTTTTAACTTGGAGCAGCTGCCGTATACGGAATATCCTTTTCTGTAACCATACATTTAGAATAAAATTAAACTGACATGGAACATCCCCCGTGACAGCTATTTACTGCATTTTATTTCTGTCTGTGTTCATGGACTTCGGCCGGACGGGCTGTGATTCTATGTAATGGACTGTAGCTGTTAAAAGATGCAACACCAGTCGGCAATAGCGCGAGTTCCCCTTTACAGAGACCATCGCTGGCTAGTTTATTGTCGACTGCAGCCCAACTGCTGAAATACAAGTCATAGACGTCATAACGGCAAAGAAGGAGGCCATTTGGCTCATCGAGTCCGCGCCGGCTCACTGCAGAGCAATCCAGTCAGTCCCATTCCGCCGCTCTATTCCCGTACCTCTGCAAGTTTGTATCCCTCAAGTGTCTCTCCAGTCTCCGCTTGAAAGCATTAAGTTATTTCCGATAGGAGGCAAATGCGTGCGGATGGCTCCTATCGGGAAAAAAATCTACGCCCTTACATGAGGGCTCCCGAGGTCGGATTCGTCCGCTCCTGGGCCTCTCCTGGTGCGCGGGCGCAAAGACCCAGATATCCCAGGGGCGCAGGCAGTTCCCAAGCGTCCCTGGGATCACGTGGGCCAGGAGAGCCAATGTGAGAAGGGAATCCCCCTTCATACTTTTGACAGGTAGACCTATCAAAAGTAAGAATGGGGATCACTGAAAAAAGACACTGCAACATTAAGTATTTTTTTTAAATCACTTTTTTAAAATAAGTTAAATTTACATGAAATTAAATATTTTAAACAAAATATTAATTTTTAGAAAAAAATAATTGAAATTTATTACAGGGCTAAAAATAAACTATTTTAAAAGTTTTTTTACATTATAAATGAGTGAAAATTTTGTTGTTTTACTTTTTAAACTCTTATGCTGGTAAAACCAGGCCTTACGCCCAACAGCAATAGCAAACCTCCCAAGGAGAATATTGGTTCTGTCTCTGTTCAGGAGTAACGCGGCCGGCTTGTACAGGTCCCACCTTCCCCAGAAAAGGTCCTATTGCCTCAGCAATCTAAAGCCCTCCCTCCTGCACCATCTTTCCTGCCACTCATTCTACTGTTCTATCGTCCTATTCTTCTACTCACGAGCATGTGGCACCAGGTGTAATCTGAAGATTACCACCTTTGAGCTCCCGCTTTTTAATCGCTCTCCTTGCTCCCTAAACTCTGCCTGCAGGACCTCATCGCTCTTTGTGCCTATGTCGTTGGCACTGATATGGACAACAACCACTGGCTGTTCACCCTCCCCCCTCAGAGTATCCTGCAGCCACTCAGTGCAGTGCTTGAAGCTGACACCAGGGAGGCAATATACCATCCTGGAGTCATGTCTACGGCTGCAAAAACGCCTATCTCCACCCCTAGATATCGAAACACCTACCACTATTACGATTCCAGTCATTGTCCTCCCCCCTCCATTCAGCTGAGGTACCACGGTTGCCTTGGACTTGTCTCTGGCTTCACTCCCCAGCGGACCCATCACCCGCACCACTACTCAGAACAAAATACTGGTTGGAGTGCGAGATGCACTTTGGGGACTCTTGCACTACTTTTCTTGTCCTGCTCTTCTTTCTGGTGTTCATCCATTCCCTCTCTGCTTGCATACTCTTAAGCTCTGAGGTGACCATCTCCAGAAATGTGCTATCCACGTAACTCTCAGCCTCGCGGATGCACCGCAGTGACTCCAGCTGCCGCTCAAGCTCTGAAACACAGCTCTCGAACTGCCGTTGCTGGTGACACTTCCTGCAAATGTTGTCGTCCACGCTACGCAAAGTGTCCAGGACATCTCGATTGGCACAGGATGTGCACTCCATGGGACTAAGCTGCCCTGCCATGCCTTTATTTAATATGAGAAGTCGCACAACACCAGGTTATAGTCCAACAGCTTTATTTGAAATCACAAGCTTTCGGAGCGCTGACGAAGGAGTAGCGCTCTGAAAGCTTGTGATTTCAAATAAAGCTGTTGGACTATAACCTGGTGTTGTGCGACTTCTCTCATTTGTGCACCCCAGTCCAACACCGGCATCTCCACATCATCTCTATTTAATAGACTAAGAACTAACTGAGCAGAAATACATTTAAAGCTTAAAATAACACTCATCAGCTACTCACCAATCAGCTCCTTCTCTTGTGCTGACGTAACTTTTTCTACTCTGGCGTCACTCTTTCAGATTCTGCCTCTGTTAAGCCACTACCTCTTTCGCACTGCTCCCGCTCTGGTCTCGCCCAGGTCCGCTGCCTCTACTTCGTCTACCGCTCTTTACAGCGCCGCTGCTCCCGCTCCTCTCACCGCTGCTCCCGCTCCTCTCCTCTCGCTGCTCCTCTTACACTCTTTACAGGGCCCTCATCCCTCTCTTCCTCTCACGCTCTTTATAGCGCCGCTGATCCCGCTCCTCTCGCTGCTCCGCCTGTTGCTCCTCCTGCGCTCTTTATAGCGCCGCTGCTCCTGCTCCTCTAGCCGCTGATCCGGCTGCTCTCTCTGCTTCTCTCGCCGTTCCTCTCACGCTCTTTATAGCACCGCTGATCCCGCTGCTCTCGCTGCTAGTGTGATTGATCATTTATTACCTTTTATCTCTATCCATATGGATTCTATTTTTGTCTTGCTGATATCTGCGTCAATTTTTCTACTGCCATTATGTTATCCGTAATAAGTACAGGCACTCCACCTCCCTTTTTCCCACCCTATCTTTTCTAAATATGTTATGCCCTGCAATGTTATCTCCCAGTCATGAATTTTCTGTAGCCATGTCTCAGTAATCCCTCGCAACATAGGAATGGCTCCTTCTCCCCTGTTTTATTACGGACACTGTGTGCATTGCTGTACGGAGAGTTTAACTATTTTTTAATCGAATTTCCTCTCACTTTTTGTGTAACCATCTTTTTAGATTTATGTTCTATAACTCTTTTATTCCCTTTCCAGGAATGTCCTCCCTTACTTTATTCATTCATGTACTCTCTTTTGCTTTTTTGTTTATCTGTGAGGAATATAAAATTATGAGGGGCCGAGATAGATTGAATAGGAAGGATCTATGTCCCTTAGCAGAAGGGTCAATAACCAAGGGGCATAGATTTAAAGTCGGAGATTTAGAGGGTTTTCTCCCAGAGGGTGGTGGGGGTCTCGAACTCTCTGCCTGAAAGGGTGGTAGAGGCAGAGATCCTCATCATATTTAAAAAGTACCGGATATGCACTTGAAGTGCCATAACCTACAAGGCGAAAGACCGAGTGCTGGAAAGTAAGATTAGGCTGGATAGCTCTTTGTCAGCCGGCGTGGACAAGATGGGCTGAATAGCCTCCTTCTGTGCTTGAAATTGCTATGATTCTATGTTCCCATACGCTCTGTTAACCGCCTTACCAATTCGCCCTTCCACCTTCAAAATTTTTGAATATGGACCCCAATGTCACACTGCTCTGGCAACCCCTCAACATAGTGCAAGTGACTGGATGATAGAAGAGGCATATGAACTAATGCCTCCACAGGAAATTCTGACCATAACACAGTGCTTTAGACCGCTCGGCCACCCAGCGTCTTAGGCAAGCTGAAAACTGAAAATGCTGGAGCCACTCAGCAGGTCAGGCAACATCTACGGCGAGAAAAACAGAATTAACATTTCACGTCGGTGCCCTTTTATCAGACTCGAATAATTTAGAGATTTAGTAATTTATAAGAAATGACAGAGCAAAGAAAGAACGGGGCAGAGGGGTCTTGTGATAAGATGGAGGACAATCTCATTGAGCTCCAGAATGGCTTTTTCTAGTTGTACTTCCAGCGTCCTGGACTTTGTGAGTGTTCCAAAGAATGGGGCCAAGATTTCTGTCATTGAGGCCAAGGCAAGAACATGGAAGAGGTGGGAAAATCTTCCTGCGCATAAAGGCTGCTGTCAAGGATCGGACATAGAATCAGAGAATGATGCAACGCACACAATTTCGCCCATCGTGTCTGTGCCGGCTCGTTGGAAGAGCTATCCAATTAATTCCACTCGCCTGCTCTTTCCCATTAGCCATCCAGAGTGTTTTTTTCCTTTTTAACTTCCTTTTTAAAGTTACTATTGAATCTGCTTCCGCCGACCTTTCAAGCAGTGCATCCTTTACCGTAGCAACCCACTGAGTAAGGAACATAGGAACAGGAATAGGCCATTGAGCCCTCGAGCCTGTTCCGCCATTCAATGAGATCATGGCTGATATGCGACCTAATTGCATTTGCCCCATATCCCTTGATACCTTTGGTTAACAAAAATCTAACAATCTCAGATTTACAATTAACAATTGATCTAGCATCAATTGGCATTTACGGAATATTTCCAAACTTGTGCCACTTTTTGCGTGTAGAAGTGAGTCCTAATTTCACTCCTGAAAGGGCTGTCACTAATTTTTAGACTATGCCCCCTAATCGTAGACTCCCCAACCAGCGGAAACAGCTTATCGCTATCTATCCTATCAGTTCCTCTTAATATCTTTAAAACTTCGATCAATCAGCTCTTAACCTTGTAAATTCTACGGAAGATAACCTTAATTGTGTAATCTCTCTTCATAATTTGACCCTTGGGGTGCGGGTATCATTTTGATAAACCTACCAAGGTCAATATATCCTTCCAAAGGTGTTGTGCCCAGAAGTGCTCACAGTACTCCAGGTGTGATCAAACCAGGGATTTCCAAAGCTGCAGCCATAACTTCTGCCCCCTTGTAAGACAAAGTCAACATGGATTTACAAAAGGTAAATCGTGCTTGACTAATCTACTGGATTTTTTTGAGAATGTAACTGATAGAAGAGATAAGGGAGAATCAGTGGATATGGTGTATTTGGACTTTCAGAAGGCTTTCGATAAGCTCCCGCATAAGAGATTAGCGTGTAAAGTTAAGGCACATGGGATTCGGGGCAAGGTACTGATTTGGATAGAGAACTGGTTGGCAGACAGAAAGCAAAGAGTTGGAATAAACGGGTATTTTTCCGAGTGGCAGGCAGTGACTAGTGGGGTTCCGCAGGGATCGGTCCTAGGACCCCAGCTATTCACTATATATATTAATGATCTAGACGAGGGAACTAGATGCAATATCTCCAAGTTTGCAGATGACACAAAGCTGGGTGGGCGTGTGTGCTTCGAGGAGGATGCCGAGAAACTCCAGTATGATTTGGACAAGTTGGGTGATTGGGCAGAAGCATGGCAGATGCAGTATAATGTGGATAAATGCGAGGTTATCAACTTTGGTGGCAAAAACAGAAAGGCAGATTATTATCTGAACGGCAATAGATTGGATGAAGGGGAAGTGCAAGGAGACCTGGGTGTCCTTGTGCACCAGTCGCTGAAGGTAAGCATGCAGGTAAAGCAGGCGGTTAAGAAGGCAAATGGTATGTTGGCCTTCGTAGCGAGAGGGTTTGAGTACAGGAACAAGGAGGTCTTGCTGCAGCTGTACAGCACCTTGGCGAGACCACACCTTGAGTATTGTGTGCAGTTTTGGTCGCCTTATCTGAGGCTGCATGTTTTTCCATGGAGGGTGTGCAGCGAAGATTCACCAGACTGATACCTGGGATGGCAGGAAAGACGTACGAGGAGAGATTGGGTCGATTGGGCTTATACTCGCTGGAGTTTAGAAGAATGAGAGGAGATCTCATTGAAACTTATGAAATTCTCACAGGGCTAGACAGAATGGATGCAGGAACGATGTTCCTGATGTCGGGTGAGTCCAGAACAAGAGGTCACAGTCTAAAGTAAGGGGTAAGCCATTTAGTACAGAGATGAGGAGGAATTTCTTTACCCAGAAAAATTCTCTACCACAGAAGGCAGTTGAGGCCAAGTCAGTAAATATATTCAAGAAGGAGTTAGATATATTTCTTAAGGCTAAATGTATCAGGGATATGGGGAGAAGGCAGGGACAGGGTACTAGGTTTGGAAGATCAGCCATGATCTTATCGAATGGCGTAGCAGACTCGAGGGGCCGAATGGCCTACTCCTGCTCCTATCTTCTATGTTTCTATGTTTCTATGTAATCAAGTTCTCTAGATATAAAGGCCAGCATTGCATTGGCCTTTTGATTATTTTCTGTACCTGTTTTTGACATTTTAATGACCTATGTACCTCGACCCCAAGTCTCTTTGGGCCTCCACTATTTCTAGCTTTTCAACATTTAGAAAGTACCCTGTTCCATCCTTTTTAATTCGAAAGTGGATGACCTCACATTTGCCTACATTTAAATGCATTTGCCTCAGTTCTGCCCATTCACTTAATCTATCAATATCCCTTTATAATTGTATGCTATCATCTACACTGCCTAAAATGCAGTCTATCTTTGTATAATCAACACATTTAGATATGTGACTTTCTATCCAATCATTAAAGGCGTTAATAACTATGATGACTATTTGAGGCCCCAACACAGATCCCGCCGGGTCATCACTAGCCACAACCTGCCAAGTAGAGTACATGCCCATTATCCCTACTCTCAGAGTCCTGTTGCTCAGCCAATTTTCTAACTAGTTCAATAATTTGCGTTCTATTCCATGGGCATCAACCTTATTTAACAGTCTCTTATTAGGTACTTGATCAAATGCCTTCTGGAAGTCCATACAAATAACATCCATTAACATTTCTGTGTCCACTACTTTTAACATATCCATGCTGGCTCTCGCTGATCAGCTGAAAATGTTCAAGTTGTTCAGTCATCCTATCCTTAATTATAGACTCGTGCAATTTCCCGACAACAGATGTTAGGCTAACTGGTCTATAATTCCCCAGTATCCCTCTCTCACCATTCTTAAATAGTGGATAGACAAGCGTAATTTTCCAATCTAAAGGAAAGGTTCCTGAAGCAAAGGAACGGTTCCTGATTCTCATCTAAGAAAATTTTCATTACCCCACCAGCTGTGCCCCGGATTTCTTTTTTAGCAGTTATCGTAAATTTGTGTCATCTGCTCATTTTCCCCCAATCTGCTCTATCAACCACCCCGCCCACACACATAATTTTTAACGCCTCAATTAAATCTCCTCTTCACCTTCTTTGCTCTAAGGAGAACAATCCCAGCTTCTCTAACCTCTCCGCAGAACTAAATTTCCTCATCCCTGGACGCGATGCAAGGTGGAGGATTGCGACCAGATTTGGAAAATATTCGCAGTCGGTAGCAGGAAAAATCGAAAGGAACCAAAAAGAAAACACAGTCACCACCTTTGTGATTCTTTAGATCGGCTTTAGGAAACGGAATCGGTGTAGAATGAAGGGCGAAGTGCTCGACTGACCAGAGGCGGTCAAGGCACCTTTCTCTGGCTTAAGACACTGGAATATTTACTCTGATGTTATCGGTGAAATTAACTGACTGGAGGCATTTAAAGGATTTTCATTAATGCAGATCAGGAATGAAACCCTAATATTGGCTTCTGTACAATCAGAATATTTCCTAAAAGACAGAGCACCGAAAGACTCAAAGGGAGACCGCACCGTTTGTGGGAGAGCTGGCTCGAGGTGACATGGATGTGTCTGCAGTGTGCCAGACTAGACTGCTTCCATGTATCCACAATGAATGTCCCACCCTTTATTTTGGAAAAGTAAAACTGATAGTGGATAATTTTTATTCTGTTCGTAGCAATCCGTCCAAACAAAACTCACCGCAGTCACAGAATTAGAATGGCCATTTCTTGGAGGCGGAGGGCGGTCACCTTTCCATACAAATGGGTTCTAACGGAAACGATCTGAACCAGAGGATTCAGAGAAGAAATTTGGAACTTTATAATGGATATTACTCCCTTGTGACTTGTGTCGTTTCGAACGGTGAACTGTTTGTGAAAGAGAGTCCGTGCAGAGGATTAAGCATGCTACCTTCTTCCTTAACACTTTCTCTGACCTGGTGTCAAAAAGGTTAGATGTTTATGCACTGTAGCGGTTATCGCCTTCGCCCCTCACGCGAACCATTCTTGGTCACTCGGCAAAAATGTCCTACAGTGCGAAACAGAAACCTTTGGTTTTCTTGAATAATGAATAACATAATTGTCCTTCGACAGATTAAGTGTTTTTATAAAAATTGGTCCCTGACCAGGAATCGAATCCAGCCCCCGGCAGAAGCGCTGGATTAAAGCTATTAGATGACCACAGAACACCAAATTCTAATACCGTGATCGGCTTAAGTGTAATTGCAATTATCGGTGATGATAGATTTTTGACTTGTCTCAGATGTACTGTTAATACATTTCATGACTCTGCTGCCTACAAGGTTCATGGGCCGTTCCAACTTTGTGTGGCTCAGTAGAATACCGATTGAGATGAACTAACATAGCTCAGGCCGGGAATAGAGCCTTGGCCCCTCCTGCAGCGTGTGGTGCTCAGTACCACACTGGGTGAAATCAGCAAACTCAGCGCAGGCCTGGAATGGAACCTTATCACACCCTGCTCTGAGTGGCTCCACTGGCCGAATATAGAAGTGGCCCCTCCTACTCTGTGGGGCTCAGTACCACACTAGTTGAGATGGAGCAAAACACCACAGGCCGGGGATGGAGCCTGGGATTTCCCAGTTCTTTGTTCGGCTCAGTAACACACCGCCTGCAATAAACTAACACGCCTAAGGCCGAGGAAGGAATCTGATCGCATTCTGTTTTGGGGGGCTTAGAACTATACCGGGTGAGATCTGCAAACACTACACACAAGCTGAGCCCCTGGGGCGGAGCCACCAGCTGCCTCCCTGCAATAACAGACAGGGAGGAGGGACTCAGGCTGTTGTTTCAATGTTTTAAGCTGATTTCACAGGCGAGCCACTGCTCTGAATCCCCAGCAGAGAATTCAAGGAGTGATGGATATAAATGAAATTCAAAAACAGTAACAGAACATTACTCGTTGATACGGGAATCTTATCACTCTCTAGCATTTCGCTGCTAAAGATTGAACTTGATATAATTTCACCTTGGCTCGAGGTCAGTGCGGCTCAGTGGGACTTCGGCCGATCGCTCCCTTCACAGCCTATCAGTGCCGAGAAAACAACGGTAAATTTTACGCACATTTTGTGTTCTGTAACTTTTTATAAACGCTTCAGTGTATTTCACTCAGTGTCCAACACTGTGAGGTCGCCCCTGGTGTGTCAGCTTTCGGTGTTTATAAACACTTCGGCAGAAGAATAAAAGAAACCGAGCTCCGAGATCTGATCGGGTCCCATTGTCGCGAAGTGAGGAATGAGCGGGAGGGGCATTTCCACCCGGGGTTGGATTATTCTCCAAAAGGTGACACGAAGGCTAATTTACCAAGAAGTCGAAATAGCTCAGTTGGGAGTGCGTTAGACTGAAGTATCAACAAGGTCCCTTGAGTTTCCTTCCGATCCGGATCTCGAGCTGAAATTATTTATCCGCCACTGAAAGGTTGGCGATGGAACAGAGAGACATTAGGATGGGAAATATTAATCTCATGTTTTTTATATATTTCCTTCTGTCCTTTTCTCTGGATTTTCTCCCTCGATGCCGGGTGAACATTTCATTTAATACATTTGTCCTGAACTGTCTGTCTATTCCTGCTTGTGACCATGCACGGGAACAGGAGAAACACAAATAAACAGAAACACGTGTCTCTTGGCCCCGGTGGCAAAGGTGAAATGGATGTTATTTCAAATAATTTCACCGTGAGATTCTCTGGGGATTTGTTTCGTTATAAAGTTTGTATTTTAAATGTCACGAAAAACCGTAAAATTATGAAAACATTCCGATGGTCCGTACGGGGATCGACCCTGCGACCTTGGCGTTATAAATAGCACGTTCTTCACCAACGGAACTAACTAACCACATTCACGTCGTTGGGTTGGAGTATTATTTCTATAAAACTTGTGAGAGTGTTACTCAAAAGTAACAGATAACGGAGCGGTTTAATCTTTCATACTTAATGATGAAAATTATTCTTGCACCAGCCCATCCCTGAAACACTGGCTGATATAAAACCAGTTTGCTGGACTCTTAGCCACTTTGAAAACGCTACGATTCCGACGTGGTTTGAATTCCCAGCTTCGCGATCTGGAGTCAGACCCGCTCCCGTTGCGACACGCGGTCCAAAGTGAGCGGTTGGAGCCGGATCCAGAGGAGGGAGCTCGGGACAGACCGGCGCCCAGGCTCTCGGCTCAACAACAGTGCAGGATCCCCGATCTCTAATTCAGCCGCTGCCGGCGGAGAGCTGCGGTTCCCGGCCTGAGCCGTGTCCGGGAGCCGCCTGCCGCTCTCTCATTACTAAACGGGACTGAACCAGGTACAACCCACACACAGGCTCAGCAATCCCACTCCTGCCAGATTCACCTCTGTAAACGTTTTTCCACCGTTTTCGGGACTCAAACCACATCTGACGCTGAGCCGGAACACGGAGACCTGCTCAGCCCCTGTAAACAGTGAATTAAACTTCGCTTGAACATCTCTGATGTGGCGATCACTGTCTGGAAATGTTAGGTTGGGAACATTTCCCTGTTATATTAATGGTGTGGGAGCGGATGAGTAGACGGGAGGAGGTGTTCAAGCGGGAGGTTTGGAAGAGGTGACACACGACAACGCAAAATCATCCAGCAGAAACTGATAGCCAAGTTCCGCACACATGAAGACGGCCTCAACCAGGATCTTGGGTTCATGTCACGCTACATGACGCAGAGTGATCCAGACTCGAGTCGTCGTTGGCTTGTTCACAGATGTGATTTCCAGTAAAAAAAAGTAAAAATGTTAAAGATTATGGTTTTCCATACAGACTGCATTTGACACATTAGAACCCCTGTGACCCCACCTCATTGTCTTAGTTGTAGCTTGCTATGTCTTTGATATAATGCCTTCCTGACTGACTTGATTGTTTCTCTGCCGAGGTGTGATAAAAGGTAGTCAGAAAGATTAACTGTAGTCATCTGACATTGTACGCTACACAGGCATTGTTCTCTGTCTATATATGCTTTGCCGATTCATATTCCTTCAAATCACCTGACGAAGGGGCAGCAGCTCCGAAAGCTTGTGATTTCAAATAAAACTGTTGGACTATAACCTGGTGTTGTGCGACTTCTCACTTTTGTCCACCCCAGTCCAACACCGGCATTTCCGCATCATGGAAGAGGTGAACGGGAAAGCGGCACAGAGACGGAGGAAGTGAGAGGGACAGCGAGTGGCCGCGGTCGATGGAGCGGAAGAAACACAAATTGTTAAATGCTGGAAACACTGAGCAAGTGTGACACAGCAGGAGTGAAGACAAGTCAGTGAACGGGCTGTGTTCAGTTGGTTGGAGCGCGGTGCTTACAGTGCCCGGGAGCGGGGCTCGGATGCATTCTGGACCAGGGGCAATTTTACCAATCATTTCTCCGTGTCAATAATAATTGAAATGAAATGGTTATATGGAATTCCGTGAATGAAATGTTAAAGTGAGATAAATACTGAGGAAAATCGATTAAAATGTTCGGAAAGCGGTGCACTTCAAAAAGGGGGGAATATCTGAATTCAATGGTGTAGAAATAAATTGGCCAACATCAATGATCAATAATATAATTCACAGCTTCTGTAGGAAGGTCCGAGGCACCGCCCCCGCCTGAGGTATATTAAATCCTTCACTCAATACGGTGTTGAGCCCTACAATGTACTGCAAAGGTCCAGGCTCTATCATCGGCTTGTGGCCTGTTAGTTCCTCATTCAGTGGGATACTGAGCAATACAGGAAAGGCCCAGGCTTCATCCCAGTCCTGTGGTCTGTTCGTTCCTCACTCAGTTGGCTACTGAGCAATACAGGAAGTACTCAGGCTCCATACCCGGCCTTTGGTCTGTTAGTTCCCCACTCAGTTGGATTACAGAGCAACAAAGGAAGTGCTCAGGCCTAATGAATATCTTAATACTCAGGAAAAGTTATCACTGCCCACGGCTCAGACACACTGATTCCAGTCTTGCACACGTTGCTAAGATTCAAATGTATTTTTTACACTGGCAATGAATTGATTGATAGTCTTAATATGTGATAAACTAACTTTATTAGGGAGATACTGTGCAAGAAGATACATGGAAGACTTATGATAACCGTGACTGTTCTGTCACTCTGAGCTGCAGTTAAATGTTGGCGACATTTCAAGTGTCAAACAGCAAGTCTAGTTGCAAATTTTGAAGGAAAGAACAAATAATTTCGTGTTGACTTTGCTCAACGGCATGACTTTGGAAAGGAGGCTGTTTGCTCAAGGTACGGAAGTGTATTTGTATCATTGTAGGGAATGATGTGCTGTTGACTGTTCTGGTAGCAGCAATTGTATTGAAAATGCTGAGTATGGGGCATTGCTTCGTACAGGCACATTGTTGTTGGCAGTTCGAACAGCCCTGAAATGTTCTGTTCTCTCACTGGTAATCTGAAACCGGGTCTCAGCGGATTAAAGCGCCGAATGCTAACCACGAGACCACTACATCTAATTTTTGCCCACAATCGGCCTTACACTTCCTTTGACCACCACTTTACTATTTATGTGTTTATAAAAGACATTTGGTTTCACTTTTATGTTAACCGCTTATGTATTCTCATATTCTCTCTTTTGCCATTTTATTCCCATTTTTATCTCCTGCTCACTGTTTCCTACTTTTCTGAATTCCTTTCCATCAGCAAATTTTGAAATCATGCAGTCTATGTCCAAGGCCAGGTGATTTGTATATATTTAAGAAAGAACAATGGTCCCAAGACTGACCCCTGGAGAAACCACTGCAAACTTCCTTTGAGTCTGAAAAACAACTGTTCAACAATACTTTCTGCTTATTGTCCCATACGTTAGCGGCTAATCTATTCTCATACACTCAATTTGGATAAAGACGTAAGAGAACATTGGGGGTAAGGAAAGAGGCATACACCATAGACATGGACAGCAGGGGAGAGCATGACAAGGGATAATATTTCGATTCTGGGGAAGTTGGGACCTGTACAAGTGGACGGGTTACACCTCGGCAGAACCGGGACCAATAACCTCGCAAGGGAGTTTGCTAGTGCTGTTGGGAAGGTTCTAAAGTTGTTTGTCAGGGGGCTGGGAAGCTAAGTGTGGACCCAGAACAGAGAGAAACAAAGCTGGAAGTGCAAGTTAGAAAAGAAGTCAGCAAAACTAGTAGGGAGCAGGAACAAAGGCCAACAGAAAAGAGGGGCAAAGTGCAGAAAAATATTAAACAGTCAACGTTGAAGGCACTTTATCTAAATGCACGTAGCATTCGCAACAAGGTGGATGAATTAATGGCACTAATGGAAGTAAATGGGTATGATGTAATTGCCATTACAGAGACATGTTTGCAGGTAAGCAAAGCTGGGAACTGAATGATACAGGGTACTCAACATTTAGGAAGAACAGTCAAAAAGGTAAAAGAGGTAGCGCTGTTAATAAGCGATGAGATCGGTACGGCTGAGATAAAAGATCTTGGCTTGGCAGATCGTGATGTATAACTGGAATCAGTTTGGGTGGAGCTATGAAACAACAAAGGGCGGAAACCATTGGTGGGAGTTGTGTATAGGCCACCAAACAATAGTGGTAATGTAGGACACGTATCAATCAAGAGATTGAAGTGCAGATAACAAGGGCAATATGGTGATCATGGGGGACTTTAAACTACATAGTGACTGAGCAAAGCAAATTACCACTAATGTTGTGCAGGGCGATTTCTGGGAATGCATGCGAGATGGTTTGCTGGATCAGTATGTGCAGGAACCAATCTGAGTACAGGCTATTCTGGATCTGGTACTGTGTAATGAGAAAGGGCTAATCAATAATCTTCTGGTAAAGGGGCCTTTAGGGACAAGTGACCATAATGGCCCAGAAATTCGCCTCTCCGGCTTGCCGCGGGGGTAAGGATCGCGCGCGCACTTACCTACCGCGCTTGCCATTGTGTTTTGGGCCCACGGGAACTTCAGCTCCTGGTCCTGCTCCAAGAGCCAGCACGCAGTGCTTGCGTGTCCCAGGGGCGTAGTTAGTGCGATGCGAAATTAAAATACTTTTTAAAAGTGATATTAATAAACTTACCTTTCTTTAAAGTATCTAAAAAAGATAAACCTGTTGAAATTTTTTTTTAATTATACTTAATTAACCACTTACATTGTTGAAAAGGGGTCCTGCACCTCCTTTTTAATAGCGTAGTTTCTTCAGTACTTAACCTCACGTAGAAACCTGATAAAAAATCTAAGTTTGCTGCGTGCGCGCAGCCTCTACCGCGCACGCGGTTCACCTCGGAACCGCCCCATTCACCATACCGGAAGTTCCAGTTTCCCACGCATGCGCAGTGCATGCAGGAAACCGGTACTTCGGGATGCATTACGGGTGAGTACGGATTGTGTACTCACCTGGGAAGAGCCAAATTTTTGGCACAATATGATTGAATTTTATATTAAGTTTGAGAGTGATGTATTCCAATCTGAAACTTAGGTCTTGAATCTAAACAGAGAAAACTACAAGTGTATGAGGGACAATTTGGCCATGGTAGATTGGGAGACTACACTAAAAGGTATGAAGGTGGAGATACAATGGCTAAAATTCAAGGAAATAATGCATAATTTGCAACAAACATATATTCTTCTAGGGCATAAAAACCCAAAAGGAAAAGTGATCCAACCATGGCTAACAAAAGAAATTAAAGCTAGTATTAAGTCAAAGGAGGAAGCTTATAAAGTTGACAGAAAAAGCGGTCAGCCTGAGAATTGGGAACGTTTTAGAAATCAGTAAACGGGCCCAAGAAATTTGATAAAAAAAGAAAATGGAATATGAGCACAAACTATCAAAAAATATAAAAACGGATTGTAAATGCTTCTCTAGGTATGTGAAAAGGAACAGACTGGAGAAGGTAAATGTAGGTCCTTTACAGTCATAGAAGGGATAATTTATAATGGGAATTAGGAAATAGCAGAGAAATTAAGTAAATACTTTGTCCCGTATTTTCAGATCGCAGGCCTCCCATGTGCGGAGGCCTGTGATCTGGAAAAAGCTACGCCCTTACCTGAGGCCTACCGGGACGCACAAGCATCGGCTCGTTGGCCTCTCCAAACTCCAAGTGCGCAGGGCCCACGTATCTCAGGGGTGCATGTCGTACGTAGCGTTTCTGGGATCACGTGGGTCATGGGGAGCCAATCACAGAAGAGAATCTCCCTTCGAACATTTGACAGGAAGAACTATCAAATATATGAATGGAGATCACCCCAAAAACATATTAAAACGTTAAAGACATTTAAAAAACAAAAATCTCATTTTTAAAATGACTTAACATTGCAATAAATTAAGTATTTCAAACAAAAATTTAATTTTTGAAAAAAGTAATTCAAGTTTTTTACGGGGCCAAAAATAAACTTACCTTTTATTAAAGTATTTTTAAATGATAAATCATTAACAAAAAATATTTTTACTTTTTTGTACTCATATCCTGGTAAAAGCAGGGCTTACGCCTTCTTTTAGAAATCGTAAGAACTGTAAGGGTTTTCTGCGTGAGGAGGGTCTCCAAAAAGCGGATCTATCCGCCCGCAGAGGCCCTTCTCCAGTGCAGCCAGTGGATCTGTCAAGAGCATGCTTGACAGATCGGAAATTCCTGTTTTCAGCGCATGCACTATGCATGCCTGAAACCGGCTTATCCGATGTCCCTACGGGTGGATACACAGTGCGTAGCCACCCATAGGGATCGGTTTATCAGGGCCTTTGTTTCTGTCTGTACGGGGGGCAGACACAAAAAGCCTCCCAGAAATACGAGAAAACCAAGGGTGTGGCGAGAATGAGGAACTTAAAGAAAATATTATTAGTAAAAAAACAGTAATAGCCAAATTAATGGGACTAAAAGTCGATAAATCCAAGGATCGGATGACCTACATCCTAAGGTTTTTGAAAGAGTTGGCCATTGGGATAGTGGACGCATTGTTTGTCATCTTCCAAAATTCTATAGATTCTGGAACTGTTCCTGCAGATTGGAGGATAGCAAATGTATCCCCGCTATTTAAGAAAGGAGGGAGAGAGAAAACGGGGAGCTACAGACCTGTTAGCCTCACATCAGTAGTTGGGAAAATGCTGGAATCTATTATAAAGGATGCAATAACTGGGCACTTAGAAATTAGTAGTAAGATTGGGCGCAGTCAACATGGATTGATGAAAGGGAAGTCC
Source organism: Squalus acanthias (assembly GCA_030390025.1). Classification (NCBI taxonomy): domain Eukaryota; kingdom Metazoa; phylum Chordata; class Chondrichthyes; order Squaliformes; family Squalidae; genus Squalus; species Squalus acanthias. The sequence goes on from CM059430.1 coordinate 67,563,660, forward strand.
TGTTTGACAAACCTATTGTAGTTCTTCGAGGATGTAACTTAGGGGAGTAGACAAAGGGGAACCGTTGAAGTGGTGTATTTTGATTATCAGAAGGACTTCGATAAGGTCCCACACAAGATGTTGGTGAACAAATTTAGGGCAAATGGAATTGGGGGTAATATACTAGCATGGATTGTGAATTGGCTAACAGAGAGAAAAAAAAGATTAGGTATAAACTGGTCTTTTTCAGGATGGCAGGCTGTGACTAGTGTGGTACCGCAACGATCGGTGCTTGGGCCCCAGCTATTCACAATCTATATCAATGATTTGGATGAGGGGATTAAATGTAATATTTCCAAATTTGCTGATGAAATAAAGCTAGGTGGCAGTGTCAGTTGTGAAGAGGAAGTGAAGAGGCTTCAAGGGCATCTCGACAGTCTCAGATAGTGAATAGCCGAGAACATGGGAGATGAATTATAATGTGGATAAATATGAAGTTATCCACTTTGGTAGATAAAACAGAAATGCAGAGTATTTCCTAAGTGGTGAAAGATTGGGGAATGCAGATGCTCAAAGGCACCTGTGTGTACGTGTACATGAGTCACTGAAAGTGAATGTGCAGGTACAGCAAGCCATTAGGAAGGCAAATGGTATGCTGGCCTTCAATACAAGAAGATTTGAGTACAGGAGTAAAGAAGTCTTACTGCAATTATATAGGGCCTTGGTGAGACCACACCTGGAGTACTGTGTACAATGTTGATGACCTTACCTAAGGAAGGATATAATTGCCATAGAGGTAGTGCAACGAAGGTTCACGAGATTGATTCCTGCGATGGTGGTACTGTTGTATGAAAAGAGTTTGAGCAAACTAGGCCTCTATTCTCCTGAATTCAGAAGAATGAGAGGGGATCTCATTGAAAAATGCAAAATTATTAAAGGGCTTGATAGGGTGGATGCTGGGAGAATGTTTCCCTTGGCTGGGGTGTCTAGAACCAGGGGCCACAGCCTCAGGATAAAGGGTAGGCCATTCAGGACTGAGATGAGAAGAAATTTATTCACACAGAGGTTGGTGAATCTTTGGAATTCTCTACTCCAGAGTGCTGTGGAGGCTCAGTCATTGGGTATATTCAAAACAGAAGTCGACAGATTTCTGATTAGTAAGGGCATCAATGCATATGGCGACAAGTACGGTGAATGGAATTGAGGCAGAAGATCAACCATGATTTCAGTGAATGGCGGAGCAGGCTCGAAATGCCGAATGGCCTACTCCTGCTCCTATTTCTTATGTTCTTATAATAAGAAGAGATTAGGGCAAAAGTCAAATAAACATTTAGGAAGGCAAATAGGAACTATGAAATTCAAATATCAAGCAACGTAAAACAAAATATTAAACTATTCTACAGGCAAATAAATAAAAAAAGGAAAGTCGGAATGTAATAGAACCACTAAGGAATGGATGGGGTGAAATCACAGGCAGCTATGGTGAAATGGCAAAAATATTAAATCATTTCTTTGCTCCTGTATTTACCATGGAGACAGTTCAGATCGAAATTATATCAAAAGATGATACTAGAAATGATATAACTGCATTTAAAATAAAGAGGAGTAATATTAAATAAAGCAATCAAACTCAAAGAGGATAAAACCCCTGGTCCGAACAGATTACTTCTGCAAATAATAACAGAAAACGCTGGGAAAACTCAGCAGGCCAGGCAGCATCCGTGGAGAGAGGAACAGAGTTAACGTTTCAGATCGAAGACCTTTCGTCAGAAGTCTTCGACCTGAAACGTTAACTCTGTTTCTCTCTCCACGGATGATGCCTGGCCTGCTGAGTTTTTCCAGCGTTTTCTGTTGTTATTTCGGATTTCCAGCATCCGCAGTATTTTGCTATCAGATTACATCTGCACATTTGTACAGAATCTAGGAAAAAGATAGCAGAGGCACCAGTACACATATTTACTAATTCGTTCGAAAAATGTGTAGTGCCAGAGGACTGGTGGATAGCTAACGTGATACCTATATTAAAGAAGGGAGATAGAACATGTCCAGCGAACTAAAGACTAGTCAGCTTAAAATCGGTGGTAGAAAAATAATGGAATCCCTACCAAAGGCGAAAATAGAAAAACATCTAGAAACCAAAAATATAATCATGAGCTCAGCATGGATTTCAACAGGGAATGTCTTGCATGACCAATCTCATTGAATTCTTTGAAGAGGCAACAGAGAGAGTAGCAAAGTGTAATGTAGTAGATTTAATTTATCTAGATTTCCAAAAAGTCATCGATAAGGTGCCACCTAATAGACTAAGGAATAAGGTTAGATCAGGCGGCGTCAGGGACAAATAGCAGAATAGACAGTTCGCTGGCTTTAAGACAGAAAGCAGAGGTTTGGGTAAATGGTAGCTATTCAGTGTGGCAGGAGGAAGCAGGGCTATCTTCGAAAGTGCTATCAATCGGCACTTACCCACTAATAAACCGCTCACCGATACTCAGTTTGGGTATACAAGGATCGCCCGGCTCCAGACTTCGTTACAGCCTTGGTCCAAAAATGGATAAAAGAGATGAATTCCACAGGTTAGGTGAGAGTGAGTGTACTTGACATTAAGGCAGCATTTGACCCAGCGCAGCATCAAGCAAACCTAGTAAATTTGACGTCAATGGGAATCAGGGGGAAAATTCTCCACTGTCTGGAGTCATACCCAGCACAATGGAAAATGGTTGTGGTTGTTGGAGGACAATCTTCTCAGCCGCAGTTCCTCGCTGCAAGAGTTCCTCAGCACAGAGTCATAGCCCAACCATCTTCAGCTGCTTCATCAATGAGCTTCCCTCCAACATAAGGTAAGAGGTGGGGACGTCTGCTGATCATTGCACAGTGTTCATTTACATTCGCAAATCCTCAGGTAATGAAGCAGTCCGTGGCCACATGCATCAAGATCTGGACAATATTCAGGCTTGGGCTGCTAGGTGGCAAGTAATATTCGCGCTACACAAGTGCCCGGCAATAATCATCTCCAACAAGAGAGAGAGTCTAACCACTTCCTTTTGATATTCAATGGCATTATCATCGTTGAAACCTCCACCATCAACATCCTGGGGGTTACCATTGACGAGAAACTTAACTGAACCAGCCACATAAATAATGTGGCTACAAGAGCAGGTCACAGGCAGGATACTCAGCTTTGAGTGACTCACGTCTTTACTCCCCAAAGTTTTACCCATCTACAAGGCACAATTCAGGAGTGTTATTGAATATTCGTTACGTGCCTGAATGAATGAAGAGCCAAAGCCTCACAAGAAGCTCGACACCATCCTAGCCAAAACAGCCCGCTTGATTGGCACCGCAACCACCACCTTAAACATTCACTCCCTCCACCACCTGCACGCCGTGGCTGCAGTGTGTACCATCTCCAAGAGGCACTGAAGCAACTCCCCAAGGCTTCATCGACAGCGCCTCCCAAACCCGCGATCTCTACCAACTACAAGGACAAGGGCCGCAGGCGCATGGGGAAAACATCACCTCCAGGTTCCACTCCAATTCACACACTAACCTGACTCGGAAACATATCGCCGCTGCTTCAACATCGCTGAGTCAAAATCCCGGGACGCCTTCCCTAACAGGACTGTGGGAGTAACCTTACCTCACGGACTGCAGCGGATCAAGAAAGCGGCTCACCACCACCTGCTCAAGGGCAAATAGGGATGGGCAATAAATGCTGGCCTTGCCAGCGACGTTCAGATCTCATGAACGAATAAACAATGGGGATGTTCATGGATCCTCCTGCTCCTCCTGTTAGTTGTTTAATGGTCCACCACCATGCACGAATACATGTGGCAGTACTACAGAGCTTTGATCGGATCCGCTGGTTGTGGGAATGCTTAGCCCTATCTACAGCTTATTGCTTCCGCTATTTAGCATGCATATAGTGCTGTGTTGCAGCTTCACCAGTTTGGCACCCCATTTTTAGGTACGCCTAGTGGTGGTCCTGGGATGTTGTTCTACACTCCTCATTGAACCAGGGTTGGTCCGCTGGCTTGATAATAATGTTAGTATGAGGTATATGCCGGACCATGAGGTTACAGATTGTGAATAAATACTTTTCTGCTGCTTCTGCTGGTCCACATCGCCTCATGTATGCCCAATTATGTGCTGCTCAATCTGCTTTGAATGTATCCTATTTAGCATGGTGGTAGTGCCACATACAACACGATGGAGGGTGTACTCAGTGTGAAAACGGGATCTCGTCTCCAAAAGGGCCATGCGGTGGTCGCTCCTGCCAATACTGTCATGGACAGGGGCATCTGTGACAGGTTGATTGGTGTGGAAAAGGACAAGTAGGTTTTTCCCCCGTGATTATTCTCTCGCCACCTGCCTCTCACTGCTGCAAGCCCAGTCTGTTAGTAATTTATATCAAATCTCAGCCACCTGGGTCAGTAGTGTTGCTACCGAGCCACTCTTCTTGATGGACACTGCAGTCCCCCAGCCAAAGTAGATTCTGTGCCTTTGCAGCCCTCAGTGCATCTTCCAAGTGGTGGTTTGCTGCTTCATTAGCTGAGGTAGGGCAATAGTGCGTAATCAGCAGGGCGTTTCATTTCCAACGTTTTAGCTGATGCTACGAGACTTCATGGGGTCCGGAGCCATTGTTGTGAACTCCCAGGGCCACTCCTTCCTGACTGTATGTCAATGTGCCACAACCTCTGGTTGTTTTGTCCTTCTGGTGGGACAGGACATACCCAGGGATGGCGATGGAGGATACTGGGACGTTGCTGAAATATATGATTCTGTGAATGGTCTTTGGGAGAGGTCTCCCAATTTTGGCACCAGTACGCAGATTTTTAGTGATGAGGCTGAGTGTGACATTTCCGTTTCCGAATGCGGTGTCCAGGTCGAATTTCCTCTTATTCTACTTTTTCATAGCGATTTAGCACAACTGGTTGCCTTGCTAGGACATTTTAGAGGGAAGTTAAGAATAACATAAAGGCCAGAACGGGCAAAGACGGCAGATTTCCTTTCCTACAGGACGTTAGTGAACCAGATGCAATTTTACGATACCACTACTGATACCAGCTTTTTACTTCCAGATTGATTTAATTAACTGAAATTAAATTCCCTATGGTGGGATTTGAACTCATGACTCTGGAACATTATTCCAAGCCTCTGATTACTATTCCAGTAACATAACCACGGTGCTATCGTACCCCCAATACCTAGTTAATCTAGTTTATTTTTTAAGGAGCTCTTTAAAAAGTTAGACATCGTCCTGTCTAAGGATGTTATCTATATGGATTTCCAGAGGACATTCGATATGATTCCACACAAAAGATTATTGGCAAAAATAAGTGCGCACGAATTTGGAGGCAGGTTTTTGACTTGGGTTGGAAGCTAGTTGCAATATAGAGGTCAGGTTTGGTATGCAGTTAATATGTATGTAGTCAGATTGGCAGAATTCAATGAGTAGTATTCCCCCAGGATCTGTTCTGGTGCGTCAATTGTCACCATATTTATTAAAGGCTTGGATAAAAGAATAGAGAGTTGTATATTCAAGTTTGCAGATGACACTAAATTAAGAGGGACAGTATGTAGTTCAGATTGGAGCAGGACATTGCAAAGCGGCATAGGCAGATTAAGTGCGAGATGGATTTTAATACGGGAAACTGTGAGAACATCTCATTACTTCTCCCATTATCACCCCCTTTTCCCTTGCACCATCGTCCATTTTGTCATTTAATCACTCCTGTCTTTGACCCATTGTCTGACTCAGTACTTGCATATAAACTGCTAAAGCTTTAACTTATTCCAGTCCTCATCTATTTCCCTCTCCACAATAGCTGCCTGATCTGCTGAGTGTTTACAGTGTTTTCTTTTTATTTCAGTTACAACTTTATCCATCACCCTCTGATAGTGTCTCTCTGCATCACTCAATGTACTAATTTATCTTCCTCTACTGGCGATTCACTCTTTCATCACCTGTACTCAGCAATAGTTTCCGTCTTCCTCCCTCAGCTGATGTGTCTCTGTAACGACCATTGCTCTCGGTCACTGATGTTTATATCTCCCGCTGCTGGTTACTCCTTTTATTACTCACTCTGAAAAGCTGCACGTCTCTATAATTATCTCATTATCTTTTATTGTCTCATTGACTTGATTCAGTAAAGATCATTACCCATACGTGTCAGTGTGTCCTTGTACTCCAACTTATATTGGAGAAAAAGGATGTAAGATATTATTCTACAATACCACGACATAAGAGTAATAAGGATATATGACAATATTCTATTTAAAACCAACAATGGAAATCAATCTCTATCAATCTCAATCAATTAGGCGACAAAGCACCCAAACATGAAGCGAGGTAACCCCCAGTGATAGAGAGCTTTGGAAACCATTTGTCTAAAGGTATCTTATTCACCCAAACATTCTGCACTTATCGCATGGCATTCCTAAAATTACGCGTATACTGTATTCCAACATTAGTTTAATGAACTGAAAACACACGGTATCACATCTGGGCTTAGCTCAGTTGTTTTTATTATTTCATGAATTTAATTAATAGGGTAACCGGATAGTTCACTGTGCTCTTGAACTGCTCTCTGAACTTGGTCTGAGTCAACACATGAATAAATGTTTTCGTGCAGCAACTTAAATTCCGAACCATGTATCCGACATTTTGCAACGTAACTAAAGAAGCATTGTAAATGAAAGAATAATTTTTGTAATAATATAATTGAAGAAATCTATAACATGTGCCAGCCACAAAAGTTTGAAGCTGCTGGGTATAGTGAAGAGTAAAATCACAGACTTTTTTCTGCTGTCCATCTCTGGGTCATTGCTATTCGCTCCCTTGCCCTGACCCCTCAGTCCCTTTTCGACTCGACTGGCCACTAAGATGTGTCTGACGGTCAGAGTATTGAGCAACAAAATTGAAGCGAATGGGAACAATGGGATTAAAAACGTATCAAACCAGAAAAATACCAGCCATACGGGTGCAGTAAAACAACCTGGTTTCTCATAACAACCTATCGGTACATAGTCGATTATCTCCCCAGGTTCACCCGTAAAGAAAAAGGGGAAGTTTTTCAAGCAGAGCAAAATGCAGGTTGGTCCTATAACCACAGCCGCAGTTTTCGCGGGACAATATTTTGTTTTCAGCTTCCGGTAACAAATGGCGCCAAATCAATCAATGGAAAGTGACTGTTAACCAGACTGAACAGTTTATAACTGCAACACACAGGACTTCAATAACAACACACATAGGAGTGATGTCCAGGAAAGATCCCGGGAAATAATAATAACTCTTTCGCCACAGCATGACCTCAGTGATAATGACCAGAAGATTCGCAGTTGCCATGGCCACCAGATAGCGAGTGATGCAGGTGGAGAGACCGCACTTTCCTTGGGACAGGATCACAATCGCCACTAAATTAACTGTAAGAAAGAGAAGGGAAAAGCTACGGGACATTACTGATCAAAGTCAATTGGCCATTACCACAACTGAGATAGACAGTAAGTATTTGAGCGTGGGAATTCGCCAATGTTCTCGCCGAGGTCCATATACCTATCCTTGGCAGCAGAGTCAATGCACTGTGATCAAGAACCTGAACCTGGGAGTATAATACTTCCAAGTTCGGAGCTCGTGTAGCTCCATGCCCGATCTCCAAACCCTGCCTGATGTGAGTGAAAGAACCTTGTATAAAATTAAAAGCTTTGCGGCTGCATCCACGGATGACAATTTGATTTGTTACTTGTGACAGCAAGGATTTACAATTTAACTGTAAAATTAACAACTGCTTGGTCATTGAGTCAGCAAAAGAAACACGCATAAAGCATAATAAGGGAGATGGGATTTCCATTGGGAACGGTGAGCGATAGAATACAAACCGGTACATCGAAATGGTTCTCACAAAATGTACCAGCGGGAGACGACGGAGGGGAACTTTTCGGGCAAAGATGTCATGGTGTCCAGAAGTTGTGATCAATTCCGCTGTTAGTTTTGTGGGAGCACGGGTTTACTGGACTGTGGACCAGAGGAGGCGGGGGCGGGGGGGGGGGGGGGGGTGGAACTGACGTTGCAAGAATTATAAATGGACATCAGGATCGGAGCAGCTTCCTCAGATGGAAGGAAGTCACAGCTGTATCTGGAATGGTAGGGGAAGAATAAATCAGTGGATGAGGTTTCGGAACCAGGAGAACGGAAAACGATCTGTGAGGCGAGGAAAAGGACACTTTAAGTTATTAATTGGATAAATTAATCAAACATTAGCATTATTGTTATTCACAGTCAGCAGTTAATTGCTTGGAAGTTTTTCTTCAAAGGTGTATTTATTGATAACTAATGACCCAGAATCGGTTCAGACCAACTGTTAGAAAGGCAAGGCTTCTACTACGTCACTACGCTGTGATATTTGATGCAGCTAAGGTCTTAAATTGTTTCAATTGGTGGCTCTGTTTCTATGCCATCAACCTCCCTGCGGTCCATGGTCCCCTGTTTATAATAAAAGAGAAAGAGAGAATCCATTGTGGCTCTGCTTAAGAGCCCAAGTGATTAATTTATCAATTCATAATTTCCTTCTGTCACCGTGGGAAAATATCCACTTAAATTAAGAAACTTAAATTTAATAATGACGAAGATATAAATTTACATTGAGCAGCATAAAAGTAGTTGCTTGGTGAATTAACAACACAGCTTTCAGCGGAAAGGGTTGTCTCCTCTATAGGTTTATAAGAAGGCGGAGCGAAACAATGTCAGATGCCATTGCAACATTTCTCATAAATTTAAGATAACTTTCCCAATCGAAAAAGAACCAAACGCCATCTTATTTCTTTCACAGTTATTGTACCTGTTAAAACTTGTACAACATTTCCTGATACAATGATATTCAAAATTAAATTTGAGCTCCTCCATTACTTCGAATTTTCATAACGTGAGCCACGAAAGCACAAAATTGGTTCCACATTTTTATCCACCCTTTGAATTAAAAATCAATTAAAAACAACAGAAATCGTTAGCAACACAACTACTAAATGTAAACATTCTGTGAATCAAATCTGTAGTTATTCCAACTACATGATATATTCAGATTTTTATGATACTCCTCAATAGCAGTAACATTCCCCTTTTTTATTGATTTATGTGAAGTCTCCTGCTGGAACTAATGACTTTCACATGATTTACAACAACCACAATGTCACTGTGGCTGCAATAAGAGTCTGGTTTTCACAATTTAATAAGTTAGTTAACCTCATTAATTCCAAGTTAATTCAGGCAAATATTTTATTAACTAATCATTCATTCGCTCCACCACCGGCGCACTGTGGCGGCTGTGTGTACCATCTACAAGATGCGCTGTAGCAACTCGCCATGGCTTCTTCGGAAGCATTTGACAAACCCGTGACCTCTCCCGCCTAGAAGGACAAGCGTATCAGGCACATGGGAACACAATTAGCTCCAAGTCCCGCTCCAAGTCACACACCATCCTTACTTGTTAATATACCGCCATTCATTCATCGTCGCTGGGTCAAAATCCTGGAACTCCCTCCCTAACAGCACTGTGGGAGTATCTTCACCACGCTGACGGCAGCGGTATAAGATGGCGGTTCACTGCCACCTTCTCAAGGGCAATTAGGCATGGGAAATAAAGGCTGGCTTTGCCAGCGACGCCAAAATTCCATGAACGAAAAAAACACGATAAAGGACAGCTAACAGAAAACAAAATAACTCGTGCTTACAGTACATAACGTCTTTTTAGTTTTTCTTTGTTCAGGCGTCTTTTCAAAAGACTGAAAAATATTTAATATAACTGAAAATTATATTTCTAGTGAAATAAAATCATTAACAAACTTACTCAAAAGGGAAAAAGAGGGCGGAGCTTCCCAGAGCGTTTGGGCTCCTTTGCTTTCACACAGGCTTTTTAAAGACATATAGTTTGAAAACAAAATAATTCCTGCAATTTGTGACAGCAGAAAAGGGACAAAATATTTTTCCTTTTCTCTTTCTTTATTCCATCATAGATTAATTAATTTATTTTCTTTGAGCCCAATTTTAAATTTCTGATGTTTGCTACTTAATCCCATTTGGAAAAGCAGTCAATTATAACCAAGACGTACTGGTTACCTTTCCGAGTCCTTTGTAAAGGGCCAATGTAATCAATCTGATAATTCCTCTCACCCTTCTATGCCAACTAGAGGTGTGGGCCCAATGGAATAACATCGTTAGAAGTGACTGCGGGACTAGCATTATCCCTGATATCCTGTACGGTAAAATTGTCTTTTCTGTTAAAGGCACATTTGGGCCATGTGCCCCCACATTTGATGGCCAGGATTGATTTAATCCAAGGGTGCTCCGCCTTCACCCTGTACACCTGCAAGCTCTAAAGTTTGTATTCCACTTGGAACATTATTTCATTGTCCCTGCAAGGCTATGGGTGGTTCCCGCACTTCTAGGCCAATCTCGAACTTCTTGGCCAGACATTCATAACTTCAAGCCTTGCCATTCTCATTGGCCCAGGGTGCGATTTTAAAATGGGCTCAGACTTTGACCACTACTAATGGCTGTTGCTTCCTCGTAGCCTCTGCCAGAAATCAGTGGAGCATTCTTGTTGAATGCAACGTCTTGACGTCCGAAGATGCAAGACCTCTTTTATTTATTTCCAGCTTGTCAAAATCTTCTGGGTGTGGGAGGAGTCAAACAAAATAGCAGGTCTCCGACTTGCAGTAACAATGTTTTGCAAACGTTCAGATTGATTTAAAACGAGATCACGCATTTTTAATTTTTAATACATAAAGTAACAGCAGTGTCTTGTAAAACTCTTATCCAATTAAAAGTGTTTTGAAGAGTTCAAATTGATTTTCGCCCAGATACCATCGCAACGGTAGCATAGTGGTTATATTACTAGACTAGTAATTGATCTCCGAAATGTGATTTCACAGTGCCACCACGTCAGCGGATGAATTTAAATTCACTTTTTTTTTCGTTCATAGGATCTGGGCGTCACAGGCAAGTCCAGCATTTATTGCCCATCCCTAATTGCCCCTGAGAAGGTGGTGGTTAGCCGCTTTTTTGAACCGCTGCAGTCCGAGTGGCGAAGATACTCCCACAGTGCTGTTAGGGAGGGAGTTCCAGGATTTTGACTCAGTGACGATGAAGGAACGGAATATATTGTGGAGACAAAGTCCCGTCTTCACACTGAGGAGAACCTCCAACGTGTTGTATGGCACCACCACCGTGCTAAATGGGATAGATTCAGAACAGATCTAGCAGCTCAAAACTGGCCATCCATGAGGTGCTGATTACCATCAGCAGCAGCAGAATTTTATTCCATCTTAATCTGTAACCACATTGATCGACATATCCCTCACTCTACTATTACCATCAAGCCAGGCGACCAACCCTGGTCCAACAGAAGTTTAGAAGAGCATGCCAGGAGCAGCACCAGGTGTATCTTAAAATGGGGTGCAAACCGGGGGAAGCTGTAACACAGGAATACATGCATGCTACAAAGCGGAAGCAGCAGGCTATAGACAGGACTAAGCGTCCCATAATCAACGGATCAGATCAAAGCTCTGCACACCTGCCACATCTAGTTGGAATGCTGCCTTGATGTCAAGAGCAGTCACTCTCACGTCACCTCTGTAATTCAGCTCCTTTGTCCATGTTTGGATCAAGGCTGTAATGAGGTCGGGAGCCGAGTGTTTTTGGCGGAATTAAACTGGCGATGACACCTTCCATCACTTTGCTGATGATTGAGAGTGGACTGATGTGGCAGTAATTGGCCGGATTGGACTTGTCCAGCTTTTTGTTGACAGGGCATACCTGGGCTGTTGTCCACATTGTCGGATAAATGCCAGTGCTGTAGCTTTACTGGAACAGCTTGGCTAGAGGTGCGGCTAGTTCTGGAGCACAAGTCTTCGGCACGATAGCCGGGATGTTGTTAGGGCCCGTAGGCTTTGCGGTATCCAGTGCTGTCAGCCGTTTCTTGATATAACGTGGAGTGAATCGAATTAGCTGAAAACTGGCTTCTGTGATGGTGGGGACCTCAGGAGGAGGCCAAATGCATCATCCACTCTGCACTTCTGGCTGGAGATGGTTGCAAACGCTTCAGCATTGCATTTTGCACTCACGTGCTGGGCTCCACCATCATTGAGTATGGGGATATACATGTAGCCACCTCCTCCCGTTAGTTGTTTAATGTTCCACCACCATTCACGACTGGATGTGGCAGGATTGCAGAGTTTTGATCTGCTATGGGAACGATAGCATAGTGGTAATGTCACTGGGTTAGCAATTCAGTGCCTAGACCTAGACTAATGAGCACGTGTAGTTCAAATCCCACCACGGCAGCTGGGGAATTTAAATTCAGTTCATTCATTAAATCTGGAATAATTATTTGTATCAAGTTGTCGCAAAATCCCGTCTGGTTTACTACTGTCCTTTAGCGAAGGAAATCTGTTGTCCTTACCTGGTCAAGCCTATATATGACTCCAGACCCACAAAAATGTGGTTGACACTTAACTGCTCTCTGAAACGGCCAAGCAAGACACTCAGTCGTAACTAACCATAAAAAGAATGCAACCCGATCGACCTCGGCACCGGCTCCAGACAAGGCAATGGCATAACCAGTCCAGTCAACACTGCAAATTCATCCTCAACAACATCTGTGGACTTGTGCCAAAATTGGCAGAACTGTCCCACAGACTAGTGAAGCAGCAGTCTGACGGAGTCAACTCACAGAATCATAGCTTTCAGCTAATGTCCCAAACTCCTCCATCACCATCCCTGGGTAGGTACTGTCCCACCCTCAATTTTATCTATTTTTTATACTTTTAAAACCCTGTCCAATAAGGTAAGTTTATTTTAGCCCAGTTATAACATATACATTTTTCTTCTCAAACCGATACATTTTTGTTTAACATATTAAATTTAAATGGCATTTTAATTCATTTTAAATATGTAATTTAAAAAAAATTATTTCATGTACTTGTGTATCTTTTTAGTGATTCCCATTCATATTTATGGGGAGTCCGTTTCTACGGAACTCCCATAAATATGAATGGTGAGACCCTTCTTTTTAATAGTTGTGCCGACCCACCTGATCCCAGGGGCGCTTGCGAAACGCCTGCACCCCTGAGATACGCGGGCTTCTGCCCACGCATACCCGGCGAGGCCCAGGATCACCGTTCTCCCAACGCCCTGGACCACCAGATAAATTCCTAGATTTTTTGCAGGTCGGGTGCATCCACCCACGGGAATGCTCCGACCCCTAATTTTGGGCCTGTGAGTTCGAGCCTCACCTAGAAAGTGAAACCTTTATTTGAACGTATTCATTTCAACCGATAGTATCACGAATCATGGTCGGTTACAGCACAGAAGGATGCCATTCGGCCCGTAGTGCGTGTTTCTGCTCCTTGGTAGAGCTATCCAATTAATACCACTCCTCTGCTCTTTCCCCATAAACTTTTAGTTTTTGCCCTTCAAGTATTTATTCAATTCCATTTTGAAAGTTAGTATTGAACCTGCTGCCACCATTCCATCAGGCAGTGCATTCCAGTTTGTAACAACTCGCTGGGTAAAAAAGACAATGTTCCTATATGTTGCCTCTGGTTGTTTTGCCAGTCACCTTGAATTTGTATTCTTTGGTTACTGGCCCTTCTGCCACTGGAAATAATTTATCCTTATTTACTCTTATTAAAACCGTGATTTTGAACAAATTTATCATATCTCCTCTTAACCTTCTCTGCTATAAAGAGAACAACCCAACTAACCCAGTCTTTCCACATAACTGAAGTCTCTTATCCCAGGTACCATTCCAGTAAATAATTTCTGCACCATCTTCTAAAGTGCGGTGCCAGGAATTGAACATAATACTCCAGCTGAGGCCTAACCAGTGTTTTGTACAGTTTTAGCATAACTTCCTTGCTTTTGTATTCTACACCTCTATTATAAACCCAAGGCTCCCATCTGTTTTTAGCAGCCTTCTCAACCTGTCCTGCCACCTTTAAAGATTTGTGTTCATATACCCCCAGGTCTCTCTGTTCCTGTACCCCGTTAAAAATGGTTTTATTTGGTTTATATTGCGTATTCTCATTCTGCCTACCAAATATATATAAATTCACGCTTCTCTGTGTTAAATTTCTTCTGCCATGTATCTGCCCGTTTGATCAGTCTGTCTATGTCATCCTGAAGTCTGTTACTATCCTCTTCACTGTTTACTACCCGTCCACGGTCCGCACCATTGACAAATTTTAAATTATAACCCTGTATATTCAAATCCAAGTCATTAATATATATCGAAAATAGCAGTGGTCCTAATAGCAACTCGTGGGGGACACAACTGTATACTTCCTTCCAGTCTGAAAACAACCGCTCACCACTACTCTCTCCTTTCTGTCCCTTAGCCAATTTCCTATTCCCACAACCACTGTCCCTTTAATTCAATGGGCTTCAATTTTGCTAACATGTTTATTATGTGGTACAACTGCACTACACTCATCAACCCTCTCTGTTAATTCATCAAGAGCTCAATAAAATTAGTCGAACCCTGATTACCTTTACCAAATCCATGCTGTCTTTCATTAACACATCATTTTCAAAATGCCAGTGAATTTTGTCCTGGATTATCGCTAAAAGTTTCCCCACCTCCGACGTTTGGTTTACTGGCCCTTTGTTGCCGGAATTATCCCTCTCCCTCTTTTTGAACAGGGTTGTAACATTTGATAACCTCCAGTCCTCTCGCACCACACAATGATCTAAGGAGGATTGGAAGATTGCGGCAGGAGTCTCCACAATTTCCACCCTTACTTCCCTCAGCAGACTGGGAGGTATACTTCTGGACCAGGTGACTTTTCTACTTTAAGCGCTGCCAAACTGAAAATTCCGGCTTATTTTTCTATGTTGCCTACATTAAGTACTTCACTTCAAAAAAAAGTATTTCATTGGCTGGAAAGCGCTTTGGGACGTCCGGTAGCCGTGAAAGGCGCCATGGAAATCCAAGTCTGTCTTTTTTCTTTTTATGCTCTCCCATTTCTTTAATACCACCGCCTTTACTGTGACGTTGGCAGGGTCTTCTTCTTTAGAGAAGATAGATGCAAAATGCTCATTTAGTACCCCGGCCGCGTCCACTGCCTCCACCGGAAGATCAGAACAACAACAACAAATTTTATTTATATAGCGCCTTTAAAGCTATTAAAAATCATAGTAAGAAATCAAGGCGCTGCTTAACCGGGAGCCAATAGAGGTCAGCGAGCATAGGATGATGGCTGAAAGCTTCACAGGAGTATTGTAAGACAAAATATTTGACACCGAGCCACATAAGGAGAAATTAGGGCAGGTGATCAAAAGCTTGGTCAAATGAGTTAGGTTTTAAGGCGCGACTTCAAGGAGGAAAGAGTGGTAGCGAGGCGGAGACGTTTAGGCAGAAAATACCAGAGTTTAGGGCCTAAGCAACAGAAGGGACGGCCACCGATGGTAGAGTGATTATAATCAGGGATGCTTAAGAGGGCAGAATTAGACAAGCGCAGATATCTCGGGGTGTTGTGGGGCTGAAGGAGATTACAGAGACAGAGAAGTGCGAAGCCATGGAGGGATTTGGAAACAAGGATGAACATTTTAAAATCGTGGTGTTTTTTAACAGGGATCCAATGTAGGTCAGCAAGTATAGGGATGATGGGTGAACGGGACTTGGTGTGAGTTAGGACGCCGGCAGCCGAGCTTTGCATCACCTCAAGTTTACGTAGGGTTGACTGTCCGAGGACAGCCAGGAGTGCATTGGAATAGTGAATTCTAGAGGCCACAAAGTCATGAATCAGGGTTTCAACATTGCATGAGTTCAGGCAAGGATGGAGACGGCTGATGTAACGTAGGTGGAAGTAGGCGGTCTCAGTTAAGCTATGGATATGTGTTCATAAGCTCATTTCAGGATCAGCTATATGACACCAAGTAACGAATACGGCCACTCCGTTTGGGTCTGTAATCCACCAGCGGCCCTTTGACGGCCCTGTTACTATTTATATATTTATAAAATATATTTGAGTTCCATTTATTGATTGCACACTAATCTATTCTCATACAGTCTCTTTTCCCTTCTTATTTTCCCTTTAGTTCTCTTCCGTAATGTCTGCCATTATTGGGAGTCGTGTGGCTGTGTGTGAGCTACACCTGGATCAGTCCCGCTCAGTCAAGTGAGACTAGCAGGCGACTCAGACACGGCTCAGTCCCGGAATGGCGGCTCTCCGTCTGCAACGGCTCGATTAGAGAGCTTCCAACTCTCGTGCACCGACCGCCCCGGCAGCAGTCGGTATCGATCTCCAGAGCGGTTCCATCCGCTCGGTCTGTCGCTGCTGCCGTTTCGTAAATGCGTCTGATTTCAAATGACGTGTGTCTGCTTCATCAATGACCTTCCCTCCATCACAAGGTCAGAAGTGAGGATGTTCGCTGATGATTGCACAGCGTTCAGTGCCATTCACAACTCCTCAGTTAATGAAGCAGTCTATGCCGCATGCAACAAACCTGGATGCTATTCAGGCTTGGGATGATAAGTGGCAGGTTACATTCGCGCCACAGAAGTTCCAGGCAATCACTATCTCCAACAGGAGAGCATCTAACCACCACCCCTTGATATTCAACGGCATTACCTTCACCAAATCCACCAGCATCAACATTCTGGGGGTCACAATTGACCAGAAACTTAACTGGACCAGCCAAAAAAATAATGGTACTAGTGCAGTTCAGAGGCTGGATATTCTGCGGCGAGTGTCTCACCTTCTGATTCGCCAAAGCCTTTCGAACATCTACAAGTCACAAGTCAGGAGTGTGATGGAATACTCTCCACTTGCCTGGATGAGTGCAGCTCCAACAACACTCAAGAAGCTAGATACCATCCGGGACAAAGCAGCCCACTTGATTGGAACGCTATCCATCACCTTAAACATTCACTCCCTCCATCATCGGCGCACCGTGGCTGCAATGTGTAACATCTACAAGATGCATGCAAACTACAGGCAGAAATAGTTTATACGGCCGATTAGCTCTGTTGGTTAATGTGTGCTTGAAAATGCCAAAATTCCCCTTAAGTGCCATAAGAAGTTTACTGCATTATTTTACGGTTTTTCATAAGTTTTAAAATCTAAACTTTACAAACAAATCCACAATATTTGTCACGCGGAAATCATTATTTTTTAATTAACAGTCATTGCAACGTGTGATAAATCTTTGCCCCTGGGGCAGAGAAACGGTATTTTTTTATTTGTCTCTTTCTTTCTTTCTTGCTTGCTTTCTGTCTTTCTTTTTCTCCAATCTCTTACCAACTATTTATTTTTTCTCTTTTTCTTTCTTTTGTTTCATTGCTTTGTCTTTCTTTTTTCCAGGTATGTTTACTGACACACGTTGCAGTCTCTGTCGCTCAGTATCCAGCACATTGAGTCAATAATTTTAATTCCCGGCCTGTTATCTCTCTGTCGGTTTGTTGATACACGTTCAGCTCATTTAATGATCACAAGCAACAACAGACAGACAGAGCGTGTCCGGCCGCCCAGAGTTGTGGAAAGGGCATCAAAACATGAACCAACTTCACTCAATTCAGCTCCCTGTTCTCTTTACCTCCCAAACATTTACATCTATGTTGCTCAGAATTTATTTCTCTTTATTTTTTAAAACATTTTGTAGGAACTTTTCCTGCTACAAGTAAGTCAAAATATTGATGACGGGAAAATGAACATAATTCGTAAAAATCCCTCTGATCCTCAGGGGAATAGAATTCGCGACACGGGAGTTATGAACAGCGTGCTTTATCCAACTGTACTAACCAGCCGTTAACTCACTTGTATTAAGAGCGGCTGTTCCACATTTGATCCGCTCTACAGCTCTGGGGCCCTCCGCCCCTCTCAGAGCAGGGAAGAACCGGGATCCATTCCCCGGATTGTTCTGAGTTCGCTATTCTCACCCAGTTGTTCACCGAGGCTCAGAGAATAGTTTGAACAAAGGCGCCATTATCGGCCTCTGTTATGTTAGTTTATCTCATTCCATATTGTACTGAGCCAAGCATAGAGCAGGAGAAGCCAGGGTCCATTCCTGGTCTGGAATCGGTAATCTGATTTCACTCGGTGTTGTTCCAAGAGAAGGAAAGCCCATGTTCTAACCCGGCCTCCTGTATATTAGTTCATCTCACTCGGTATGGTACTGAGTGCCATACATTACATGGATAACCCAGGTATCATGCCCGGCCTGTGCGAAGTCAACCGATCTCATCCGGTGTTCTACTCAGCCCAACAAAAATCAGGAATGGCCCTGGTTCCATCCCTGTCCTGTACTCAGTCATCTCATCTCAGCCGCTTTGGCACTGGGCCACAAAGAGACAAGAAAGGGCACAGGCTTAATTCCCGTCTGTGCTGAGTTTGGTGATCTCGCCCAAGTGTCACTGAGGCACATGCAGAACAGGAAATGGGCAGGTGCAATCCAGTGTAGTACTCGGCTCCGCACAGAGCATGAAGGTTCAGATGCAATCCAGTGTTTTACTCGGCTCCACGCAGAGCAGGAAGTGATAAGCTTCTGCTCCCGCAACAGAAAAGGCCAGGTTCCATCTTCGGCCTGTGCTTAGCTTTCTCATTTCAGCCGGTGTGGTACTGGGCCCCAGAAAGAGTGGGGAGGGCACAGGTTCCATCCCTGGCTTATGTTGAGTTATCTAATCTGACCTTGTGTGGTACTAAACCACAGAGTGCAGGATGGGCCCATGCTCCATCCCCAGCCTTAGGTAGGTTTAGTAAAGAACATATGAAATAAGAGCAGGAGTAGGCCACGCGCCTCTCGAGCCTGCTCCACCATTCAATAAAATCATGGCTGATCATCGACCTCAACTCCACTTCACGGCTAAAATCTCCATAACCATTGATTCCCCTAGCCTTCAAAATACTATCTATCTCAGCCTTTAATATACTCAAAAACTCAGCATTCACAGCCCTCTGCGGCAGAGAATTCCAAAGATTCACAACCCTCTGAGTGAAGAAATTTCTCCTCCTCTCAGTCTTAGGTTATCTCACTCGGAATGGTACTGAGCCCAACACAGAGCAGGAAAGGAACCGTTTCCATTTCCGGCTCGTGCTGAGGCCGCTGATCTAACCCAGTGTTTTAGTGAGCCCTACACAGTGCAGGGAGGGCCCAGGTGCCATTTCAAATGGCCTGTTAATGCGCCACATAGTGCAACATTGATCTTAGAGTGAGTCCCGGTGTATCTTTACAGAATACAATACTGGAAAATGTGATGTTATGCACTTTGGCAGGAAAAATAGTAGAGCAAGTTTTTATCTTAAAGGCAAGAAACTGGAAAGTACTGTAGTACAAAGGGCTCTGGGTGTCCTGGTGCACGAAACTCAAACGGTTAGTATGCAGGTGCAGCAAGTGATTAAGAAGGCCAATGGAATGTTGGCTTTCATTGCTAGGGGGACAGAATACAAAAATAGGGAGGTATTGCTTCAGTTGTACAAGGTATTGGTGAGACCGCACCTGGAATACTGCATACAGTTTTGGTGTCCATACTTAAGAAAAGACATACTTGCTCTCGAGTCAGTACAAATAAGGTTCACTCGGTTAATCCCGGGGATGAGGGGATGGACATATGAGGAGAGGTTGGGTAGATTGGGACTCTACTCATTGGAGTTGAGGAAAATGAGAGGCGATCTTATTGAAACATATAAGATTGTGAAGGGGTTGGATCGGGTGGATGCATGGAGGATGTTCCCGATGATGGGTGAAACTAGAACTAGGGGGCATAGTCTTAGAATAAGGGGCTACTCTTTCAAAACTGAGATGAGAAGGAACTACTTCAGTCAGAGGGTGGTAGGTCCATGGAATATGCTGCCCCAAGCAGCTGTAGAAGCTACATCATTAAATAAATTTAAAACAGAAATAGACAGTTCCTAGAAGTAAAGGGAATTAAGGGTTACGGAAGCGGGCAGGAATTTGGACATGAGTCTAGGTTCCGATCGATCATGGCCCTGTGGTTAGCATAGCTGGCCCAGGAGCCGTGTAGCCTGATCCTGCTCCTATTTCGTGTGTCCAATTCTGTTAGGTTCAGGAGATGGTTCTGTGATAGTAGATTGGCGGTTAGGATCAGATCAGCCATGATCTTATTGAATGGCGGAGCAGGCTCGAGGGGCCAATTGACCTACTCCTGCTCCTATTTCTTATGTTCTTATGCTCTTATGTTATCTCAGAGGACAGCCAATGTGTGACACAGACGAGGAGAGTACAAGACGGAATAAAACGTGCAATGCATGGTGGGTTTTACAGTTTTCATTCTTAAAATAATTTAGCAATTAGAGTTAATGGAAATTTCTCTCCATTCCTTAACTCGTCTCTGAATTTACTCCGGGTCCTTGCATAAATAAATGGGTTTATGCAGGAGCTCAAAATATGAAGCATAAATCCGGTTTCCTCCAGAATAAAATTTGACTCATCGAAATTGTAACCTAAGAAATAACTAACGTTCGCAATTCGAACATAGAGGAACGTTATAAGAAACAGCAAACATAACACGATGAGAATGCCCGAGATGCAGAAGAGCAAAACGATCAATTTTCTCCGGCTCTCCATCTCTGGATCATTCTGAATCACAACGGTGTTGCGGACCTGGAGTCTTCTGCGGATTCTAATGGCCGCTAAAATGTTTCTGACGGTCAGAACATTGAGCAATAAAATGAGAAAGAATGGGAGACAAGGGGTTGAAATGCGGTGAATCCAGTCAAAAGCGGCCCATGCAGGTGAGGTATAAAATATTACCTTTATGTTGCAGAACCAGGATATATTTCTAATTGTATACAATGGTTCATATATAAAATACCAGAATGTATTTTTGAAACAGCTCACGCCGCAAACCGTTCCTATAACAAAACCCGCCGTTTTCTCAGTGCAATATGTAGTTTTCAGCTTCTGGCAACAAATGGCTACAAACCGATCAAAGGTGAATACGACCGTTACCCAGACAGAACAGTCTCTGATTCCATAAATTAACACAAAACTGAGACTGCATACCGGGGTGATGGACATGAAACTGAATGGGAAATAAATACCAACGATCCGGTTTAATATCACAGCCGTGATAATGACCAGGAGATCCGTCACCACCATGGACACAAGCTGAGACCTACCAGAGTTTTAAAAAGTTTTAGCATAACTTCCTTTCTTTTGTATTCTTTGCCTTTATTATACACCCAAGACTCCCATCTGTTTTTAGCAGCCTTCTCAACCTGTCCTGCCACCTTGAAAGATTTGTGTCCATACACCCGCAGGTCTCCCTGTTCCTGTACCGCTTTAAAAATGTTTGTATTTGGTTTATATTGCGTATTCTCATTTTGCCTACCAAATATATCTAAATTCACGCTTCTCTGTGTTAAATTTATTCTGCCATGTATCTGTCCATTTGATCAGTCTGTCTGTGTCACCCTGAAGTCTGTTACTATCCTCCTCACTGTTTACTACCCATCCGAGTCCGCGAAATTGACAAATTTTAAATTATGCCCTATATATTCAAGTCGAGGCCATTAATATAAATCGAAAATAGCAGTGGCCCTAATCGCAACTCGTGGGGGTCACAACTGTATACTTTCCTCCAGTCTGAAAACAACCGCTCACCACTACTCTCTCCTTTCTGTCCCTTAGCCAATTTCGTAATCCCACAGCCACTGGTCCCTTTAATTCAATGGGCATCAATTTTGCTAACTTGTTTATTATGTGGTACAACTGCACTACACTCATCAACCCTCTCTGTTAATTCATCAAGAGCTCAAGAATATTAGTCAAACGAGGATTACCTTTAACAAATTCTTGCTGGCTTTCATTTATTAACACATATTTTTCAAAATGCCAATTAATTTTGTCCTGGATTGTCGGT
Source organism: Squalus acanthias (assembly GCA_030390025.1). Taxonomy (NCBI): domain Eukaryota; kingdom Metazoa; phylum Chordata; class Chondrichthyes; order Squaliformes; family Squalidae; genus Squalus; species Squalus acanthias. The sequence continues at coordinate 67,585,511 of CM059430.1, forward strand.
AAAAGATTCCCCAACACCGACGTTTGGTTGACTGGCCTTTTGTTGCCGGGTTCATCCCTCTCCAGCTTTTTGAAAAAGGTTGCAACATGTGATAACCTCCAGTCCTCTCGCACCACCCAATAATCTAAGGAGAATTGGAAGATTGTGGCAAGAGACTCCACTATTTGCACCCTTACTTCCCTCAGCAGGCTGAGATGTATACTATCCGGACCAGGTGACTTTTCTACTTTAAGCGCTGCCAAACTGGAAATTACTGCCTCTGTTTCTATGTTGCCTACATTAAGTGATAACACTTCAAAAAAAAAAGTACATCATTGGCTGTAAAGCACTTTGGGACGTCCGGTGGTCGTGAAAGGCGCCATAGAATCCAAGTCTTTTTTTTTTCTTTCTTTTTCTGCTCTACAATTTCTGTAACACCGCCTCCTTTACTGTGACGTTGCCAGAGTCCTCTTCTTTTGAAAAGATAGATGCGAAATACACATTTAGTAACTCAGCCGTGGCCTCTGCCTCCACAGGAAGTCCTGAACAGCAACAACAACTTTTATTTATATAGCGCCTTTAAAGTTGTTAAAAATCGTAATCTGAAATCAAAGCGCTGCTCAACCGGGAACCAATATAGTTCAGCGAGCATAGGGTGACGGGTGAACGCTTCACAGGAGTATTATAAGACAAAATATTTGACACCGAGCGACATAAGGAGAAATTAGGGCAAGTGACCAAAAGCTTGGTCAAAAGAGTTAGGTTTTAAGGAGCGTCTTAAAGGAGGAAAGAGAGGTAGCGAGGTGGAGAGGTTTAGGCAGAGAATTCCAGAGCTTAGGGCCTAGGCAACCGAAGAGACGGCTACAAATGGTTGAGCGATTATAATCAGGGATGCTCAAGAGGGTAGAATTAGAGGAGTGCAGATATCTCGGGGCGGTTGTGGGACTTAAGGAGATTACAGAGATAGAGAAGGGAGAGGCCATGGAGGGATTTGAAAACAAGGATCGGAATTCTTAAATCGAGGCGTTGTTTAACAGGGAGCCAATGCAGGTCAGCAAGTAGAGGGATTATGGGTGAACGGGACTTGGTGCGACTTAGGACGCCTGCAAGGTATTGAGTTGGATAGAGAACTGGTTGGCGGACAGAAAGCAGAGAGTAGGAATTAATGGGTCTTTTTCCGAGTGGCAGGCAGTGACTGGTGGGGTACCGCAGGGTTCGGTCCTTGGACCCCAGCTATTCACAATATACATTAATGCTCTGGATAAGGGTACTAAATCTAATATCTCCAAGTTTGCAGATGACACAAAGCTGGGTGGGCGTGTGTGCTCCGAGGAGGATACTGAGAAATTCAAGGATGATTTGGACAGGTTGGGTGAGTGGGCAGAAGCGTGGCAGATGCAATATAATGTGTATAAATGCGAGGTTATACACTTTGGTGTCAAAAACAGAAATGCAGACTATTATCTGAATGGCAATAGATTGGGAGAAGGGGCAGTACAACAAGACCTGGGTGTCCTTGTGCACCAGTCGCTGAAGGTAAGCATGCAGGTGCAGCAGGCGGTGAAGAAGGCAAATGGTATGTAGGCCTTCATAGCGAAAGGGTTTGAGTATAGGAACAGGGATGTCCTGCTGCAGTTGGTGAGGCCACACCTTGAGTATTGTGTGCAGTTTTGGTCACCTTATCTGAGGAAGGATGTTCTTGCCATGGAAGGAGTTCAGCGAAGATTCACAAGGCTGATACCTGGGATGGCAGGAATGACATATGAGGAGAGATTCGGTCGATTGGGCTTATACTCGCTGGAGTATAGAAGAATGAGAGGGGATCTCATCGAAACATATAAAATTCTGACAGGTCTGGACAAGCTAGATGCAGGAAGAATGTTCCAGGTGGTCGGAGAGTCCAGAACCAGGGGTCATAATCTAAGGATAAGGGGTACGCCATTTAGGACAGAAATGAGGAAGAATTTCTTTAGCCAGAGAGTGTTGAACCTGCGGAATTCTCTACCACAGAAGGTAGTTGAGGCCAAGTCATTAAATATATTCAAGAATGAGTTAGATATATTTCTTAAAGCTAAAGGTATCAAGGGATATGGGGAGAAGGCAGGTACAAGGTACTGAGTTTGGATGATCAGCCATGATCTCATCGAATGGCGGAGCAGGCTCGAGGGGCCGAATGGCCTACTCCTGCTCCTATCTTCTATATTTCTACGTTTCTATGGCAGCCGAGCTTTGCATCACCTCAAGTTTACGTAGGGTTGACTGTCCGAGGACAGCCAGGAGTGCTTTCGAATAGTCAATTTTAGAGGTCACAAAAGCATATCTGAGTGTTTCAGCAGTGTATGAGTTGAGGAAAGGTTGGAAACGGGTGATGTTACGGAGGTGGAAGTAGGCGGTCTTAGTTAAGCAACGGATATGTGGTCGGTAGCTCATTTCAGGGTCAGGTATGAAAGCAAGGGGCGAATATGACGTCTCCGTTTGTGTCTGTAATCCACCAGCGTCCCTTTGACTGCCTTGTTACTATTTATATATTTAAAAAATATTTGTGAGTTCCATTTATTGATTACACGGTAAACTATTCTTATACAGTATCTTTGCCCCACTTAATTCCTGTGTGAGCTACACCTGGATCGGTCCCGCTCAGTCAAGTGAGACGAGCAGGCGACTCAGACACGGCTCATGCCCGGAATGGCGGCTCTCCGTCTGCAACGGCTCCATTAGAGAGCTTCCACCTCTCGCGCACCGACCGCCCCGGCAGCAGTCGGTATCGATCTCCAGAGCGGTTCCATCCGCTCGGTCTGTCGCTGCAGGCGTATCGGTAATGCTTTCAAATGACTTGTGTCTGCTTCATCAATGACCTTCCCTCCATCACAAGGTCAGAAGTGGGGATGTTCGCTGATGATTGCACAGTGTTTAGTGCCATTCACAACTACTCAGTTAATGAAGCAGTCTATGCCGCATGGAACAAGACCTGGATGCTATTCAGGCTTGAGTTGATAAGTGGCAGGTAACACTCGCGCCAGTGAAGTTCCAGGCAATCGGTATCTCCAACAAGCGAGCATCTAACCACCATCCATTGACATTCAACGGCATTGCCCTCACATTCGGGGGGTCACCATTGACCAGATGATTAACTGGAGCTGCCAAATAAATAATGTTACTGGTGCAGGTCAGAGGCTGGGTATTCTGCGTCGAGTGTCTCACCTTCTGACTCACCAAAGCATTTCGAAAATCTACAAGTCACAAGTCAGGAGTGTGATGGAATACTCTCCACTTGCCTGGATGAGTGCAGCTGCAACAACACTCAAGAAGCTTGATACCATCCGGGACAAAGCAGCCCGCTTGATTGGCACGCTATCCATCACCTTAAACATTCACTTCCTCCACCATCGGCGCACCTTGGCTGCAATGTGTACCATCTACAAGATGCACGCAACCTACAGCCAGAGAAGTTTATACGGCCGATTAGCTCAGTTGGTTTGTGTGTGCTTACAAATGCCGATGTTCCCCTTAAGTGCCATCAGAAGTTTACTTCATTATTTTACGGCTACTCAATTAAAGTTGTAAAATCTAAACTTTACAAACAAATCCACTATATTTGTCCCGCGCAAATTATTAATTTTTAAATAACATTCATTGCAACGTGTGGTATATCTTTGGCCCTGGGGCAGAGAAGCAGTGTATTTTGTATTTGTCTCTTTCTTTCTTTATTTCTTTCTTTTTGTCCATTTCATTCCAACTGTATATTTTTCTCTTTTTCTTTGATTTATTTCTGTGCTTTGCCTATCTTTTTTCCAGGTGTGTTTACTGACACACGTTGCCATTTGTGTCGCTCAGTAGCCAACAGTGTGAGTCAATGAGTTGTATTGCCGTCCTGTTGTCTCTCTGTCGGTTTGTTGATACACGTTTAGCTCATTTAATGGGCACAAGCAGCAACAGACTGACAGAGCGTGTCTGGCCGCCCAGAGTTGTGGGAAGGGCATCAAATCATGCAACAGTTTCACTCAATTATTCTCTCTGTTCTCTTTACCTTCCAAACATTCACATCTATTTTGCTCAATATTTATTTCTCTTTATGTTTTATTTAAATTTTGTCGGCACTTTTCCTTATACAATGAATTCAAAATATTGGTGACGGGATAATTAAGATAATTCATAAAAATCCCTCTGATCCACAGGGGACTAGAACCCGTGATACGGGAGTTATGAACAGCGGGCTTTATCCAACTGTACTAACCAGCCGTTAACTCACTTGTATTCAGACCTGCTGCTCCACATTTGATCCGCTCGACAGCTCTGGGGCCCTGCGCCCCACTCAGAGCAGGAAAGCACCGGGATCCATTCCCCGGATTGTGTCGAGTTCGCTATTCTCACCCAGTTGAACACGGAGCCTCAGAGAACAGTTTGAACCAAGGCTCCATTATCGACCTCTGATATGCTAGTTCATCTCATTCCATGCTGTACTGAACCTAGCATAGAGCAGGAGAAGCCAGGGTCCATTCCTGGTCTGGGCTCGGTAATCTGATCTCACTCGGTGTTGTTCCAAGAGAAGGAAAGCCCATGTTTTCACCCGGCCTCCTGTATGATAGATCATCTCACTCGGTATGGTACTGAGTGCCATATATTATATGGAGATCCCAGGTATCACGACCGGCCTTCGCGGAGTCAACAGATCTCACCCGGTGTGCAACGCAACCCTTTGAGTGAAGACATTCCCCCTCATCTCAGTCTTAGTTAATCTCACTCGGCATGGTACTGAGCCCAAGACATAGCAGGAAAGGCACCGTTTCCATCTCCAGCTAGTGCTGATTCGGCTGATCTAATCCGGTGTGTTAGTGAGCCCCACACAGTGCAGAGAGGGCCCAGGTGTCATTTCACCCGGCCTTATAATGCGCCACACAGTGCAGCATAGATCTTAGAGTGAGTCCCGGTGTATCTGAGAGGACAGTCAGTGTGTGACACGGACGAGAAGAGTACAAGACGGAATATAACGTGCAATTCATGGTGGGTTTTACAGTTTTCATTATTAAAATAATTTAGCAATTCCAGTTATTGGATATTTCACCCCATTCCTTAACTCGTCTCTGAATTTACTCTGGGTCCCTGCATAAATAAATGGGTTTATGCAGGAGCTCAAAAGCTGAAGCATAAAACCGGTTTTCTCCAGAATAAAATTTGACTCATCGAAATTGTAACCTGAGAAATAACTAACGTTCGCAATTCGAACATAGAGGAACGTTATAAGAAACAGCAACCATAACACGATGAGAATACCCGATATACAGAAGAGCAAAACGATGGATTTTCTCCGGCTCTCCATCTCTGGGTCATTCTGATTCTCAACGGTGTTGCGGACCTGGAGTCTTCTGCGGATTCTAATGGCCGCTAAAATGTTTCTGACGGTCAGAACATTGAGCAATACAATGAGAATGAATGGGAGACAAGGGGTTGAAATGCGGTGAATCCAGTCAAATGCGGCCCATGCAGGTGAGGTATAAAATATTGGCTTTATGTTGCAGAACCAGGATATATTTCTAATTGTATACAATGGTTCATATATAAAATACCAGAATGCATTTTTGAAACAGCTCACGCCGCAAACCGTTCCTATAACAAAAGCCGCCGTTTTCTCAGTGCAATATGTAGTTTTCAGCTTCTGGCAACAAATGGCTACAAACCGATCAAAGGTGAATACGACCGTTACCCAGACAGAACAGTCTCTGATTCACAATTAACACAAAACTGAAACTGCAGACCGGGGTGATGGACATGAAACTGAATGGGAAATAAATACCAACGATCCGGTTTAATATCACAGCCGTGATAATGACCAGGAGATCCGTCACCGCCATGGACACAATGTAATAAGTGATACATCTGGAGAGACCGCATCTTCCTCGGGACATGATCACAATCACTGCCAAGTTAGCTGCAAGAGAGAAAGAGAGAGGCAGAGTGTGTGTGTGAGAGTGAATACATTAATGATCCGACTGCAAGCAAAATCTTCCGTTTGACAGGATTCTGTGTGAAATTTACAGCTTTGACACATGCTCGTAAGATGAAAGCGATCCCGTACCCAATGGACCCTTGTTTCTCTTTCTAAAATAATCATCCGCATTCAAAATGAGACTTGCCAAAGATATCAGAATGTAAAATAATGTAATATAGCGTAATGGAGATAAGAAACCATAGAAATCAACGTGGGAATGAAAAATCTTCATGAATAGCAACAGATCTTAAAGAAAGAGAAACATAATTAACAATAAACGCGATGATTATGTGACGGGGAAAAAAGTAAAGTATTACAGAAGATATTTAAAACAATAAATAATAAAAAAACGGACAATAAAACTGGAAACAAGCAAGAAAGGGCAACAATCTACCATTTAAAAACGATAATGTCCAGCTGGGGACTCAAATCGCCCTTAATCAGTGAATTGATGTCAAATTATTCACTGTTGGAAAATTTATCAGTGATCTTGTACAAAAAGTTTCCCAAACAGCGGAGTAGTGAAGGGACAGTTGATATTTGAGTAATTTGCTTTGGGGATGTCGCCGAGGACACAGCGAGAATGTCCAGCTCTTCTGCTGATAGTCACTTGGGATCTCCAATGTCCAGCTGGTCTACCGGGACTGGCAGATCATCAGGTCTCATTCGGAGAAAGCCCCTTCCGACAACACGGCGGTCCCTCAGCACTGCACTGCGCTGTCAAGATAAATTGTCCACTTTGATCTGCAGTGGATATGGAATTTACAACTTTATGGTACAGATACGAGAGATATCACCAGTAACGAAGCCTCATTTAATTTGGAGAAACTAGTGAAGACGGGAAGAGGCCGTACCAATGCAGGTACAGGCAGCAGAACGAACACACGGACTCAGCAGCGGTCATCGCAAAACCGTCAGTAGCAGCTCGTGTGGAAGAGGAGTGCCCGGCTGAACCCATGAATGGGGTTAGAGATTGCGAGCAGCGATACAGCGCTATGTGAGTTTGGGGCAAATTCATGAGTAAAACGGCCGCTTGTAACATTGATAATATTTTTGTCAATAACTCGCTGCCTAATAGCGTCCTTTCAATCAAGACAATTATTCAATTCAGTCTGGAATTATGTAATCACTGTCGATAATTCTAAAATGATAATCCGCATTGAAAATGAGACTTACCAAAGATATCAGAATCTAAAATAATGTAATAAAACATAGTGGGAATACGAAACCCATTGTAATCAACGTGGGAATGTCAGGTATTTATGAAATTAGTCAGTAAATAGTAATCAGAATGAAGGCAGGTGACTTGGTGTGTCAGCCGTGGCTCAGTGGGTAGAACTATCACATCTGAGTCAGATGGCTTGTGGGTTACATTCCCACTCCAAGAGACTTGAGCACAAAATCTAGGCTCACTCTCCAGGGCAGCATTGAGTGTGTGCTGTACTGTCGGAGTAACTTCACTTAAAGTGGAAATGTCCCTAGTATAAAGAGTGCTGTACTGTCTTTAGGATGAGACATTAATTCGAGGTGTATGTAAAAAAGCCCATGGCACTATTTCGAAGAAGAGCAGCTAAGCTATACCCCGGTGTCCTGGACAATGTTAATCAAAAAAACCTGATTATCGGGTGTTAGCTTGCTGTGCACAAATTACTTCCGCGTTTCCAACGTTATACCAGCGACTACACTTCAAAAGTATTTCTTTGGCTGTAAAGCGCTTTGAGGCTTCGCGAGGTCGTGAAACTTGCGATATAAATGCAAGTCGTTCTTTCGTTTAAATGAATTATTTATTAAACCCAGACAGTAATGAATATATCCATTGATTAAATTCAACACTAACAGCTTCACGATTATACAGTTCCGTCGTTAATTGATTGAATTATTTACAAATCATGTCAATATTACAAATACATTATTTAATTTGCTTTAATTAATGCAGCCATAACTTGCGTGATCACATCATTTATTGGGGCCGTGCAGAATGCATTGATCTGAAGCAAATCATTTTCACCCTAACGTTGCTGTTCAACGGAGCGCCTGCTGTTCCAGTACTTACTAGTCTGTAAAGGCCCCATTTATCTTCCGGAGTAACTTAACAATTACAGCGGATGAAAGAATAGTCACAGCCCCCAAGGGCTGAGAGCGCACTCAGAACCGAACCTCACCAGCAGTCAGTCTGCAGCAGGGAACAAACTATTTTCCTTACATATCTTATAATAAAGTTATAATGCCACTCAGTACGATAGCAGTAAAACAACATAACAGAGTGCTACCTTTCACACTGCAGGATCGATAACACAATATAACTACAGCTACATCGGAATAACAAAGTGATAATTCACCCACAGTAACAGAGTCAATACACAATAGACCTACTAATACACCGGGATAACAGTGTGATAATTCACCCACAGTAATATAATAAATTACACAATAGATCTACATGTAAACCTGGATAACAGAGTGATAATTCGCCCAAATTACAGTGCAAGGAACACTATATAACTAAATGAACACCGGGATAATAGCGTGATAGTTCATCCACAGTAACAGTATCAATAACACAATAGAAGTACATTTGCTCCATTATAACAGGGTAATCATTTACACAGAATAACAGTGTCAATAACACAACAAACCTACATGTTTTCCGGGATAACAGTTCAATATTGGGAAGAAATTTGCTTCCGACCCTATCAGCTGCATCACCAAGACCGACAGCTTCCACTTCCATAACATCACCCGCCTCCATTGCTGCCTCAGCGTATCTGCTGCTAAAATCCTAATCCATAATTATTTTTACTTCTGGATTCGACTATCCCGATGCTATCCTGGCTGGTCTCTCACCATAAACTTGAGTTCACCAAATATATGCAGCCAATATCCTAAATCGCACCAGGTTCAGTTCAAGCACCAAACCTCTGCTCGACGACCTACATTGAATCCCGGTGCTGCAACACCTCGATTTTAAAATTCTCAGCCTTGTTTTTAACTCCTTCAATGTCCTGTTTAATATTCTTTATATGGATTTGTTTAACATTTTGTTTGATAACGATTCTGTGAAGCGCCTTGGCATGTTTTGCTACATTAATGATGCTATACAAATGCAAGTTGTTTTTATTGTAGTTGATAATTCGCCACCAGTTACACTGCCGGTAACAAGAGAGGTAGCGGAAACGCTGAAGGCGAGAAATTATATCGTTAATGGGGAGAAATTATATCGTTACAGGGAAGAAACGGTGCAGTTAAAGGCGAGAAATTATCTAGTTAAAGAGGAGAAATGATAACCGGTAAAGAAGAGCAGTGATACTGATAAAGGGGAAAAATTATATCGTCAATTCTGAGAATTGATGCCGCTAAAGTGGTGAAGCTTTACAGTTAAAAGAGAGAAAAGATACCAGTAAACACAACATTTAAACAAGGTTTACCATAAATAATAATTAACTGCATTACTTTACCTGGAACACCGATAGCTGCAAGGACGGGATAGTAAACGGCAAAGACAAGGCCTTTTGGTGGTCCGTGCATTGCTGTAAGAAGCTCTGACCGGGCGCTGCACTACAGTCAAGGTTTGTTACATTTATTTCTGTTGTCAGCCTCCAGGGAGATAATTAGTTGGTTATGTTAATTACTGTAATTTAAACAAGCAGATGAAGGCTGCTGCTGCCAAACTCGTGTTATTGTTTTGATGGTATGTATTCAATTGGATCTGACACGGCCCTAAACCGAAATAAAGAGAGACTTCAGTTTTATTCTGATAACATATCTTCAGAAAAAAAAATGAAATATTTGAAGGGGGTCGGCATTGGTGAAACCTGTATTGAATGTATTCGATACAGCAAACTGGAAAAAAGTTATGTTCTTGAAACAAAAAGAGAACAGGCTATATTAGATTCTGTAATGAGCAATGACCATGAATTAGTCAATTATCAAATGGCAAGGGAACACCTAGCTCATAGTGCAAAACTACATGATTGAATTCGAAATTAGAGATAGGAAGGAGAAGGGCGATTCACTAACTCAATTTACGTTTAGGAAAAGTGGAATTTGGAGGGCTATGGCAGAAACTGACCACAGTCGACTGGGCAGAACTATAAATGGATAAAACTACAGACCAAGAGTGGAAGTTGTTCAAAGGTTCAAAGAAGTTTTGGTTAGAATACAAGAGAAGTACATACCCATAAAGGTCAGGAGCTCCACTTGTATAATTAAACAACTTTGGGTAGCAAGAGAAGTGAGAAATAGTCCAAAATTAAAAGAAAGTACTTATTCGAAGGCAAAGAACAGTCGAGATTCTGCGGACTGAGGCAGATATAAAGTTAGCAAATGATGAAACAAAACTTGGAAGTCTAGTGAAGAGTAAGGAGTATAATGATAGACTTCAAGAGGACATAGATAGGCTGGTGGAATGGGCGGATACGTGGCAGATGAAATTGAACACAGGAAAGTGCGAACTGATACATTTTGGTCGAAAGAGTGAAGAGAGGAAATATAAACTGCAGGGTACAATCCTAGAGGGGGGTGCTGAACAGAGAGACCTCGGTGTATATGTGCACAAATAGTTGAAGGTGGCAGGGCAGGTTGAGAAAGCTGTTAAACAAAAGCTTACGGGAACCTGGGCTTCATGACCAGAGGTACAGAGTACAAACACGTGGAAATTATGATGAACATTTATAAAACACTGGTTCGGCCTCAGCTGCAGTATTGTGTCCAATTCTGGGCACCGCACCTTAGGAAGGATGTGAAGGTCTTGGAGAGGGTGCAGAAAAGATTTACGAGAATTATTCCAGGAATAAGGTACTTCAGTTACGTGGATGGACTGGAGAAGCTGGAGTTGTTCTCCTTAGAGAAGAGAAGATTGAGAGGAGATTTGATAGAGGTGTTCAAAATCATGAGGGGTCTGGACAGATTAGATAGAAAGAAACTGTTCCCATTGACAGAAGGGTCGAGAACCAGAAGATAAAGATTTAAGGTGATTGGCAGCAGAACCAAAGGCGACATGAGGAAAAATCTTTTTACTCAGCGAGTGGATAGAATCAGGAATCCACTGGGTGAAAGGATGGTGGAGGCAGAGTCAATCACAGTTCTCAAAAGTGAGTTGGATAAGTACCTGAAGGAAAGAAAATAGCAGGGCTACGAGGAAAGGGCAGAATAGTGGGACTAGCTCAAGTACTCTTGCAGAGAGACGGCACGGGATCGACGGTCCGAATGGCCCTCTTCTGTGCTGTAACCATTCGATGATTCTATGATATTCAAGTTTGCTGACGACACCACGTTAGTTGACACATTAAATAGTGTAGATGGGAGCATAAATTTGCTAAGGGACATTGTTAGATGTAAGCAAAACTGTGGCAGATGGAGTTCAGCATGAGGAAATGTGAGTTCACCCATTTTGGACCTAAGAGAGATGGATCAGAATATCTTTTAAATTGCGAGAAGCTATGAACTGTGGAGGAGCAGTGAGATTTAAGGGCCCAAGTACTATTAATAATTAAACAGGCTAATATAATTTTGGCTTATCAAATGGGCTGGAATACAAAGGGGTAGAAGTTATGTTAGAGTTACAAAAGTTATGGCTAGACCACATTTCGAGTACTGCGTTTAATTCGGGGCAGCTCACTTCTGGAAGGGTACATTTGCTTTGGAGGAGGTAATGCGCAGATTGACCATAATGATACCCAGGCTAAAAGGTTTGAATTATGAGGACAGGCTCCATAGACTCGGCTTGTATTCTCCGAGGATTGAAGACTAAGGGGTGATATAACTGAGGGGGCTAAAATGTTCAAAGGAGGTGGTAAGGTTTACCAAGTGATACCATTTCTTCGTGTGGGTGAGCCAAGAACAAGGCGCTATAACCGTAAAGTTGGACTTCGACCATTCGGGGGTGATTTCAGGGAGCACTTCATGGCACAAACATTGTGGAAATCTGAAACTCTCTCCTCCAAACAGCTGTTGAGACCAGGTTAATTGAAAATTTCAAAACAGAGATTAACAGATTTTTGTCCGGCAAAGTTATTAATGGTTATGGAACCAAGATGGATAAATAGAGTTCAGACACAGGTGAAACATTATCGAATTGAATGGCGGAAAAAGACTCGAGGGGCTGAATGGTCAATCCCTATTCTTCCGTTACGTTGAGAATGAGCCTTGTCGAAAAATGAAGACCCCGTGTTGAAACCACACTTAATGCAGAGTTAAGATATCTCAGCACATTCTTTGTCTGACCAGAGAAATTCTGGTCTGCAGCCGAAAAACGCAACCAGGTTCTCGATCCTGGTCGTTATCCAGCTCTAATCCAGGTAATCAGGAAACCACATGCAGCTTGCTTCAAATACCTCTGAGAGTGTATACCCAATTTAACCCAGCTCTCTGTATTGTGTGGATTAGTCCACATGTGCACGGTCAGATTCTGTGTGGAACTTGCCCAATTCAGCCAGTGCCATGCGAATTATATCTACCGATACTAACTGTGTGTGTTCAGTCTGCTTGTCCAATGTACAATCTTAGATGAGCCGCAATTTCCTTCAGTTAAACATAGGGATGACTGAAGCCATCGAACCGCCCCCACAAAAATGCGATAACCTCGCCAGCATCACCAATCCCCTCCCCGTCTAGTCTCTCAGGCTGTATGGAGCCTTGGTAATTGGTCAGACCCCGCCTGGAGCAATGCGTCCAGGTTTGTTCGACACGCCTCAGGTAAGTCATATAGGCCTTGCAAAAGATGCAGCGTCAATTCACCCGAAAGATATCGGTCCTTAGACCGTTTAATGATGAGGAGAGATTGCAAAAATTCGGCTTTTATTCCCTTGAATGTAAAAGATTATGGGTTGATCTATTGGAGGTGTTTAAAATGTTGAATAGATTCGATAGGGTAGATACAAAGGTGAAATCAATAACGTGGGGCAAAACATTAAAATTAGAGCAAGATCATTTAGGAGGGAAATCAGAATAGACTTTTTTCACACAAAGGGTAGTAGATATCTGAAATTTTCTTTCCCAAAAGGCCGTGGATGCTGGGTCAATTGCAACTTTCAGGACTGCGATCAATTGGTTTTGGTTTGATAATGTTATACTGGGATATAAAGCAAAGATGCATTCATGGGAAAGCTGGATAAACACATGAGGGAGACAGGAATAGAATGTTATGCTGCTCGGTTTAGATGAAGTGTGGTGGAAGGAGATTCGTGTCGAGAATAAACACCGGGATGGATCGGTTGGGCAGAATGTTCTATTCCTGCGTTGTACATTCTATATAATTCTATGTAAGCTACGGCTGGTAGATGGAGTTAAGATACAGAGTAGCCATGATTTCATTGAATGGCGGAGCAGGCTCGAGGGATTGACCGGGATTGACCAACTTTTCCTATCTACTGCAGCTGTCATCCTATTCGCTCCTCAGCCGAATTTCTGGCCGATATCCTTCCCATAATAAAGAACGGTTGCTTAAACTTCTGTAATATCGCTCAGCTTTGTCAGCTGTGGCTCAGTTGGTAACACATTCGCCTCTGAGTTAGAAGTTTGTGGGTTTAAGTCTCACTTCAGGGACTTGAGCACATAAAGCTAGGTTAACACTCCAGTGAAGTGCTGAGGGAGAGCTGCAATGTTGGAGGTGCCGTCATTCGGATGAGACTTAAACCGAGGCCTTGTCTGCTCTCTCAGGTGGACGTAAAAGATCCCATGGCACTATTTCGAAGAAGAGCATGGGAGTTATCTCCGGTGTCCTGGCCAATATTTATCCCTCAACAAATATAACAAAAACAAATTATCCAGTCATTTGTACATTGCTGCTTGTGGGACCTTGCTGTGCGCAATTTGGCTGCCGCGTTTCCCACATTTCAACAGTGACTCCACTTCAAAAAAAGTACTTCATTGGTTGTAAACGCGCTTTCAGACATCCGCTGGTCGTGGAAGGCACCATATAAATGCAAGTTGACATGAATCTTATATGAAGTTATACTGTGCGGCCTTCTGGTGGCGCTGTCCAGGGAGAGTAAAAATACACTGGCATGGGCCCAGCTTGCTTAGGACATTCCTCAACAAGAACTTTGGAAGGACACAACTAGATCTCCATGTTGGAAAATAGTGGTGAAAGCTTTGTTTAACGCTTAGACCAAGTGCCTAGTGGTTTTCTTAAGTCACAAGTCATTCTTCTTTCTTTCCTACATTGGGACCTCAGCCCATCAGCTGCCGAAACTCGCATTCATGCTTTTCTCACCTTCAAACACGACTATTCCAGTGCTCTGCTGGCCAGCCTTTCACTTCCCTCTGGAAACTTCAACTCATCCAGAACTGTTATCTGTATTCAATGCTGCTCACACATTATCCCTGCCCTCGCTTATCTACTTTTCCTGCTGGACCTACACCACCTCCTCGTAATCTAACCCTTGGAGTCCAGGTATCATTCTGGTAAACCTACGCTGCACTCCCTCCAATCCCAATATATCCTTCCTAAGATGTGGTGCCAAGAACAGCTCACAGTACTCCAGGTGTGGTCTGACCAGGGTTTTGTACAGCTGTACATAATTGCTCTCGAGTCAGTACTAAGAAGGTGCACTCGGTTAATCTCGGAGATGAGGGGATGGACATATGAGGAGAGGTTGGGTAGATTGGGAATCTACTCATTGGAGTTCAGAAGAATGAGAGGCGATCTTATTGAAACATATAAGATTGTGAAGGGGTTGGATCGGGTGGATGCAGGGAGGATGTTCCCGATGATGGGTGAAACTAGAACTAGGGGGCATAACCTTAGAATAAGGGGCTGCTCTTTCAAAACTGAGATGAGTAGGAACTACTTCACTCAGAGGGTGTTAGGTCCATGGAATATGCTGCCCCAAAAAGCTGTAGAAGCTACATCATTAAATAAATTTAAAACAGAAATAGACAGTTTCCTAGAAGTAAAGGGAATTAAGGGTTACGGGGAGCGGGCAGGAATTTGGACATGAGTCTAGGTTCGGATCGGTCATGGCCCTGTGGGTGGCGTTAGCGGGCCCAGGGGCCGTGTAGCCTGATCCTGCTCCTATTTCGTGTGTCCAATTCTGTTAGGTTCAGCAGATGGTTCTGTGATAGTAGATTGGCGGTTAGGATCAGATCAGCCATGATCTTATTGAATTGCGGAGCAGGCTCGAGGCGCCAATTGGCCTACTCCTGCTCCTATTTCTTATGTTCTTATGTAGCACAACTTCTACCCACTTGTACTCCAGTCCTCTAGATATAAAGGTCAGCATTGCATTAACCTTTTTGATTATATTCTATACCTGTCCATAACATTTTAATGGTCTATTTACATGAACCCCCATGTCTCTTTGGGCTTCCACAGTTTCTAGTTTTTTACCATTTGGGAAGTACCCTATTCTATCCTTTTTAGGTAAAAAATGGACAATCTCACACGTGTCTACATTGAAATCTATTTTCCACATCTTTTCCCATTTCCTTCATCTATTAATATCTCTTCGTAATGTTATGCTTCCATCTACAATGCTTACAATGCTGTCTATCTTTCCATCATCAACAAATTTGGAAATGTGTGGCTATCTATCCCATCATCTAATTCTTTAATAAATACGGTAAGTATTTGAGGCCCAACACAGATCCATGTGGGACACCACGAGTACATCCTGCCAATTTGAGTTGCTACCCATTATCCGTACTTGCTGTCTCCTGCCGCTCAGCCAATTTCCTAACCAGGTCAATAATTTGTCTTCAATTCCATGAGTTTCAATCTTAGCTAAATGTATCTTATGATGGACTTTGTCAAATACCTTCTGGAAGTCAATATAAATAGCATCCATAGATATTCCACTAGATGTCCACTACTTTAGTCAGCTCCTCAAACAGTTTCAATCAGGTTCATCAGCCACGAACGACCATTTACAAGCCCATGCCGGCTGTCTCTGATCAGCTCAAAATGCTCACGGTATTCAGTCAATCTATCGTTAATTATATTCTCTAGTAATTTCTTGGCAATAGATACTAGGCTAATTAATCTATAATTCCCTGGTTTCCCTCTCTCACCTTTCTTAAATAGCGGATTGACATGGACAGTTTTCCAATCTAAAGGGGCAATTCCCGAAACTAGAATAAAAATAGAGCATCTGCAATGTTCTTACCTATTTCCTTTGAAGCCCGGCGATTGAATCCATCTTCTTCTGGGAATTTGTCACTCTTTAATGGTATTATGTTCTACTTTACTGTTATTATACTTACATTAATTGTGGTGAGAACCATTACATGATTGAACATTAGTTTTCTTGGGATATTTGGCATGCTGTCCTCTTCTTCTACTGTAAATACAGACGCAAAGTAATTATTCAACTTGTCCACCATTTCTTTACTTTCATTGACAGTATCACCGTTATCAGTTTTGAAGAGGCGAACATTGATCAAGACCACCCACATTTTCCAAATGTAATTGTGAAAAAAATCGTGTGGATTTTGATGTCCCTTGAGGGTTTCTTTTCATATTCGCTCTTTGTAGCTCTTAATGTCTCTTTTGTCACCTTTTGTTGTTCTTTGTAGCTCTCCCAGTTGGCAGCAGCTGTGCAAAGTTTTGCATTTGTGTCTGCTTTTTATTTTAGTTGTATGTTGTCCCTTATCTCTTTACTCGTCCATGTTTTTTTTCTTGCAAGTAGAGCTCTTGTGCCTTAGAGGTATAAATTGGTTGTGTATCACTTTAAATTATTTTTGAATACCTCCCACTGATCTTCTGTCTTTTTACACATTAAAAGATTTGCTAACTTTACTGTGGACAGACTCTATCTCATCATATTGAATTCAGCCTTACCTAAATCTAGAACATTAGTTGCTGTTTCACGTTTCTCCCTTTCAAATATTACATTGAACTCGATCATATTATGATCGCTATTGTATAAATGTTCATGCACTTTTAGGTTGTTAACTAAATGTGGCTCATTATTCATTACTAAATCTAAGATGACGTGCCTCTTTGTTGGTTCTAGGACAGGTTGTTACAGAAAAATATCCTGAATAAATTCAAGAATTTCACTCTCTTTCTGAGATGAGCGATTCTGTTTATCCCAATCTATATGTAAGTTAAAATCCCCCATTAAAACCAAATTGCCTTTGCTACATGCCTATCTAATCACTGTATTTATGCATTCTGCCACTTCACATTTGCTGCCAGTGAGCCTGTAAACAACTCCAATTACAATCGTAAATCCTTTTCTATTTCTTAATTCTAACTATAAGGATACCACTGCCTGCGACCTCTTGTTATTTCCTCTCATCATTGAATTGATTTCATCCTTAATCATTTAGGCTACTCCTCCCCCTTTACCATGCTTCCTATCTTTACGGTATAACTTATAACCTGTTATATTGCATTACCAGTCCTGACCGTCTTGCAGACTGACTCAGAAATTGCTAAAATGTCCTACCTTCCAAGTTAAATTTGCACCTGCAATTCATTCAATTTGTTCCATATACTCTGTGCATTTGTATAACGAATCCTTACTTGGGCCACACACACTAAACTGTATTTCTGCTGTAATGTTTTACTCACAGATTTCTTATTTCTCTCACCTGGTTGAATTACTTAACATATTTTATTTTTCCCATTACCTGTAGTGCCTAATGCACAATGTATTACTATTACACTACTCTCTTCCCTTTCGTTTGTTTTAGAAATATTATTTCTAGTAACTTTTCCAACTGAGCTCTCCCCCACACGCACCCGCATTTATTAATTTAAATTCCTCATGACTGCCCTATTAATCATTTCTGCTAGGATCCTGGTCCCAGGCCGGTTCAGGTGGAGCCTGTCCCAATGGTACATTTCCTTCCTCTCCCAGTACCCGTGCCACTGTCCCATGAAATGGAACACCTTTTTGCCACACTACCCCTTTAGCCACGTGTTCACCTCACTCATCTTCTTATCCCTACGTAAATTTGAACGTGACTAATGTAACAATCCACAGATTATTACCCTTTAGCTCCTGGCTCCTGGTACTCTCCAAACAGGACCTCATGCCTGCTCTTTCCGTGTTGCTGGATCCAACATGGACCACAACGACTGATTACTCCCTCTCCCTCTCGAATATAATTTCCAGCCGGTTTGAGATGTCCCTCACCGTGCCACCAGGTAGGGAACATGCCATGTGGGGCTCTCGAACCTACTTTCCCCATAATTATTGAATCCCCGACACCCACCACATTACTCTCCCCATCCTCCTTCTCCACCTCCCCACTTTGGACAGCTTTCTGCTCTACTGTGCCACTGTCAGCAATCTGGCTGTCCTTCTGACAATCTGTATCATTATTCTCAAGTATTTTGTAGCTGTTGGATAGGATTAGTTTCTGCGGAACCTCTTTCTCTATCTCACCTCGGTTCTCCTTACTCTGTGCACCATCGGTCATACCAAACCCATTCTGATCCTGTACCTCACTACGAGGAGTGACCGAAGTCATGAGCAAACTAGCCACATACTCCTTACCCTCTCGTATTTGTCGGTGTGTCTTTAACTCGCACTCCACCTCAATGACTCTGAGCCGGAGAGATTCGAGATGGAGACATCTACTGCAGAAGTGTTCGCTAGGGACAGACTCGATGTCAACAAAGTCCCACATACTTCAGTCCAGACACACAACCTGCTTTGCCATATCTTAGTCATATCTACTTTTTAGCCTGTTGCAATTTTTTTTACTCACTAACTTGCACTAAAATAGTAGACAATATTTAAATACTTACTTCTTCAAGCTTACATTAAAGAGAGGATTAACACAATTGTAAGGAAGGATATTAGCTCTGATGATGTGGAATCCGTAAGGGTAGAACTGAGAAATACCAAGGGCAGAAAACGTTAGTGGGAGTGGTATACAGACCCCCAAACAGTAATGCAGAGGTTGGGTATGGCATTAAACGGCATATTAGAGACACGTGCAATAAGGGCACAGCAGTTATCATGGGTGACATTAATCTACATATAGATTGGGCTAACCAAATTAGTAACAATACTGTGGATGAGGAATTCCTAGAGTGTATACGGGATGGTTTCCTGACCAATATATCGAGGAACCAACTAGAGATCAAGCCATCTTAGACTGGTTATTATGTAATGAGAAAGGATTAATTAGCAATCTTGTTGTGCGATGCCCCTTGGGGAGGAGCGATCATAATATGATAGAATTCTTCGTTAAGATGGAGAGTGAAGTAGCTGACTCAGACACTAGGGTCCTGAATTTAAATAAAGGAAACTAAATTGGTATGAGGCGCGAGTTGACGAGGGTGGATTGGGGAACGTTACTTCAAGGGTTGACGGTGGATAGGCAATGGCAAACATTTAAAGATCGCATGGATGAACTACAGAATGTGTTCATCCCAGTCTGGCATAAAAATAAAACAAAAAAGATGACTCAACCGTGGCTAACAAGGGAAATTAGGGATAGCATAAGATCCAAGAATAGGACATATAAATTGGCCAGCAAAAGCAGCAAACCTGAGGATTGGGAGCAATTTAGGATTCAGCAAAGGAGGACAAAGGGAATAATTAAGAGGGGGGAAATAGAATATGAGAGTAAGTTTTCAGGGAACATAAAACAGACTGTAAAAGCTTCTATCGATATGTAAAGCGAAAAAGATTGGTGAAGTCAAGCGTAGGGCCCGTGCAGTCAGAATCAGGGGAATTTAAAATGGGGAACAAAGAAATGGCTGACGAATTAAATACCTACTTTGGTTCTGTCTTCACAAAGGAGGACACAAATAAACTCCCAGAGATGTCGGGGAACAAAGGGTCTAATGAGAGGGAGGAATTGAATTAAATCACTATTTGTAGGGAAATAGTGTTAGGGAAATTGATGGGGTTGAAGGCCGATAAATCCCCAGGGCCTAATAATCTACATCCTAGGGTACTTAAGGAAGTGGCCCTAGAAATAGTAGATGCATTGCTGGTCATCTTTCAAAATTCTATAGACTCTGGAACAGTTCCCATGGATTGGAGGGTAACTAATGTAAACCCACTATTTAAAAAAGGTGGGAGAGAGGAAACGGGGAATTATAGACGGGTAAGCCTGACATCAGTAGTGGGCAAAATGCTAGAGTCCATTATAAAAGATGTAATAGCAGAGCACTTGGAAAACTATGACAGGAAAACAAAGTCAACATGGATTTACAAAAGGGAGAGCATGCCTGACTAATCTACTGGAATTTTTTGAGGATGTAACTGGTAGAATAGATAAGGGAGAAACAGTGGATGTGGTGTATTTGGACTTTCAGAAGGCTTTCGATAAGGTCCCGCAGAAGATATTAGCGTGCAAAGTTAAAGCACATGGGATTGGGGGTGAGGTACTGATTTGGTTAGAGAACTGGTTGACAGACAGGAAGCAAAGAGTTGGAATAAACGGGTCTTTTTCCGAGTGGCAGGCAGTGACTAGTGGGGTACCACAGGGATCGGTGCTGGGACGCCAGCTATTCACAATGTATGTTAATGATCTAGACGAGGGAACTAGATGTAATATCTCTAAATTTGCAGACGACACAAAGCTGGGTGGGCGTGTGTGTTGTGAGGAGGATGCAGAGACACTCCAGTATGAATTGGATAGGTTGGGTGATTGGGCAGATGCATGGCAGATGCAGTATAATGTGGATCAATGCGAGGTTATCCACTTTGGTGGCAAAAAGAGGAAGGCAGTAGATTGGGAAAAGGGGAAGTGCAACGAGATCTGGGAGTCATTGTGCACCAGTCGCTGAAGGTAAGCATGCAGGTGCAGCAGGCTGTTAAGAAGGCAAATGGTATGTTGGCCTTCATAGCGAGAGGATTCGAGTACAGGAGCAAGGATATCTTGCTGCAGTTGTACAAGGCCTTGGTGAGACCACACCTTGAGTATTGTGTGCAGTTTTGGTCGCCTTATCTGAGGAACGATGTTCTTCCCATGGAGGGAGTGCAGCGTAGATTTACCAGACTGATACCTGGGATGGCAGGAATGACGTATGAAGAGAAATTGGGTCGATTAGGCTTATATTCGCTAGTGTTTCGAAGAATGAGAGGCGATCTCATTGAAACTTATAAAATTCCAGCAGGACTAGACAGACTAGATGCAGGAAGGATGTTCCCGATGGCGGGGGAATCCAGAACCAGAGGTCACAGTCTAAGGATAACGGGTAAGCCATTTAGGACTGAGATGAGGAGGAATTTCTTCACCCAGAGAGTGCTGAACCTGTGGAATTCTCTACCACAGAAGGCAGTTGAGGCCAATTCATTAAATATATTCAAGAAGGAGATAGATATATTTCTTGAGGCTAAAGGGATCAAGGGCTATGGGGAGAAAGCAGGGACCGGGAACTGAATTTGGATGATCAGCAATGATCTCAATAAATGTCGGATCAGGCTCGAGGAGCCGGAAACCTACTCCTGCTCCTATCTAGTATGCTTCTATGCTTCTATATTGGACATGATAACCAATCCACAGGGGAAAAAATACACAGATAATTGTTGGACTGGATAAAATAATCAGCAGGCATGACAGGAGTAAAATTAGGAAACACTTCTACCAGCAAAGTGTGGTAGAAGTTTGGAACTCTCTTCCACAATAGACAATTGATGGTTGATCAATTGTTAATATTTTATCGGAGATTAATAGCTACTGTTAAACAGAGGTATTTAGCTATATGAGCCAAAGGCAGGTATATGGAGTTAGGTCGATATCAGCCATGATGTCATTGAATGGCGGAACAGGCTAGAGGGGTTTAATGGGCTACTCCTGTTCCCATGTTTCTTTGTTCCTACATAACACACAAGGGAATAATTTCATTGTTAGGTGCTAATCGACATGCTAACCAACATACAGTGGAGTAAAGTGTCGTAAGAATCAGCCTTACGCGTGGTGAACTTAAAGTAAGCTTTAATCAACTAAAAAGGTGCCACATACAAAAGAGGTCTTACTCTATGCCTCTCCAGGATCCAACTGATCAGTCCAGTATTTATCCTGGACTAATCACAGGAAGTGATGCAATAAAGTTCGAGTCACAGGAAGCTGTATTGTGTTACCACATTCACCCCGCCCCCCCCAAATAGATTAGGAGGCCGGGATGCTCCCTCCATTTCGTAGCCGCTGGACGAGGGAGAGCCGCACCCGTTTGGGTTCTCGTAGCGGTAGAGGGCCCCTAGCCTGTTTACCTGCCGCGGGCCGTGGACCAGAGTCCGAGTGATCCAGCCCGCTCTGTGAGGGGTCAGGACGATCCTGACTGTCTACTGGTGCCCGAACGGGTGTCGGACAGGGCTGTGGCAGAACCGTTTCGGAGCGTACGGTACGGGGTGGATCGTGGCTGCGCGTGCGAGCCCCGACGGGCTCATAGTCAGTCTGCCCCAGGTCGGCATGCTGGAGTGAGGTACCAGCCGGCGTCAGATCCAGATCGTGATGAGAGGCACCTGGAGAGCCCAGAGATGTGCCTATTACAATATCATCCCCTGGTGTCCCTCTATGTTTCGGCGGGCAGGGAGCCAGATCCCGCAATGACACGGTAGATTCCCGACCATCAGGATACCGAATATAGGCGTAGGTAGGGTTGACGTCAGTGAGATCAACCTCATCTACCAGGGGGTAATTCTTAGACGCCCGGACATATCTTCGGAGTAGCACTGGTCCCGGTGCAATCAGCCACGACGGGAGAGATATCCCATAGGATGAGCGACGCTGAAATCGGAAGAACCATTCATGAGGCGTCGTATTTGTGGCGGTCGAAAGGAGGGACCGTGTGGTGTGTAATGCGTCTGGAAGTACTGCTTCCCATTGCTGGTTGGGTAGGCCCCGAGATCTCAAAGCCAGACGTACCGCATTCCAGATGATAGCGTTATAATGCTCGACTTGCCCATTCCCGACCGGATGATAAGGCGTCGTTTTGCTGGCAGCAATACCCCGTTCCGAGTGATAGGCCTTGAGTTCTCCTGACATAAAAGAAGGGCCCCGATCCGAATGAACATAGGATGCCATGCCACAGAAAGCAAATACCTGCTCAAGGCAGCTGATAACCGTGGTCGTCAGCATATTGGGGCAGGGAAAGGCAAACGGAAAACGGGAATACTCATCGACCATGGTCAATAGATAAGTGTTGCGAGTTGAAGAGGGCAACGGCCCCTTAAAATCGATGCTAAGCCGTTGAATTGGCTGGGTCGCATGTATGAGTATACCACCCGAGGGGCGGAAAAACTGAGGTTTCAATTCCGCACAGACTCTGCAGTCCAATCACATCTTCTTTACATCCCCGGTAGAGAATGGGAGATTTCGGGACCGCACGAAGTGCAGCATGCGAGTAACGCCCGGATGACACAACCCATCATGGATGTCTACGAGCGTAGAGGGTGACATGGCGGAGCAGAATGCTCGTGTGAGGGTATCCGGAGCCACATTCTCCTTGCCAGGTCGATAGTGGATGGTGTAACCAAAAGAGGCCAATTCCAGCCGCCAAAGCTGGATTTTATTATTTTTAATTTTGGTCCGTTTTCGATTATCGAGCATGAAGGCGACTGATCGCTGGTCCGTGATTAAGGTAAAGTGCTGGCGAGCTAGGAAATGACTCCACTTCCGTACTGCCTCTATGATGGCTGCAGCTTCTTTCTCGACTGGAGGATAATGTAGCTCAGCCCCTTGAAAAGTCCTGGACAAAAATGCCACCGGATGACCTTCCTGATTCAGAGTGGCCGAGATCGCCACCTCCGAGGCATCACACTCAACAACAAAAGGAAGACTCTCATCGATGGAGTGAAGAGCCGCTTTCTCCAACTGTTTTTTCAGGAGGTTAAAGGCTGCAACAGCCGCTGTGTCTAGTGGGAATGTGCTGGCCTTCAGTAGAGGTTGGATTCGGTCCGAGAAGTTAGGAATCCATTTAGCATAGTATGCAAACAGGCCGAGGGCAAGGAGGCCGGCTTCTTAGGTGGTGGGAGTTCTTGGAGTGGGCGAAGCCTTTCAGGGTCAGGTTTAATGATGCCATTGCCCACACAATAGCCAAGGATGTTGATGGTTGGTTGTGACTCAATGGATTTAGCCGCATTTAATGTCAAATTACGGTGCTGGAGTGCATCCCAAAATCGTTGGAGATTGGCGTCATGTTCCCGCTGATTGCGACCTGCGACAGTAATATTGTCCAGATAAGGAAACGTATCCTTCAAGTCTTCCTGTTTGACCAGGTCATCCATTGCTCGCTGGAAGACAGCCACTCCATTAGTGACCCCAAAGGGGAGGCGACGAAATTGATACAGCCGTCCATTGGCTTCAAAGGCCGTATACTGCTTGTCTGAGACCTTCAAGGGTACCTGATGATAGGCACTTTTCAGATCATATGTTGAGAACACCGTGTACTCAGCCAGTTTATTAACCATATCATCGATGCGTGGCAATGGGTATGCGTCCAAGTCCGTATATTGATTGATGGTCTGTGAATAGTCAATGCACAGCCGTTTCTTGTGAGGTTGTAGAGGGTTCTTAACAATAACGACCTGGGCGCGCCATGGCGACGAACAAGGCTCGATGATATCCTCTGCTAAAAGCTGAGAAATCTCAGCCGCAATAAAAGACTGGTCTTCCTGACTGAAACTTCGTGACTTTGTTATAATCGGTTTGCATCGAGGAGGGATACTGGTAAACAGTGAGGGTTCATCCAGTGAAGCTGCTGACAATGCACAGAACGGTAATCGAGGTCATATATTAGAAATAGTGAGTTCAGGTTTGGATCCGCCGAACTCAATGGTGAGCTTCTTATGCTGCTTTTGAAAATCCAGCCCTAAGATAAGATCACTACATAAGTCATTGAGCACCGAAAGCCGGGTGGAGGGATACCTGTGACCATTAAGTGTTATTTCAACCATACAAAAGCCAGAAATTCTGGTATTAAGTGATGACTGAGCCATCGCAATTGCCTGGTCCGATGGGAAAACATGTAGCTTTAACTCTGCAACAATCTGTTCCCTAATGAAACTATCAGTGCTACCTGAGTCAATTAAGGCATCTAAAGTATGTCCATTA
Organism: Squalus acanthias; assembly: GCA_030390025.1. Taxonomy (NCBI): domain Eukaryota; kingdom Metazoa; phylum Chordata; class Chondrichthyes; order Squaliformes; family Squalidae; genus Squalus; species Squalus acanthias. The sequence continues at coordinate 67,610,442 of CM059430.1, forward strand.
ATTGATGCTTTTGTAGCTGCATGGAATAGGTTCTGAGGACAAGCAGCTGTAATTGGTGTCATTGCACAAAGAGTGGCTGAAACTCTAGTTGTGTTTCTTCGAGAGGAAACCCAAGAGGAAGCACGATAGATTTTAGCCGGAACATCTTGATAGGCCCTTACCGGGGCAGTTCGGTAGGACTTAGCTTGATAAGCCCTCGTAGAGTCTCTTGCTAGGCAAACCTTTGCAAAATGACCCTTTTTGTTGCAATGACTGCAAAACGCATTGCGAGCAGGGCAGAATTTCCGAGAGTGAAACTCATCACCACAAAAGAAGCATTTCTTAGATTGCCAAGAGGCTGCCACAGTGGGGTCATCATCCTCTTCATCAGTGAAGTCATCAGATTGATCGTCAGGGATAAAGACCTCCCTAATAGAGTTCCCCTGTGGCCTCTTAAATTGCCTGACTGTAGTTAAGGCAGTAGACCGAGGTCTGGGCACTGTATAAAGGTCTGCATTTCTTTTTGCCAGATCTAGAGAGCAAGCCATATCATAAGCTCTCTGAAGCTCAAGTGTCTTACTTTCCAGTAGATGCTGGCGTATAAATGGGGAGGCAAGCCCGTAGATGAAAGCATCACGGATCATTTCTTCACGGTACAGCTCAGCTGAGGCCGCCTGAAAGTTACAGTCCATACTAAGTCTGCGAAGCTCTTGGAGGAATTTATCAATGGATTCCTCCGGCCCTTGTTGGGCTGTAGCTAGTAGATGTCTGGCATAGACCTCATTCGGTGTCTTAGTATATAGTCTCTTAAGCGTCCGAATTGCCTCCTCGTAACTGCCCCATTCCTCAACATACTGAAATACATTCGGTGTGACACAGTTGATGAGTATCCGCAACTTTGAGTCATCATCAGCCTTACAATATTCAAGAAAATTGTCAAACGTGCGATACCAGTGTTTCCACACCTTACCGGCTGCTGGGGTGTTTGGGTCCAAGTCAAGACGTGATGGTTTAAGGATGTTTTCAATGATGGGTGATTCCCTGGATCCTTACTTCCGAGTTCGTCCAAAAAGTTTGAGTGCGAAGTTTTTCAAAGTTGATTAAATTGTCGTAAGAATGAGCCTTACGCGTGGTGAACTTAAAGTAAGCTTTAATCAGCTAAAAAGGTGCTACATACAAAAGAGGTCTTACTCTATGCCACTCCAGGATCCAACTGATCAGTCCAGTATTTATCCTGGACTAATCACAGGAAGTGATGCAATAAAGTTCGAGTCACAGGAAGCTGTATTGTGTTACCACATAAAGTTCCCGTTAATTATTTAATTGTACATGATAATCAAAACACAGCCTAATAACGTGGTAATAAATTGTCAAATTGAACGTAACAAGCATTAAACAAGGGAATAATGTTTTACCTAATTGTTAAATTCAGTATGCTAACCAATACACAGGGCAATAACGTTACAATTTATTGTTAAATTTTATGTGATAACCAATACAGAGTTTGATGACGTTACAGTTAATTTTTAATATGGGCTTGATAACCAAATGGAATGGGAATAAAGTCACTTTTAATTGTTAATTTGGATGATGACCACTGCATAGGGGAATAAAACTACGTTTACATGTATCTCTACTAATGATAACCCATACACAGGGTAATGACATTACAGTTAATGATTGGATTTCATTGGTAACCACGACAGTGGGAAGTAACGTTAGAGATAGAATTTGTAATGTACATGTTAACTAATAAACTGGTAATAAATTTACAGTGAATTGTTTAATTGGACATTATATCCAATACACAGTGAAATAAAATCATAACTAATTTTTGTTTTGGAATGGCAAACATTATACAATGGAATAATGTCACGATTGGTTTGCTAACTTAAACATGGAAAACAATATTGTGTGGATAAAATTTGCAAACGCACTTTAGGAAGGATGAGAAAGTATTAGAGAGGTTTCAGAAAAGATTTACGAGAACGGTTCCAGGGATGAGGGACTTCAGTTACGTGGATAGACTGGAGATGCTGGGGTTGTTCTCTTTAGAGCAGAGAAGGTTGAGAGCAGATTTGATAGAGGTGTTCAAGTTCATGAGGGGTCCAGACAGAGTAGATAGAGATAAAGGGGTAAAAATTCACTTGGTTGCGCCACCCGTTAGCGCCTTAAGAGGGCGCTAATGGGGCGCAAAGCCGCTAACGCCCGGGCGCAGCGATGTTTGCGCCGCTCGAGAACTTAACTTGAGATTGTGCGGCGGCGCTAAAACTTACCGCTGTGACCACCTGCGCGCGCAGTTTGTGACGTCATTCCATGGTGCAACGCCCTTGGGGCGCCCCGTAGCGGAAATTGAGTGGCGCCCCCTGCCTTACCGCCTGGCGCTTCCAACGACCAGAAGACTGGAACGCTATCAATCGCTGTGGGGCTGGGGGGGGCGCTATTTAAAGGGGGCCTCTTCCTGTCTTTTATTGTTGGTGGCATTTTTGAACTACGCATTCTGAGAGAGAGAGGGAGAGACTTCTGGAGAGATTCAACGTTGTGTGAAGGAGTTTTGGGTACTGAGCAGCACTTTGCAGGTTCATTTTGATTTGCCATTCCTTGTATCGATTTAGCAGAGACCGTGGGAGCTGCACTCTGAGCTCTTTGCCTGGTGCTCTCCATTGTTCTTTCCAGCACATTTGATGTGCAAGTCTCTCCAGGCCGAGATTCAAGGCAGCAATGAACAGGATGTGGATGGAAAGCAAGATTAACCATCCCCTTTAAGAACTGGCCCGTGCCATTGTGTGTGTGTTCCATTGCTGACTGACATTACATGAGCTTCGCCAGCGCTCCGAGTTAGCGCCTCACTGCTCGGCCTTTGCGCCTTAAGAGAGGTGTGCAGCGCCTGCTTTAGCGCTCCACTCACCTCCCGGGGCGGTAAAAGTGAAGTTTCCCGTCAGTGCCGATAATTAGCGCCAGGCGCTAATATTTGCGTCCGGACGATATTTGCGCCCCAAATGGGGCGCGACCTAATTTCTACCCCAAAGTGTTCCCATTGGCGGAAGGGTCGAGAACCAGAGGACACAGATGTAAGGTGATTGGCAGTAGAACCAAAGGCTTTTTTACGCAGCGAGTGGTTAGGATCTGGAATGCAGTGCCTTAATGGGTGGTGAGGGCAGATTCAATCGTGTCTTTCGAAAGAGAATTGGATAAGTACCTGAAGGAAAAAAATGCAGGGCTACGGGAAAAGTGCGGGGGAATAAGACTAGCTGAAGTGCACATGCAAAGAGCTGGCACGGGCTAGACGGGCCGAATGGCCTACTTCTATGCTGTAAACAGTCTATGATTCTATGGTTCTATGATTGTTCAACTGAGTTATTAAAATATACATAGATGAAGAAGGTTAACTTAATTATTACATTTGACATGAGAAACAATACACAGGGAATTGAAGTTACAGATAATTGTTTTAAAGGACATGATAACCGAAACACAAACGATTAATGTTACATTTGATGTTTACATTGGATATGATATCCAATAGCAGGCGAATACAGCTACGGTGAATTGTTAATATATTAATGCTAACCATTACACAGCATAACAAAATTACAGTTAATTGTTAAATTGAACACGATAACCAATTCAGAGGCGAATCGTGTCACGGTTGCTTGTTAAGGTAAATCTGTTACCCAATACACAGTGTTGAATTAGACATGATATCCAATAAACAGTGAAATAAAGCAACAATTAATTGTTCATTATTACGTGATTGCCAATACACAGGGGAATAAATTTGGAGCTAATTGTTGAATTAGACATAATATATAATAAACAGTGAAATAAAGCCACAGTTAATTGTTCAATTATACGTGATTGCCAATACACAGGGGAATAAAATTACAGTTAATTATTTAATTGGACATGATAACCATTACGTAAAGGAAAACAACCATTGTTAATTGTTGTTGTTAAAACGATAACCAATGCTCAGCGGGTGGAATTAAATGAATTTATACAAAAAGGGAGGGAGTCAGAAAGCAGGAAACTACAGGCGAGTTAGCTTAACATCTGTCATAGGGAATATGTTGGAAGTTATTATTAAATACGTTATAGCAGGTCATTTAGAAAAGTTCAAAGTAATCAGGCAGAGTCAACATGGTTTACTGCAAGGTAAATCATGTTTAACCATTTTATTTGAGTTCTTTGAGGAAGTAAAATGTGCTGTAGATAAAGGGAATCCAGTGGATGTACTGTACTTAGATTTGCAGAAGGCATTTGAAAAGGTGCCACATCAAAGGTTATTGCGGAATATAAACGCTCATGGTGTAGGTGGTAACATATTGGCATGGATAGAAGATTGGCTAGCTAACAGGAAAGAGAGATTAGGAATAAATGGGACATTTTCTGATTAGCAAGATGTAACGAGTGGTGTGCCACAGGGAAATTAGGGATAGCATAAGATCCAAGGAGAGGACATATAAATTGGCCAGAAAAAGCGTTAACGCTGAGCATTGGGACCAGTTTAGGATTCAACAAAGGAGGACAAAGGGATTAATTAAGAAGGGGAAAATAGAATATGAAAGTAAGCTTGCAGGGTACATAATAACTGACTGTAAGAGTTTTTATAGATATGTGAAGAGAAAAAGATTAGTGAAATCAAGTGTAGGTCCCTTGCAGTCAGAAGCGAGGGAAGTTATAATGGGGAACAAAGAAATGGCAGACCAATTAAATGCATATTTTGGTTCTGTCTTCACAAAGGAGGACACAAATAACCTCCCAGAGATGTTGGAGAACATACGGTCTGATGAAAGGGAGGAACTGATAGAAATCAGTATTTGCATGGAAATGGTGTTAGGGAAATTGACGGGATTGAAGGCCGATAAATCCCCAGGGCCTGATAATCTACATCCTAGGGTACTTAAGCAAGTGGCCCTAGAAATAGTGGATGCATTGCTGATCATCTTACAACATTCGATGGAATCTGGAACTGTACCCATGGATTGGAGCGTAGCTACTGTTACCCCACTATTCAAAAAGTGTGGTAGAGAGAAAGAAGGGAATTACAGACCGGTAAGCCTGACATCGGTACTGGGGAAAATGCTAGAGTCCATTATAAAGGATGTAATAGCTGAGCATTTGAAAAACAGTGACAGGATCGGACAAAGTCAACATGGATTTATGCTTGACTAATCCATTGGAATTTTTTGAGGATGTAACTGGGAAAATAGATAAGGGAGAACCAGTGGATGTGATGTATTTGGACTTTCAAAAGCTTTCGATAAGGTCCCGCATAAGAGATTAGCATGTAAAGTTAAGGCACATGGGATTGGGGGCAAGGTATTGACTTGGATAGAGAACTGGTTGGTGGACAGATAGCAAAGAGTAGGAATTAATGGGTCTTTTTTCCGAGTGGCAAGCAGTGACTAGTGGGGCACAGCAGGGATCGGTCCTTGGACCCCAGCTATGCACAATATACATTAATGATCTAGATAAGGGAGCTAAATGTAATATCTCCAAATTTGCAGATGACACAAAGTTGGATGGGAGTGTGTGCTGCAGAGGAGGATACCGAGAAACTCCAGGATGATTTGCACAGGTTGGGTGAGTGGGCAGACGAGTGGCAGATGCAATATAACGTGGATAAATGCGAGGTTATCCACTTTGGTGTCAAAAACCGAAAGGCAGACTATTATCTGAATGGCAATAGATTGGGAGAAGGGGAAGTGCATAAACATAGAAACATAGAAGATAGGAGCAGGAGTAGGCCAGTCGGCCCCTCGAGCATGCTCCGCCATTCGATGAGATCATGGCTGATCATCTAAACTCAGTACCCTGTACCTGCCTTCTCCCCATATCCCTTGATACCTTTAGCTTTAAGAAATATATCTAACTCATCCTTGAATATATTTAATGACTTCGCCTCAACTACATTCTGTGGTAGAGAATTCCACAGGTTCACCACTCTCTGGGTGAAGAAATTCTTCCTCATTTCTGTCCTAAATGGTTTACCCGTTAGCCGTAGATTATGACCCCTGGTTCTGGACTCTCCGACCATCGGGAACATTCATCCTGTATCTAGTTTGTCCAGACCTGTCAGAATGTTATATGTTTCGATGAGATCCCCTCTCATTCTTCTATACTCCAGTGAGTATAAGCCCAATCGACCCAATCTCTCCTCATATGTCATTCCTGCCATCCCAGGTATCAGCCTTGTGAATCTTCGCTGAACCACTTCCATGGCAAGAACATCCTTCCTCAGATAAGGCGACCAAAACTGCACACAGTACTCAAGGTGTTGTTTCACCAAAGCCCTGTACAACTGCAGCAGGACATCCCTGTTCCTATACTCAAACCCTTTCGCTATGAAGGCCAACATACCATTTGCCTTCTTCACCGCCTGCTGCACCTGCATGCTTACTTTCAGCGACTGGTGCACAAGGACACCCAGGTCTCGTTTCACTTCCCCTTCTCCCAATCTATTGCCATTCAGATAATAGTCTGCCTTTCTGTTTTTGACACCAAAGTGGATAACCTCGCACTTATCCACGTTATAATGCATCTGCCACGCTTCTGCCCACTCACCCAACCTGTCCAGATCATCCTGGAGTTTCTCGCTATCCTCCTCGCTGCACACATTCCCACCCAGCTTTGTGTCATCTGCAAACTTGGAGATATTACATTTAATTCCCTTATCTAGATCATTAATGTATATTGTGAATAGCTGGGGTCCAAGGACCGATCCCTGTGTTACCCCAATAGTCACTGCTTGCCACTCGGAAAAAGACCCATTTATTCCTACTCTCTGCTTTCTGTCCGCCAACCAGTTCTCTATCCAAGTCAATACTTTGCCCCCAATCCCATGTGCCTTAACTTTACCCGCTAATCTCTTATGCGGGACCTTATCGAAAGCCTTTTGAAAGTTCAAATACACCACATCTACTGCTTCTCCCTTATCTATTTTCCCAGTTACATCCTCAAAAAATTCCAGTAGATTAGTCAAGCACGATTTACCTTTTGTAAATCCATGTTGACTTTGTCCGATCCTGTCACTGTTTTTCAAATGCTCAGCTATTACATCCTTTATAATGGACTCTAGCATTTTTCCCAATACCGATGCCAGGCTTACTGGTCTGTTATTCCCCGCTTTCTCTCTACCACCCTTTTTGAATAGTGGAGTAACATTAGCTACCCTCCAATCCATGGGTACAGTTCCAGATTCCATCGAATGTTGGAAGATGATCAGCAATGCATCTACTATTTCTAGGGCCACTTCCCTAAGTACCCTAGGATGTAGATTATCAGGCCCTAGGGATTTATCGGCCTTCAATGCCGTCAATTTCCCTAACACCATTTCCCTGTAAATACTGATTTCTTTCAGTTCCTCCCTTTCTTCAGACCGTATGTTCTCCAACATCTCTGGGAGGTTATTTGTGTCCTCCTTTGTGAAGACAGAACCAAAATATGTATTTAATTGGGCTGCCATTTCTTTGTACCCCATTATAACTTCCCCCGCTTCTGACTGCAAGGGACCTACACTTGATTTCACTAATCTTTTTCTCTTCACATATCTATAAAAGCTCTTACAGTCAGTTTTTATGTTCCCAGCAAGCTTACTTTCATATTCTATTTTCCCCTTCTTAATTAATCCCTTTGTCCTCCTTTGTTGAATCCTAAACTGCTCCCAATCCTCAGGGCTACCGCTTTTTCTGGCCAATTTATATGCCCTCTCCTTGGATCTTATGCTATCCCTAATTTCCCTTGTTAGCCACAGTTGAGTCACCCTTTTTGGTTTATTCTTATGCCACACTGGGATGTACAAATTCTGTAGTTCATCCATGCAGTCTTTGAATGTTTGCCATTGCCTACCCACCGTCGACCCCTTGACTGACATTCCCCAATCAATCCTACCCAATTCGCGCCTCATACTATCATAGTTTCCTTTATTTAAATTCAGGACCCTAGTCTCTGATTCAACTACTTCACTCTCCATCCTAATGAAGAATTCTATCATATTATGATCACTCTGACCCAAGGGGCCTCGTACAACAAGATTGCTAATTAATCCTTTCTCGTTGCATAATACCCAGTCTAAGATGGCCTGATCTCTGGTTGGTTCCTCGACATATTGTTCCAGAAAACCATCTCGTAAACATTCTAGGAATTCCTCCTCCACAGTATTTTTACTAATTTGGTTAGCCCAATCTATATGTAAATTAAAGTCACCCATGATGACTGCTGTGCCCTTACTGCATGCTTCTCTAATTTCCCTTTTAATGCCGTCCCCAACCTCCGTATTACTGTTTGGAGGTCTATATACCACTCCACTAACGTTTTCTGCCCCTTGTTATTTCTCAGTTCTACCCATACAGATTCTGCATCATCAGAGCTAATATCCTTCCTTTCAATTGTGTTAATCCCCTCTTTAACCAGCAATGCTACCCCACCTCCCTTTCTTTTTTGCCTATCTTTCCTAAATATTGAATAACCCTGGATGTTGAGTTCCCAGCCTTGGCCACCCTGGAGCCATATTTCTGTAATCCCAATCAAATCGCATTTATTTACCTCTATTTGCGCAGCTAATTCATCCACCTTGTTCCGAATGCTCCTTGCATTAAGACACTTCAGGCTTGTTTTTTTAACGCTCTCAGACCTATATGAATTATTATTTACTGTGACCATGTTTGATTTAAACCGTTGAGTTCTTTGCCTTCTACTTTTGTTTTTCTCCTTCCTGTCTTTAGCTTTTATCCTTATTTCCCTTTCCTCTGTCTCCCTGCTCAGGTTCCCAAACCCCTGCCACTTTAGTTTAAACCCTCCCCAACAGCACTAGCAAACACTTCCCCTAGGACATCGGTCCCGGCCCTGCCCAGGTGCAGACCGTCCTGTTTGTACTGGTCCCACCTCCCCCAGAACCGGTTCCAATGTCCAAGGAATTTGAATCCCTCCCCCTTGCACCATTTCTCTAGCCACGTATTCATTTGAAATATCCTCCTATTTCTACTCTGACTAGCACGTGGCACTGGTAGCAATCCTGAGATTACTACCTTTGAGGTCCTCTTTTTTAATTTACCTCCTAACTCCCTATATTCTGCTTTTAGGACCTCATCCCGTTTTTTACCTATATCGTTGATGCCTATGTGCACCACGACAACTGGCTGTTCGCCCTCCCCCTCCAAAGTGTTCTGTAGCCGCTCCGAGACGTCCTTGACCCTTGCACCAGGGAGGCAACACACCATCCTGGAGTCTCGATTGCGGCCGCAGAAAAGCCTATCTATTCCCCTTACAATTGAATCCCATATTACTATAGCTCTTCCACACTTTTTCCTCCCAGCCTGTGCAGCAGAGCCACCCATGGTGACAGGAAGTTGGCTACTGCCGCCGTCCCCTGATCAGTCATCCCCCCCCAACAGCATCCAAAGTGGTATATCTGTTTGAGAGGGGGATGGCCACAGGGGAGCCCTGCACTACCTGCCTGCATCTCTTACTCTGCCTGGTGGTCACCCATTCACTTCCTGCCTGTACATCCTTTACCTGCGGTGTGACCAACTTGCTAAACGTGTTATTCACGACGTTCTCAGCGTCGCGAATGCTCCAATATTCATCCATCCGCAGCTCCAGCGCAGCAATGCGGTCCTTCAGTAGCTGCAGCTGGATACATTTCCCACACACATGGTCGTCAGGGACACATGAAGTGTCCCTGATTTCCCACATATTGCAGGAGGAGCATATCACGGCGCCGAGCTCTGCTGCCATGACATACCCTTTAATTAATTAATCAAAATTAAATTAATTGAATCCCACGAGACCTGGGTGTCCTTGTGCACCAGTCGCTGAAGGTAAGCATGCAGGTGCAGCAGGCGGTGAAGAAGGCAAATGGTATGTTGGCCTTCATAGCGAAAGGGTTTGAGTATAGGAACAGCGATGTCCTGCTGTAGTCGTACAGGGCCTTGGTGAGATCACACCTTGAGTATTGTGTGCAGTTTTGGTCGCCTTATCTGATGAAGGATATTCTTGCCATGGAGGAAGTTCAGCGAAGATTCACAAGGCTGATACCTGGGATGGCAGGAATGACATATGAGGAGAGATTGGGTCGATTGGGCTTATACTCGCTGGATTATAGAAGAATGAGAGGGGATCTCATCGAAACGTATAAAATTCTGACAGGTCTGGACAAACTAGATGCAGGAAGAATGTTCCTGAAGGTCGAAGAGTCCAGAACCAGTGGTCATAATCTAAGGATAGGGGATAAGCCATTTAGGACGGAAATGAGGAGGAATTTCTTCACCCAGAGAGTGGTGAGCCTGTGGAATTCTCTACCACAGAAGGTAGTTGAGGCCAAGTCATTAAATATATTCAAGAATGAGATAGATATATTTCTTAAAACTAAGGGTATCAAGGGATATGGGGAGAAGGCAGGTACAGGGTACTGAGTTTGGATGATCAGCCATGATCTCATCGAATGGCGGAGCAGGCTCGAGGGGCCGAATGGCCTACTCCTGCACATAACTTCTATGTTTCTATGTTCTTTATCAGTGCTGGGACCTCAAATTTTTACAATTTACATAAGTGATTTGGATGAAGGGACGGAAGGTATTGTTGCTAAATTTGCTGATGACACAAAAATAGGTAGAATAGTAAATTGTGAAGAGGACATAAGGAGTCTACACAGGGATATAGATAAGTTAAGTGAGTGGGCAAAGATCTGGAAAATGGAGTATAATGTGGAAAAATGTGAAGTTGTCCATTTTGGCACGAAGATTAAAAAAGAAGCATATTGTCTAATTGGTGAGAGATGGCAGAGCTCTGAGATGCAGAGGGATCTGGGTGTCCTAGTGCATGAATCGGAAAAGGTTACTATGCAGTTACAGCAAGTAATTAGGAAAGCTCATAGAATGTTATCGTTTATTGCAAGGGGAATTGAATACACAAGTAGGGAGGTTATGCTTCAGTTATAGAGGGCATTGTTGTAAGATTCTCAAAATTTACAGATCCCGAAAACTCGGAGAAAAACCCTAAAGAAAAGGACTTTTGGAGTCTTTTCTAACCACTTCAGGGTGATGCAATGTATTGGGCCTAACTGAGGGAGATTCAAGGTGAAAAATCAAGATTTGGTATTTTAAAAAGGCATGTTTGGGCTTGTAATGTAAAAGTCTGCAACAGGAGTTGGGTACAAACTCTGTAATAGACGGTTCGAGTATTGGAGTTAATCAAACTGTTTAACGTCACTCAGCCCCTATCAGACAATTTACATTCTAACAATAGACCAACGGAAGAGCAGTCCCCACCCAAATTGCAGGACCCATCCAAAACATGCATAAACCAAATCACCTAGCCCTACTCCATAGAAATCTCAGGCACAGTCAGGAAACTCGAAACCTGAGCACAATGAACGCAATCAAGTAAGAGCTCAACAGCTCATGGGAACCTCCCGAAACCACTTCACACATTCATAAACAAGTTACTGTTAACGAGCCCGCCAAAATTTTACAATAAAGCGGGACTGATTTAGCGCACAGACTAGGAGGCCCCAATTAGTATAATTGAGGGCCTGTTTTCTCAAGAAGGGTGTTCAACGGTTCAGCAGTTACACAGAAGTTCACCGAGTTCTCTACAAGCTCTGCAGTTCTCAGGAGTTCATCCAGTTCGAAGAAGTTCACCATTCTCGAAGCGGATCAACACCAAGAAGAGACCAGAGCAACAGTTCCAGTGACCATCAGACACCTCGCGGCAACAAGGGCCTTACGAAACAACCAACTGAATATTACCATCAACCAACCGGGTAATATTGGGCCACCGCGACCAAAGAAAACCAACTCGGGAGAAAACCGAAGTTTCGCCAGTTTTCCACAATGCAATCTATTCCTGTCTTACCCCTGGGTAAGAGTTTTACTTAAAAGACTCTAAACCCTATCTCTAACAGAAAAAAAGTGGGTACTCACCTGATAAATCCAAAACGCACCCTACCACATCAGCGGACTCACGAAGACTGACCAGATACGCAGTCGAACTCCTCTACCAAGTCCGGGGTACGGCAGGCACCAACCTACACACCCAGTGAACCCCGAAACCGTGAACCAGCTCAACTGTCAAAGATTCGTTTGGTGAGCATTATCCCTGGTCCTCTAGAGCCCAACTAAGCTAGTAAAGTGGGATTGGGAGGGGTGAAGTATTTTCCTACTGTAATTTCCCTCGTGCGTATCGAAGTGTTCCCCATTTTAGTATAGTGTTCAGATTATTGTGTTTTATTTTCTCTCTTGAATAAAGATCAAAGTTTCTTGCACCAAAACCAGTTATCTGCTGCACTTTTTGTCACAACCCCCAAATAAGTCCAAGGTCTAGAACCAAGGGGGTGGAAGTGATTCGAACTGCTCATAAGTCACTGGTGAAGCTGACACACACCGCCACCGCTACATAATGGCGACCGCGGCAGAACCTTGGCAAAAGGGATGTGATGCAGTGTACACTGTTTTTGAGGAAAGAACCAAGATCGAAGAGAAGATTTCCTCTTATGTGTTCGAAAAAGTAAATATAACAAAGAAATGGGTGCTCAGCCTGTTGCACGCTGAGCGTCCAATGGACGCTGCAGCCAAGTGGACTGAAAGCAAGGACCACAAGAAATCTGTGGAGAATGCCTTCTGGTTGGTATGCTCCCAGCGACAGATCCAGCTTTTAGACAGATGCGTTGAGGCACTGGCAGAAGAGCTGCGGGAATCAGCTCAACTGTCTCACGCAAGGGCTCTAGCAGCGGAAAGGTTATTTGCAGAACTATCCGCCCAGAATCAGGAAAAAATGCAGATAGTAGAGAAACATAGAAACAGACAGGAATATTTTGGGTGTCAGGTCAGCGAAGCTAAAACCAGTGAACTGGTGTTACGGAAAGAGCACACCCGCCTTGAAAAGCAATGAAGACAGCAGGAGGTGAGGTTGAGAGACGTCCAGGCAGCTTACAAGATAGCAAGCACTAGGGGGTATGAGGCGGGAGATTAAGGCCCCTGCCAGAAATACATCGAGAGTTTGAACCTTGCTCTGTCCCGGGCCAAAGGCATGGTATGCCTGATAAGCCCGGGTGCGGCCCGGGTGGACCTGGATGTGCAAGGGGAAACTTTTTGGATGACACCTGTGGCGCCGGGGAACGACCCGGTTGGGCAGCAGGAGGAATGGACGATTTCTGAGGCCGGCAGGGAGTCCACCACGACCACCACCTGTGGCACCGGGTTTTAACTTGGTTTGGCAGCGGGGAGGGTTGGGTGAACCAATGCAGGAAAAGTTGGAGCCGGGGCCATTGTGCCCGGTCCGGCAGCAAAAGTTTGGCCCGCCTGTCGGTGGTGGGGGTCAAGGACCCCTTGAAAGCCAATTCCTGACTCCCCATGTCACCCAACACCTTAGAGCTATGATAAGCCACCTAACTAAGCTCAACCAAAAGGGGGACCCCACGGTCCACTTCATGGAAAAAGCCCAGGCAGCGGGCATCAACGACTGCGATGACTCCGAGATGGCAAAAATTCTCCTTTTCTCGCTGGATGGCAAACTCTAGCAGTCCGTCTCTGCGGAGAGTAAAAAAGAGCAGGGTGGATACGCTGCTATCCGACAGGAAGTTCTGGAGGCCATGGGTATGAATGATGGTAGTCACTTCTCCCGGGTGGAGAGGACAACACAGCTAGCAGGGGAGATCCCACAGGCTTTTGCAGACCGACTGTGGCCTGTGTACAAGATTGCCTGCAATGGGGTTCTCGAGCGGGCTCGCCTGAATCAGGACGAGCTGACCAACTGGCTCCGAAGCCTGGTGGCAAACTGCTTACCACGGATCAGAGCCAAGGCTGAGCTGTGGCTTGACCCGAAAGACCCCCGGGTCACCGAGGAGACAGTGGTCAGACAACTGACCCTGGCTTACTGGAACGGTAGAGGGACAGAGGAGCACCCACCAAAAGGAAAAGTACATGAAATGAAACCTAGTAATAAGAAAGAGTGGCACCAGGAAGGGGGTAACCCTTCCGACACGAAGCGTAACTGCTTCGTTTGCGGGAAGAATGGACACTGGAGAAGGGACTGTAGGAATCCCTGGAAGGATAACATGGGAAAGAACTCCCCAGCTCCTGCCCCAAGAACCGAAACACCGACTCTCCCCCCACATTAGGCTCAGTCTTAGCTGCGATCCGAGCTTTATTAAATGGCCCTGGGAAGGTAGCCAACGCCACTGGTGCTTTAACCCCGTGTGCCCCACTCAACACAGACCTATGACTAGAACCAGCGCAGCCTGTCTACCTGTGTCCCCTGGAATACGATGCATGAAAGAGACCTTATCTTAAGATGGAGGTGGAGAAGGTGAAAGGGACTTATCTGTTAGCTACTGGAGCATCGAGCACCATCGTCTATTCAGCTAACCCCGCCGCCTCACCTCTGTCTAATGGGGTCCCGTATAGTTAGTGTGGTTTACAGGTAACGAGCAGGCTGGCTCGTTCTCCATCACGCTGTCCATTCATTTAGGAGCACTCCACACCAAGTGGACCTGGGTCTTAATGAAATGGGAGCAGGAAGGGAAGAGGATCCTAGGAGCCGATTTTATCATAGGCCACAGGATTCTAGTGGATCTTAGGAACCACTGTCTGTGGGGAGCATGTACCGGCAAAGAAAGTGAAGTGGCAGTCATCCCAAAGAAACAGGGCAAGGGGACCTTGTGCACCCTGAAACCAAAGGAGGGTAATGACTTCGAACAAATAGTCAGCGACATTCTGGTGGAATTCCAGGCATTTGTGCGAGAACACCTCGCCGCATTTGCCACTCACAAGCACGATTGTGGGAGACTAAACGGGGTCGAGGTTAGTGTGAGTGGGGATGCCATGACCTACCACAGAAACAATACAATTTCCCCAGGGAGGCTGAGGCAGACATGGAAACGGCCATGGCTTCTTTAGTAAAACAGGAGGTATTGAGACCGATAGCCACCCACGTAAACTCTCCACTGTGGCTGGTTAGAAAGCCGGACAACTCCTGGAGTGCCACAGTGGATTATCGGGTACTCAACCGTAACATCCCCGCCTGTGCACCCACGGTTGCAGCCTTCGCCGACCTCATTGGAAGTATCCCAGCATCTGCGATCACCTTCACAGTGCTGTTTATTTCCAATGGGTTTTGGTCCATCTCTTTACAGAGAGAGGACCAGTACAAGTTCGCCTTCACTTATAAAGGCCAACAATACACCTGGAACTGCCTACCTCAGGGCATTCACAACAGCCCTAGCATTTTCCACCAATGCATGGCTAATTTTTGAAGGGCTTCAGCCGGCCCGGCAGTTGGTACAATATGTGGATGACCTGCTCCTATTCACCGATGAGGGAGAGCAACACGGTCCACTACTGGCTGAACTGCTGTAGCTGCTCAGGCAAGAAGGCTTCAAAGTAAACCCAAAGAAGGTACAGATCGGCCAACAGGAAGTAACATTCCTAGGGTTGACTGTACGCGCTGGGGAAAGGGCCATCGATAAAGCTAGGAGGGAAGCAGTGCAGGAGTTACCGGCCCCCAACACTGTTACAGGAGTGAGATCCTTTCTAGGGCTAACCGGGTACTGCAGAGATTTCATTGAAGATTATGCAGCCACAGCAGCCGCTCTGCTCCGACTCCTACAAAAGGGTGTGGAGTGGGTATGGGACGAGGGTTGTGAGGCAGCATTTGTAAAATTAAAGAAAGATCTGCAGACCGTGCCTGCTCTAGGGGCTATTGATGGGGGAAATGAGTTTTTCCTGGAGGTGGCACCCAGCGGGGACAGTCTGATGCCGTGCTGCTCCAAGAGCTGCATGACCAGCTGAGACCGGTGGTTTACTCCTCCAGGATACTCACCGATGTGGAGAAGAGCTATTTGAAATGTGAGAGGCAGCTCCTCGCCACTCACTGGGCTGTGAAAAGATCTTTGATCTTCAAAGGCACATCTCCCATCACCCTCCTCACCCATCACACGCTAACCAAGATGTTCCTTGATTGGAGAATCAAAGACGAGACAGTGAGCAGTGCCCGCATTGCTCGCTGGACCCTACTTCTCTCCCAGATGGAACTAAAGGTGAAAGGTCTCTGCGAGCCGAAGCTCGCAGCCATCATGATTTACCCAGGGACTGCCCACCGGTGTTCCATTGAAGAGGTATGGGAAGTCAACATAGGTTTTCGGGTCGGGATACACCCCACAGGCCACGAAATCTATGTGGAAGGTTCGAGCACAGTATCTGCTGGCGAGCGACTTAACGGGTGTGGAGTTTATGTCCCAGAGGCGGACATTGCCCTGGCAATTAAACTCCCCAGCACCATGAGCGCCCAGCAGGATGAACTGTCCGCGGTAGTGTACGTGGTCACAGACCCCGAGAAATTCCCTACCCCGTACACGATTTGCTCTGACAGTATGTTCACATGCAATTCGTGTACGGAGGACCTGGCCATCTGGTTCCGTTGCGGATCTACCTCCGCTGACAGGAGGCCCCTCACAATTAAGTCTCTGCTGGAGAAAATCATGGCGGCCGTGGGGGAGGAAGGGAAGGTCTATATCTATAAAGTCAAACCCATTCTAAGACATAGCCCAAGTGGGAGGGCAACCGAAAGGCAGACGAGCTGGCCAAACAGGGGGCCAGGGAATGGGGTATTCTGGGATACGTACCAAGCAGGTGCGGTAGCTGCAATCCGGGACAAGGGAGGCACACAGGGGGTAGCTTTGGCCCTGGACTTAAAGCAAGCCCAAGCCCAGGATACCGTCCTCAAGACCGTCCTGAATGTGCTTACAAAAGCGGAAAAGGTAGAGGGCCCGTACGGCCCAGCAGCCATCACCGTGAAGGAAGGCATGCTGTTCAGGGTGGAGCAGTGGGTAGTGCCGCAGTAGCATCAAAGGGTATTCCTCCAACTGGCCCACGAGGGTCCAGGAGCGGGGCATCCCGGACCTGAGACCACCTGACAACGGGTGAAACAGACAGGATGGTGAGCAGGACTCAGGGAAGATATCCGCGAGTTTTGTGCCGGCTGTTTCGTGTGTGCTGCTAACAACCCTGACCCCCAGAAAAGGAAGGTATCTATGGGACACATCAGGAGGGTAGAGGGACCATGGCAGTCGATCCAGGTCGATTACATCGGGCCCCTACCCACCGCCCAGGGAGGCTACAAGTACTGCCTTGTCCTGGTAGATGTGTTCGCAAAGTGGGTGGAAGCGTGTCCATGCCGTACTGCTACCACATTGGGTACGGCTAGGACCCTGGTCAGGAATGTGTTCTCACGATGGGGACTACCGCAGTATGTGGAGTCCGACCAAGGGAGTCATTTTACCGGGCAGGTCATGCAAGAGACCCTCAGGTTACTCGGCATTGAAGGGAAATGCAACGTCGCCTACAACCTGCAGTCATCGGGTCCTGTGGAACGTTTAAAACTGTACCATTAAAGAAAGGCTGTGGAAGGAGACAGGAGACTCACCCAAGAAGTGGGTAGAAGTCTTACCGTTGGTCCTAATGCGGATCCGAGCCAGCCAGTCAAAAAGCACGGGGCATTCCCCACACGAGCTCATGAGTGGTAGAGTTAAGCGGGCCCCCACCCATGTGCTAGCCCCGGTGCTCACGGAGGGTCAGCTCAGAGAGGTGAACCGGAACAGCTTCGTCAGGAATCTCTTTGAACACCATAAACAGGTTCACTGGCAGGCTGCTAGCAACATGGGAAAACAGCATCGGAGTAATCGACTGCTGCTGGAACCCTGCAAGCACCAGGAGTGGGAGATAGGAGATCAAGTCATGGTTAGGAATTTTGCCCGGGTAGGGAGTTTTGAACCACTGTATATGGGGCCATACAACATTGTTGACAAGGCAAGCCCCATGGTCTACGCCATAAAGATGCCCTGCCGCACGAAGTGGTTCCACATTAACCAGTGTAAACTGTACAAACCCGAGAAAGGGAAACGGCCAGCAAGGGTTAACCACCCTAAAGATAGAGATCCTCAGCCAGCAGCTGTGGCAGACTCACAGACCGCACCAGTGGGGGCAGTAGCTTGTGTCACTTCAGGGGCCATCCCATCAATTATTTGAGACTTGGACGCACCCCCGGTAGCCGGAGCCCTAAGAAGGTCTCCTCGCACACCACAGCCAAAACTACCGTGGTCAGCAAAGCATTAGTTTCAATGGTTCAGCCCCGGAAGGGTCGCAACACGTAAAATAATGCACAAGGTCAGGGATCATTCTTGGAATAGGGATCCGCAGCCTGCAGCCTCCAACGGTGAGGGACTTACAGGAGAGGTAGCGTTGTGCAAAGAGAACGAGAGGGGTCCCCAGCCTGCGGCCTCAGGCTGCGTGGAACCCACA
This sequence comes from Squalus acanthias, assembly GCA_030390025.1. Lineage (NCBI taxonomy): Eukaryota > Metazoa > Chordata > Chondrichthyes > Squaliformes > Squalidae > Squalus > Squalus acanthias. The sequence continues at coordinate 67,628,717 of CM059430.1, forward strand.
GTACAGGACAGGGATTCAGCAGCCACACAGAAGGGGGTAGTGTGGTGTAGTACAGCAGGGGACACTCCCCCGATCAACTGGGATTCAGGGAAAACCCCAGTTGTTTTAAGAATGACTCTCTGGATCCTGCGGTACAGGCCACCTTACGCCCAGGCGTACAAGCTGCCCAGAAGCCGCACAAGACAGAGGCCAAACAAGAATTAGCCTGGCCGTCCAGAGACGGGCGGCGGGTGTACATAGCGTTTCTGATGTATCTAGATGATTTTACACTTTTGGTAGTTTTAGGTTTGTTATTATTTAATTATTTTTCGAAGTAAGTTGAAGTTTCGAAACTCGATCACTTTGTCAAGCCAGATAACCTTCTCGGGACATGACTATCTGTTTTGTGTGTTCCTACAGAGAGGAAATCGGCATGAGAAAGCTTCTGCTCCTGCTCACCCTGGTAGGGGTGAGCATCGGTGACCGAGGTGACGTGGAGGATTCCCACATTTATGGGTGGTTGGGAGAGAGAGCGCCGATCGTTACCGCTGCGGGTAGCGAACCAGGTGTGGAGGAACTCGCTATTTACTTCCATGAGGGAAGGTGGCCAGGGTGGCTGGGGTATAACTCTACACAATACGCCAGCCAGACCGGGTTCACCTACGGGGAGGCCTCCATCCCGTGCCCCAGGGTACAGGTCGTTGCTATAAGGGTCAGTCTCACTGAGGGGTAACGTGTGTGTCTTACATGCAAGGGACGGATTCCCCTGGATAGGTGGTGGTGGCTCAGAAAGCTGAGCAGGGACGTGGGGGACCGTACAGCCGACTGGGAACGACTGGGGAACAACACCCACCGGACGATCACAGGGCCCCAAGGGGGATTGAGTGTGTGTTGGGATAAGTGGTGGGAGTCGGAACAGGGAATCTAAATCTGCATGTGGGGATCAGAGAGAGTCTGCCCCACAGGCATAGCCATCATCTTCTCCAGACAATGGCAAGATACCGGGAAGGGGATGGGGTGGGATTCTAGCCTTCATGCATGCGCGCTCCCACACTCCCCGATCCCAGTCAATGCCACCGAACTCGTAGCACACCCCCGAAAGCCCCTGCCCACAACCCCGACATCACGGACAGTAGCAGAGAGGTGTCCTACCACCAGCAAGGGACCAGGGAATGGTTTAGTGCTAGTGCCGACCGAAAAGTTACTATACCAAGGGGTACACTATGCAGTAGCTTCAGTTATCCTAAACCTTACCGAAGTACATTTACCTGAATGGTGCCCTAAGGAGACAGAACACCTATACCGGGCCCTATTAAAAGAAATGTCGCGGAAATTCTACGAATTCGACTTTGCCAACATAGACAAAGCAGAGCTGTACACATTACACGCTGAGCACACAATGGGCGCAGGGAGACAAAGAACGGGAACCTGGAATGATATTTTCACAACCTATAATACAGGATCCTCGGTAATAAATAGCCTGGACGATATAGAACTGCAAACACAAATAAATGGTCTCAAAACCCAACTACGAAAGATCCTAACGGAAGAAAACACAGTGGTAGGCTTAGAGCTACACGAGGACCAAGCTATGACGGTCCATTTAAAGGAAATTATCGCTGAGCTAAAAGACACGCAAAAACAGTAAATGCACTCATACGGGAGGATAGGAATGCTTCGGATCATGCTGCACATAATGAGGTGTGTGTGCTATACGGGGCATGGTTGCTGGGCGAGGGCCGTAGCAACCTGGAGGATTTAAAACAAGGTTTAGTCCCCTCCTGGATCAGCAACAATCACCTCGCAGCCCTCCACCCGTTTACCAATTCGCTGAGCCCATGTCAGCTCCGCCTAGCCTCTGAAGCCTTCGCTGTCCCAGTAGATTGCGGGCGTTCCAATCGCACTTTCATGGGGATAGTAGTGAGGATGCCGGTCATGCGTGGGACAGCCCGACCCGCACAGGTATACAGGGTGGAGAACATTGGGATCATTGAATGCGGTGCACACGTCCGTTTCGCAGCGGTCCCAACTTATGTCATAAAGTGGAAGCACGCTATGAAAGGTACTGACCTCTCCAGGTGCCGGAGCCGGGGTGCACACATAATACTGTGCCCCAGCACTTGAACGCCTATTCTAGACCACAGTGCAGGTTTAAAACTGCTGGCGCATGATCTATAAACTGTACCATGGAGGTAATGGCAAAAGGCCATGTTCCCCCACAGGTAGCATTCATGGGGGGTGGGACATATTGTGTCACCACAAGTGCCCCCCACTACCAGCATGGACAGCACATCTGGTGTCCAGTAACTGACAGCAGTTTCTGCTTTAAACCCGAGGCAGAAGTTCAAGTGGCCCAGGAACGGATTGTCCACCATTCCTGAACCCTCCACTGTTCACCGCACTGTCAGAGAAAACATTTCCAACCTGCAAGACTATGTTACATACTTTGGCTATGAAATTCCCCCTCCACCCGAACATCTTACCGCCCTACTCAAAGCCATAGAAGTATTACAAAATCATTTCTATACTCTAGAACAAAAGACAGTCGAGATAGGGGCCGAGACTTCGGATATCATAGTTCCTCCCTCGTGGGATATTTTCGAAAATATAGAGGTCCCTTGCTGGATCAGAATGGCTTCCCATAGTGGTCTGCCAGCTCGGTATAGTGTTCTACTTACTGTGCACAAAGTGCAAGGGGAGGGACAGAATGCTCCGATCCCGACATGAGAGAGCATGGGACGAGCATGATAATAACGTCTATCTTCAGGTATGGGATGAACTTTAATCGTTATTAAGATAAAGTTCTGTGACCGTGCATTATTTTTCTATGTATGTACCATATTTTTCCAAGTGGTGCAGGGGTGTTGGACCCGCTCCGTGCTTGGATATGAATGTAACTGAATCCGTACATGTCTCTGCATCTGACCACTACACCTAAAGGGGAATTTATGTTTTGGGTCTTAGATAGGTAAACTACAGGGGAAGGTTGGCTCTCGAGGATCAAGAATTTTGCTCACCCAGTATGATACTCTAGCAAGTAAAGTATCACAAGGGGACTGTAAGATTATCAAACTTAACAGATCTCCCAAACCTCGGAGAAAAACCCTAAAGAAAAGGACTTTTGGACTCTTTTCTAACCACTTCAGGGTGATAAAATGTATTGGGCCTAACAGAGGGAGATTCCAGGTCAAAAAACAAGATTTGGTATTTTAAAAAGGCATGTTTGGGCTTGTAAAGGAAAAGGCTGCAGCAGGAGTTGGGTTCAACATCTGTAATAAACGGTTTCAGTATTGGAGTTAATCCAAATATCTGGGGAACTGTTTAACGTCACTCAGCCCTTATCAGAAAATTTACATTCTAACAATAGACCCACGGAGGAGCAGTCCCCACCCAAATTACAGGACCCATCCAAAACATGCATAAACCAAATCACCTAGCCCCACTCCATAGAAATCTCAGGCCCAGTCAGGAAACTCGAAACCTGAGCACAATGTCCACAATCAAGTAAGAGCTCAACAGCTCATGGAAACCTCCCGAAACCACTTCACACATTCATAAACAGAAGTTACTGTTGACGAGCCCGCCAAAATCTTACAATAAACCGTGACTGATATGGCGCGCAGATTAGGAGGCCCCAATTAGTATAATTGAGGGCCTGTTTTCTCAAGAAGTGAGTTCGACGGTTCAGCAGTTAAACAGAAGTTCACCAAGTTCTCTACAAGCTCTGCAGTTCTCAGGAGTTCATCGAGTTCGAAGAAGTTCACCGTTCTAGAAGTGGATGAACACCAAGAAGAGCCCAGAGCAGCAGTTCCAGTGACCATCAGAAACCTCGCGGCAACAAGGGCCTTACGAAACAACCCACCGAATATTACCATCAACCAACTGGGTAATATTGGGCCACCACGACCAAAGAAAACCAACTTGGGAGAAAACAGAATTTTCGCCAGTTTTCCACTCTGCAATCTATTCCTGACTAAGCCCTGGGTAAGAGTTTTAATTAAAAGACTCTAAACCTTATCTCTAACAGAAGAAAAGTGGGTACTCACCCGATAAATCCAATACGCACCCTACCGCATCAGCGGACTCGCGACGACTGACCAGATACGCAGTCGAAGTCCTCTACCAAGTCCGGGGTACGGAAGCACCAAGCAACACACCCAGCGACCCCCTGAAATAGCGAACCAGCTCAACTTTCAAGGATTCGTTTGGTGAGCATTATCCTTGGTTCTCTAGAGCCCAACTTAGCTAGTAAACTGGGATTGCGAGGGGTGAGGTATTTTTCAACTGTGATTTCCCTCGTTTGTATCGAAGTGTTCCCCATTTTATTGCAGTGTTAAGATTATTGTGTTATATTTTCCCTCTTGAATAAAGATCAAAGTTTCTTGCACCAAAACCAGTTGTCTGCTGCACTTTTTGTCACAACCCCCAAATAAGTCCAAGGTCAAGAACCAAGGGGGTGGGAGCAATTACAACCGATCATAAGTCAGAGGTGAAGCTGACACACACCATTGGTGAGACCACATCTGGAGTACTGTGTACAGTATTGATCTCCTTATTTAAGGAAGGATGTAAATGCGTTGGAAGCAGTTCAGAGAAGGTTTACTAGACTAATACCTGGAATGGGCGGGTTGTCTTATGAGGAAAGGTTGGACAAGTTAAGCTTGTATATGCAGGATTTTAGAAGAATAAAAGGTGACTTGATTGAAACATATAAGATCCTGAGGGGTCTGGACATGGTGGATGTGGAGAGGATGTTTCCTCTTGTGGGAGAATCTAGAACTAGGTGCCACTGTTTAAAAATAAGGGGTCGCCCATTTAAGACTGAGATGAGGACAAATGTTTTCTCACAGAGGGTCGTGGTTCTTTGGTACTGTCTTCCTCAGAGGGCGGTGGAAGCAGAGTCTTTGAATATTTTTAAGGCAGAGGTAGATAGATGTTTGATAAGCAAGGGTGTGAAAAGTTATCGGGGGTAGGCGGGAATGTGGAGTAATTGGATCAGCCATGATCTTATTGAATGGCGGAGCAGGCTCGAAGGGCCAAGTGGCCTACTCCTGCTCCTAATTCATATGTTCGTATGTAAATATGATTGTTAACTTAGACATGGGAACCAGTGCACAGGGAAATAAATTTGTTGTAGTTAATTGGTAAATTTAACATGATGCACTGGTGAATACTTCTAAGGTTCATTGTAAATGTGAACACGATAACCAATGTACAGGAGAATATTATTACAGTTAATTGTTAAATTTGAAATTCTAACCAATACGGAGTGGAATAATATCTGTTAAAAAATGTTTTTATAGATAAACAATACACAGTGGATTGCAATAATAACCAATTGTTACGTTGTATATGCTAACCAGCACTCAGAGAAGACATGTTAAAGATGATTGTTAAATTGGACATAATAACCAATGCTCAGGGGAATAAATTTGCACTTCATTGTCTAATTGGACATACAAAGCATTACACAGGGCAATTAAACTCCAGTTGCTTGTTAAATTGGCCAGGGTAATAAATACACAGCGGTATGTATTTCCAGTTAACTGTTAAGATGGAGATAATAACCATTACACTGCTGAATAAAGCTCTGGTTAATTGTCTATTTGGTCATGATAACTAATGCACAGGAGAATAAACTTGCAGTTCATTCCTAACTTGGATATAATAACCAATACAAGGAAATAACGCTCGGCTAAATGTTAAATTGGACATGATAACCAATGCACATGGGAATAATGTTGCAATTGCTTGTTAAATGTGATATTCTAACTAATAACCAGCGGAAGAACATATCTGTTAATTGGTTTTTTTTCTGAAATGATAACAAATAAACTGCGGAATAGAGTAATATATAATTCTTACATTGTATCTGCTAACCAGTCGCAATGAAAACATGTTACAGTTATTTTTATATGACATTATAACCATTACACAGGGGGATAAAACTACAGTTTCTTATTAAATTGGGCATGGGAACAAAAAAACTGCATTGCAATAAATTGGCATTTAATTATTAAATTGTACTGTGAAATGAGACAGAATTAATAAATGATCTCATTGTAAAGGATCCTCCAGGAAAGAATGAACATAACATGTTTGAATTTCAAATTCAGTTGGAGGGTAAGAAAGTTGTATCCCAAACCAGTGTCCTGATCTTAAACAAAGACAATTACAATGGCATGAGGGCAGAACTGGCTAATGTGGACAAGAAAAATAAATTCAAAGGTAAGCGAGTTGAAATGCAGTGGCGGACATTTAACGATTTATTTTATAACTCCCGACAAAAATATATTCCAGTGAGAAAGAAATATTTCAAGAGAAGGGAGCACTATCCGTGGCTAACTGAGGAAGCAAAGGATGGTATAAAATTGAAAACGAAGGCATACAATGTTGCCAATATTGGTGGGAGGCCAGAGGAAAGGAACATTTTTAAAAATCGGCAAAGGAAGACTAAAAAATAAATAAAAAGAGAGAGAAGATGAATTATGAGAGTAAACTGGCAATACATATTAAAACAGAAAGTAAGAGCTTCTACAGGTATATAAAAAGGAAGAGAGTAGATAAAGTAAACGTTGGTCCCTTAGAGGATGAGAATGAGGAATTAATAATGGGGAATGGTGAAATGGCAAAGATGCTGAACAAATATTTTGTAACAGTCTTCACGGTAAAAGACATCAACAACATCCGAATAATGGACAATCAAGGGGCCACAGGGAGGGGGGAACTAATTACAATCACTAAGGAAAGAGTACTTGGTAAAATAATGGGACTAAAAGACAACAAGTCCACTGGACCAGATGGCATGCATCCCAGGGTCTTAAAATAAGTGGCTGAAGAGATAGTGGATGCAATGGTTGCTATCTTCCATAATTCCCTGGAGCCTTGAAAGGTTCCAGCGGATTCGAAAACCGCAAATGTAACACCCCTATATAAAAAAAGGAGAGTGAGATAAAGCAGGAAACTATAGACCAGTTAGCCTAACATCTGTCGTTGGGAAATTGCTGGAGTCCTTCATTAAGGAAGCAGTAGAAGGCGATTTGGAAAATCATAATACAGTCAAGGAGAGTCAGCATGGTTTTATTGAAGGGAAATCATGTTTAACAAATTTGCTGGAATTCTTTGAGGATGTAACGAGCAGGTTGGATAAGGGTGAGCCAGTGGATGCGGATTTGTATTTGTATTTCCAGAAGGCATTCGATAAGATACCACATAAAAGGTTACTGCATAAGATAAGAACTCAAGGAGTTGGGGGTAATATATTCGCATGGATAGCGAATTGGCTAACTAACAGAAAACAGAGTCGGGATAAATGGATCATTTTCCGGTTTGCAAAAGGTAACTAGTGCGGTGCCATACGGGTCGGTGCTGAGGCCTCAACTATTTACAATCTACATTAATAACTTGGATGAATGGACCGAGTTTAATGCAGCCAAGTTTGCAGATGATACAAAGATGGGTGGGAAAGCAAGTTGTGCAGAGCACTCAAAGAATCTGCAAAGGAACATGGACAGGCTAAGTGAGTGGGCAAACATTTGGCAGATGGAGTATAATGTGGGACAGTGCGAGGTTATCCAATTTGGCAAGAAAATATAAAAGCAAATTATTATTTAAATGGACAGAGGTTACAAAATGCTACATTTTAGAGGTACCTGGGGGTCCTTGTACATGATACAGAAAATGTTTGCATGCAGACGCAGCAAGTAATCAAAAAGGCAAATGGAATGTTGGCCTTTATTGCAAGGTGGTTGGAGGATAAAAGCAGGGAAGTCCTGCTACGGCTGTACAGGGTATGGTGAGCCCACACCTTGTGTACTGCTTAAGGAAGGATATACTTGCATTGGAGGCAATTCAGAGACGATTGACACGGTTGATTCCTGAGATGAGGGGTTTGACTTATGAAGAAAGGTTGAGCAGGTTGGGCCTATACTCATTGAAATTTTGAAGAATGAGAGGTGATCGGATTGAAACATAAAAGATACTGAGGGGGCTCGACAAGGTAGATGCAGAGAGGATGTTTCCCCTCGTGCGTAAACTAGAACTCGGGGGCATAGATTCAGAAAAAAGGGTCGCCTTTTTAGAACTGAGATGAGGAGTCATTTCTTCCCTCAGAGGGTCGTAAATCTGTGGAATTCTCTGCCCCAGAGAGCCGTGGAGGCTGGGTCATTAAAGACATTCAAGGTGGAGATTGAAAGATTTTTACAAGATAAGGGAGTGAAGGGTTATGGGGAGCGGGCAGGGAAGTGGCTTTGAGCCCATGGTCAGCATTGATCTTATTGAATGGCGGAGCAGGCTCTAGGGGCCAAGTGGCCTATTCCTGCTCCTATTTCTAATGTACTTATGTAGATATTAATAATTACACAAGGGAATAACAGTTTGGTTATTTGTTAAATCGGGCATGCCGTTGAATACACATTGCAAAATTGTTACATTTGATTGTATATTTGGACATGATAACCAACACACAGGGGCATAATATAGCAATGTTCTGACGAAGGGTCATCGACCTGAAACGTTAAGTCTGTTTCTCTCTTCACGATGCTGCCTAACCTGCTGAGTGTTTCCAGCATTCTCTGTTGTTATCACAGGGAAAAATGTTACATTTGATGGTTAAATTGCACATGATAACATATGCACAGGGAATTGTCATACAGTTGATAGTTTAAAAGGACATGATAACCAATAGAAAGGGAAATTAAATTGCAAATTTACTATGAATTTGGCATGATACCTAATACACAGTGGCATAAAGTTACAGTTGGTTGTCAAATTGCACACGATAACTATTGCATAGTGGAATAAAGTTACAGTAAATTGTTAAATGTGACATGCTAACCCATATGCAGCAGACTGGAATATATTCAGCCCATCGAGTCTGCGCCGGATCTTTCAAAGAGCAATACAATTAATGCCACCAGCCGCTCTTTCCCAACATCTCAGCAATTTTACTCCTTCAAGTATTTGACAACTTGCTTTTTGATGGCTGCCTTTGAATCTGTATCCATCACCCCATCACGCAGTGCATTCCGTATCCTAATCACTCTTTGTATAAAAGCGTTTTCCTCATGTCACCTCTGGTTGTTTTGCCCATCACCTTAACTCTGTCCCCTCTGGTTATTGTCCCTTTATCCATTGGAAACACTTTATCTTTATTTACTCTATCTAAACCCTTAATGTAAATACCTCTATCAAATCTTCTCTTAGCCTTCTCTGCTCTAAAGAGAAGAAACCACCTTCAGTAGTCTATCCATGTAACTGCAATCCCTCATCCCTGGAAGCAGTCTCCATATATTTCGGTACCATCGCCAAAGCCTTCACGTCCTTCCTAAAATGTGGTGCCCAGAATTGAACACAATACTCCAGCTGGGCCGAACCAGTGTTTTATACAGGTTTCGCAAAATTATCTGGCTTGTTTCATCTATACCTCTATTTATAAAGCCCAGGATCCCATATGCTTTATTAACTTCTTTGACTGTTTGAGGAACTGTTATATTTTGAAGGGCTGTATTAGTTTGAGTAGCTGAGTTAGTTTGAGATGCTCTATTAGTTTGAAGGGCTTTATTAGATTAAGATTCATTATTAGTTTGAGGTGTTCTATTATTTTAATGTGATCTATTAGGTTGAGGTGCTGTACTAGTTTGACGACCTATATTAGTTTGAAGGGCTGTATTATTTTGACGTTCTCTATTAGTTTGAAGTGATCCATTAGTTTGAAGTGTGTAGCAGTTCGAAGTGCTGTATTAGTTTCCGGTGATGTATTAGTTTGAGATGCTGTATTAGTTTGAAGAGTTGTATTAATTTGAGGTGCTGTATTAACTTGAGGTGCTGGATTAGTTTGAGGTGCTATTACTTTGAGGTGCTGTATTAGTTTCAGGTGCTGGATTAGTTTGAGGAGCTGTATTAGTTTTAGGTGCTGTATTAACTTGAGGTGATGTATTAGTTTGAAGGGCTGCATTAGTTTAAGGTGCTGTATTAGTTTGAGGGATGTATTAGATTCATAGAATCATAGAAATGTATGGCAAATAAAGAGGCCACTCATCCCATCGTGTCCGTGCCAACCGAAAAAGAGTTATCCAGCCTAATCTTACTTTCCAGTTCTTGGTCCGTAGTCTTGTAGGTTACGACACTTGAGATGCATATTAAAGCACTTTTTTAAAGCGATGATGGTTTCTAGCTCTACCACCCTTTCAGGCAGTGAGATCCAGACCCCCACCACTCTGGGTGAAAACAATTTTTCTTCAACTCCCCTCTAATCCTTCGACCAATGACTTTAAATTGATGCCTCCTACTTATTGATCTCTCTTTCATGCGTTACGTCATCTTAATGATGACATTAGCTGGTAAGTTCCCAGTCAACTACTACACAAATAGCGACTAGTTGCAGGTTTGCATCAGTTCCTACATTGATGTAGGGATCCAGAAGCAGCTGAGACTGCAGCTGCCTTCATAGACTTGTCACCGGCATACAGCACTGCCTTGTGTGATGGCCAGCTATTTAAGATTTCAATAATCATCCCATGCCGCAAGACCCTCAGGCTTATCAAAATTTTAACGAACAGCCGTAAGTACTGTGTCTATCTTGGTGACAAGACCAGCCGATCACGGACGCTCAACAGCCGTCTGCCACAGGGGTTTGTGCACACAACAACCTTTTTCAACATCTATATGGCGGACAAGCCCTGTACTACATCCCAGATATTCGCCTATGCCAATGATATAGTACTGTTGACGCAGCCATCAATGCTGGAGGAAGCTAGTATGACGGTAACCAGCGACCTGGACATACTGGAATGCTTCATCCGGACCTGGCGCCTCCGCTCCAATCCAGATAATATAGTTGTGTCAGAGTTCCATCTGAACAACAACGCCACCAGGAAAAAAATAACATTTCATTTTGCGGAAGGCAACTTACCCATGAACCGCACCCAAAATACTTGGGCATCACCCTGGACAGGACACTGACCTAACGGCTTGATCTCATCAACACTGGCCAAAAAGTAAAAACCACGATGAACCTGGTCCAGAAACTCATTGGAACATCATACGGGCACACAGCCAGAACACTTCGCAATGCAACAGTGGCTCTATTTTACTGCAGAATACTGCTCTGCCTCATGATCCTGTGGCCGCCACACAAAGATCGTGGACGTGCAGCTAAATGCTGTCATGAGGACCTTATTAGGGATGCTCAAGTTAACTCCGACTGAGTGGCTCTCGGTGCTGTCCAACATTTCCCCGCCTGCCATTTGCCACGATGCCACCGTGCTCCGAGAGATGGAAAAAATCAAGCGCAACATCGCTCTTCCCATTCACGAAGACTTGAAAAACCCACCAGGAACGCAGTTAAAACCGTGCCGGCCATTTTGGGAATCAGCAGCCAATACTTATGCAGCTAGTATCAACCCACTATCCAGATGAACGGAATCCTAGGATGCATGCAACATAAAAATCAACACCTCATCACTGACCCAACAGCAGAGGTCCCTGGGTTCAACCACTCTCGAAGACAGTGGACAGCGCTCAACTGAACCAGCACAGGGCATGGACGGTGCGGCCACAAGTTGAAGATAAGGTTCGACCCGAAGTGCAACTGTGGACTTGAGTCCCACAGCATGGAACATTTCACATCAACCTGCCCACTAAGATCTGATTTCGGAGGCACCTCATTTCTCCACTTGGCATCCCAGAACGCCATCGAATGAATAGCCAAACTCTGTATACAATTAAAAGCTTTTCCCATAATATGAAAGTAGTAGGATTGACCTCTCTGCTAAGGGAAATATGTCCTTCCTATCCACTCTATCTAGGACCCTGATAATGTTATACACCTCATTAATATCTTCCCTCAGCCTCCTACGTTCCATAGAAAACAACCTCAACCTAGACAATCTTTCCTCATAGCTAACATTCTCCAGTCCTGACAACTTCCACCTAAATGTACTCTGTAACCTCTCTAGTGTGATCACATCATTCCTGTAATGTGGTGATCAGAACTGTACGCAGTACTCTAGCTGTCATCCAAGTAGTGTTTTATACAGTTCGAGCATGACCACCCTGCCTTTCAATTCAATGGTTTGGACATTTGTCTCGGGCGGTGGCGAAAAGGGGCAGTATCGGATCGGCCGCCCAATATACGCAGCACCTGATATTCAGTTCCAGAGACTGCATAGAACTGAATTTCAGGCGTTGTGTATAACAGGTGGCCGATCCGATACTGCCCGCTTTGCGCCACCAACCGAGATGAGTTTCTAGCCCATAATATGCACTCAAATGCCTCCGTTCCTCTATAATTCTCAGTATCCTACCTTTTATTGTGTAAACCCTTTACCTGGTTTGCCCTCACCAAAATGCATTACCTCACACTTCTCCGGATTGAATTCGATTTGTTGCTTTGCTGCCCACCTGACCAGCCTTCCTGCAGTGTTCGGCTTCCTTCCTCAATATCAACCACACGGCGAATTTTTGTATCATCGGCAAATTTCGTAATCATACCCCTTGCATTTAAGTCTAAATAATTTACACATACCAGGAAAATTAATGGACGTAGTACTGAGCCCTGACGAGCCCCACTTTAAACAGCCTTCCAGTTACATAAACACCCATTGAACATTACCCTTTGCTTACTGCCACTGCGCCAATTTTGTATCCAACTTGACACTTTCCCTTGGATCCCATGGGCTTTAACGTTTCTGACCAGTCTGCCATGTGAGACCTTGTCAAAAGTCTGGTAAATTCCATGCAGACTTATCAAATGCGCTACACTCATCGACCCTCCTTGTAACTTCCTCAAACAGTTCAATCAAATGAGTCAGACACGACCTTCCCTTAACAAATCCATGCTGACTGTCCTTGATTAATCGTGCCTTTCTAAATGACGATTAATGCTGTGTCTCAGAATGTTTTCCAATAATCTGCCGACCACCGAGGTTACACTGACTGGCCTGTAATTACTCAGGCTATCATTTACTCCCTTTTAAACAAGGGCAAACTGTAAGCTGTCCTCCAGTCCTCCAGCACCATGCCTGTAGCAATAGGGATTTGAAAAGTTGTTGTTCAGAGCCTATGTTATTTCCTCCCTGGCTTCGCTTAACAGCCTGGGCTACATTTCATCCAGGCCTGGCTATTTATCTACTTTCAAAGTTGCTAAACTCCTTAATATTTCCTCTCTCACTATGTTTATCCCACCAATATTTTACACTCCTCCTCCTTAACTAGAATATCTGCATCACCCCCCTCTTTTGTCAAGACAGATACAAAGTATTAATTAATAACCATACACACGTCTTCTGCCTCCACACATAGGTTTCATTTTAGGTCTCTAATAGGCCCTACTCTTTCTTACTCTTTAAGTATTTATAATCCATCACCGGTTTTCCTTAATTTTACTTGCCAATATTTTTTCATGCCTTCTGTTTTCTTTCCTAATTTCCTTTATAATTTCACCCCTGCACCTTCTATACTCCTCTAGACTTTCTGTAGTATTGAGCTCTCGGTATCTGACATAAGTTTCCCTTTTTTTCCTTATCCTTTCCTGTATGCAAGTTGACATCCAGGGGGCTCTAGATTTGGAAGTCCCGTCCTTTTATTTTGTGGGAACATATTTACATGTAGTCCTCACTATCTCCTCCTTGACAACCTCTCACTGCTCGGACACTGATTTTCCGTCAAGTAGCTGTTTCCAGTCCAATTTTAGCTAAATCATATCTCAGCTTAGTAAAATTGGGCCTTCCACAATTGAGAACGTTTACTCCTGGTCTTTCTTTGTTCTTTTCAATAACTATGCTAAATCAAGCTGAATTATGATCACTACCACCAAAATGTTCTCCCATTGATACCCCTTTCACCTGCCCAGCTTCATTCCCGAAAACTAAGTCCAGCACCGACCCTCACTTGTTGAGCTTGCTATGTACTGGCTAAAAAAGTTCTCCTGAATACATTTTAAGAATTAGGCGCCCTCTGTACCTTTTACACTGATACTACCCGAGTCAATATTTGGGTAATAGAAATTCGCTACTATTAATGCCTTACTGTTTTTGCACACTCAGATATCTTCCTAGATATTTGCTCTTCTATTTCCGTCTGATTGTTGGCACGTCTATAGTACAATCCCAGCAATGTGATTGGCTATTCTGTGTTCTTTAGTTCAACCTATATGACCTCATTTGATTATTCTTCTAGCATATCATCCCTCCCTGACAGCTGTAATTGTTTCTTTAATCTATATTGCGAACTCTCTCCTTTTTATCCCCCTCTCTATCTCATCTGAGAACCCTGTCTCCCGGAATGTTGAGCTGACATTCATGCCCTTCTTTCAGCCATGTTTTAGTCATAGCTATAATATCATACTTCCACGTGTCTGTCTGTGTCCTCAGCTCATCTCCATTATTCACTAGACTCCGTGCATTAGAATAAATACCATTAAGCACTGCCAAACTCCCTTAAAGTCTATTTTCTAGCCTTTGTTTTCTCTGCCTTCCAAACACGCTTAAAATTTTCTGCTTTCCATTTCCAGCTATGTTTCACTACCTTCTGAAACTAACCTCAGGTTCCCAACCCCTGCTAAGCAAATATATAATCTCTCCAACAGCACTAGCAAACTTCCCCGCGACGTTATTGGTCCCGGCCCTGTTGAGGTGCAAATCGTGCGGCTTGTGCACGTCCCATCTCCCGCGGAACCTGTAGCAATGCCCCGGGAAGCTAAAGCAATCCCTCCAGCACCACCTCTCCAGCCACGTATTCCTCTGCACTATCATCCTATTTCTGTAACTACTAGCGCGTGGGACCGGGAGTAATCAGGAGATTACTACCTTTTGGTCCTCCTTAATAATATCTTTCCTCGCTCCATAAAATATGGTTGCAGGAACTCACCCCTTTTTCTACCTATGTCATTGGTACCGATTTGGACTGCGACCTTTGGATGATCACCGTCACTAACCCACCATCCGCCCACCCCGCCCCCCGCCGAATGTTCTGCAGGCGCTCAGTGACATCCTTGAACCTGGCACCAGGGAGGCAACATCCCAACCTGGAGTCACGTCTTCGGCAACAGAAAAGCCTGTCTGCTCTTCTAACGGACATAGATTGGGAGAAGGGGAAGTGCGACGAGACCTGGGTGTCATTGTGCACCAGTCGCTGAAGGTAAGGATGCAGGTACAGCAGGCGATTAAGAAGGCAAATGGTATGTTGGCCTTCGTAGCGAGAGGGTTTGAGTACAGGAACAAGGATGTCTTGCTACAGCTGTATAGGGCTTGGTGAGACCACACCTTGAGTATTGTGTGCAGTTTTGGTCGCCTTATCTGAGGAAGAATGTTCTTGCCATGGAGGGTGTGCAGCGAAGATTCACATGCCTGATACCTGGGATGGCAGAATGACGTACGAGGAGAGATTGGGTCGATTGTACTTATACTCGCTGAAGTTTAGAAGAATGAGAGGAGATCTCATTGAAATTTATAAAATTCTAACAGGGCTAGACAGACTGGATGCAGGAAGGATGTTCCCGATGGCGGGTGAGTCCAGAAAAAGAGGTCATATTCTAAAGATAAGGCGTAAGCCATTTAGGACTGAGATGAGGAGGAATTTCTTCACCCAGAGAGTGGTGAACCTGTGGAATTCTCTACCACAGAAGGCAGTTGTGGCCAAATCAGTAAATATATTCAAGAAGGAGTTAGATATATTTCTTAACACTAAAGGTATCAAGGGATATGGGGAGAAAGCAGGGACAGGGTACTGATTTTGGATGATCAGCCATGATCTCATCGAATGGCGGAGCACGCTCGAGGGGCCGAATGGACTACTCCTGCTCCTATCTTCTGTGTTTCTATGTTTCTACCTGTTGAATCCCCCATCACTATTGCTTTTCCTGACATTCCTCCTCCCCCCAGTACAGCTGAGCCATCGATGGTGCTATAGACATGGCTCTGGCTGTTCACCCGAGAGGTAACATTGCCCTCACCAGTTTTCATAATAGAATACCGTTTAGAGAGCGATATGTGCTCAGGGAACTCCTGCACTACGTGACTAGGCCACCTTGTCTTACTGGGGTGTCAGCCTGTTTTAGTTTGTGGCGCTGTTTTAGTTTGAAAGGTTGTATTAGTTTGAGGTGCTGTATTAGTTTGAAAGGTTGTATTAGTTTGAGGTGCTGTATTAGTTTGAGATGCTGTATTAGTTTGAGGTGCTGTATTAGTTTGAAAGGTTGTATTAGTTTGAGGTGCTGTATTAGTTTGAGATGCTGTATTAGTTTGAGGTGCTGCATTAGTTTGAAGGGCTGCATTAATTTGAAGGGCTGTTTTATTTGGAGATCCTCTTTTTGTTTGAGGTGCTGTATTAGTTTGATGTGCCGTTTCAGTTTGAGGCGTTGTTTAAGTTTCAGGTGCTGAATTAGTTTCAGATGTTATATCAGTTTGAGGTGCTGTATTAAAAGAGGTGCAGCGGTAGTTTGTGGTGCTGTAATAGTTTGAGGGCTGTATTATTTTGAGGAGCGAAATTAGCTTGAGTTTATGTAATCGATTGAGGTGCTGTACTAGTTTGAGGTGCTGTACTAGTTTGAGGTCTGTATTATTTTGAGTTTCTGTGTTAGCTTGAGCTGCTTTAGTACTGTGATGGGCTGTATCAGTTTGAGGTGTTGTATTAGTTAGAACTGATGTATTAGTTCGAAATTATGTTTTAGTTTGAATGGCTGGATTAGTTTGAGGTGCTGTATTAGTTTGAGATGCTGTAATAGTTTGAAGGGCTGTATTAGTTTGAAGATCTCTTTTAGTTTGACGTGCAGTTTTAGTTTGAGGTGCTGCATTAGTTTCACGAACTTTATTCGTTTCAGTTGCTGTTTTAATTTGAGTTGCTTTATTAGTGGAGGTTATAACGTGTTTATAATGTCTATGCTCGCAGTTCACAACAATGGATCCTTGTTCAATTGTCATTTGAATTTCGAATAAATCTGCGTTATACAGCAGGCGGAGCACAACATTCTAACTTGGGCAGCCCAATTTTGCGAGAAAAAACAGGAGTGTTGAATTCTATGCTCCATAGACTCAATTTCCGCACTTAATGGTAAAACTAAGTAGCCACTGTTAAAGTAGGCTGCCGCATACCGGAGTGAAGGAGAGCAGCCCCGAGAAAATGACTCTAACATTTGGAATTTATTTACTGAATTCACATAGTAGAGTGCAGGATATCATCAAAACAATATGCGATCTATAAATGAGACTAATGGTGTTCGAAGGAACACCACCATTGGTGGAAACATACAGTTTCCATGGTTTATTATTAGACAAATCTTATCAAAATTGTCCAGTTTTTGGGACGTTATCCTTCAATTTCGGCATTGTTCTTTTAAATATATTTTATCACCTTAGCGACTGAAATCGGCTATCGTAATCTGTTTGTTCAAACATAAAAAACTAATTTCAACTGCGTTGCAACCTGACTGTCCCAGTGGAGATCCCACAGGGTATAAACTAAAGGCTCCAGGAATACAAAGCTTCACTGTTTAGTTAAGAGAGATTGCCTGCAGTACGAAGGGACAACATTGCTTCGCAAAGAAAATGCGTGCGACATTTTACATCATTGATCAAATATTCTACGTGACCCTTGCAGTCATTGGTGTTCCTGGTAAGTGACTGTAGTCGTTTAAGTTGTGTAAACCCGTGTATGATCTGGAGTTTGGCTTTGTCTGTATCTGACAATGTTAAATGCTGATCTAGTGATGACAATTATATCACTCAGTGATATAATTTAGAAAATAGGAACCCGAAATTCCCCAAGTTCCCACTGCTAATTTATCCCCTTCCTTTTGGAGAAATGTAACTCCGTAACCAACAGACACGGTAAATGATCATTGGAAAGCTTTGTAAACTTGCACCTGATCTCAGTGCTGGTAGCTCTCTAAGGTTATTTATTACTGGGAGAATCTGTCACTGTAGAATTGCGGTGAGTGAGGGTCACTGACCAGAGTGGAATATCTGACCTCAGAGGTCATGTATTACTAGGAGTATTTTTCATTGTAGAATTGTACTTGGCATGGGCCACTTACCAGAGTGGAATATCTGACACCAGAGACCACGTATTATTAGGACTTTCTGCCATTGTAGAATTGTATTGGGTGCGGGTCACCTGCCGGAATGGATCATCTGACCGCATGGCCATGTATTACTGGGACTATCTATCCCTAAAGAATTGTGGTGAGTGTGGGTTAATGACCAGTATGAAACACGTGACCCCAGAGGCGATGCATTTCTGAGGCTATTTGTCATTATTGAATTGTGCTAAATGTGGTTCACTAACCGGCGTATCACTAATATCTCACATAAGCTCTTTGAAGTGATTGTATAAGGTGACTGATCTCTAAACTCCAGGGAACAGTATTCTTTTTAAGGGATCTTACCAATGAGAATTATACTTGTAACCAAATCTAAATCCAGGTAATAAGAGCGGAATACGGTTACATTACAATTGCACACAGAGTCAATCCTCCCCGGAGACATATTCGGATGAAGAAAGCCTTTGACTTCTCTGATCTCATCCTTCCAGGACAACAACTGTATCATCTTCCCATTGAAGCATTTAGATTTTTTGTCCTGGAATGAGTCTGATGCTGTGGCCTGAAAAACCATTCCTCATCCCCAGATCCAGCTGTCAGTCACAGTCTGTGCAAACAATTAGTTTCTGGAGTGTGCCCAGCAGTGTTCCATTCATACCCATGGAACTGTGTCCTCTAGTCTTGCGAGATTAATGTATATGAAGGTTTTGTTCTGCTTTCACTTTGTTTATCCTCAGAATGATCTTATCTGCTGTTACACGGTCGCTTCTGAGATGTCACATTTGATTCTAAATATACTACATTCAACTTTCCCTATCTTACTCTCTGTTCCAGGGAATTTTTAGATATACCTTTTGCCGATTTCTGTTACTCCAATTCCTGGATTACAAATAAGAATATTCTGCTCTACTTGGAATTTAAACGATCTGTTTATGGGTCTGCTTATCTGTAATCTCTTATTCCAGTACACTATTTGACCATGTCAGTTAAGAAGTGTGGTAGTGTGAAAAGTGAATTGTATTGATATTGGGCTGGTACTTGTGCTGAATCACCATCAACGGGCATAAAGTATTTACTGACAGACAATGAATGGGTTAGCCCTATTACAATGTTCAAATACACTGTACAATCAATTTTTGTTACCCTAGTAACCACCTCATGGTGCCTGGCAGGTGAGATCCCACGGTGGCATAGTGGTTAGCACTGGTGCCTCACAGCGCCAGAGACCCGGGTTCGAATCTGGCCTCGGGTGACTGTCTGTGTGGAGTTTGCACATTCTCCCCGTGTCTACGTGGGTTTCCTCCGGGTGCTCCGGTTTCCTCCCACAGTCCAAAACTGTGCGGGTTAGGTGATTTGGCTATGATAAATTGACCCTTAGTGTTAGGGGGGGATTAAATATGTGGGGTTACAGGGATAGGATGGGATATGTTAGGGGGAATTAAATACGTGGGGTTACGGGGATAGGGTGGGATATGTGTCGGTGCAGGCTCGATGGGGATTCTGTGTGAGGGGGCAGGGACAAGGTACTCGATTTGGATGATCAGCCATGATCGTATTGAATGGTGGAGCAGGCTCGACGGGCCGAATGGCCTACTCCTGCTCCTAGTTTCTATGTAACTATCTATGTAACACTGTGAGTTTGTGGGCGCACGAGTTGACATGACTTTGAACCACAGGAAGGGGAGGGGCAGAGGCGGGGCATGGCAAGGGCAGAAATATAAAGGACATCAGGAACCGAGCAGCGTCCTCAGAACAAAATTAGTTCTGGGGGGATCGGGGCAGAATTAATCAATGGTTGATGAGTCAGAACAAGGAGAAGGAGTAAAAGATGCGAGAGGGGAGGAACTGAATAATCTAAAATATTAATTTGATAATTTGATCAAACAATGTATTTTTGTTAATCAGTAAGCCATTCACTGAATCTATTGCAGATAATGAGGTTATCTATTTTACTGAAGAATTCAATACATAGCAGTACATAGAATTTTACAGCACAGAAAAAAGAACATTCAGCCCAACATATCTATGCCGGTGTTTATGCAAAAGATGAGCCTCCTCTCACCTTAATTCACCTCAACCCATCAACATATCCTTCTTTTCCTTTCTTCCTCATGTACTTATCTAGCTTAATCTTAAATACATTTATGCTATTCGTGTCAACTACTCCATTTGGTAGCAAATTCCATGTTTTTCTCAGCAGTGGTCCCTCAATGGTCCAATAGGCAAGGGCACCCCCACTGGTAGCAATCAGTTTTCAGACTTGAAAGTTTGATTCTTAGACTGTACTGATGTAGTTTATCGCAGCAGAGTAGTAGTTGAGGTAGAACCACAATTGGAATCTGCTACCCTGGACTATCACCTGGCGATAGGTGGCAAGCGGTTAGGTTTCTGTTCCTGATTGCCACCTGTCTGTTGGAAAGTGCCCCGCATTAATTCCTGATCGCCTAGAAAAGTCAGGACGGTCAAAGAATCTGACAGTCATTGTTTGAAGAAAAGAGCAACTTGTTTCAAGTACTGCTCAAAATGATGTAAAAAAACAAAATGCACTTACCTAAATGTTTTACTGTATTGCTGTTCAGAGCTAAAAGTTTGAATAGACTGTATTAAGGAGATAATCTTTTAGAAATTGGAAATTGCTAATGTAGCAACCATATAATACCTGGTTTTTATCCTGTAATTAATTATTAAGTGATTAGTACTTTTATTATTTATATGTTTATAATTTATTTTTGCGTCACCCAATGCATATTCAAATGCTCATTTAAAAGTAAAATTAAAGTTGTGCAGCTATATGTAGAAGAAATACATTCGCCACCTTGAATGCGGCAATGAAGCTGAAAATTTCATTACAGATTCTGTCAACCACCCCGGGCAGCGTTTTGGGATAAGGCAAAGGAACAGGAGTAGGTCATTCATCCCCTCGAGCCTGTTTCGCCATTCAGTTAGATCATGGCTGATCTGTATCTTAACTCCATCTAACCGCCTTGGTTCCATAATTCTAAATATCCTTTACTAACAAGATTACATCAATCTCAGTTTTGAAATTTTCAGTTTACCCCCAGCAGCAACAGCTTTTTGGGGATGACAAGTTCAGGTATCCATTAACCTTTCTGCGAGGAAGTATTCTTCGACATTAGTCTTGAATGGCATAGCTCTAATTTTAAGGATATGCCAGATTATTCTATACTCCCGCACCAGAAGAAATAGTGTATCTCTATCTATCCTATCAAATCCTTTAATCATCTTAAACACGTCAATGTTATCACCCCTTAGTGGTGTATATTCAAGGGAATACAAGCTTAGTCTATGCAAACTTCCCTCATAATTAAACCCTTTTCACTCTGGTATCGTTCTTGTGAATCTGCACTGCAGCCGCTTTAAAGTAAACATTCCATTAGACTTTTAAATTATTTTTGTATCTGTCCAATGGCTTTTAGTGATTTCTGTACTTGAACCCCTAAATCTCTCTGCTCCTCCACAGTTCCTAACTTCTCGCCATTTAGAAAATAGTCTTTATCTGTCCTTCTTGAGTCCAAAATGAACATACTCACACTTTCCCACCTTGAACTCTATCTGCCACATTGTTGCCGACTCATTTCTATCAATGTCCCTTTTCAACTTTCTGCTCCCATCTGCACTATTTACTGTGCCATCTAACATCGTGCCGTCAGCCAACTTAGATTTGCGGTTCTCTACTCTTTCATCCGGGTCATTCATAAATTTAGTGAAGAGCTGAGGTCCCAGTACAGATCCCTCACGGTCACCACTAGTCACCTCCTGCTAATTTTGAGTACATACCCATTATCTCTACTCTTTGTCTCCTACTTCCTAACCAATTTCCTATCCAAGCCAATAGGTGGCCTCTAATTCAATTTTATTAACAGCCCCTTAAGGTGAACCTTGTCAATGCCTTCTAGAAGTCCATGTAGATAACATCGTTAGACACTCCGGTATCTACCACGTTAGTTCCCTCCTCAAAAAAATCAACTATGTTTGTTAGACATGACTTAAGCTTTAAAAATCCATGCTGGCTCGCTCTGGTCAGCTCATATATGCCCAAATGCTCGTCACTTCGTCCCCAATAATAGATTCTCGTAATTTCCCCACAACTGAAGTTAGACTAATAGGCTTATAATTTCCTAATTAATCTCCCCTACGCTACTTAAATAATGGAGCGACATTGGCAATTTTAGAATCGAAGGGAAAAATTGCTGAATCGGGAGATTTTTTGAAGATCATGACTAAATCATCAGCAATTTCCAGCTTAGTTCTCTTCAGACCCTGGGGTGGAAACCATCGGTTCCTGGAGATTTGACTATCTTTGATCTGATTAATTTCTCCATCACCATTTTTTAAAACTTTAAATAAATCTAGTAAGTTCGTCCGCTTGACTTATTTTTAGTTTTCCTTGCACCTAAGTCATCATAATCTACTGTGAAGATTGATAAAAATGAACCTAAGGACATCATTTCATGATTGCTGTTTACAATATCACGTGCGTCTGTCTTTAAGGGGCCCACATTACTCTTATACATCCTCGTTCCCTTAAAAAACATTTTAAAACCGTTAGTGTTGCCCTTGATATCCCTTATGACGTAAGAAAACTACTAGGCACTTGGTCTAATCGTTAAACAAAGCTTTAATCAACTGTTTTACAACATGGAGGTCTAGTTGTATCCTTCACTTGCTCCGGTTAAGAATGTCCTGCGCAAGTTGGGCCAGTGCCCGAGTATTTATACTCTCCCTGGACAGCGCCACCCACAGGCCACTCAGTATTATTTCATAAGTCATGAATGACAGATTCATGTCACCTTACATGCTCTTTCTTGTATTCGGCGGTAGTGCCACACATCACGACAGAGGGTGGGACACCCTCCGTCGTGTTGTGTCGCACTACCACCGCGCTATATAGGATAGATTGAGAACAGATCTAGCAGCTTAAAACTGGGCATCCATGAGGAGCTGTGGGCCATCGGCAGCGGCAGAATTGTATTCCACTACCATCTGTAACCTCATGGCCCGGCATATCGCTCCCTCTACCTTTACCATCAAACCAGGTGACAAACCCTGGTTCAATAAATAGTTTAGATGAGCATGCTTGGAGCAGCACCAGGCATACCTAAAATGAAGTGCCATCCTGGTGAAGCTACAACACAGGCCTAATGCATGCTAAAAAGCGGAAGCAGCATGCTATAGACAGAGCTAATAGATCCCACAACCAACGGATCAGATCAAAGCTCTGCAGTCCTGCCAAATTCAGTCTTGAATGGTGGTGGACAATCAAACAACTATTGTTCAGAGGTGGTTCCATGCACTTTCCCAAAATGAGCGAAGGCGGAGTCCAGCACATGAGTGCAAAAGCCAAGGCTGAAACGTTTACAACAATCTTCAGCTAGAAGTGACGAGTGGATGATCCATCTCGTCCACCTCCTGAGGTCCCCACCAACCCAGAAACCAGACTTCAGCCAAATAGAGTCACTCCACGTGCTATCAAGAAACGGCGAAGCGCACTGAATACAACAAAGGCTATGGGCGCTGACAAGATTCAGGCTGCATTTTTGAAGACTTGTGCTGCAGAACCAGCCATGCCGCGCGCCAAACTGTCCCAGTAGAGCTACAACACTGGCATCTACCCACCAAATTTGAAAATTGCCCAGGTATGTCCTGTCCACAGAAAGCAGGTCAAATGCTATCCAGCCAATTACCGCCCCATCAGGCTACTCTCAATCATCAGCAAAGTGATGGAAGGTATAGTCAATAGTGCTATCAAGTGGCAATTACTCACCAATAACCTGCTAACCAATGCCAAGTTTGGGTTCATCAGGATCAGTCAACTCCAGACCTTATTAAATTCTTGGTCCAAACATGGACAAGATAGCTGAATTACAGAGGTGTAGTGATTCATTCACGGGATCTGGGTGCCGCTGTCAAGGCCAGCATTTATTGCCCATCCCTCATTGCCCTTGAGGTAATAAGCCGCATTTTTGAACCGCAGCAGTCCGTGCGGTGAAGGTAATCCTACATTGCTGTTAGCTAAGGAGGCCAAGGAGTTTGAGCCAGCGACGATGAAGGAACAGGATGGTGTGTGACTTGAAGGGGAACTTGTAGGTGGTGATGTTCCCATGTGCCTGTTGCCCTTGTCCATCTATATAGTAGCGGTTGCGGGTGTGGAAGGCACTTTCAAAGAAGACTTCGTAAGTTGCTGCAGTGAATCTGGTAGATGGTACTTACTGCAGCCACGTTGCGCTGGTGTTAGAGGGAGTGAATGTATAAGTTGATCGATAGCGTGCCAACAAGCGGGATCCTTCGTCCTGGATAGTATAGCGTTTCTTGAATATTGCTGGAGCTGTACTCACCCAGACTAGTGAAGAGTATTCCATCACACTCCTTACTTGTGTCTTGTAGATTGTAGGACGGCTTTGGGAAGTCTATGTGGCTGGTCTAATTAAGTTGCTGTTCAATGGTGCACACCAGGACGTTGATCATGTGGGATTCGGCGATGGTAATGCCATTGGATGTCACGGGGACGTGAAGAGACTTTCTCTTGTTTCACGGTGCTTATGTTAGCATTGTGCATGTCCTCCCTTGTATCCCTTCTGTTGTATATGGATTAGTTATTTCGCTGTTATTTCCTATTTTGTTTTCTGAACATGAAGTATTTATATTACCCTTACCACTATTGATGACTTGGACCTCGCTCTCATTCATTCTTTAAAAATATTTGTGTTATTTTTATTTCGGACTGAGGCTCCTTCCTTAATTAGTTTAAAATCCATTCTATTGCCTTATTTATCATTTCAGCTCAGATCTTGGCCCCATCCGTTTGAATTGAAGCCCGTCAAGTGGTACAGCTGCTTCTTTTCCCAGTACTGGTGCCACTGTCCCATGCAATAGAACCCCACTTCCCTGCACCAATTCATTAGCTGAGTGTTAAATTTACTAATCTGTTTGTTCCTATGCCAATTTGCACGTGACTCGGGAAGTAATCCTGATATTATTATCCTTGAGATCCTGCCTTGAAATTTAGCTCCTAACACCTGGAACTCCCTCAGTAGGATCTCCTCCCTGATTCATTCCTATATCGTTTGTCCCGACATGGACCACGACAACTTGTATCTTCCCTCTTCCTTTCCAAATTCCTTTCCAGCCGCATTGATCTATACATTACCTTTGCACCAGGTAGGCAACACACTCTTTGGGACTCTCAATCATGGCTGCAGATAATGCTACCTGTACTCCTAATTATTGAATCCCCTATGTTTCTATTCTGCTCCTCCCTCCTTTGGAATGCCCTCTGCTCCACGGTGCTTATTTCAGCAGTGAGGAAGTCCTCCCTGCAGTTTTTCTCCATACCCTCACAGGTATCAAACATATTGCACCTGTTGGCCAGGACAAGTGTTTACAGGTCTCTTACTCTATCTCCCTTCAATTACCCTTACCTTGCTTACTGACAGCCACCTCCACATGTTCCTGTAGCTGTGATTTCCTCAGGGTGTGACAGTACCCTATGTAAACTATTCAGAGATCTCTCGACCTCCGTTTTGTGGCGGCGTGTCTCTAACTCGCATCCAGCTCATAGACTCTGAGCTTGACTAACTCAAAGCAGAGTCATGTCTTGCAGATGTTGCAATCCACGACATTCTCGTTAACCACAAACGCTCACATATTACACTCCCGACACATAGCCTGCACTGCCATGTCTCGTCTTTATTTATTGTTCGCACTAATTTATCTCTAGAGCTAATATAATCACGTGTGGTCAGGTATTAATTAGTTGATGGAATAGCTTGTTGTCTAATGAATGAGTAATTTATTCCTCTGTATATTTACTTTTCTTTATTATTTATGTGTACCAGATATTATTGTAATGCTATTTGTGTCCCATTAATGTTGGTATCTTCCACTTAGTTTATTTTATCACCTTCAAATTTAAGCAATAATTCCGATTTATATATTGGTATAATTACTTATTTTACTTTTATTTAGGTTTAATAGTTTAGAATGTGTAAATAAATTAAGTATTTAGCTGTGTTCTTCAGGTTCCATTACTCCTTCCCCCGCGCTGCCTCTGATGTCACTTTCTGAATGTTCCCACTTCTATCCCGATTTGCTGCACTGCCCCTGCTGCCTATTGCATAAGATTCTATTAAGTGCCCCGCTCTCCCGATCTGCTTTGATGCATTTGCCTGAGACAGGGAGCAACACCAGCCTTGGGATCAGACAGAAAATTCCTGCAATGTCCTTGCCCCTTGTGCAATGATTTTGCTGAAACGTGCAGGAGTATGGTGCTTGTGTTGGAATAGTGAGTAACCTCACACTAAAACACTTATTATCATGGTTCAGGCATGCAACGAAGGAACACGGGTAGGACATTCAGCCCCTCGAGCCTGTTCCGCAATTAACTTAAATCATGGCTGATCTGTACATAGCATTTCACGGGACAGAAACAGGCAATTTGGCACAATAGTCTATGCCGGTGGTTAGGTGCCACACGAGCCTCCTCGCAATTAATTTCATCTCAGCCTATCAACAGGCCATCCAATACTTTATCCCTCAAGTAATTATCAAGCTTTTCCTTAATTGCATCTATGCTCTTCACCGCAACTCACAATGTGGTAGCGAGTTACACATTCTCACCCCTCTCTGAGACATCCATATTGGATTCATTAGTGAGCATCTTATATTCATGGCCCAGAGTTCTGTGCTCTCCCAAATGTGGAAAGATCATTTCTCCACATTCCATACCGGAACGGGGGGCGAGGGGTGGGGGTGGGGAGTGGGGCGCCGGCTGCAACAGGAGAAATCGTTGAAGAGAAACTCGAAGGTGCACAGAGGACTGGGAAAGTGAACAGCATCACAATAAAGAACAGCTTAAAAATAAGAGGGTCGGGCAGGGCAGAGAAGTGAGGTCGACTAAGTTGGCATGAGAGTGTATGTGCGTAAATGCCCGTGGTAAATAAGAGTGAGGTGCAGGGAGAATTAGCCACATGGGATTATGACCATAGTGGCAAAAACGGAGAGATGGCTCAAACATCGGGAGGATAGGTACATAATATAACCGGCTACAATGTATTCAGGAAAGATAGGAAGGAAAGTAAAGGAGAGATTTGTTGTAGTTTTGATCAAAGATGCTGGTACAGCATCGGAAAGGCACTATGTACTTGAGGGTGCAACGGCAGAATGTATTTCGTTACATTTAAGGAACAATAGTAAAGCTATTACGCTGCTGGGTGTATATTACAGGCTGCCAGATCGTGGGAAGTATACAGAGGAGCAAATTTGCTGGCAAATTGCTGAAACATGAAAAAACTTTAGCATAGTGATAATGTGGGACTTCAATGTGGATTGGAAACGTAAGACTGTTAAGGGGGAAGTGGGTGGGTGAGAAATTCCTGAGAACTGTACAAGAGGACTTCCTGCATTAGTATGTTTGCAGTCCAAAGAGAAAAGAAGCAGTGCTGGATCTCGTTCTGGGAAATGAATTGGGGCAAGCGAATTTGCTTCAGTTTGGGAGTATCTACCAAAAAAATCATCGAAAGATCATTAGGTTTAGAATAATTGAGGAAAAGTAAGAAAGCAATCAAATGTGAAACTACTCACGTGGCGGTGGACTATTTTCAGTGAGTTGAAACTGGACCAGGCCCAGGTAGATTGGAATCAAAGATTGGCAGGTAAAATAGTAAATGAGCAATGTGGGTCCTTCAAAGAGCAGATCGTTCAGGAACGGACTAGACGCATTCACATGATGGGGAAAGAAATGGTATACAAAACTAGAGTTCCCTGCATGAGATAAAATGAAACACAAAAAGAATGCTTACGATAAATAACAGGCTCACAATGAAGTAAGGAACCAAGCAGAACACAGAAAGCACAGAGGGGAATTGAATAAGGAAATAAAATGAACAAAGAGTGTGTATGAAAATAGATTAGGAGGTAACATAAAAGGAAACCCACAAGACAGTTATAAACATACACATAGTAAAAGGATAGTCAGAGGAAAGGTGCAGCTGATTCGGGACCAAAAGGGAAATCTTCTTGTGGATGCAGAAGACATGTCTGAGGTACTAAATGCTTACATTGCATCAGATTGAGATTTCTGCCAATGTCACAGTAAAGGAGGAGGTAGTAAAGACATTTCATGGGATAAATTAGATAAAGACGAGGTATTAAAATGTTGGCAGCGATTAAATTAGAAGAGTCTCCTGTTCCGGATGAGATTGTTCCAAGGTTGCGGAGGGAAGTAAGCATGGTAATAATGGCGGCACTGTGTACAATAAATTGGCATTTGGAAAAATATAGGGTAATAGATGAAAGCCAGCTCGAATTTTTAAAGGCAAATCGTGCTTGACCATCTTGATTGAGTTCACTTATGAAGTGATGCTGAGGATTAATGATGTGGATATGGATTTCAGAATACCTTTGATAAATTAACACATAATGGCCCAGAAATTAAACATGGATGGTTCCCGCGGGGGTAAGGATTCCCCGCGATATCGCACTCCGCGCCTACCTTTTTGCTCCGGGCCCACACGAACTTTAGTTTCAAAGGCTCTCTCTGTTGGAACCATGCAATGCTTGCGTGACCCAGAGACGCAATTAGTTCGTGCGAGCTCTGGGATCATGTGATTCAGTTAGAGCCAATGGCAGCACACCATCTTTCATTCATAGTTTTGACGGCAAGAGCTGTCAAAGCTATGAATACTACACGCCCTCAAAAGAACAGCTAAACCTCAATTAAATTTAAAAAAGCCATCACATTAATAAAATAAGTATAGTTAAATAAATTAAACACCTTAAAAAAAAAAATTTGAAATTTTTTAAATCTTTTTAAAAGTTATAAAAATAAACTTACCTTTCTTTAAAGTCTCTAAAAAAGATAAACCTGTTGAAAATTTTTTAAAATAACACTTAATTAACTACTTACCTTGTTAAAAGGCAGTCCTACTCCTGCTTTCTTTGTGTGTAAAATCTTCACCACTTACCTGCGCATTCAAAGCTGAAAATGGCAGTGCGCACGCGGTTCACTTAGGAGCCGCCCCCTTTTCAATTCATGATGTGCTGGTTTCCCGCGCATGCGCAGTGCATGCAGTAAACCGGCAATTCGGGATCTAATACGTGAGAGTACACAATGCGTACTCTCGCGTATTAGGTTTAATTTTCGGGCCAATAGACTTGTTAGCAAAATTGAAACCCATGAGAGAAAATGGGCAGTGGCTGTGTGGATAAGAAACTGGCTAAGGGACAGAAAGAGAAGCGTTTTGGTGAACGGTTGTTTTTCAAAAAGGAGGGAAGTGTGGATTGGTGAACCCAGGGTCGGCGTTGGGACTATTGTTCTGTTTGATATAAATAAATGAAGTGGACCTGGGTATACTGGTCATAATTTCAAAGTTTGCAGATGACACGAAACTCAAGAATGTAATGAACAGTAAGGATATTAGCAACAGACTTTAGGAGGAAACACAGAAACATAGAAAGATAGAAGATAGGAGCAGGAGTAGGCCATTCGGCCCCTCGAGCCTGCTCCTCCATTCAATGAGATCATGGCTGATCATCCAAATTCAGAACCCTATCCCTGCCTTTTCCCCATATCCCTTGATCCTTTTAGCCTTAAGAAATATATTTAACTCCTTCTTGAATATATTTAATGAATTGGCCTCCACTGCCTTCTATGGTAGAGAATTCCACAGGTTCACCACTCTCTGGGTGAAGAAATTCCTCCTCATCTCTGTCCTAAATAGCTTACCCCTTATCTTTAACTGTGACACCTGGTTCTGGACTCCCCGACCATCAGGAACATCCTTCCTGCATCAAGTCTGTCTAGTCCTGTTAGAATGTTATAAGTTTCAATGAGATCCCCTCTCATTCTTCTAAAATCCAGCGAGTATAAGCCCATTCGACCCAATCTCTCCTCATACGTCATTCCTGCCATCCCAGGTATCAGCCTGGTGAATCTTCGCTGCACTCCCTCCATGGCAAGAACATCCTTCCTCAGATAAGGCGACCGGTGAAATGGACAAACACATGGCAGATGTAATTTAACGCAAATAAGTGTGAATTGCTTCATTCTGGTAGGAAGAATTAGGAGAGGCAATATATACTAAATGATACAAATTTAAAGGAGTTGCAAGAACAGAGAGACCTGGGGATGTACGTACACAAATACTTGAAGTGGCAGGACAAGTTGAGAATGCTGTTACAAAGGCATACATCATCCTTGGCCTTATAAATAGAGGCATAGAGTACAAAGACAGGGAAGGTATACTAATCCTTTATAACACACTGGTTAGGCCCCAGCTGCAGTACTGTGGCCAATTCAGGGCACCACACTTTCGGAAGGATGTCATGGTCTTGGGCAGGTGCAGAGGAGATTTACTAGAATGGTACCAGGGACAAAGGACTTCAGTTAGGTAAAGAAATTAGACAAACTGGGGTTGTTATCCTCAGGACTGGAAAGGTTGGGGAGGTTTGATACAGGTGTTCAAAATCGTGAGAGGTTTTGATAGAACGAACAAGGAGAAACTACTTCCGGTGACAGAGGGATCGCTTACCAGAGAGCACAGATTTCAGGTAATTGGCAAATGAGCCAGTAGCATGCAGAAATAAAATATTTTACACATCGAGTTGTTACGATCTAGAATGCACTGCCTGAAAGGGCGGTGGAAGCAGAGTCAATAATATATTTTAGAAGGGAATTGGATATGTACCTGAAGACGAAAAAATGCAGGGCTCTGAGGGAAATGTAGGGGAGTGGGATTCATTGGCCGATCTTTAAAAGAGCCGGCACACGCACGATTGGCCGAATGCTGTATCATTCCAAGATTCCGTGGAACCCTTCACAATTAAAAAAAAACCTTTATCAAGTCACCTCGAGTCTTCTCCTTTCTAGAGAAAATAGGCCCAGGCTGTTAAGTAGTTTCTGAGAGTTTTACCAGTTCAGTTTTGATATCATCCTTGCAAAAATCTTTGCATTTTCTCCAGTGTTTCTATGGTCTTTTTTGTAATATGGAGACCAGAACTCTGCATAGTACTCCAGGTGTTGTCGAATAAAGTTTATGTATAAGTTTAACTTAACTTTTTTGCTTTGAATTCTACTCTAGAAATGAACCCTGGTGCTTTGTTTTTCACTTGTTGTGGCTTAGTTAACCTGCAAGCCTACTTTTCATGATTTATGAATCAGGACCGCTAGATCCCTTTGCTCCTCTGCACCATTTAGACTCTTACTCTCGAAGGAGCAGGTGGTCTCCTTGTTCTTCCAACAAAAATGTAACACTTCAAACCTATCTGCATTGAAATTGATTCGCCATTTACACGCCCATTCTACAGGTTTGTTAATACCTTCTTGTATTTTTTGCGGTGTCACTCAGTATTAACGATATCCCCTAATTTTGGCGTTATCTACAGATTTTGATAATGTACTTCCGATGCCCGAGTACAAATCATTTCTGTATGTAGTGAACAACAGTGGTCTCAGCATCGAGCCCTGCGGAATAGCGCTTCTCACCTTCTGCCAGTCTGAGAATCTTACTTCAACTCCTACTCTCTATTTTCTGTTTAGTAGCCAGTTTGCTCTCCATTCTGCTACTTTGTCCCCTGACTCCACATGCTCTGACCTTAGTCATGAGTCTCTTGCGGTACTTTATCGAAGGCCTTTTGAAAGCCAATATACTTAAACTGTATTGGCATGCCTTAGGTCAATATCGTTTCAGACCCGTACCTAAGTTAAAGCTGTCAAACGCAGTTTTTAAATTTTCAATTGACCAACTCCAACACCGATGGTTTGGAGGGAGGGGCTCCAGATTTCCACAACGCATTGTGTGAAAAGGTGCTTCCAGAAGCCACATCTGAAAGACATAGCTCAAATGTTAAGGTTATGCCCCATTGTTTTGCACCCCCAACAGTGGAAATAGTTTATCTATCAACTCCTCTAATAATCTTAAACTGCTCAGTTAGTTCACTCATTAATCATCTATGCTCAAGGGAATACAAGTCTTGTCTATGAAACGTGTCCTCATCATTGAACCATTTTAACCCTTGTTTCATTCTGGAGTATCTGCGCTGCATCCCATCTAACGTCAGAGCATCGCTCCTGCCCAGAACTGAATGCAGTACTCAAGACATAATCCAAATTTAGCTTTATATAACTGCAAAACAGCCAACTTTCGGAAGCTGCAACACAGGACTACATGCATGCTAAACAGCAGAAGCAGCTATTCAGCCAATTCGATTCAGTCCACGTGATATCAAAAAACGGTTCAGTGCACTGGATACAGCAAAGGCTATTGGCTCCGACAACATCCCGGCTGTCGTGCTGAAGACTTGGACTCCAGACCTAGCTGAGCCTCTTGCCAAGCAGCTCCAGTACAGCTGCAACACTGGTATCTACCCGAAAATGTGGAAAACTGCCCAGGTATGTCCTGCCACAAAAAGCAGGACAAATACAAGCCGGAAAATTATCGCCCCATCAGTCTACTCTCAATCATCAGCAAAATGATGGAAGGTTTCTTCGACAGTGCTATCAAGCAACACTTACTCGCCAATAACCTGCTCACCGATGCTCAGTTTGTGTTCTGCCAGGACCACTCCGCTCCAGACCTCATTACAGCCTTGGTCCAAACATGCACAAAAGAGTTGAATTCCAGAGTTGAGGGGCGAAGCAGCATTTGACCGAGTGTGTCATGAACGAGCCCGAGTAAAATTGATGTCAATGGGAATCAGGAGGAAAATTCTCCACTGGCTGCTCATACCTAGCAAAGAGGAAGATGGCTGTGGTTGCTGGAGGTCAATTATCTCAGCCCCAGGACATCGCTCTAGGAGTTCCTCAGGGCAGTGTCCGAGGCCCAACCATCTTCAGCTTCTTCATGAATGACCATCTCTCCATCATAATGTCAGAAGTGGGGATGTTCATTGATGATTGCACAGTGTTCAGTTATATTCGAAAATCCTCAGATAATGAAACAGTCCATGCCCGTATGCAGCAAGAACTGGACGACATTCAGGCTTCGGCTGATAAGTGGCAGGTAACATTCGGGCCACAGAAGTGCCAGGCAATGACTATCAACAATAAAAATGAGAAGTCGCACAACACCCGATTATAGTCCAACAGTTTTATTTAAAATTACGAGCATTCGGAGCTCTGCTCCTTCTTCAGGTACAAGTACTTGTACCTGAAGAAGGAGCAGCGCTCTGAAAGCTCGTAATTTTAAATACAACTGTTGGACTATAACCTGGTGTTGTGCGACTTCTCATTTTTGTCCACCCCAGTCCAACACCGGCATCTCCGAAACATATCAACAACAAGTGAGAGTTTAACCACAGCCCCTTGACATTTAACGGAATTACCGTCGTCGAATCCCAAACACCAACATCCTGGGGGTTAACATTGACCAGAACCTTAACTGGACCAGCCACACAAATACTGCGGCAATAAGACAGGGTTATAGGCTTGGTATTCTGTGGCGAGTGACTCGCCGCCTGACTACCCAAAGCCTTGCCACCAGCTACAAGGCACAACTCAGGAGTGTGATGGAATACTCTCCACGTCCCTGGATCAGTGCAGCTCCAACAAAACTGAAGAAGCTCGACACCATCCAGGACAAAGCAGCTTGCTTGATTGGCAACCCATAAGAAGCATATGTAACATAATAAAAAGGAACAGGTGTATACCATTTGGCCCCTCGAGCCTGCTCCGCCATTTAATAAGATCATGGCTGATCTGATCATGAACTCAACTCAATTTCACTCCCCGCTCTCCATAACGCATCACTCCCTTATTCTTCAAATATCTGTCTATCTCCACCTTAAAAATATTCAATGACCCAGCCTGCACAGCTCTGTGGGGCAGAGAATTCAACAGATTTACGACCCTCTGAGAGAAGGAATTCCTCCTCATCTCTGCTTTAAATGGACGACCCCTTATTCTGAAACTATGCCCCCTAGTTCTAGATTCCACCATGAGGGAAAACATCTTCTCTGCATCTACCTTGTCGAGCCCCCTCAGTATTTTATATGTTTCAATAAGATCATCTCTCATTCATCTCAGCTCCAATGTGTATAGGCCCAACCTACTCAACCTTCCTTCTTAAGTCAACCCCTTCATCTCAGGATTCAACCTCTCTGAACTGCCTCCAATCCAAGTATAGCCCGCCTTAAATAAGGAGACCAAAACTGTACGAAGTACTCAAGGTGTGGTCTCACCAATACCCTGCACATTTGTAGCAGGACCTCCCTGCGTTTATACTCCAACCACCTTGCAATAAAGGGCAACATTCCATTTGTCTTCCTGATTAATTGCCGTATGTACATGCTAATTTTTTGCGCTTCATGCACAAGGACCCCACAGGTCCCTCTGTACTGCAGCATTTTTTAATCTCTCTCCGTTACAAAATAATTTGCTTTTTTATTTTTCGTACCAAAGTGGATAATCTCACACTATGCCACATTATAATCCATCTGCCAAATGTCTGCACACTCACTTAACCTGTCTATATCAGTTTGAAGATTCTTTGTGTCCTCTTCACAACTTGCTTTCCCACCTATGTTTGTATCATCAGCAAACTTGGCTACATTACACTCGCTCCCTTCATCCAAGTCATTAATATAGATTGTAAATAGTTGAGGCCCCAGCACTGATCCCTGTGGCATCCCACTAGTTACCGTGTGCCAACTGGAAAATGACCCATTTACCCCGACTCTCTGCTTTCTCTCAGTTAGCCAATCCTCTATACATGCTAATATATTACCCCCAAACCCGTGAGCTCTTATCTTGTGCAGCAACCTTTTATGTGGCACCTTATCGAATGCCTTCTAGAAATCCAAATAAACCACATCTGCTGGTTCCCCTTTATCCACTCTGCTCGTTACATCCTCAAAGAACTGCAGCAAATTTGTCAAACATGATTTCCCTTTCATAAAAGCATGCTGATTCTGCATGACTGTATTATAATTTTCTAAATGTCCTGCTACTGCTTCCTTAATAATGGACTCCAGCATTTTCCCAAATACAGATGTTAGGCTAACTGGTCTATAGTTTCCTGCTTTCTGTCTCCCTCCCTTCTTAAATAGGGGTGTCACATTTGCGATTTTCCAATCCGCTCGGACCTCTCCATAATCCAGGGTATTTTGGTAGATTACAAACAATGGATCCACTATCTCTGCAGCCACTTCTTTAAAGACGCTAGGATGCAGGCCATCAGGTCCAGGAGATTTGTCGAACTTTAGTTGCATTATTTTAACGAGTACTTTTTCTTTATTGATCGTGATTGTTTTAAGTTCCCCCACTCCCTATAGACCCTTGATTATGTGTTATTGGGATGGCTTTAGTGTCTTCTACCGTGAAGACAGATACAAAATATTTGTTCAAAATCTCTGCAATTTCCCTGTTCTCCATTATTAATTCCACAGTCTCATTCTCTACCTTAAACATTCACTCCCACCGCCACCGGCGCACCATGGCTTCAGTGTGTTACATCTCCAAATGCACTGCAGGAACTCACGAAGGCGTGTTCGGCAGCACCTCCCAAAACCGCGAACACTACCACCTAGAGTGACAAGTGCAGCAGGTGCATGGGAACACCCCCACCTCCAAGTTCCCCTCCAAGTCACACAACATCCTGACCTAGAAATATATCGCCATTCCTTCATCTTCGCTGGGTCAAAATCCTGGAACTCCCTCCCTGACAGCACTGTGGGAGTACCTTCACCACAAGGACTGCAGCGGTTCAAGAAGCCGGTTCACTACCACTTTCTCAAAGGCAATTAGGGATGGGCTTTAAATGCTGGCCTTGTCAGCGGCGCCCACATCCTGGAACGTATAAAAAAGTATTTCCCAACTTCGTGTTCTAGATGAAGGTGAGGGGGCTAAATTCGATAGCGCAAATAATGGGCGTGGACACTGTGATGCGAGATATGCTTGTGGCCATTGAAGGAGCGCAGGCAGCACGTGAACCTTGTGCTGCCTGCTAATTATATTGATTGCAGTGCACAGCCTTGCGCAAAACGCGTTGCTAACAGGCTGTGCGCTCAGCAGCGGCCGATGTTCTCCATGTTAGATCGAGGCTAGTTTTACTTAAAACAGCGTACTCCTCTTAAAGGTCAACTGCCTCCTTCTGATGAAATGATTTTTTAATGTTTCAGCACTAAACCAAATGTCTCAACCGGACAGGAAAGGGGAATCCAGGGTTTCAAACGCAGCACTCGAGCTGTGTGTAGGTGTTCAACACTGAGAGACAGGTCCTCTACCCATAAGGGGCCAGGGAACCCTCCAGAAAGAAGGATGTGGGTCCAAATCGCCGAGGCGGTTAATGCCTGCAGTGTCATCCCCTGGATGTTGCTTCAGTGCACAAAGAAGTTTCATCACCTCAGACGAGTGGTCAAGGTGAGTGAATGGATCTACAAATGCCATCTCCTACCAACTGCTCCACTAGCCACACACACTCCTCAAAGCACGACACCCCCCATCACTCATCTACCAACAATTTCTACCTAACACGAGGCACACCTGACATTCCTACCTTCCCCAAACCACCTTGGAGGAGATGGTGTTGGCCATTCTTGGCAGGCGCATGGCTAAGCCATTGGCCAGCAGTGGTACTGAATGAATACAAGATCCCGTTATCCACATATGTTATTCTCCTTCTCACATACAACTTTCCCCTCATCCCACAATAACAGCTGAATTACAAGCTGAACATGGTGTAAGCATACACCTTTTGCTTTACCTCGCATCCCGTTACCACGACACTACCCTTGTGCCTCCCTCATTTCAGACACCCAATAAATGCAGCATGCCCAACCAGTGGGTCAACAACAAGCGGGAGAGGAGAGTGAAGACGAGGGAGAAGAAACACTCGATTTCACACTCCCAGCTACCAGCTCATCGAGGTCGTCCTACAAGGCCATCTGCAGTGTCCGTCTCTGAAAGTCAGCAGCTTTCCACCAGCCATGCTGCTACCACTGGTGTAGCATTGTGTAAGAGCTCTCAGATAGGCAAGGGCTCACGCAAAACAGTCACTAAGGCAAAGCACAAGGGTGATTACTTGATTTATTGATGTAATATTGGATGCATATATGGATAAAGTTGGAATTGAAAGTTTGCTTTGTGATGCTGTTTATGTCAGGACTGTGGGATGGTAAGCTGTGGCACCAATGTTGAAAGGGAAATTAGGGTTGTGTTCACTGGTTCCACAGCTGGATGATTCGATCCCGCATATCCTGGCAAGAAAGAGTCTATCTGGGTTGCCTCCTTCCTTCTGCTTCCTCCTCTTCTGCTTCCTCCTCTTCTGCTATTTCCTCTTCTGATTTTTCCTGTTCTGCTTTTTCCTCATCCTCCTCCCCCTTTTCCTCCTCTGCTCCATCTACATGTCATGCTGCAACCTAAGGGGAACTGCTACTAGAGCCCCCCGGGACTGGGAGCAAGTTGTGTTCATAGTGGCCATTCGTTAGGAGCCAACTCCTTGCAAACGTCCAGCAGCACGCCTGCACTCCTTTCACACTTTAACAACGTTTTAAATGTATTACACCAAGACACTTTCCAATAAAATGTGAAGAAAGCAGTATAAATTCAGCAATCTAAACTTACTTGACTGTTGCATGTTTCCTTTAAGAAGCGCTGGTCGGGGTTCAGTCGTACTGTTGCACACATGATCTGCCGTGCGTGCTATGGAGCTGGCGTTAAAAGGAACAGTGACGTTCCAAATACCAGATCCTGGGTCAATTCAGAGTTGCACGTCGATTGACGTCACGATCTGGCATCATTACCATATCTGGAGCGAGCGCAGGCAACTGAAGCGCTGCCGACCTCCCTAAAACGCTGCGTTCCGTGTCGGAAGTGGGTGGAAGAGAGGCGGCCGCCATTTTTTCATCCAAACCTGCCTTATCGCAAGCGCAAAGGGGCCGAATTTCAAGGCCGAACAGTCCAATAGCCTTTGTATTTTTTGCTGTACTTGTTTCCTAGTTTTTAGCAACTTCTGTACATGGAACCCTAAATCTCTCTGCTCCTCCACAGTTACTGGCTTTTCACATTTTTACAAAATACCCTAATATATCTTCCTTAAGTTCAAATGGATGCCTCACAATTCACATTGAACTCCATTCCCACAGTTTTGCCCACTCACTTAATCCATTAATGTCCCTTTGCAACTTTCTGAACCCAAATACACTGTGCCACCTATCTTGGTGTCATAACGAACTTCAATATACGACTCTATGGGCTAAAAATTCGTGGCTGCCATGAGAGTTGTTTCGGTTTAACGGCCGCTGAAAATGGACGAAGCACGGGGAGAAATGTGGCATGTTAGCGCCTCCCGTTAGCGCCTGTGCTGAGGGCGCTAACGGGACGCTTATAGGTTTGCGGCGAGGCACGGCGCAGCGAATCAAACGCCGCACGCGACATTTTACCTGGGAGTTAATGTTGCCAAAACATTTATCGCCTACGCATTTAGCGGCTACCAGATTGCGATGTCAACGCGTATGGAACTCCACGTTAATGGCCCAGGTACAAAATTGACTGCCGCCCCCTGCCTTAGCGCCTGGCGTGATCAAAGGCAGCAAGAGGAGGCGTGGAGAAGTTGGATGGCCGCTGTAGCAGTGGTATTGAAGGGATCAACATCCGGTTTGATTTTAGTCGCCAATCAATGCTGCCTTCTGAGTTTGCCATATGGAAACAGGCGCTCTCAGTGCGGTAAAACGTCTGCTAAAAAATTGTCAGTTTCATTGTGCTGAAATTTCGAACTCCTACACTTGGATACGTTAATCGGGGCTGTACTGGGACTCGGCTTCATCCTCCAGCGTCAACGTCGGAGGCAGAGAAAAACGTTGGAATATGTGCCAGAGGGAGGAGGGACAACAGGTGGACTTACATTTCCAGGGTATTCCAGGAGCACTTCTCCGACATAAATTTAACTGATGAGCTGTGTATAAGAAGTCTCCGCTTCAACAGGAGGCGGTCACAGAGCTCTGCAACCTCCTGCAGCCAGATCACAAGTCTCAGATCAGGACCATCACAGCTCTCTCAGTGGCAGTCAAGGTCACTGTCACCCTCAATTTCTACAACAGCGGAGCTTTCCAGTCTGCAGCAGGAGACATATATAACATTTTGCAGTTTGCCATCCATTGCTGTATCCAGGAGCTCACATAGGCTCTCGACAAAAGGAGAACGGACTACATTTCCTTCCCCCTGACCAGAGAGAAGCAGGACGAGCGTGCATGTGGCTTTGCCAGGATAGCGGGCTTCCCCATGATGCAGGGCGCTTTGACTGCACCCACGTGGCTTTGGCAGCACCCCATAACAGTCCTGAGATTTTCTGTAACCGCAACGGATTAATGTCTTAATGTCCAGTTGGTATGCGACCACGGACAGTGAATCCTCAATGTGAATGCTCGCTATCATGGCAGCAGCCATGATGGCTTTATTCTGC
The DNA here is from genome assembly GCA_030390025.1 of Squalus acanthias. Lineage (NCBI taxonomy): Eukaryota > Metazoa > Chordata > Chondrichthyes > Squaliformes > Squalidae > Squalus > Squalus acanthias. Next base: position 67,668,143 of record CM059430.1, read on the forward strand.
ACCACACAGGTGTACCAGCTCTCTACCAGCCATTACATCAAGCTCGCGTCTGGCTGGTCGGAGACAACTGCTATCCAATCTCCACCTGGCTCATAACTTCTCTCCACAACCCCAGCACTGCTGCTCAGCACTCAAACAATGAGAGCCATGCCACCACTAGGAAAATGATCGAGTAGACCATCAGAGTGCGAAGCAACGATTCTGCTGCCCTGACCGCTTGGGAGGAGCCCTCCTGTACTCAGCTGTATCTGGGCCCTCATGGGGGCCAAGTTGTGCAGCAAGCAGCACACAATGATGAAAAGTGACACCTGCTCAGGAGGAGGAGCAACAGGAGGAGGAACAACAGCGAGCGAGGAGGCAGCCACTCAATTGACCTTCTGGAAGAGCGGTCCATGACCGCCTGATCAGGCTGCGGTTCCAATAAATTCTACCCCACATCCTGGTTGCTGACTACATCCCCATCATTCCATCCATTTTGCTTGCCATATCACAGCGCTAAGCTGAAATGAGAGGCAGCATAAAATCAGCAAAATTCCATTAATAAATGTATCAACATTCAGTGAACAAATATATACAAGAACAATATTAACTAATCACCCTTGTGCAAGTCCTTACTTCCCCTCTTTATGGTGCCTTTTCCTAATCTACTGCTCCTACGTAGCCTAACCCTAGTGGCTGCAGCAGGGCTGGTGGAAGGCTGCTGAGTGTAGCTGCCAGAGACTACAGGTGGCCTTGAAGAACGCCCTCCACCAGATCTGCGAATGAAAGGCCCGGCAGTAAACTGCATCACCTCAGGCTCGGCGAAGGCGGTCTGGCCTGGCTGGATGACAGGCAGCAACAACGGCAATGGCAGAGTAGCAGTGGTGGGAGCATTAATGCTGTCATCCTAAGAGAGGACAGCAGCTTCCGGTTCCATTGACCCACTGCCACTCGCCCGGGGCTGCATCTCAGCATCACTAAATCTGCTGGAGCACTGATTGCTGGCCTGCTGCGACACCGTGAAAGCCTCGGTGAACTGTCAGAGCTTGCGTGGCATCAAGCTGAGACTGCATGAGAGCTGTCTGAAATTGAATGGCACCAACCATTGACTGCATTGCAGCACTAAGCCGTTGCATGTCATCCGCCTCTGCTGCAATGGATGCTGCCAAATCACCCATGACATGTGGTATGAGATCTGGTTCTCCACGGTCTCTCAGGTAGTCCACCATCGTTTGCAGACAACCAAGGATGGGCTCCATCGTGAGGCTAGAGCTCTGTGCAATGTTGGAGGCAAACTCCTCCACGCACCTTACCATCGCCGACAGGCTCTCGGGCACCCTCGCCATTGCACCTGTGATCTCCTTGTGCATGCCCATCACCCTTCTTGTGAACGCCTCCCCAACGAGGTCCTCATCAGAGTCCTGTGCAGCAGAACTCACGTGCGAACTCGCCCTCCGGGAACCTGGCTCCCGAGCTACCATTTCCGTCCTGGCCTTGCTGCAGTCCGCTCATCCCCGGTGCAGCACCCAGTGCAGACCCAGCTACTAAACTTACCTCTAAAGATCGCGTAATCCCAATATCTGAGGTGATGACTGCGGGTGAGAAATGCAGTGAAGCGGTGATTTCTTCCTTCTCCTCTTCTCCCGCCTCGCTCTCCCTTTGATGCTCAGGGACAGGCTTCTCTTCTGGTTGTTATTTCGTGAAAGCATAAACGCACAAGACTTGCGTTAAGGTGAGGGCAGGGGGGCATAAAGGAACAAGGAATGCAGACAGTATACTGAGCTGGAAAGTGGTAAAGGCTTGTGGTGTGAGGGGGAAGTTCGATGAGAGAAGTAGAGGGATGCACAGACCATTGTTGCCCCCAAGGGTGTCGACGTCGCCGACGGCCACGGCGCCGACCACCTGACGCCCAATGACTTTCAATACTCGCTCCTCCAGGTCTGTAAGCTGTTGAATGTTCGCTTCACTCCCGCTTGTTCATTGCTGCTTCCTCCTGTTCTGGGCCAGCTAGGCCTGCAAGAGAAAGGAATGTGTGTGGGTGAGTGTGCAGCTATGTGTTTGGGAGATGTGCCTGCCATAGTTGAATAGCTGTGATTGTAGGCAAGGCGTGAGATGTGGATGTGAGTTTGAGTAGGTGGAGATGCTTGGTGGGTGAGTGGTGGGGGTGTGGTGGTTTGTGCAGTGTTTACAGACTGAGGATCAGATGCTGGTCTGCAGGACTTGTTGAAGCATGTAATCAGCCTGACCACCCGAGTGAGCTCGTTGAATTTTATACGGCACTGTGTGAGGGTCCTGAGGACCACACTGCTGGCTGAGACGTCGTGGGCCACTTCCCTCCAGATCACCCTGAAGACATGGGGCAATGGCCTCCTGATAGTGACCAGGAACATCACTGCCCTCCTTCTTTCGATGCCTCCAATGCCTAGTCGCTGAAAAGGGCAAGTTCTCTACCTGGAACTGGGATCAGCCAAGAGGATAAGAGGTGTAGCTGTTGAGTTGCTTGGAAGTCGCCTTCAGAGCCCGCAATGTTGAGAATGAGGTTGTGCTTAATGAATGAATCTCCACTTTAAGAACTGGAAGGAACCAGTGTGAATGATGAGTACCGTTTGGCCAGCACTTGAAATTGGTTATAGCTCTGCGCAAGTTAGGTAATAAGCGCTTGAAATAGTTATCCAGTTCTCTCTTGTAGCGCTAACATTCAATTTAGCAGGAGGTCAGAAGGTTTAGCACCTGGCACTAATTCCACAACTTTTTAAAATTTACCGCCCCAAACTGGGGCGATACCGAATTCCTAACCCGTGGTATTTAACCCAGCACTAACTTACCGTGTAACACCCTCCCTTACTTCACCTGAGGAAGGGGCAATCGATAGCTCCGAAAGCTTGTGATTTCAAATAAAACTGTTGGACTATAACCTGGTGTTGTGCGACCTCTCAGCATTAGTGCAGACATGGGAGTCGAAGTTACCGTCCAAAAGCAGAGCTCCAGCTTCTAACAGCCTCTGGAAGCGATACGACAGAGTTCGCTAGGCGTTGTGGGAAATTAAAAGGGCAGTGTATTAAAAGGGCAATGCCTTCTGAACAAATAAACATAAAAATGAAGTGAAAAAATGCAGTATTCAGCCCCTACTGCCTTTATAAAAATAGAAGTCACAAATTGGAGTATTTATTTGTTAAAGCTGAATTCCCTTCCGAAACTCAAAAAATAGGAAAATTGTTTCAGCACTAACATAAATGGCTGAGCCATTCATGAAAGGGGCACCCAGGGTCTCATGCGCAGCACTCCAGCTTTGTGCAGGGGGTCAACACTGCAAGAGAGGTCCTCCAGAAAGAATGATGTGGCACCACATCACTGAGACCGTAACTACCATCAATATCGCCCCCATCACCTGACTTCTGTGGCCAAAGAAGCTTCTTGACCTCAGACCAGTGGTCAAGGCCAGTGACTGCATCTTCAAATGTCATCTCGTACCACATGGACCACTAGCCTCACACACTGCTCAAAGCACGACTCGCCCCCCTCTCAAACACTCACCCACCAACAATCTTCACCAATCAAGAGGCACACCGCACATTCCTCACCTCACACCCTTGGAGACGTTGTAGGCCATCTGTGGCAGGGGCATGGCTGAGACCTTTGCCAGAGGCGAAGCAGAAACGATACAAGATGCTGGTATTCTCATATGCTGTCCTCCAGCTGCCATATATCTTTTGCTTTCCTGCCCTCCCCTCACCACATATGCACCGTTGTGCCTTCCTCATTTCGACACCCAATAAATGCAGTCTACCCAGCCAATGATAGGCCAACAAGAGGGAGAGGACGTAGAAGAAGTCGAAGAAGAAGAAGAAGAAGAAGAAGAAGAAGAAGAAGAAGAATAAGAAGAAACTCCATCACCTGATTTGACACTCCCAGCCTACAGCTCCTCAAGATCCACCAGCAAGGCCATTTGCAGTGTCCCCCAATGAAAGTCAGCAGCCTTCCACCAGCCATACTGCAGCCACTGGGGCAGCAATGCAAGACATCAGTACAATAGGCAAAGGCACACTCAAGACAGTCACTAAGAGTATGCATAAGGTTGATGAGTTGATTTATTGATGTAATATTGGGTGGATAGATATATAAAGTCGGTTTGGAAAGTTTGCTTTGTGGTGGCTTCTGTTTCAGCATCGTGCCCAAGAGGATGCTCTGATGGTCAGTAACCGAGGGAAGATAAGATGTGGGACAAATGTTGAAAGGGGAATTGGGGTTGTGGTCATTGGTACCGTGGGTGTATGATTCCATTCCGGATATCCCGGCCTGAAAGGGGCGGTCTGGTTTGCATCCTCCCTTCTGTTTCCTCCTCATCTGTTTCCATCTCTTCAGCTTCCTCTTCTTCTGCCTCCTACACTTCTGCTTCCTCCTCTTCTGTTTCCTCCTTTTCTGCTTCCTCCTCTTCTCCTTCCTCCTCCTCTGTTTCCTCCGCGTCAACGTCCTCCTGTTCCGTTTCCTCCAATTGGCTTCTTCCTCTTCTGTTTCTTCCTCTTCTGTTTCATCCTCTTCATTCTGCAAGTGGATCCTGTAAATCTGAAATTGCTGAAAATGCTAGAAATACCCAACAGCTCAGGCAGCATCTTGACCTGAGTCATGGGCTCTGTTCCTCTCTCCATGGACGTTGCTTGATTTGCTGAGTATTTGAAGCATTTTCTGTCTTCTCAGAGGCCTTTCTTTACCATCCGAGGCCTTGCAAGCAGCCAGCAGCACTCCCCACGCACTAAAAAAGCTTTTAACCCGTATTGCTGCAAGCCACGACTTAAATAAAATCAAGAACCCTCGTCCTAAAGCTTAAATGCAAACTTACCTGAAAGATTTGGATGTCCCTTTAAGAGGTGCTGACAGCGCCTCTGTCAGTCTGCTGAATGCGCGGTTTACATCGCGAGCTTAGGACCCAGCGCTGAACTCAGCGCAAGTGTCCAAGTTCGCCGAGGTAACATTAATTCGGAGTTGAACGCTGACTGACGTCACCGCCCCCTCATTTTAATTTGCAGCTGGATGGATGTTAACGACAGCGTTGCCGTGTCTGGGAAAATGAAGGACACCGCGGGACCCGCCAGCAGCTGGCGACCACCCTCTTCCTGCAACGTTTTGCCGGTAACGTGTGCAGTTAGGCTTCCGAATTAACAACAGAAAACGCTGGAAAAACTCAGCAGGCCAGGCAGCATCCGTGGAGAGAGAAAGAGAGTTAACGTTTCAGGTCGATGACCTTTCGTCAGAACTGTGAAGAGCCGGAAATCAAATAGATTTAAGGCCAGAGTAAAGCTGGGAAAAGGGGGAGGGGATAAAAGAACAAAGGGGGAGATGAAGAGATAGGCTTCCGAATATTTAGCTCTATATTCCTTCATCTAAGTCATTGATAAATGTATTTAAAAGGCGAGGCCCCAGTACAGATCCCTGCGGGTCACCAGTGTTTAAATCCTACCAATTGCAATATATACCCATTACCCCTACTCTCTGTCACCTACATGCTAAACAATTCCCTACCCATTACAATAGATTTCTGCTGAATCCAGGCACTTTCCTTTTTACTCGCTATCTCTTGTGCGTAACTTTAATGAATGCCGTCTGGAACTTCATATAAATAACATCCATAGACTCGCCCTTAACTACCACGCTACTAAACTCCTCAAAGTGTTCAACTAGGTTACTTAGGCATCACATATCCTTTATAAATTGATGCTGACTCTCTCTAGTCAGTTCATAACTGTCTACGTGCTTCGTCACTCTGTCCCTAATAAAGCATTCTAGTAACTTTCCTACAAGAAAAGAAACAACGACAAATTGTGTTTTTCGAACGCATTTAACGTAGTAAAATGTTCAAAGGCGATTCACAGGATCGTTATCAGACAAAATTTGACATCGAGCCAAATAATGAGATAGTAGGGCAGATAACCAAATGCTGCTCAATGATGTAGGTTTTAATGAGATTCTTAATGGAGAAAAGAGAAGTATAGTGGCAGAGAGGTTTAGGGAGGGATATCCGAATATTAGGCCCTTAGCTGCTGAAAACACGGCCGCCAATTTTAGAGTGATTAAAATCGGGGATGGTCAAAATGCCAGCGTTAGAGGAGCGCAGATATCTCGGAGGTTTGCAGAGCTGGGGGAGATTACAGAGATAGGGAGGGGCGAGGCAATGGCGTGTGTTAAAAACAAGGATGAAATATTTTAAAAGATGAGGTGTTGTTAAAATGCAGTCAATGTACTTCTGCAAGCACATGGGTGATGGATGAACGGGACTTGCTGCTTGTTAGGACAAGGGCAGCAGAGTTTTGGTGGACTATAAATTTACGGAGGGTAGAACATTATACTAATAGGTCTAGAATCTGCTCGTTTATCTCTCCCACCCTTCTTAAAGAATGGAGCGAGATTTGCAATTTTCCAATCTACAGGGACAATTCCTGAATCGGGAGAGTTTTGGAAGATCATGAGTAACACATCAACTATTTTCTCACCTACTTAATTTAATAACCCGGTGTGGAAACCATCAGGACCCGGAGATTTGCAAATATTCAGTTTCATTATTTTCTCCATTACCATTCTTTAACCTATATTAAATCTCGTAAGTGCCTCCATTTGATTTATTTTAAATGAAATTGTATCACTCGTACTTTATCCTCTTCCTCTAATTGTGTATGTATTTAAGGGCCGCAATACCATTAGCCGCCTCATTTCTCTTAAAATGCTTATAAAAAACTTTTATTTTTGTCCGTGATATCTCTTGGAAACTTTTTCTCGTATTCCATTGTATCCCTTTGTTGTACTTTATATCTCTCCAAGACTACGAGATCGCTACTATTCGTTGCATTTTAACCCATTTATTTTACTTTTATACTATCTTTCACCTCTTTTGTTGACCAAGGTTGTTTATTTATACTAGTTCGCTCTTTCCGTTTATGGGTATGTATCGGTATTGCATTTTATCAAACACTCCTTTTTATACCTCCCACTGTTCATCTGTTGTTTTACAGTTAACAGTCGCCCAGTTTACAGTGTTCAATGTGTGTCCCATCCTTTAAATTCAGCCTTACCTTAACTTAAATCATTGGTTTATGTCTCAGCCTTCTCCCGCTCAAATCCAAAATCCAATTCAATGATGTTATGCGCTGTGGAGAATAGTCCGTTGAGCTTGATCAATAACAGCTGTCTCTTTCCCTTCTCTTTGTTACAGTTAATTTAGTGGCGATTGTGATCCTGTCCCGAGGAACGTGCGGGCTCTCCTCTTGCATTACTCGTTACCTGGTGGCCATGGCAGCGACAGATGTACTGGTCGGTATCACTGAGGACATATTGTATCAAATCAATTCGTATTATTACATAATATTCTTCCTGGACATCACTCCTGTGTGCACGATGGTGATTGTCCTGCGTCGCACATCGATAGACAGCTCTGTCTGGTTAACAGTAACATTTTCATTTGATCGCTATGTAGCAATTTGTTGCCATGGGTTCAAAACAAAATATTGCACCAACAAAACTGCAGCTGTGGTTATAGCAACAACTTACATCCTGTTGTGTTTGAAAAACGTTCCTTGGTACTTTGCTTATGAACCTGGGGAGATAATCGACAATGTGCCATGGCTCTTTTATATGAAGGCAAGCTATTTTACTGAGCCCGGATGGGTGGGATTCGATTGGTTCGATACGATTTTTACCCCATTGCTCCCATTCGTTTTAATTTTGTTGCTCAACGCTCTGACCGTCCGACACATTTTAGTGGCCAGTCGAGTCCGTCAAGGACTGAGGGGTCAGAGCAAGGGAGAGAATCACAATGATCCAGAGATGGAGAGTAGAAGAAAGTCTGTGATTTTACTCCTCACTATATCCGGCAGCTTCATACTTTTGTGGCTTTTATATGTTATAGAATTGTTGTATTACAGAATTACAAAAACAAAAAACTACGATCACGATGATTCGTTATATATCTTTGAACAAGTCGGATACATGCTTCAGAATTTAAATTGCTGCACAAACACATTTATTTATGTGCTGACTCAGACCAAGTTCAGAGAGCAGCTCAAGCGCGCGCTGAAATATCCGGTTACCCAAATAGTTAAGTTAATTAAATAATAAAAGCAACTGAGTTTTTCCAGTTCATTTATATAATATTTATTTCTCGAAATCCCTCCCCTGAATTGCATGAGGAATCACTAGAGATTTTAAGATACTTTAGTCCAAAGGCATCCATTGGCATTTGAGCCGCCCCACGATTGTGATTGACACGTGCGCCACTTCGTTTCCGGCTTTGTTCAATTTCAGCTGAGCTCTTCTGTCTGTTCTCTCGATCTGTCTTACTCTCTATTCCTGCCTCTCCATCTCTTTGTCACTGTTGCTCACATTCGGTTTTTCATGCTCTTTTGTATTTTGCACTCCTGTTACTTCCCGTTTTGTCTTATTTCTATATCCCTTTCTTTGTCTCTCATTGTCTCTCGAGTTTTGTGTTTTACATTTTCTTTCAAAAAATCTCTTGGCCCAATTATTACATCTCAGCCAAAGATCCAAATTGTGCCACGAGACTGGAGAGTAGCAAATGCAACGTGTTTGTTCAAGTAAGAAGAGATAATGGCCCAGAAATTAAAGACGGAGCCTTCCTGCGGGGGTAAGGCTTCCCCGCGTTATCTCACTGCGCGCCTGCCTTTTCCTTCCGAGCTCACACGAACTTTAGTTTCAAGACTGCAGCTGTGCAGTGTGTGCGTATCCCACAGACGCAGTTAATTCGTGCGAGCTGTGGGATCACGTGATTCAGTTAGAGCCAATGGCAGCACACCATCTTTCATTCATAGTTTTTCAGCAAGGGCTGTCAAAGCTATGAATCTATACCCCCCAGAAGAACAGCTAAACCTCAATTAAAGTTAAAAAAAACCATCACATTAATAAAATAAGTATAGTTAAATAAATTAACCACTTTAAACAAACAATTAAATTTTTGAAAAAATTTAAAACCTTTTTAAAATTTATAAAAATAAACTTACCTTTCTTTAAAGTCTCTAAAAAAGATATACCTGTTGAAATTTTTTTTAAATAATACTTAATTAACTACTTACCTTATTAAAAGAGGGTCTTACGCCTCCTTTCTTTATGTGCAAAATCTTCCATGCTTACCTGCGCGTTCAAAGCACCAAGTGCACTGCGTGCGCGCAGCCTGTAGCGCACACACGGTTCACCTAGGAACCGCCCCCTTTTGAGTTCACCAAGTGCCGGTTTTCAGCGCATGTGCAGTGCATGCAGAAAACCGGCAATTGGAGACAGAATACGCGAGAGTACACAGTGCGTACTCTCGCATACTAAGACTAATTTTTGGGGCATTATCTATCTGCCTGAGTCTCAGCTGTGGCTCAGTGAGTAGCACTCTCACCTCTGAGTCAGAAGTATTGTGGGTTCACAATCCCACTCCAGGGACTTGAGCACAAAAATCTAGGTTAAAACTCTAGTGCAGTGATGAGGGAGTGCTGCATTGTCGGAGGTGCCATCTTTCGGTGAGACAATGGGCCGAAAATTGATCCCGGGACGCGAGAGTACGCACTGCGTACTCTCGCGTATTCCCACTCCAATTGCCGGTTTTCTGCAGGGCGGGGCCTGGGTGCATCGCGTGCGCGCTACAGGCTGCGCGCACGCTGTGCACTTCATGCTTTGGACGCGCAGGTAAGTAGGGAAGATTTTGGAAATGTAAAAAGGAGGAGTAAGACCCGCTTTTAAGAAGGTAAGTAGTGAATTAAGTATTTTTTTGAATTTTTTTTACAGGTATATCTTTTTTAGAGACTTTAAAGACAGGTAAGTTTATTTTTATAACTTTTTAAAAGATTTTAAATTTTTTCAAAAATTTAATTTTTTATTTAAAATGGTTAATTTAATTAACTATACTTATTTTATTAATGTGATGGTTTTTTTTTTAATTTAATTGAGGTTTAGCTGTTATTTTGGGGGGGTGTAAGATTTATAGATTTCACAGCCATGCTGTGAGACTTATGAATGGAAGATGGTGTGCTGCCATTGGCTCTAACTGAGTCACGTGATCCCACAGCTCGCACGAATTCACTACGCCGCTGGGATACGCAAGCCCAGCACAGCTGATGTCTGGAACATCAAGTTCGTGCGAGCTGGATCTGAAAAAGCATAAGCGAGGTGAGACATCGCGGGGAAGGCTTACCCCCGCGGGAACAGAGCGAGATCAATTTCTGGGCCATTAAACCAAGTCTGGTGCTCTCTGAGGTGGGCGTAAAAGATCCCATGGCACTATTTCGAAGACGAGCAGGGGAGATAGCTCCTGTGTCCTGGCCAATATTTATCCCACAATCAACATAACAAAAACAGATTATCTGGTCATTATCACATTGCTGTTTATATGAGCCTGCCGTGCGCAAATTGGCTGCCGCGTTTCCTACATTGCAACAGTGACTGCACTTGAAAAAGTACTTCATTAGCTGTAAATCGCGTTCAGAGGTCCGGTGTTCGTGACCATTTTTAGAGGAATGTTGCTAATTCATTTGAAAAAAATTACTACTCTGGCATCTGTATGACTAACTCCCTCAGGCCATGACTTGGATTCATGCTGAACATTTTATTTATGCACCAACACATAGGTTCCGTACGGTAACGTTGGTAAAATTCCTGGCACTTGATGTAATATCTTCATGTACTACAATAATGTGACTTTGATAACATGGGATCAGAACTTGTAGGATCTGGACACATGTCTAAAATAACAACTGAGTTCGGCCAGTAATGTAAAACATTTTGCATAATTGTTACTATTTTAAGAGAATTTACTAATTCAAGTTGTTCCTGTCACAGTATTTTAAACCTTATAAAAATAAGTTGGAAGCGATAGAATCATTGAATCGTAGAATGATACCGCACATAGGGACGCCATTCGGCCCATCCTGCTTGTGCCGGCTCTTTGATAGAGCAATCCAATTAGTTCCACACCCCTGCTCTATTCCCATAGCCCTCTATTTTTTTCCTTCAAATATTTATCCAATTCCCTTTTGAAAGTGACTATTGAATCTTCTTCCACCACCCTTTCAGGCAGCGCATTCCAGATCACAACAACTGCCTGCGTAAAAAACGTTTCGTCATGTCGCCTCTGGTTTAACTTAAAATGAGTTTAAATCGGTGTCCTCTAGTTATCGACCCTTCTGCCACTGGAAACAGTTTGTCCAAATTTACTCCAGCAAAACCGTTCATGATTTTGAACACTTCTAGCAAATCTCCTCTTAGCCTTCTCTGCACGAAAGAGAACAATCCCCGCTTCTCCACTCCTTACACATAACTGAAGTACCTCAGCACTTATATTTGAAAAGGTGTCGCCCCTGACATAAATTCTGATCGCGGATGTTGTGTACAAATAAATGTATTAACGTTTACATTTGCATCATTAGCAGCGCCTAAGAACTGCAAAAGTCACAACCTGATCAGTTGGCAATTGTTTTCTGTTTCTGTAGTTGCACTATTTGATTACATTGCTTGTATTGAGATATTTACATTGTTGCATCAACCAATCCAACACATTCTCCACAACATTCTAATTCCAAATATGTCAATTTACCCATATTCTTGGTTTTCTATGACCAAGCCAGCTCCCTATCCATTCCCTTTGATACACAAAAATATACTTTTCAGTTATCTTCCTTCCAATTAGGGAGCTTTAAGCAAAGACTGGCAAATTAGAAACGTCAGCATGTGCACTCGATCGTTTTTATCTTATAGTAATTGGTAGCAGGCCGTCCCAAATTCCCATTTGTTGCACAGAGCGGGTAAGGTTCTTGCTTCAGCTCAGTAACTTTTCTTGCTTCATTGCCCATAACAAAAACTAACACCACATCCTTCCGTTTTGGATATGCAGCATACCCGTTAAGGCAACAATATTGGGTCGATTATGACAAATTCTACCTATTTTGAACGGAAACGGTTTTTTCCCCTCGGGATTCCTTCGGGTAGTTCATGTACCCTATTATAAACTGTAATCCTCTCTCAATTACCTATAAATACCATTTTCCTGCTGTATCCAATGATATATAGATGAAAGCGTGTGAGCGGAACAACCTCTTATGAAATTTCAGGGCCAACATCTTGATAAATAAAAATAACCCACTGGAAACAACTATCAGGAATTTAATGAAAGCTTCAATTTTGAACCCAAACCAAAATCTGCAACCTAATCCTCTCCTTATTCATGTCCAGTTATGCCCCAAAATTTGTGGTGGTTCGCCCGGGCGTGTTAAGAATTTTACCTAATTTCTCTGAGTGGTGATTAAACAATCCGACACAATCTTGAAAATCATTACATGCTCACCCCTTAAACTTCTCAGCTCCATTGATGAAAGCCTTAGCTTCTCAAAACTCCACATAACTTTAACCCCACATGAATCGTAACATATAGTCAATCTATGTTGCACGCCTTCCATTGTTTTTCTATCCTTCGTGTAGTGAGATGCTGATACCACAACACTGCAATTACAGTCTAACAAAAGTCAAGTGCAACATTACCTCTATGTTTTTCTATTGTGTGCCTCTAGACAGAAACTCAAGGGAGTCTGTTTGGCTTTTTATGTTACCACCATTAAAGACTTGTTTATCTGCACGCCAAGATCACAGCTCCTCTGCGACATTTCAAATCCAAATATTTAAGGAACATTTTGTATCCCCGTTTGTATCTCCAAAAATGTATCACTTCAAATGTCTCTGCCTTCTACATCTGTTGTTTAACTGTCAATCCAGCGATGCCTATCAATGTTCCCCTGCAGGATTTCACAAGCTCTATTCCAATTCTTCATTGCCCCGTTCCCATTATGTCTCATCTTCAAATTTCAATGTTAATCCCTCAATTCCCACGAATCAATAATTTATGTATGTAGTAAATAAAAGCAGCTCATACGGCAATGAAACATCAATAATCAAATATGTCCATGCCAGGGAGCTTCCTTTTGTCTATATACTTTATTTACTATCTTCCAACCATCTCACTGTCCTTGTGATCAGATTCCTTACTTTCACGTAGTAAGGGTTTCTTTTGTGATTCCTTATGAAACGCGTTTTGAAAGTCCATGTAAACCACACCCACAACCTTTCCTTTGTATTTTCACTCTGTTAGTTCTTCAAAGAATTCTCTAAGGGAAGCCAAGCACAATCGGCGATTGAGAAATCGGTGCTGCTTGGCCTTGATGAGCTTGTGTTTCTGCAAGTATCCGGCACTTTTCTCCAGCATGAAACAGGGCCCATTAAATGGAAGTAAATGTTCAACAATTGTTTAACTATGATTATGATTCAAATTAATTTCACATTCGATTTTCTCATCTAATAACATCATATGTTTCAAGTTAGTTTGATAACTGGATATCCAATTTTGACACTTCCGTGAACAGCAATGAACAGCGTGTGTATTTTGCTATACTGTTAAGTGTTGCTAAATGTTGAATCCGGCGCGTGTGTTTCTGAAGCTAAATAAAGAACTTGGCTCATTAGCTCATCTCCGCTGCAACAGTTGTCATATTTGACCCTGAGATGATCTTCCGACCACATATCTTCAAGGGTCATCGAACTGAAACGTTAGCTCTGTTTCTCTCTCCACAGATGCTGCCTGACCTGCTGAGTATTTCCAGCATTTTCCGTTTTTACGCCTGGTACTGCTCCAGGCATGCTCTTCTACACGCCTCGTCGAACCTGCGAGGGTCGCCTGGCTTGATGGCAATCGTAGAGTAAAGGTTGCGCCTGTCTGCTACTGCTGATGGCCCGAAGCGCCTTATGGATGCCCATTTTGAGCTGCTAGCTCTGTTCTGAATCTATCCCATTCAGCAAGTCGCTAGAACCGCACCTAACGATGGAGGGTATGCTCAGTGTGAAGACGGGAATTTGTTTCCTGAATGATTGTACAGTGGTCACTCCTAACAGTACTGTCATGTTGCATCTGCGACAGGTAGATTGGTAAGGATGTGCTCAACTAGCTTTTTCCCGGGCGCCGATTCTCTCATCGCCTGCCACAAGCACAGTCTGGCAGTTACGTCCTTCAGGACACGGCCAGATCGGTCAGTAGTGGTGCTACCGAGCCACTCTTAGTGATGGACATGGAAGGACCCCACCTAGTTTACAGCCGGCAATTGTAAAGGACACGAGTAGTTGAATTGAAATACCGCATGTCTATAAATTATGAATTCCAGACATATAATTCATTCTACCAAGGAGCCGCGAATTTAATAGATTTTCTGTTCTTATCCGTTAAACAGTATTTTTCTTGATTGTAACACCAGTGTCGTTCTTAAACGCAGTGATAGACTCGGGATTAAACCAAGTTGTTTTATATACCAGAATCAGCAGGGTGACATGTTGATTCAAGATGCTATATTTTCTCTAAAGCCATCATGACTCAGGAAACTATTCACATTCATGTAGATATACATATAGAAATAAGTGGTCATATATAAAGAAATAAGTGGCCCAAACAGCCAGAAGTGCCGAGTGGATCATCAATCTCGGCTTCCTTTTGAGGTCCCACCATCACAGATGCAAATCTTCCACAAAGTCGATTCACCCCACGTTATATCAAGCAAAGCCAGCGAAGACTGGATACAGCAAAGGCTATGGTTTCCGACAAAATCCCGGCTGTAGTACAGCAGAACTAGCCGTGCCCCTAGTACCCGTCGGCATTTAACGTTCACGAGAGCAGATTTACCCGTCCTAATCCCATACCCATTCTTGCCCTTTTCCTTCATCCACCTATCCAATCTAATCATGAACATGGACATAGATGCTGCCTTAGCAACTAAAGCTCACAGATTCAGAACTCTCTGTGCGAAGAGGTGTATCCTGCCCGCTATTCTAAATTTCTTGCATTTAATCTTGTAGCTATGGCCTTTCATTCTTGACCCACTATTACTGGAAAAACTCGGTTTCTATCTACACTGTCCTACCCTTGCATAATATTTTTAAATTAATTCCTGGGTTGTGCGCATCACTGGCAAGGTCAGCATTTATTGCTCATTTCGAATTGCCCTTGAAATGTAGATGGTGAACTGCCTTCTTAAACCGCGGCAATCCTTGTGGTGAAGGTACTGTTAGGGATGGAGGTCCAGGATTTTGACCCAGCAACGATGAAGGAACAGGGATATATTTCCAAGTAAGGATGGTGTGTAACTTAGAGGGGAACTTATAGCTGATGGTGTTCCCATGCGCCTGCTGCCCTTGTCCTTCTAGCTGGTAGTGGTTGCGGGTTTGGGAGGTGCTGCCAAAGAAGCATTGGCAAGTTGCTGCAGTGCACCTTGTAGATGGTACACACTGCAGCCAAGGTGTGCCAGTGGTGGAGTGACTGAATGTTTATGGTGGTGGATGGGTGTCAATCAAGCGGGCTGCTTTGTCCTGGATGTTGTCTGGCTTCTTTCATATTGATGCACTCATTCAGGGAATTGGAGAGTATTCCATTAGACACCTGACTTCTGCCTTGTAGATGGTGGAAAGGCTTTGGGGAGTCAGGAGGTGAGACAGTCGCTGCATAATACCCAGCCTCTGGCCCGCTGTTTTTGCCATTGTATTTCAATGGCTGGTCCAGTTAAGTTTCTGGTCAATGGTGATGCCCAGGATGTTGAAGGTGGGCGATTCGGTGATGGTAATGCTGTTGAATGTCAAGGGGTGGTGGTTAGGCTCTCGCTTGTTGGAGATAGTTATTGCCTGGCATTTGTGTGGCACGAATGTTACTTACCACTTATCAGCCCAAGTCTGAATGTTGTCCAGACCTTGATGCATGTGGGCATGGAATGCGTCATTATCTGAAACCTCTTGACTTCTTGGTTTTTATATTCTATACTCATGGGCCAGAAATTCGGCTCTCCAGCTTCCTGCGGGTGCAAGCATCTTGCGCGTACTTACCTACCGTGCCTGCCGTTGTGCTTCGGGCCCATGAGGAATTCGTGTCCTGTGCCTCCTGCCGCTGCCGGCGCGCAGTGCTTGCGTATCCCAGGGGTGCAGTTAGTTCGAAGCATCTCCTGGGATCACGTGGGCCATGGAGAGCCAATCCTAGCAGGGAATTTTCATTCATAGATTTGACAGGAAGCCTTGTCAAATCTATGAATAGAGATCGGCCCCAAAACCACACTAAAACTTCAAATACATTTTAAAAACCCATCACATTTTTAAAATAACTATAAATTACATAAATTAACTAATTAAACAAAAATTTAAATTTTTGAAAAAATTATATAAACTTTTTAACGGTGCTAAAAATAAATAACCTTTATTTAAAGTATGTAAAAAAGTTAAACCTGTTGAAAAAATGTTTAAATTGTAATGAATTAACCACTTACCTTGTTAAAAACAGGCCTTGTGCCTCCTTTTCAAATGTGTAGCTTTTCCATACTTACTCTCACGGAGTAACCTGAAAAAAAACCGAAGTTCGCTGTGTACGCACTGCCTCTCCCGCGCACACGTTGGACTTCTGAACCCCTTCCTTCAGGGGAACGGAAGTTGCGGTTTCCCGCGTATGCGCAGTGCATGCGTGAAACCGGCACTTCAGGTGGCCTTGCGGGTGAGTACACAGCCCGTACTCACCCGACAAGCGCCGAATTTCTGGCCCATTGTATATTCTAATCATTTTTGATATAACCTACTATTAGCTATTTACTGGTAGACTCAACTGTGATTTCCATGAACACACTTCAAATCCCAATCTAATTTTATACTCTGTGTCGAATGAAATATCAATGGCACTGAATATTAATAGACGCCAGCTACAGTGCAACTTAATTTATTGCAATATAATGCTTACAAAAAGAATACATATGCCTCAAAATCTACTGGATCCTTGATAGCCGACCTCCCCACCTCCATGTTTTAGATAAAGTTTATACGAAATTTTCAATATTCATCAAATATAAAGAAAATTACTAAGAATGCAAAATATTACATGAAAATATAAGAAAATCAAGGATGAGAAAAAACCTCTGAGACGAACCTAGCTCACCCCTCTTAATGCATTAAATAGAGGTTTGAGTTTATTTGTAATGTGGGGCACGTTGCTTCTCCCAAAATCCACATAAAAGCTACGGTTCAAATCATGGGGGAAAAATTCGGTATCGCCCATTTTGGGGCGCTAATATCAGCCGGGTGCAAATTTTAGCGCCGGTGCTAATTCGCCAACCACGAAATTCGCTACACACACCTCTCTTAGGGTGCTAACATTGGGGAACGAGGCCCTACCTCAGAGCGCTACTCAAGCTCAGGCGATGTCAATTAACTTGTAATCACACAGACTGGCGCCTTCCAGTTCTTAAAGGGCAGGGTCCATCTTGCTGCACAGCCATACCTTGCTCATTGCAACATTTGTCCTCGGCCTGCAAGCAGGTAAAAATCTTCAGCAAAGATTCACGATGGCTAATCAGAGGCCCAGGGAGAGAGCTCGCTGGTTTAATGACCAGGCATTGGTGGCTCTGGTTGGTGCTGTGGAACGCCGCCAGGCAGTGCTTTTTCCAGAGACTGGCAGGAGGTCTTTGCCCTGGGAGTTTACAAGGGTGTGGAGGGGGGTTGCCCAGCACGTTTCATCCAGGAGCCTGGTCTAAAGGACGCATATGCAGACCCTTAAGAAGTTCAATGACCTCACTCCGGTAGTCAGGGTGAGTACCTGCTTGAAAAACCTCTACATCCCACCATCTCAACCTCACTCTGTGCACAGACAGTGTAAATTCCCAAATCCGCAGCACACGCCCATCTAATGAAAGCCGCATTCACATCCCAAACCTTGCAGACATTAACGGCTATTTAACTATGGTAGGCACATCTGGCAAACATATGGCTGCACACTCACTCACACGCTGTCCTTTTCTTGCAGGACAAGCTTTCACATAACCGGAGGTAGTAACATCACACAGGAGGAGGACAGGCAGAGCTGCAACCCTCACACAACTGGAGCAGTGAGTCCACAGACTCATCGCCAGTCATGTCATCGGTGCTGTGGCTGTTAGAGAGGTCGACCCCCTTGGGGACAGTAAGGGTATGTTCATCAGCTTTATTTCCTCTATCATACCACTTCGCCCTCACAACACCAGGCCTTTACACTTTCCATCTAACTATACTGTCTCCATTCCAAACTCCCTTCCTGCCCCCCTGCCCTCAAGTTAAAGCCACTCTTGTCTCTCAGCCTCCCAGTGGCAGCATCGCATGAGAGGAGGAGGAACATGAAGTCCACGCCTCACTGCCTGCATCTCCCGAGGGTGCGACATCCGACACTGGGGCCACGAGTTCACTGCAGTGGAGCAGGGGATTTGGATCTGATCTAGGTGAAGCTCTGGGACCCAGCGGGCTGCAGCAATGCCATGGGGGAAGGGAAGCTCGAGGGCCATCTCCCCGGAGGGTGACTTGGCGCACGAGTTCTGCTGCACAGGACTCAGATGAGGACCTCGATATAGTGGCGATGAATACTCAGGCAAAGAGCATCCATATGGACCTCATGGGTGCAATGGCAAGGGTGCCTGACAGCGTGGATGCACCGGCTAGGAGCATGGAGGAGTCTGGCCCCAGTACAGCTGTCATCTGTGTGCAAGCCCTTCAACCCATCCTTGCCTCGTTGCAGAGGATGTTTGAATTGCAGAGAGACCGTGAGGACCCAGACCCCATGCCATGTGTAATGGGTGAGGTTGCAGCATCTATTGCAGCACTGGCAAAGGTAATGCAACGGCTTAGTGCTGGAATCGAGTAATTGGTTGGTGCCATCCAATGTCAGACTGCTCTCATACAGTCTCAGCTTGATGGCACGCAAGCGCTGACTGCTGCCATCGTCGCTGGGTCACCCACTTCCACCGGGATCTCACGGTGCTGCAGCAGGCCAGCAATCTGTGATCGAGCAGATAGCTGCGGATGCTGAGGTACTGCCCCGGGGGAGTGGCAGAATGTTGGGCGAGCAGGAAGGTGCTGTCCTCGCTCAGGATGACAGCAATCCTGCTGCCAGCACTGCCACTCCGCCATTCCACTTGCCACAGCCTGTAACACAGCCAGCCCAGACTGCTGCCGCCCATGCAGATTTGGTGCAGTCTGCAGCTGGGCCCTCCAGGCCCAAAGCTGGTCGAGGGCGTCCTTCAAGGCCATCTGCAGTCTCTGGATCCAACATTCTGCAGCCTTCCACCAGCCTTGCTGCAGCAACTGGGGCCACATTACGGAGGAGCAGTAGGGTGGGAAAGGGGAAAGTGCGAAGGGGAGGGAGATCATCCTCGAAGGGCGAATAACTAAAAATTCTCAAACAAATGGGGGCAATGTTTGTCCAAAGTTGGATGTTTATGTTAATATATTGTTGCACTCTGTTAACACTTATCTTGATGTGGAAGGAACCAGTTTTGTTAGATAATGAATTGTTGTGCTTGTTTGTTATTGGTTGTGCTTAATTAGACGCAGTTTGTATGAAAAATAAATTATTTTATTGAAACTTGACAACTTTGCTCATTTTACTCATTGGAGCTTTGCCTGGTAATATGGGCTGCGGGATGGTTGTAATGATGGGCTTGTTCATCCCAAAAAACAACTTCTCTGTCTTTCATCTGAAGCGGTGTCTTATCAGGCATTCACGAACGGCCCTTGCAGAAGCAACATTGAGCGCCTCCCTCCCACGTTGCTGCTGCTCATCCTGCTCTTCATCCTCCTCCTTTGCCTCCTCCTCCTCCTCTCCCTTTTCCTCCTCCTGAGGTGTTGCACCAATCCCTGGTGGAAATGGCTGGGTCCTCATAATTGTGAGGTTGTGAAGCATGCCGCACACATCAATGAAAACCAATTCTCGATTGGGGGAGTATGCAGGACTCCTCTAGAATGGTCCAGTCACCGGAACCGTTGCTTCAAGATGGCGATCGTCTGTTCAATGAGATTCCTGGTGGCACTTTGGCGCTCATTGTATGCGAGCTCTGCAGGAATGTTGGGGTTATGGAGCGGTGTCATCAGCCAGGTGCAGAGTGGATAACCTTGTCCCCGAAGAACCAGCCACGAGGGTGATGCAGTGGTTGGAATAGGTCTGGGACACCATTCTGCCACAGGATGAAAGCATCATGGCTGCTGCCAGGATAGAAGGCATTGACGACGAGGATGCGCTGTCTGTGCTCACAAACCAACTTGACATTGAGAGAATGGAAGCCTTTGTGGTTGCGGAAAACCTCTGCATTTTCTTGAGGTTCCAGGAATGCCACATGTGTGCAGTCAATGGGGCCCTGAAACATGGGGAAGCCCGCTATCCTAGTGAAGCCACATACGCGTTCACGCTGTTTGTCTCAGATCATGAGGAGAGATATGTACTCCCTTCTACTTTTGTATGGAGCCTTTGTGACCTCCCGGATGCAAAAATAGACAGCAAACTGGGAGATATTCGCAATATCCCCAGTTGAAGCCTGGAAGGAGCCACTGGCGTAGAAATTGTGAGCCACCATCACCTTCACTGCCACCGTCCTTGTCCTGAGCTGAGGCTCGAGCTCTGGTTGCAGGAGGTGGCAGAGCTCTGTGACAACCTCCTAGCTGAACCGTAACCTTCTGAACCACTGCTCCTCGGACAAATGAATTTAGGAGAATTGCTCCCAGAATACCCTGGGAGGGTAAGGTCTCCTGTGCAGCACGCTGTTGGCCCTCCTCCCCCTGGCCACGTTTGCTGCTCTCTCTCTGCGACTCTGCTGCCTCCGAAGGTGAAGCTGGAGGATGATGCCCCATGTTTGTACAGCCCCCATTTAATATTCTAAATAAGGTAGTAATAAAGCTGACAGAAAAGGGAAACTGGAAAGTGCTGGTGAGGAACAAAACTCCTTGTAGGACAGCCTGAAATGTCTCCAGACGCCTCTCTCCCTCTCTCAACCTGCGTATGCAGAATATTTTGCCAACAGGAAAAAGCAGGAAGCACAGGCCTTTAAATAGCACTTCCCCAGCTATCAGCCAACTGCAAAACGTTCCCCTCTACCTGTCGTTCCTAGCGGAGGGCAAGAATCAATTTCCGGTCCGGGGCACTACCGGGGCATTACGCATGTTGATGATGTCACGATCTCTGGGTGCAGGAGGTTGTGGCGGTATTGTTTTGTGCCACTGCAAAAATGCCAGGTCAATTTTGCGGGCGGCGCTAAAATTGCTGTGCTTGGGCGATAAGTCATTAGCGTCCCGTTAGCACCCCCGCCACCCAGAGGCACTAAAGGGAGGCACTAACCAACCGCATTTTTGCATGGTTTAATATGCATAGAACTATTATCATAAACATCACGTAACAGTCAGGGACAAGAAAAGGCTACAAACTCAATCTTTCATGGTCCTAACTTATGCAGCCGAGCATTCATCTGCATTTGAACTTTGCAATTTATCTAAAAATTTATCATGCTTAGAATAAATATTGGTCGAGATTTGTTGGGTGGTATGGTAGAGTACTCTCAGAGTACGCCATCATAACTGCTTTGAAATCCACCGCAAGTTCGGGAGTCCACATGCACTTGCGCATACGCTAATTCCCAAACTTGCAGCCTGTCAATGTACACGTTGCAATGCCATCCGGGCCAAGAAATAACAATTACTGCTGCAGAGTTGGGCTATTTGCCCACCAACGGCTGAGCAATTGCATACGGAATTGTTACAGTTGATACAAATAGGTCCAGGGACTGTTTGCTTCAGCGTAATAGGATACCACTGGCATGTTTTTAGCATTTTCATCTCGGAAATCATATAGGTTAACTGTGGCAAATGAGTTTTTCTTCTTTCTGAATATATGAGTTTTAATGATGACGATAATTATTATCAGCAACTTAATTTTTTAGTGAAGTTGGTGGAATGAAGCTAATTAGGAATTAAATTACAATCCTGTAAATTGTACTTAAATGTGATTACAGGATTCCATAAAATCTGATTACGGTATTCACTTCTGAAATGTAAAAGCTAATTCTGTTTTTTGATTGGAGGACCAGGCTGTGACCCTACGATCCGTGAGCCATTACGCTGCCCTCCTACTCACAGCGTCAGACTGCAAGTTTTCACAGGTGAGCCCGACATTAGGTAGGTGCTTATACTTTTTGCAGTTCAGTGTCATACTCTGGACATATGCCGCCGACCACATTTTTTGGCCCTATAATTTTAAATTAGTTTTCACCAATTTAATCGAATTTGACCTCGCCCCACTTGCCTGAATTAATTCTTAAGTAAAATTGCTAATTTACCTTATCTGTACCAAATATTCTCCCTTCTTTCCAAACCGAGAGCTTGAGCTGTTCTAGTTTTTTCCTTAATACTTGTAATCATCCTTCGTAATCTTTATTGCCCCTAGCCTAGTGCAGGTACCTATTTTTGTGGAATGTTTTCCTTATTTTACAGAGTAGCCCAAGTGTGGTCTGAAAAGACCATTATGAAGCATCATGTAAAATCTCTGTATATTTGCACTCTAATGCTTTGGTATATATCTCAAAGTGGAATATATTTTTCCTGGGCTCTGTTGAACACCGTTTGAAATGTTTCCCATTGCTGTTCTACATCATTGTTTGCCGATATTGTTGCCCACTTTATTTTCCCAAGTTCGCAGCCCCTCTAAGTCAGCCTTTCCCCAATCTGTTGCCCTGGTATTTGTCATGCTTATTTCCTTTTCAATTATTATTCTAAATCGTATTATATTATGGTCACTATTGCCTAGATGTTCCACTATCTTTCATCTCTTATCTGCACTGATTCATTCCCCATTACCCGATCCAATAGCGACTCCTCCCTTGTTAGGCTTCTTACTTACTGGGTTACAAAGGATTCCTGTACTCATTGTGGGAACTCCATTCCTTTATTCCCTTTACCTACCTCTTCTGGTCAATTAATTTCAGGGTAGTTGATATCTCCCATGATCATTATTCTATGTGTGTTAATCATTTCCCTTTTTTTTGCATGTTACTTCCTCCACCCCCCATGCACTATTAGGTGGTTTGCAGACTACACCTGTTAGTGTGACTGATCCTTCTTTTTATCTCTTATCTCTAATCACGTGGATTCTAGTACTTTCTTACCGATGGCTGTGTTACTTTAGTCCACTGTAATTATGTTAACTCTAATAAGTACAGCCACTCCACCTCTGCTATTTCGCACTGTATCTTTTCTAAATATATTATACCCTGCAAAGTTTAACTCCTGATATTTCTGTAACCACGACTCAGTAATCCACACTATATCTGGTTCCTCACAATGTATCATTGCCTCCAGTTCCCCTCTTTTATTGCAGACACTTTGTGCATTGCTGTACAAACAGTTTAACTCATTTTTAACAGCAGTTCCTCTCATTTTGTTTGGCCAGAATTTGCAGTCATAAGCAAAGGCGTTCGCCAGTGGACCTGAAATAAGCTTTGCGCAAACATCTTGCGATCTCTGTGTCAAGATGTTCGGGTTTTCCGATGTATTATTCAATTCAACATTGTATAGTGGGAATCCCATAGTGCGAGCTGCTGTGATGTCAACAAGCTGTCTAAGCAGCCAGTCAAAATGCGGAATTGTCACAGACAGCGAAGAAGGAAGTGAGTAAGTTCTTAAAAGTCCAACGTTTTAAAAATGTTAGAGAGAGCAAAACAAAGATTGGGGCTCTGACATGGGGTAAAGCCAACCCTGAAATAAAGATAAACTACCTTTTCTTTAAAGGTTTCTTAAAAATTTAAAACTTTATTAAATTGGATAAATTTGAAGCTACACAAAATTGAAATTAGTTTTTCACGGCCATAACCTTTGCTGAGCAGTCAATACGCTGTCAAAACCAAAGTTACAACTAATCCCTTTGAGTCTAACTTTTGGTGGGGAATTTAACAGCATAATTACGGTGGAAGAACGAAGATTTCGTCAGTTTCCATGATTTCAGAGATTTCACTGATTGCTGGCTCTGTGGAGGGGGGCACAGCGCCATCTGTGGAGGAGCAATTTACGGCGCATGCGCTAAAACTTGACGTTGCGACCAGTTTCAAAGGTGAAATCATGACGAGCGCTGCCAGTTCACCGACATCATGCCCGCAAGTTCTGGGCCTTTATTCTTAATCATATTTTTATATTTCTCTTCCATAACTCTATTTATGACCAGGCCATTTAGGTCCTCCCTTAGTTTAGACTGTCCCATGCTCTCCTTTCCTGTTTCGTTTATATTTAAGCTTGTTTCATTTCTTGTAGATCCCTCCCACCCCCACCCTTCGTACTGGTTTAAAGCCTTTGCAACCTTCTGATTTACCTTTTCCGCTAGGACACTGGTCCCACTCCGGTTCAGGTGGAGCCTGTTGCATCAGTACAGCTACTTCCTATCCCAGTACTGGTGCCAGTGTACCATGAAAAGGAACCTGTCTTTCCCAAAGTAGCCCTTTAGCCACGTGTTAACTTGCCTGATCTTTCTGTCTCTATGCCAATTTGCACGTGACTCAATCAATAATCAAGAGATTATTACCCTTGAGTTCCTGTGTTTTAATTTAGTTTCCAGTTCCTGATATTCCCTCAGCAGGACCTCCTCCCTGCTCCTACCTATGTAGTTGGTTCCAACATGGGCCACAACAACCGGTTTTACCTCCTCCCTTTCCAAATTCCTCTCCAGCCACCTCGAGAGATCCCTTACCCTGGCACCAGGTAGATGACATACCCTTTGAGACTGTTGTTCATGGCTGCAGAGGACGCTGTCATTCCCCCTAATTATAGAATCCACTATCACTACCACATTTCTATTCTGCTCTTCCCCTCGCTTGGACAAAACTTCTGAGCCACGGTACCTTGGACTGTGTTGCGTCTATCCTCTCCGCAGTCTTTCTCCTTGTCCTTAGAGGTAGTGAGAACATTGTACCTGTTGGACAAGAACAGTGTCTCCTGGCTAGCCTGCTCCCTAACCGTCACACCCTCCCCTTCCTGAACCTCAGCTTTCCTCTGGGGTGTGACTGTGTTCCAGATAAAACTACCCAGAAATGTTGGCCCCACCCTCATATTTCAGAGTGTCTCTCACTTGCACTCCAGCTCAATGATTCTGAGCCGGAATGAATCAAGGCAGGGACATATTCTGCAGATGTGGGAATCTGGGACACTGTCACTGTTCACTAACTGCCACATACCGCAGTCCCGACACATAGCTTGCCCTGCAATCTCTAATGGCCCTGAATTTGAGGTCGGAGGTTTACCACGGGGAAATGCCTACGATCCTCAAATAAAATGCCCGCGTACCTGGTGGCCCGGGAGGTACGGATATTTGCGGTCCAGGGCCTCTCCGCATACCCGCGGGTAGAGGTTCATTTAACTCAGGGGCGCACGCGGTTAGCAAGCGCCCCTGGGATCACGTGGACCAGCCTAACCAATAAAAGAAGGGAGTCCCCATTCATGCTTCTGGGGATTCCGTATGTACGGAAACCCCATAAGTATGAATGGCAATACCCGAAAAAATAGATCTACACGTCAAAGGAATAAAACATATTACATATTTGAAATTAATTAAAATGCCATGCAATTAAGTATTTAATACAAAACAATTTATTTGGAAAAATAAATTATATGCTTTAAACAGGCTAAAAATAAACTTCTCAGTTTCGGCTGTCTCCGCTTCATCTCACGTCCCGCTCTCTCCGCTTTATCTCACCTGCTGCACTCGTCGCTTTATCTCAGCTTCTACTCTCGGGGCTTTATCCCACGTCTGCGCGCGCCGCTTTATCCCAGGTCCGCAATCGTCGTTTTATCTCAGCTCCCACTCTCGCCGCTCAATGTATAGTTTAACAACTTCGCATAAGTAAACTCTGTTACAGGGTATATTGCATAGAGGGCAACAGTAACGTTGAAAGTGTAGAAAGCATAGACGTATATTAGGAGTGATTCAGTAGAAAGCTTAGAACATCTGGGCGAAATAATGAAAATAGTTTAACAATATAGAATTCAGTATTAATATTTTTGTATTATGAGAATATATTCTGTATGATACGGGCTAACACTTGGCTTAAATTAGGCCGTTAAAATGTGTAGACAGAAAGTGTTGTCCGTTTAAGACAATTTAAGAAGCATTTATGTAATTAATTAGTGTCAGAGAGTCATAGAGTTATACAGCACAGAAAGAGGCCCTTCGGCCCATCGTGTCCGCGCCGGCCATCAAGCCCTGTCTATTCTAATCCCATTTTCCAGCACTTGGTCCGTTGCCTTGTATGCTATGGCGTTTCAAGTGCTCATCTAAATGCTTCTTGAGTGTTGTGAGGGTACCAGCCTCTACCACCCTTTCAAGCAGTGAGTTCCAGATTCCAACCACCCTCTGGGTGAAAAGGTTTTTCCTCAAAGCCCCTCTAAATCCCCTGCCACTTACCTTGAATCTATGCCCCCTTATTATTGACCCCTGTACTAAGGGGAAAAGTTCATTTCTATCTACCTTATCTATGCCCCTCATAATTTTGTACACCTCAATCAGGTCCCCCCCACAGCCTTCTCTGCTCTAAGGAAAACAACCCCAGCCTGTCCAGTCTCTCTTCATAGCTGAAACGCTCCAGCCCAGGTAACATCCTGGTGAATCTCCTCTGCACCCTCTCCAATGCAATCACATCCTTCCTAAGGTCCCTCTGATCCTCTGTCCTTCCTAGGTTCCTACCATTCATTGTGTAATCCCTTGCCTTGTTAGTCCTACCAAAATGCATCACCTCACACTTTTCAGGGTTAAATTCCATTTGTCACTGTTCTGCCCATCTGACCAACCCGTCTATATCGTCCTGTAGCCTAAAGCTTCCCTCCTCGCTATTTACGACCCCACCAATTTTCGTTTCATCTGCAATCATTAATGTAGACTACAAACAGCAAAGGACCCAGCACCGATCCCTGCGGTACGCCACCGGACACAGACTTCCACTCACAAAAACAACCTTCGACCATCACCCTCTGCCTGCTGCCACTAAGCCAATTTTGGATCCAATGTGCCAAGTTGCCCTGGATCCCATGGGTTCTTACCTTCTTGATCAGTCTCCCATGCGGGACTATGTCAAAAGCCTTACTGAAGTCCATGTAGACCACATCAACTGCACTAGCCTCATCCACACACCTAGTCACCCCCTCGAAAAATTCAATCAAATTGATCAGACATGATGTCCCCCTGACAAAACCATGCTGACTATCCTTGATTTAACCTTGCCTCTCCAAGTGGAGACTAATTCTGTCCCTCAGAATTTTTTCCAATAATTTCCCTACCACTGATGTTAGGCTCACTGGCGTAATAAGCCCTGGTTTATCCCTATTACCCTTCTTGAATAATGGTACTACATTAGCTGTTCTCCAGTCCTCTGGCACCTCACCTGTAGCCAGAGAGGTTCTGAAAAATTGTGTCAGAGCCCCTGCAATCTCCTCCCTTGCCTCACACAGCAGCCTGGGATACATCTCGTCTGGGCCTGGGGATTTATCCACTTTTAAGCCCGCTAAAACCGCTAGTACCTCCTCCCTCTCAATATTAATTTGTTCAAATATATCACAATCCCCCTGTCTGATTTCTATGCCTACATCGTCCTTCTCCATGGTGAACACAGATGCAAAATATTCATTTAGAACCCCACCTACATCTTCTGGCTCTGCACACAGATTGCCACTTTGGTCCCTAATGAGCCCTACTCTTTCCCTGGTTATCCTCTTGCCCTTAATATACTTATAAAACAACTTGGGATTTTCCTTTATTTTGCCCGCCAGTGTTATTTCATGCCCCCTCTTCGCTCTCCTAATTTCTTTTTTAAGTACCCCCCTGCACTTTCTATACTCCTCTAGTGCTTCCTCTGTTTTTATTCCTTTGTATCTGGCAAAAGTCTCCCTTTTTTCCTACCAATTCTCGTATATCCCTTGACATCCAGGGTTCCCTGGGCTTGTTGGTCCCACCCTTGACCTTTATGGGAACATGTTGCCGTTGTACTCTCTCTATTTCCTTTCTGAAAGACTCCCACTGCTCTGATGTGGATTTTCCTACAAATAACTGATCCCAGTGCACTTTGGCCAGATCCTGCCTTATCATATTAAAATCGGCCTCCCCCATTTTAGACCCTTTATTTCCGGTCCATTTTTTATTGTTTTCCATGACTACCTTAAATCTCACTGAATTATGGTCACTGTCACCAAAATGCTGTCCTACTGACACTTCTACCACTTGCCCGGCTACATTCCCTAGAATTAGGTCCAGTACCGCCCCCTCTCTTGTAGGTCTTTCTACATGCTGGCTCAAAAAGCCCTCCTGGATGCACTTTAAGAATTTCGCACCCTCTATGCCTTTCACACTCTGACTATCCCAGTTAATATTGGGGAAGTTGAAATCCCCTAGTATTATTACCCTATTATTTCTACACTTCTCTGAGATTTGCCTATATATCTGTTCCTCTATCTCCCCCTGACTGTTTGGGGGCCTATAGTACAGTCCCAGCAAAGTGCTTGCCCCTTTTTTGTTTTTAAGTTCTACCCATATGCCTTCATTAGAGCAACCAGCTAAGATATCATCCCTCCTTACAGCGGTAATTGACTCCTTGATTAATATTACGACACCCACTCCTCTTTTACACCCCCCTCTGTCTCGGCTGAAGATTCTATACTCCGGAATATTGAGCTACCAGTCCTGCACCTCCCTCAACCATTCTCTGTGATAGCAACAATATCGTACTCCCATATGTTCATCAACACGTTCAATTCATCTACCTTACTAGCAAGACTTCTTGCATTAAAATAAATGCCAACCAGCCTTGACATACTCCCTTGTGCAGTTGCATATTTGCTCTGCCTTTCATGCTGACTTGTTTTTTCCTCTATAGTTGGCTGTGCATCACCCCCAACTATAGCTCCACTCCATATCCCATCCCCCTGCCAAGTTAGTTTAAACCCCCCCACACCACCCCCACCCCCGCAACAGTACTAGCAAATCTCCCCGCACGGATGTTGTACCCGTTCCGATTCAGGTGCAACCCGTCTGACTTGTACAGGTCCCACCTTCCCCAGAAGCAGACCCAGTGATCCAGGAAACTAAAACCCTCCCTCCTGCACCAACTCTTTAACCAAGCATTCATCTGCTCTCTCCTTCCATTCCTATACTCACTAGCACGTGGCACCGGGAGTAATCCAGAGATTGCAGCCTTTGAGCTCCTGCTTTTTAATCTGCTACCTAGCTCCCTAAATTCTTGTTGCAGGACCTCATCCCTCTTTCTACCCATGTCGTTGGTACCAATGTCAACCACGACCTCTGATTGTTCGTCCTCCCCCTTCAGAATGCCCTGCAGCCGTTCAGTGACATCCTTGACCTTGGCACCAGGGAGGCAACATACCATCCTGGAGTTACGTCTGTGGCCACAGAAACGTCTATCTGTTCCCCTTACGATAGAATCCCCTATCACTATTGCTCTCCCACTCTTTTTCCTCCCGTCCTGTGTAGCTGAGCCACTCGTAGTGCCACGGACTTGGCTCTTGCTGCATTCCCCTGTGAAACCATCTCCCTCATCAGTATCTAAAACAGAAAATCTGTCAGAGAGGGAGATGCACCATGGGGACTTCTGCACTACCTTCCTAGTTCTTTTACTCTGTCTGGTGGTCACCCATTCCCTGTCTGCCTGTGCACTCTTTACCTGCGGTGTGACCACCTTGTTAAACGTGCTATCCACGAAGATCTCAGCTTCGCAGATGCTCCACAGTGACTCCAGCCACAGCTCCAGCTCCGAAACGCGGCTTTCGAGTAGCTGCAGCTGGAGACACTTCCTGCACATGTGTTCGCCCTGGACACCTAAAGTGTCCCTGACTTCCAACATAGCGCAGGATGAGCACTCCACGCTGCCGAGCTGCCCTGCCATGTCCTACCATTAATTTACTCCCTTTAAATTAAAGAATATTAAATACACTAGGGACCTTACTTCCCTTTAAACACTACTTACTCTAAACTAGAGACCTTACTTTTACTTTAATGGCTGGTATGTAGAAATACTGTAGAAATACTCATCGCTGGTTCTCTGCCCCCTCTTGTGCAGCTTTTTAGCTCCTGCTCTCCTGGAAGCTGACAAAGATGGAAAAAGAAAGGAACACCTCCCTCCCCGAACTCCCTCACTCACCAAACTCGCAGTTTAACATTCTGTTCCGAGCTGCACTTCCTGGCTAGTATGGAGACAGCATTTCACGTTTAAATTATTATTATTCTGGAAAGATGTGGTATATATAAACATGCAAAACTGTCTTAACCTTTACTGATAAGAAGTTAAACGGCACTCACTGTCCGGTGAGAATGATGTTTATGCAGTGCAATATTGCCATCTACTGTTGCAGTAGCGTATGGTACGTCAGGGCACGGGACAATAACCTCAGAATTTATAGTTTCAGAGCAAGACTGAACTGACACTGCTTGAACTGTGTTTAATGTCTAAAAATAGGCAATGTTTTCAGTGGTTATTTAATATTTCCCATTGAGGATTCGCCTGGGTTGATTAGTAATTTCCAGACCCCGATGGATAGCCGTTGTTTAAATATATAGACGTATAGACTTGCATGTACTTTCATTAGACATTAATAAAACCAACCTGTGATGTATCTCTTGTGTCACAACCTATAAATGTGAATTTACCTGCTCAGTTGATCTAACATTTTCAGGTCAGGTGCTAGTTGGCTCGTGTTATCTGTACAATTTGGATAAATGTATAAAACCACAAAGGCAATATGAATAAAAAGAACCTCACTTTCAAAGGTTTCAGATCAGGACAAAAGATTGCACAACTCTGGGTTCTTTCAAAAATGTGCCTATTTTATTTCTTAGTTAGCATGAGGAAATGCACGTCTTAGAGCTGAACATCCAGTGAATACAAACCGCCTGAGAGAAGTGGATTCAGTTGCCGCTGAGTCCTGGACGAGTCAAGAGCTCGCAGACTTTTTTCACTATCGAAATGATTCGAACTTGAAAACTTCTCAAATTATATCATAGTCTCTATTGCACGATAAAAACGCCGACTGTGTACATTTATATAGCTGAAACAATACCAAATATTAAATAATTGAAATAATTTAACATTGTCACACAATTCGGCACATGTGATTTGAAATTCGAATTTGTAGACTTGATTTTAGATTTTAGATTTCCACTGTTGATGGTATAGCATAAATATTAATGTGCCATAGCCTCGAACATATCTAATATATGCTTATAGAAATATACGAATATTGCCTAAATAAATTATTTTCCTATAACGGTGAGGCATCTCAGCGGCTCCACTGTCTCAAATGTCACGTGCCATGGACTGCAAGCTTTGATCCAGTTCCGCTTTGGATTCTGTTTTCCGGTTGCCTCGCTCCGCAGTAATCGACTCCTCAATCCAGCCTCACTTCCCTGTAAGAAATTGTTCCCTTCTGCCTGAGCCTGTTTATAGAAACTCACTTTCGGCAAATCTCAACCAATACAGACATTCATTGAATTATGTTGAAAAGGAGAGGAGAGGATAGAATAGAACGTAATCACAATGGTTCTTTAAGAGCTTGGGCCACTTGGAATACAGCATCATATCCACACAGAGAGTGGCAACAATGGAAAATACCTGTAAAAGTCATCCCAATGAACAGCATACACTGAACCAAAACCCAATCATTGACAGAAACTGGCACCTTTCCGACAATGAACAGAAAACTCTCATGGTTTGGCGGAAAAATGGTTTGGAGATAATTTGATCTGTGAGACAATGACGTATGCGCACCTTAAACTAACGTGCCGGTGACCGAGTGTGAAGAGTGGCATCGAAGTCTGTACTTCATGTGGTTTACCGAGTCAGTTCGATACCCAATATTATCTGAAATCAACCCAAGCCCACACCAGACAATCCTGTAATAAAACCAGAAAATGTTGGAAACACTTAGCAGGTCCGGCAACATCTGTGGAGATGGAAGTGGAGTTAATATGAAGTCATCGACCTGAAACGTTAACGCTGTTTCTCTCTCCACAGATTCTGCCTGAGCCGCTGAGTGTTACCAGCATTTTCTGTTTTTATTTCAGATTTCCCGCATCCGCAGTGTTTTGCTTTTGTAACAGACAATCCCGTATTCAGTATATCTGTTGCAAATGACACTTAATAGAACATAAGGATCACAGTAAATTATGCTGAATGATATTGTTGGCCATGTCAATTGAGTTAGCAAATAGAACTTTCTGAGTTATTGTGTCGGCGTCAATAGCAATAGAATGGACTCTCTGAACTTCGAATGCTGTACGAACAGCTTTAAAATAAATGTATAACAAACTCAAGCTCTGGAGAACAACCACTGGCCACAGAGCGATACAACACCAAAGATAAAAGGAAGACGAGAGAAAACAAGACACATCGGGTACAGTGATTAGATAATGACATGGTCTTCAAATCCTTACGATTATTGGAGGGAAAACTGAGAACGGTAAATAGTTACAGAATATGCTTGAAATGCTGAGCAGTTCAGGGAGTATCTCTGGAGAGAGAAACGCCGATTGGGTGATCGCTTTGATGAACACCACCGTTCAGCACGCAAGGTTGACCCTGAACTTCCGGTCGCTTGTCATTTTAATTCTCCGTCCCACTCCCACACTGACCTCTCTGTCCTCGGCATCCGACACGGTTCCAGTAAAACGCAACAGAAGCGCGAGGAACAGCGCCTCATATGGAAAGGAGAAAGAAATTCAGGACGCCGTTTCTCTTTTTTGTATCAAAGGAAGTGACTTTATAAATTATTAGTGTTACTTCCGAAACAAATCTTTATGGTTTCTGTGAATTAAACAGAAGAGAGCGCTGGTGTCACAATGTTTATATTCTGATCCAAGTAGTGTAATTCAACCCCACAATTGCAGAAGCGGAAGACAGTGAAACCATAGAAGCTTACAGCACAAAGGGACAGCATTTCACACATCGCGTCCATGCTGGCTTAATGATAGAGCGAACCCAAAATTAATGCCAGCACCCTTTCGCTTCCTGGAACCCTGTATCTTCTTCTGCTTCGAATATTTATCAACTTTTCACTTAAAATCAGATTATGGTTTTCATATTTATTCGGTGTTGTTGAGGGAACCGAAGTACATTATAATACATTTATTTGACCTAGCAATTGCGAAGACAGTTATATCACAGGCCAAATTAATTCAAACGAAGGTCTGTAACGTAATCAGATTTTAAAAGTACAAAACAGAATTTTCGCATATGTTTCGACTGTAAAACATTTCTTGCCGTAACTTTCCAAATCTCAGGGGCTTCAAGTTATGCTTGGAGCAACTGTGTAGAGGTATACTGTTGAGAATTACGATAAGTTTTATAAAATATTGGATTGCTGAAGGAGAAAACAAGGAAGCAAGTGTCTTAGAACTGGCTCCGAAGTTATGAGGAATATATGGCAAATATTTACATTGTATAATAAGTGGGGATAAGGTAGAAAAATCAATATATTTTTTGAAAAAGTAAATACTGCAGATGCTGGAAATATGGAACAAAAACAGAAAATGCTAGAAATACTGACCAGGCCAGGCAGCATATGTGGAGAAGGAAAATGAGTTGCTTTAAGACTCGAAGAGAATGGTGAACCAACGATGGCTAACAAAGGAAGTTAAGGATGGTATCAAATTGAAAGTAAAGGCATACAACGTTGCAAAGATTAGTGGTAGGCCAGAAGATTGGGAAATTTTAGGAACCAGCAAAGAATGACTAAAAAATATTAAAGAGGGAGAAAATAGCTTATGAGAGTAAACGAGCAAGAAATATAAAAACTGACAGTAAGAGCCCCTACAAGTATATAAAAAGGATGAGTGTGGCTAAAATAAACGTTGGTCCCTTAGAGGACGACACTGGGGAAAAAATGGGAAACAAGGAAATGGCAGAGGATTTGAACAAATATTTTGATCTGTCTCTACAGTAGAGGACACTAAAAACATCCCAGTTATAGTAGAAAATCAAGGGGCAAAAGGGAGGAAGGAACTTAAAACAATCACTATAATTGAGAAAAAGTGCGAGGCAAAATTATGGGTCTAAAGGCTGACAAGTCCCCTGGACCTGATGGTCTGCATACATAAAAGAAGTGGCTACAGAGATTGTGGATGCATTGGTTGTAATCATCCAAAATTCCCTTGACTCTGGAAAAGACCCTGTGGATTGTAAACCCGCAAATGTAACGCCCTTATTCAAAAAAGGAGGGAGACAGAAAGCAGGAAACTACAGGCCGGTTAGCCTTGCATCTGTCATTGGTAAAATCCTCGAATCCATGATTAAGGAAGTAGTAGCATGGCATTTAGAAAATCATAATAGAATCAAGCAGAGTAAACATGGTTTTAAGAAAGGGAAATCGTGTTTGACAAATCTATTTGAGTTATTTGAAGAGGTTAGGAGCAGGGTGGATAAAGGGGACCCAATAGATGTAGTGTATTTGGATTTCCAAAAGGCATTCGACAAGGTGCCACATAAAAGGTTGCTGCATAAGATACGAGCTCATGGTGTTGCGGGTAATATATTAGATTGGATAGAGGATTGGCTAACTAACAGAAAACAGAGAGCCGGGATAAATGGGTCATTTTCAGGATAGCAATCTGTAACTAGTGGGGTGCCACAAGAATCAGTGCTGGGGCCTCAACTATTTTCAATCTATATTAATGACTTGGATGAAGGAAGCAAATGTATTGTAGCCAAATTTGCGGGCAATACAAAGATAGGTGGGGAAGCAATTTGTGAGGAGGATATAAAGAGTCTGCAAAGGGATTTAGATAGGTTAAGTGAGTGGGCAAGAATTTGGCAGATCGAGTATAATGTGGGAAAATGTGAAGTTATCCACTTTGGTGGGAAGAATAGAAAATAAAAATATTAATTAAAATGAGAAAGACTACAGAATGCGGCGGTACATAAGGATTTGTGTGTCCTCGTACATAAAACACAAAAAGTTATCATGCGGGTGCAACAAGTAATTAGGAAGGCAAATGGAATGTTGACCTTTATTGAAAGGGGGATAGAGTATAAAAGTAGGGAAGTCTTGCTACAACTGATGAGACCACACCAAGAGTACTGTGTACAGTTTTGGTCCACTTATTTAAGGAGGGATATACTTGCATTGGGGGCAGTTCAGAGAAGGTTCACTTGGTTGATTCCTGGGATGGAAGGGTTGTCTTATGAGGAAAACTTGAGCAGTTTGGGCCTATACTCATTGGAGTTCAGAAGAATGAGATTGAAACATATAAGATTCTGAGGGGGTTGGAAAGGGTAGATGATGAGAGGAGGTTTCCCCGCGTCAGGGAATCTAGAACTAGGGGGCATAGTCTCAGAATAAGTGGTCGCCATTTAAGGGGTCGGAGATGAGGAGGAATTTCTTCTCACATAGGATCGTGAATCCTTGGAATTCTTTACCCCAGAACGCTGTGGAAGCTGAGTCATTGAATATATTCAAGGCTGAGATGGACACATTTTTGAGCAACAGGGGAGGCAAGGCTTATGGGGAGCGGGCAAGAAAGTGGAGTTAAGGCCAAAATCGGATCAGCCGTGATCTCATTAAATGGCGGAGCAGGCTCGAGGGACCGAATGGCCTGCTCCTGCTCCTATTTCTTATGTTCTTATGTTTATGATTTTCGTCAGAACCACCAACATATTAAAGAGTTAGTCATCAGACTTAAATTAAATACAGAATAATCACTTAAATGGTTTTATGAGGAGCTATGGACCTTTCTGCATGAATAAGATAGGCTAATCGGCGGCTGGGCCATGGGTTATGATGCAGAGAAGAGCGCTGCATCTGGAACATAACGCAAAGAAATATAATTTCATCTGAGTGAGATCATAAAGCAGATTTTCATTCGTCGTTATTATTATCCTTGTTTTTATTATCTCTATTCATATTGGTATATTTGGCCGCGCGTATTGGTTTATATACTTGGGGGAAAAAATTCAGTTGGTTGCGCCTCCCGTTAGCGCCTTAAGAGGGCGCTAATGGGGCGTTAAGCCGCTAACGCCCGGGCGCAGCGCTGTTTGCGCCGCTCGAGAACTTAACTTGAGATTGTGCGGCGGCGCTAAAACTTACCGCTGCGACCACCTGCGCGCGCAGATTGTGACATCATTCCATGGTGCAACGCCCTTGGGGTGCCCCGGAGCGGAAATTGAGTGGCGCCCCCTGCCTTACCGCCTGGCGCTTCCAACGACGGGAAGACTGGAACGTTATCAATCGCTGTGGGGCTGGGGGGGGGGCGCTATTTAAAGGGGGCCTCTTCCTGTCTTTTTCTGTGGTCGACATTTATGCACCACTCGTTCTGAGAGAGAGAGAGAGAGAGAGACTTCTACATTGACTCAACGCTTTGTGAGGTAGTTTGGCCTAGTTCATCCTAACTTTGTTGCTACTTTAGTTGCTGTACCTCATTACTTTTCTGGCAAAGAGAATATGGGGGCTGCAATGATTGGGGGCGTCGTCCTGCTCCAGCTGAATCGGAGGATAGTGAGACGCAGACAGAGAGTGGCAATGATGGCCAGACGGAGGAGGGCCATCAGGCGCATGTACAGGAGAGCTTACCCTCCCAGGGTATATCGTGAACAGCTCTCCTACATCCATATGTCCGAGGAGCTGTGTTTGCGAAGGCTGCGATTCAGCAAGGAGGTGGTCACTGAGCTCTGCCACCTGCTGCAGCCAGATCTGCAGCCTCAGCTGAGGTCCAGGACGTCTCTGTCGGTGGCAGTGAAGGTCACAGTGGCTTTGAACTTCTACGCCACTGGCTCATTCCAAGCTGCTGTTGGGGACCTCGCCAATATCACCCAGTTTGCGGTGCATCACTGCATCCGGCAGGTCACCAATGCCCTCTTCAGAAGGAGACGAGACTTCATCTCTTTCCCTATGATCCCAGACAAGCAGCATGACCGTGCTCTGGGCTTTGCGAGGGTAGCGGGCTTCCCCATGGTGCAGGGCGCCATTGACTGCACGCATGTGGCTTTGCGTGCTCCGCGAGAGAATGCAGAGGAGTTCCGGAACAGAAAGGGGTTCCATTCCTTGAATGTGCAGTTGGTCTGTGACCACAGACAGGTGATTCTCGCTGTCAATGCCCACTATCAGGGCAGCTGCCACGATGCTTTCATCCTGCGCCAGACTACTGTGGCAGAACTTTTCGAGGCACCGCATCAGCCAGTTGGTTGGCTTCTGGGGGACAAGGGGTACGCATTGAGCACCTGGCTGATGACACCGCTCCGTGCGCCAAACACCCCTGCTGAGCTGCGGTACCAGGAAAGCCATCAAGCAACCAGGAACATTATTGAGCGCACAATCGGCGTGCTGAAACAACGGTTCCGCTGTCTGGACCATTCCGGAGGAGCCCTGCAGTACTCGCCTGAGCAAGTTTCGAACTTCGTAGTCGTGTGCTGCATGTTGCACAACATGGCAATCCTCAGGACCCAGCCAATGCCACCAGGCCTTGTAGTACCACCAGAGGAGGAGGAGGAAGAGGAGGAACAGGACGAGGACGATGATCATCAGCAGCACCAAGGCAGGAGGGCGGCCCACAATGGTCAAACTGCAAGGGCCGTCCGTCAACGACTAATAGCAAGCCGCTTCTAGGGCCCCTGCCATTGCTACAAACACGAATCAACCCAGCACGCAACCCCTAAGCCGGCCAAGGCACAAATAATTCCAACCACCAGCCATGTATATTTTGAATACAGAAACTTATTTATTTTACAAACTCTGTGTGTGTCAATTCCTCATGACAAACTCATAGAAATAAACACAAAAAAACAGTCAATAACATAACTGGTTCTCACAACCTGGAGATAATGTCCAAAACACTAAACAAAAGTTGGGCCATGAACCTCGGCCTTTAATAAAAAAATGACCAGCATTTTGGCACACCTCCTACATTTTGCCCTTCGAGGGTGATCTCCTTCCCTTGCGCACTTCCCCCCTTCTAACCCTACTGCTCCTCCGTAATGGGACCTCAGTGGCTGCAGCAAGGCTGGTGGAAGGCTGCTGCTCGTCAGACCCTGACACTGCAGATGCCCCTGAAGGACGGCCTCGACCACTTCTGGGCCTGGAGGGCCCGGCTGCAGACTGCACCAACTCTGCATGGGCGGCAGCAGTCTGTCCTACAGGCGGTGGCAAGTGCAGTGGAGAAGTGACAGTGTTGGCAGCAGGAATGCTGTCATCGTGAGAGAGGACAGCAACTCCCTGCTCGCCCGACACACTGGCACTCCCACGGGGCAGCACTTCAGCATCCGGAGCAATTTGCCGGAGAATAGATTGCTGGCCTGCTGCGGCGCGGTGACAGCCCCGGGGACATGTGCACGAACCATCGAGGATGGCAGCAGTCAGTGCTCGCGTGGCCTCAATCTGAGTCTGCATGAGAGCAGTCTCAGATGGGTTTCTGGCAGCCAGTGACTTAATTGCAGCACTAAGCTTTAGTGTGGCATCCGCCTGTGCTACAGCGAAGTGCTCCACACTCCTTGCCAGTGCCTCAATGCATTCGGGCACCCTTCCCACTGCACCCATGAGCTCAGTGTGCATGCCCACCGCCTGGCTGTTCATTTCTGCAATCAGCCGCTCCTCCTCTGCGTCCATTGCAGTAGGAGTGTCTGGCATACTCTCCCTCTGGGGAGAAGGCTCCCGTTCTTCCCTCCCCCCCCCATGGCGTTGCTGCAGCCCGCTGGGTCCTGGAGCTTCACCATCATCAGCCCCTTCCCCCCTGCTCCCCTCCGGGGAAGGCGTGTTCCCAGTGTGGCCATGGGCTTCCTCGGGAGAGGGTGGCACTGATGCTCCGGCTTCCTCTTCCTCCTCAGCTGCAGCATCACTCCCAGTGGCAGCTTCAGGGCCCGTCTCCTCAGCTGGTGAATCACCATCTGAAAGCAGGGAGGTACAAGAGTGGCTTTAGCGTGAGGACAGGGTGGCAGTAAGGGAGGAATAAGTGCAGTGAGTTAGCAAGTTGGATTGAAAGTGTCAAAGGCTGGTATTGTGAGGGACAAGTGGAAGGACAGAGGACAAAAAGGTGATGACCTTACCATTGCTGTCCACAACGGGGTCGGCGTCCCCAGTGGCGACGGGACCGATCACCCGGCTTGCCACAATCCTGTGGACGCGCTCCTCCAGATCGCTGAGGGGTTGCAGCTGAAGCCGCCCTGCACCCGTCCGTTGCTGCTGTCTCCGATTATGAGCCAGCTTAGCCTGCAAGAAAAAGGACAGCATCTGAGTAAATATACAGCCATGGTCCTGCCTGATGTGCCTCCCATAGGTGAATAGCCCTTACAATATGCAGCCATGGTCTTGCCTGATGTGCCTCCCACAGGTGAATAGCCCTTACTGTATGCAGCCATGGTCTTGCCTGATGTGCCTCCCATAGGTGAATAGCCCTTACTGTATGCAGCCATGGTCTTGCCTGATGTGCCTCCCATAGGTGAATAGCCCTTACTGTATGCAAAGTGTGGAATGTGTGTGTGTGTTTGATGAAAGGGCCATAGGTGTTGGATGAGTGTTGTGCATTGGGGTTTTAAGACCCTCTGGCCATAGAGTGAGGTTGAGATGGAGGGATGGAGAGGTATTGAGAAAAAGCCACTCACCCTGACGACCCGAGTGAGGTCGTTGAATTTTTTGCGGCACTGAACATGGGTCCTGGGCACCATGCTCCTGGAGGAGACGCTCTGAGCCACCTCCCTCCACACTCTTCTGAACTCGCGTGGCAAAGGCCTCCTGCCACTCTCCGGGAACAGCATGCATCGTCTGCGCTCCACTGCGTCAACCAGAGCATCCAAGGCCCGCTCGGTGAAGCGATGAGCGCGTTCTCTCACCCTCTCCATGCTTGGCAGCAAAATGGATTACAGGTCTCTCCAGGCTGAGATTCAAGGCTGCAATGAGCAGGGTGTGGCTGGGGAGCAAGTGGCCCCCCCCCGCTTTAAGAAGTGTCCGGCGCCAGTGTGTCTGTGTTCCCTCGCTAACTGGCAGCAGCTGCGCTGCACTCGCGCGCTGAGGTAGCGCCTCACTCCTAGGCCTTTGCGCCTTAAGAGAGGTGTGCAGCGCCTGCTTTGGCGCTCCACTCACCTCCCGGGGCGGTAAAAGTGAAGTTTCCTGTCAGTGCCGATAATTAGCGCCAGGTGCTAATATTTGCGCTCGGATGATATTTGCACCCCAAATGGGGCGCGACCTAATTTCTACCCCTTGGTTTTTACTTATATAATCATAGCGCACAGAAGGAGGCCATTCGGCCCATCACCCCTGTGCAGTCTGTTTGAAACAGCTATCCAATTAGTCCCACTACTCTGCGCTTTATCCGTTGCTCTGCATTTTTTTTCTTATTTAATAAGTAAATAAATACTTGTGTATGTATATATGAACATAATCACAGGCAATTTGTTGTGTTCTTAAATGATAAACTGCACCTTATTCTCATAGGTTATAAATGGAAATACTGACTGTTGTCTTCCGTTCAACCTTTGTTTTGATGTGGAACTGTTGAAAACAGGCAGCCTGTGAGCAGACGACTTATCTGGAAGTACCTCCATAGTTATGCTCCAGATACATCACTTTTTTCTACATCGTACATAAAGAGTATAAGAACATAAGATGTAGGATCAGGAGAAAGTCTGCTCCGCCAATCAATAAGATCATGGCTGTTCTGATCTTGGCCTCAACTCCACTTCCCTGCCCGCTCCCCATAACACTTGACTCTCTTATCGTTCGAAAACCTGTCTATCTCCACCTTAAAGATAGTCAATGACCCAGCCTCCAC
This sequence comes from Squalus acanthias, assembly GCA_030390025.1. NCBI lineage: Eukaryota > Metazoa > Chordata > Chondrichthyes > Squaliformes > Squalidae > Squalus > Squalus acanthias. The sequence goes on from CM059430.1 coordinate 67,708,734, forward strand.
AGCTCTCTGGGGAAGAGAATTCCAAAGATTCACGACCCTCTGAGAGAAGAAATTACTCCTCATTTCCGATTTAAAAGGGTGCCCTTTTATTCTGAAAATATGCCCCCTCGTTCTAGATTCCCCCACGAGGGGAAACATCTTCTCTGCTTCTACCCTGTCAAGCACCTTCAGAATCTTACATGTTTCAATAAGATCCCCTCTCATTCTTCTAAACTCCAATGAATATCGGCCCAACCTGCCTAACCTTTCTTCATAAGACAACCCCTTCATCTCCGGAATCAACCTCGTGAAACTTCTCGTAACCCAGGATCCATCCTGTCGACTTCCTCGCCCTTTGCTACAACTCAAAATATTGTCCAATTGGCCACACTTGTTGCGCTTTCCATCCTTTGTTACAATGGGAGTTCTGTTCTCTACCCTGCCTCCTGTTCCTGAGGTGGTTAGACGGAGACATCATGATATCATTAAAGGAGAAGTACGACGCAAAATCTCCTACATGATCGCCTCCCACCTGCAGTTCGAAGGTACAACAAACTGTAACAGGAGTCAACTTTAATTTTAAGAGCAGCATTCCTCTTAAAATAGTTACTATTACGGGGAAATTCAATTAAAAAATGTTTCACTTTAGATAAATGATGTTTATGTTTTAACTAACTGGCCGGAAATTACATTTCGGGATCCCGTATGATCAGGCGAACAGTGTTGGAGTACATGGAGACATTTCGTGGAAGGGATTCGACCAATTTCACTTTAGTGGAAGTGCAGGCGAAAAAAATAATGCGCCAGTATTTAGAATGACACACCTGCTGTTTATTCTAAATTTTGTATAAAGCCGATACATATAAAGAATGGATCAGATATAGCGTCTTCGGGCGAAGCCATTGTAAATTGTAGATGTTAAGAAATGTTACAGGGCAAATATTCAGTATAGTCGCGTTTGATTGTGAACATTACGCGCATGCGGCGCTTTCGCAGGATGTTGCAATGAACAGAGCTAAACTTAACACTTGAACTGCTGCTGTGTAGAGGTGAATTGATGAGCCACATTCTTTACTTAGCTGGAGAACGTGATGGCTTGTGTCACTATTTCCAAACAAGTTTAAGTACTGCAAAAACCACACGGTCAAAATCTTCGTTATTTCCTTACGTTTCATCAGACTACGTGATAAGTCGAACATACTGACATTTCACGCTGCTATGTCTGAATTGCGTTTTACTCCGCTACCGGGTTATGAAATTAATCCATACTGCAATTATATATTCTACAATTTGAAACAATTGGGTCGGTAACCAGAGGCCATAGATTTGTGGTAAAATAATTTCCAAAAAAACTAGAGGGTAAATTAGGATAATTGTTTTCATAAAGAAGTTTGTTAAGATCTGGAATACCCCTCCGGAAAGGGTGGTGGAAGCAGATTCCATAGGAACTTTCAAAAGGCAATTGGAGGGGTACTTGAAGAAGTCTAATTAGCAGGGTTATAGGAAATGACTGGAGTGCGGGATAAAATTGGACAGCTCTTTCAAAGATCCGGCACAGGCACATTGGGCCAAATAGCCTCCTTCTGTGCTGTGAAATTCTATGATTCTACGATCTATTATTCTTATTAAGTGAGGAAATCGAATGTACAAGTAACATAACTATGGGTAGATGGCTGCTGAAAATTCACTTCAATTTTTCGCGCTGTGTCAAAGCGGAACATTTGGTATTGCAAGTATGAGCCTTCTTGGAAATGGATATAATCATCCAACCCAGAAAATTAGGAAAAGTATTGGCCTGGAATTCGCGGTTGAAATGACGGCGAAACTGTCAGCGTCCACCTTCATTACAACTGTGAAACTGACAGCAATTTCTGGCGTTCGCATATGCGCAGTTAAACGCAGACATCTAGAAGTTGCTGTCAGTCATTGCCTGCAACTCCACAGGCTGATCTGTTGAACTCACCGCATCCGGCAATCAATTTAATTTCCATTGGTTTGTTGTCTGTGAGGAGTCTTTAATGTGATTGGATGCTTAGGCAGCTTTATGATATCAGTGTTGCTGGACAATGGAGATACCCTTGACTTGACAACAGAATGAAATTAACGTCAGGACAGGTGAAATCCACGTCACGGAGATCACCAGATCTGAGTGGGCAGCTTTCTTCGAGGTCAGCGGCGAGCGGCATCACTTCGCCGCTGACCACACAATCCGGGCCATTCTACTCACCTAAAATTCTGAGTAAAGCTGTGCATTCAAACGGAACCAATGGGAATACGAGGCAATCAATTCCGATTTGGCTTTCAGTCTAGAGGACTCATTTATATGTCCAAAATCATATCTGAATTATGTTGTTTATTGAGGTCTTGGTACCACCAAACATACACATAAAATAATTTCGCCAAATCTGGAGTGGTTAAAATTGTTTTGATCTTATCCTCAGGAACAACAGCCAATTGGGGCAAAATGTTAGATCTAATTATATTTCTTTCCACCCTAATCCTTGCTGGATTTGCCGTTTGGGTTGATAACCATAGAAGACTGAATTTACTCTGTGGTCTGCGATCTGCTGTTGCAGTCACTTTGATCTGACAGCAACCGAGGGAGTGAAATTCAACCTTAGTGGGGGAGTAGAATGGGCTCTAGTGGATCGGCCACCGATTATACACACGGCCCGATTTTCCTTATTGCAGAAACTCAAAAATCTCCCCCAATGGTGTATTGGGGTATACATTCGTCTTGTGTGGCTGGGCAAAATGGGCGATAGTGAATCGACATTCCATTTTGCACCCCATCCGATTATTTTCCACTAAATTGAATGCAAAGAAAAATCGGGCAGAGTGCAAAACGGGCAGCCGTTTCGCTGACGCTCGTTTTTCCGCTACCGCACAATTAGAAATGATATGCATTAGTCCTGACTTCGATTTTCGGCTGCATTTGTATTTTACCTGCAGCTTTCAAGTCGATGCAGTTTTTTTATTCTTTCACGGAATGTGGTTGTTGTTTACTGGGCGAGCATTTATTGCCTATCCCTAGTTGTCCTTGAGAAGGGGGTGGTGGGCCGCCTTCTAGAACCGCTGCAGTCCGTGTGGTGAAGGTACTCCCACAGTGCTGATAGAGGTGGAGTTCTAGGATTTTGACCCAGTGATAATGAAAGAACTGCAAAATGTTTCCAAGTAAGGATGGTTTGTAATTTCGAAGGGAACGTAGAGGTGGTGGAGTTCCCATGCGTTTGCTGCCCTTGTCCTTCTAGTTGGTGGAGTTTGCGGTTTTGGGATATGCTGTCTAAGAAGCATTGGTGAGTTGCTGCAGTGGATTTTGTAGATGGTACACAATGCAGCAAAGGTGGAGGGAGTGAATGAGATGGTTCTGTGTGGGGTTTGGGCTGCTTTGTCCTGCATTGGTCGAGCTTCTTGAGTGTTGTTGGATCTGCACACATCTAGACAACTGGAGTGTATTCCATCACACTCCTAACTTGTGCCTTGCAGGTGGTGGAATGTATTTTAGTAGTCAGGAGGTGAAACAGTCGTGGCAGAATACCCAGCCACTAATTGGTCTTTTAGCCACAGTATTTGTGTGGCTTGTGCAGTTAAGTTTCTGGTCAATGGTGACCCCCAGGACGTTGATGCTGGGGGATTCGCTGAAGGTGATGCCATTGAAAATCAAGGGGAGGTGGTTAGCTTCTCCCTTGTTGGAGATGGTCATTGCCTGGCACATGTTTGGCGAGAATGTTACTTGCAACTTATCAGCGCAAACCTGAATTTTCTCCAGGTCTTGCTGCATGCTTGATTATCTGAGGAATTGTGAATGAAACTGAAGACTGTGCAATCATCAGCGATCATCCTCACTTCTAACCTTATGATGGAGGAAAGGTCATTAATGAAGCAGCAGAAGATGCTTGGGCCTAGGACAGTGGCCTGAGAATCTACTGAGCGATGTTCGGGGGATGACATGATAGGCCTCCAACAACTACAACCATCTTCCCTTGTGCTAGGTATGACTCCAGCCAGTGGAGATTTCCCCCCTAATTTCTATTGACTTCAATTTTACTAGGGCTCCTTGTTGCCACACTCGGTCAAATGATGCCTTGATGTCAAGAGATGTCACTCTCACCTCACCTCTGCAATTGAGCTCTTTTTTCCATGTTTGGACCAAGGCTGTAATGACTTGTGGAGCTAACTGATCCTGGTGTAACCCAAACTATGCATCAATGAGCAGGTTATTGGTAAGTAAGTGCCGCTTAATAGCACTGTCGGTGATCACATCCATCACTTTGCTGATGATTGAGAGAAGGCTGGTGGGGCGCTAATTGCTGGATTGGATTTGTCCTTCTTTATATGGGCAGGAAATATATGGGCAAATTTTCCCTTTGTCAGTGTTATAGCTGTACCGGAACAGCTTGGTTAGAGGCGTTGCTAGTTCTGGAGCACAGGTCTTCAGCACTAAAGTCAGAATGTTGTCGTGGCCCACAGCCTTTGCTGTATCCAGTGCGCTCAGCCGTTTCTTGACATTCCGAGCAGTGAATTGAATTAGATAAAGACTGGCTTCTGTGATAGTGGGGACCTCAGGAGGAGGCCGATGTGAATCATCCACTCGGCACTTCTGGCTGAAGATGGTTGCAAATGCCTGAGCCTTGTCTGTTGAATTCATGTGCTGGGCTCTGCCATCATTGACGATAGGCATGTTCACGGAGCCTCCTCCTCCTGTTAGTTGATTAATTGTCCACCAACATTCACGACTGGATGTAGCAGGACTGCAGAGCTTTGATCAGATCCGTTGATTGTGGAATCAGTTAGCGCTACCTATAGCACGCTGCTTCCGCTGTTTAGTATGCATCTAGTCCTGTGATGCAGCTTCCCCAGGTTTGCACCTCATTTTAGGTAAGCCTGGTGCTGCTCCTGGCATGCTCTTCAACGCTCCTCATTAAACCAGGACTCGTCCCTGGGCTTGATGGTATTGGTAGAGTGAGAGATATGCTGGCCATGAGGTTACAGATTGTGATGAAATACAATTCTGCTGCTGCTGATGGCCCATAGGATTTCATGGCTGCCTAGTTTTGAGCTGCTGGATCTGTTCTGAATTTATCTCATTTAGCACGATGATAGTGCCACACAACACGGTGGAAAGCGTCCTCGGTGTGAAGATGGGACTTCTTCTCCACAAGAACTGTGTGGTGGTCACTCCTACCAATACATGGATAGATGCAGCTGCGACAGGTAGATTAGTGAAGACGAGGTCAAGTAGGTGTTTCCCTCGTGTTGGTTCTCTCACTACCTGCTGCAGGCCGAGACTGGCAGTTATTTCCTTCAGGACTCGGCCAGCTCGGTCGGTAATGCTGTTACCGAGTCAATCTTGGTGATGGACTTTGAAGTCCCCCACCCTAAGTGCATTTTGTGCCCTTGCTGCTCTTAGTCCGTCTTCCAAGTGATATTCAACATGGAGTGGCACTGATTCGTCAGCTGAGGGAGGCGGTAGATGGTAATCAGCAGGAAATTTCCTTGCCCATATTTGGCCTAGTTCCATGAGACTTCCTGGGGTCTGGAGCCAATGTTGAGAACTCCCAGGGCCACTCTCACCTGACTGTATACCTGTGTGCCTGCACCTCTCTGGGACAGGGCTGCCGGTGGGACAGGACATATGGTGATGGAGTAGTCCAGGATGTTGGCTGAAATGTATGATTCTGTGAGTATGACTATGTCAGGCTGTTGCTTGACTTGTCTGTAGGACAGATCTCCGAATTTTGATACAAGTCTCCATGTGTTCGTGAGGAGGACATTGTAGGGTTGATGGGGCTGTGTATGCCTTTTTCATGTGCGAATCCGATGCCTATGTCAAGGCTGGGTGGTCCATCTGGTTTTATTCTAATGAAGTGTATTATAAATGTACCATAACTGGTGACTTTGGATAATCTGTGCCACAAGGTTTGGTTGGGAGTGTGAAGTTATTCGACAGTTCCGGTCCCTTTATTCAGAAGTTGTCTTACGTGAATTTGACTCTATCAACTGGAACTTCCATAAGCATTGTGGTAACACAATACAGCTTCCTGTGACTCGAACTTTATTGCATCACTTCCTGTGATTAGTCCAGGATAAATACTGGACTGAGCAGTTGGATCCTGGAGAGGCATAGAGTAAGACCTCTTTTGTATGTAGCACCTTTTTAGTTGATTAAAGCTTACCTTAAGTTCACCACGCGTAAGGCTCATTCTTACGACAATTTAATCAACTTTGAAAAACTTCGCACTCAAACTTTTTGGACGAACTCGGAACTAAGGATCCAGGGAATCACCCATCATGGAAAACATCCTTAAACCATCGCGTCTTGACTTGGACCCAAACACCCCAGCAGCCGGTAAGGTGTGGAAACACTGGTATCGCACGTTTGACAATTTTCTCGAATATTGCAAGGCTGATGATGACACAAAGTTGCGGATACTCATCAACTGTGTCACTCCGAATGTATTTCAGTATGTTGAGGAATGGGGCAGTTACGAGGAGGCAATTCGGACGCTTAAAAGACTATATACTAAGACACCGAATGAGGTCTATGCCAGACATCTACTAGCTACAGCCCAACAAGGGCCGGAGGAATCCATTGATAAATTCCTCCAAGAGCTTCGCAGACTTAGTATGGACTGTAACTTTCAGGCGGCCTCAGCTGAGCTGTACCGTGAAGAAATGATCCGTGATGCTTTCATCTGCGGGCTTGCCTCCCCATTTATACGCCAGTGTCTACTGGAAAGTAAGACACTTGAGCTTCAGAGAGCTTATGACATGGCTTGCTCTCTAGATCTGGCAATAAGAAATGCAGACCTTTATACAGTGCCCAGACCTCGGTCTGCTGCCTTAACTACAGTCAGGCAATTTAAGAGGCCACAGGTGAACACTATTAGGGAGGACTTTATCCCTGACGATCAATCTGATGACTTCACTGATGAAGAGGATGATGACCCCACTGTGGCAGCCTCTTGGCAATCTAAGAAATGCTTCTTTTGTGGTGATGAGTTTCACCCTCGGAAATTCTGCCCTGCTCGCAATGCGTTTTGCAGTCATTGCAACAAAAAGGGTCATTTTGCAAAGGTTTGCCTATCAAGAGCCTCTACGAGGGCTTATCAAGCTAAGTCCTACCGAACTGCCCCGGTAAGGGCCTATCAAGATGTTCCGGCTAAAATCTACCGTGCTTCCTCTCGGGTTTTCTCTCGAAGAAACACACCTAGAGTTTCAGCCACTCTTTGTGCAACGACACCAATTACAGCTGCTTGTCCTCAGAACCTATTCCATGCAGCTACAAAAGCATCAATTAATGGACATACTTTAGATGCCTTAATTGACTCAGGTAGCACTGATAGTTTCATTAGGGAACAGATTGTTGCAGAGTTGAAGCTACATGTTTTCCCATCGGACCAGGCAATTGCGATGGCTCAGTCATCACTTAATACCAGAATTTCTGGCTTTTCTATGGTTGAAATAACACTTAATGGTCACAGGTATCCCTCCACCTGGCTTTCGGTGCTCAAGGACTTATGTAGTGATCTTATCGTAGGGCTGGATTTTCAAAAGCAGCATAAGAAGCTCACCATTGAGTTCAGCGGATCCAAACCTGAACTCACTATTTCTAATATACGACCTCGATTACCGTTCTGTGCATTGTCAGCAGCTTCACTGGATGAACCCTCACTGTTTACCAGTATCCCTCCTCGATGCAAACCGATTATAACAAAGTCACGACGTTTCAGTCAGGAAGACCAGTCTTTTATTGCGGCTGAGATTTCTCGGCTTTTAGCAGAGGATATCATCGAGCCTTGTTCGTCGCCATGGCGCGCCCAGGTCGTTATTGTTAAGAACCATCTACAACCTCACAAGAAACGGCTGTGCATTGACTATTCACAGACCATCAATCAATATACGGACTTGGACGCATACCCATTGCCGCGCATCGATGATATGGTTAATAAACTGGCTGAGTACACGGTGTTCTCAACATATGATCTGAAAAGTGCCTATCATCAGGTACCCTTGACGGTCTCAGACAAGCAGTATACGGCCTTTGAAGCCAATGGACGGCTGTATCAATTTCGTCGCCTCCCCTTTGGGGTCACTAATGGAGTGGCTGTCTTCCAGCGAGCAATGGATGACCTGGTCAAACAGGAAGACTTGAACGATACGTTTCCTTATCTGGACAATATTACTGTCGCAGGTCGCAATCAGCGGGAACATGACGCCAATCTCCAACGATTTTGGGATGCACTCCAGCACCGTAATTTGACATTAAATGCGGCTAAATCCATTGAGTCACAACCAACCATCAACATCCTTGGCTATTGTGTGGGCAATGGCATCATTAAACCTGACCCTGAAAGGCTTCGCCCACTCCAAGAGCTCCCGCCACCTAAGAATCCGGCCTCCTTGCACCGGGCCCTCGGCCTGTTTGCATACTATGCTAAATGGATTCCTAACTTCTCGGACCGAATCCAACCTCTACTGAAGGCCAGCACATTCCCATTAGAGACAGCGGCTGTTGCAGCCTTTAACCTCCTGAAAAAACAGTTGGAGAAAGCGGCTCTTCACTCCATCGATGAGAGTCTTCCTTTTGTTGTTGAGTGTGATGCCTCGGAGGTGGCGATCTCGGCCACTCTGAATCAGGAAGGTCGTCCGGTGGCATTTTTGTCCAGGACTTTTCAAGGGGCTGAGCTACATTATCCTCCAGTCGAGAAAGAAGCTACAGCCATCATAGAGGCAGTACGGAAGTGGACTCATCTCCTAGCTCGCCAGCACTTTACCTTAATCACGGACCAGCGATCGGTCGCCTTCATGCTCGATAATCGAAAACGGACCAAAATTAAAAATAATAAAATCCAGCTTTGGCGGCTGGAATTGGCCTCTTTTGGTTACACCATCCACTATCGACCTGGCAAGGAGAATGTGGCTCTGGATACCCTCACACGAGCATTCTGCTCCGCCATGGCACCCTCTACGCTCGTAGACATCCATGATGGGTTGTGTCATCCGGGCGTTACTCGCATGCTACAATTCGTGCGGTCCCGAAATCTCCCATTCTCTACCGGGGATGTAAAGAAGATGTGCTCGGACTGCAGAGTCTGTGCGGAATTGAAACCTCAGTTTTTCCGCCCCTCGGGTGGTATACTCATACATGCGACCCAGCCAATGCAACGACTTAGCATCGATTTTAAGGGGCCGTTGCCCTCTTCAACTCGCAACACTTATGTGTTGACCATGGTCGATGAGTATTCCCGTTTTCCGTTTGCCTTTCCCTGCCCCAATATGCTGACGACCACGGTTATCAGCTGCCTTGAGCAGGTATTTGCTTTCTGTGGCATGGCATCCTATGTTCATTCGGATCGGGGCCCTTCTTTTATGTCAGGAGAACTCAAGGCCTATCTCTCGGAACGGTGTATTGCTGCCAGCAGAACGATGCCTTATCATCCGGTTGGGAATGGGCAAGTCGAGCGTTTTAACGCTATCATCTGGAATGCGGTACGTCTGGCTTTGAGATCTCGGGGCCTACCCAACCAGCAATGGGAAGCAGTACTTCCAGACGCATTACACTCCACACGGTCCCTCCTTTCGACCGCCACAAATACGACGCCTCATGAACGGTTCTTCCGATTTCAGCGTCGCTCATCCTATGGGATATCTCTCCCGTCGTGGCTGACTGCACCGGGACCAGTGCTACTCCGAAGATATGTCCGGGCGTCTAAGAATGACCCCCTGGTAGATGAGGTTGAGCTCACTGACGTCAACCCTACCTACGCCTATATTCGGTATCCTGACGGTCGGGAATCTACCGTGTCATTGCGGGATCTGGCTCCCTGCCCGCCGAAACATAGAGGGACACCAGGGGATGATATTGTACCAGGCACATCTCTGGGCTCGCCAGGTGCCTCTCATCACGATCTGGATCTGACGCCGGCTGGTACCTCACTCCAGCGTGCCGACCTGGGGCAGACTGACTATGAGCCCGTCGGGGCTCGCACGCGCAGCCACGATCCACCCCGTACCATACGCTCGGAAATGGATCTGCCACAGCCCTGCCCGACACCCGTTCGGGCACCAGTACACAGTCAGGATCGTCCTGACCCCTCACAGAGCGGGCTGGATCACTCGGACTCTGGTCCACGGCCCGCAGCGGGTAAACGGGCTAGGGGCCCTCTACCGCTACGAGAACCCAAACGGGTGCGGCTCTCCCTCGTCCGGCGGCTACGAAATGGAGGGAGCATCGCGGCCTCCTAATCTTTTGAGGGGGGAGAATGTGGTAACACAATACAGCTTCCTGTGACTCGAACTTTATTGCATCACTTCCTGTGATTAGTCCAGGATAAATACTGGACTGAGCAGTTGGATCCTGGAGAGGCATAGAGTAAGACCTCTTTTGTATGTAGCACCTTTTTAGTTGATTAAAGCTTACCTTAAGTTCACCACGCGTAAGGCTCATTCTTACGACAAGCATGACTTCGATTAATGACTGGAAGAAGGCAGCAGTATATGAAAACAAAACACAAAATGTTCCGTTTTTAATCAAATAAATTATTATCTCTATTGCATTGTGTTTTTTTATTTCAAAGAAATAGCATCATGTCTATATCATTAAACACTAGCGGTCTCTCTGTGGCGTTGCTCATAGATTCAGAGATTCTCGAAGAAAAGGAGTCTAATGGAAGTGTTGCATTTTTAGAGTGGAATATGATTAAGTATCATTGAGGTAGCCCTGGAATCTGGGAGAATTCGGAATATTAGGCTTTTAAAGTATTCGGATGGGGTCTAGCGATATTTCCAGGGTCTCGGGGTCTGACAGCAATGAGAGTGAGCTCAAGCATTCTGAAAACACTAGAGAGCTTCTGGCAATACTGGTGCAAGACCTGTCATAATGTGAGTACTGTGAGATGGATTTTGTGGTTCACTCAAGGTCTGGCAGCAAAGGCGTCAGTTATACGATCAGGAAGCATTGCAAATGTGGTTGAAGCGTTTGGGAGCACTGAAAGAGGATCTCCACATATTAAGACTGAGATAATGACAAATGCAATGCTTGGTTTACAGAACTAAAACTAGAAATTGAGATTGGACGGTATCTACACCTCGGACTGATATTGACCAGGAGTGCGTCCACAGCCAATGACTCAAGCATGGTCGTTGGAGATGGAGCTCAGAGAGGAACCAACACACAGTGGACCAACCACTACCAGGACTATATATTGGGGACAGAAAGCTTAGAAACTGTGCACTGAATGAAACCATACCAATGACTTACCAGATCCCGGAAGGGTCAGGAGTTTGTATTCAATGTTTATGTATTTGTCGGGAACCTACACTTGCAGAGGCGCGGCATATATATTTTTGGGGATGGTCTATTGATAACCACATCCCAGATATAATGAAACCTGGGAAAATGAGAGAGAAAGAAGTACAACGAATTCCCCATTGGAGAAACAGCACTGGCATCAAGAACACTGAGGAAATATATTGGCCCCGGTTTTGGGAGCACAACGAGTGTTATTTCACGTGTTTATGTTGGACATCCTGGAGAGATGTATTTTGGACATCTTGGGAATTTAAGGGTTAACAGTCGATCTTCATTGTATCTTGGATTAACAGGCTTTCCAATATATAAAGAGGGTGACTTTGAAGTGTTGTGAGGAGAATGCTTGACTTGTCTTCTGATATGTAAAGTGTTTGTGTAAGGAAATATGTGTAGGTAATAAAATGTAACTTTAGTTTGAGGTTAATAAAAAGGGGTAGCGAGCCCATTTGCTAAAGTTAGCAGTAGGTAAAGGAAGCCTTGTTTAAGGGGAGTGGTTTTGAAGTAAACATTTGCAAATTGTTTACATGGATATTCTGTTTTCAAATGATTTGGGAAATAGATACATCATTTTGACATTTTCCTTTGATGTAGTCAACATATTGTGTATGAAGAATCATGGTTTTCAACAGTACCTCAAAGTATGCTCGAAAGATACAGAAACCAGGAAAAAGTCACTCTCTATATATAGTTAAAAGCCGATCACCTTTTACTGTGTATCAATGAAGTCTGTTCCATATACTCCACTACAAAGTATGGTGCTTACTCGAAACTATTGTTGTGAACCAGAGGAGAAAGGAGGTTGAATGCTAACAGTTTACTAAGGTCAGGAGTCAATGGCCAGTGGAATGCCTCCCACATCAATGGGGTTTGCCACTTACACAGTCGAACGGACGGGGATAACAGTGATGCTTGCACGGCCTCCATGCCACTGTGTCAGTGCTTTCACTCAAAGTTCAGTCATTGCTGAAATATCAACCAGTCCATCAAAATAGTTAAATTACACGTTAATAATCCGGAGCGAGCTGCACTTATGCGGGAGGGTGGAGATGACTGGTCCTTCCGTTGCAGAATCAGAACTATGTTTTGCAACCTCAAGGTAACCTAGTTAGCTGCAAGATGATTGAAGCTAGACAGGGTGGAGGCAATTAGGATGTGTACCATACCTCATTAACTGTTAGATGGCCTTCGATGGATATAATTTCGTCAACTGTTATCAACTTATCATTTGCATGCTTTGACATTTGGCTAGAGGGAAGTCACACCTAATTACAGGCAAACAACGACACATAGTCTGTGTAAGAGAATGGTTGGTTAAAACTAGATAGGGTGCAGCCAATGCGTTTCGGCTGATAATAATCAAGGCAGCATTTATTTGCAGCGGCAGATTTCTGATTGTTCCCCTTTGGAGGACAAGACCATAGTTCTGATTGTACCCCTTGGTAGATTGTCTGAAATGTGTAATTTTATTCTGCCTGCTGTAAACAACCCTGCAATGAGAAATTTGCTCCTGTCTTGCCAGACTACAGAACGTGGAAGTATAGTTAACTTTATGAAGATCCTCTGTTAATAATTTTCGGCAATTGTACTTATAGTTGTCCTTGGCTGGTAAAATATAAGTCTTTATACTGTAATAAGTGAGTAGTTAATTCTTTGGTGTTTTATGGGGTGTTTTTTTTCTTTCTGGAAGTGATAAAAAAAAATTCTGAATGACTGTTCCGTGTGTGTGGAGTCCGTGTGTGGAGAGTCCATGTATGGGGGGTCCGTGTAAGTGTGTTCCATGTGTGTGGCGTCCGGGTATGTGGGGGATCCATGTGTGTGTGTTTGTTCCATGTGTGTGGGGTCCATATGTGTGGGGATCATGTGTGTGGGGTTCGTCTGTATGCATCAAAATGTTAGAAAAAAATTGTTGGAACTGCAATCCTATGTTGTGTTGGAGAAATTAGACATATTATGTATTTCTGATACATGGCTAGATGAAAGTGACGATACAGAAATTCACCTAAAGGGCTACAAGGGTTTCACAAAGTATAGAGTAGGTCAAAGGGGAGCTGGGGGTTGCTATTTTTATCAGTGAGAATCTCAGCTAAAGAAAGACTTGATATTGCCTCATCAAGTGTAGAATCATAGAAAGTTACAGCACAGAAGAAGGCCATTTCGGTCCGTCGTGTCTGCGCCGGCCAACAAAGAGCTATCCATCCTAATCCCACTTCCCAGTTCTTGGTCCGTAGCCCTGCAGGTTACAGCATCCCAAATGCACATCCAAGTACTTTTTAAATGTGATTAGGGTTTCTGCCTCTACCACCCTTTCAGGTAGTGAGTTCCAGACCCCCACAACCCCCTGGGCGAAGACATTTCACCTCAAATCCCTTCTAAACCTTCCACCAATAACTTTAAATCTGCGCCCCCTAGTTTCTGACCCCACTGCCAAGGGAAATTGGTCCTTTCTATCCACTTTATCTATGCCCCTCATAATTATATACACCTTAATAATGTCTCCCCTCAGCCTCCTCTGTTCCAAGGAAAACAGACCCAACCTATCCAATCTTTCCTCATAGCTAAGATTCTCTACTCCCGGCAACATCCTTGTAAATCTCCTCTGTACCCTCCCTAGTGCAATCACACCTTTCCTGTAATGTGGTGACCAGAACTGCACGCAGTACTCTAGCTGAGGCCTAACTAATGTTTTATCCAGTTGAAGCATAACCCCCCGACTCTTGTATTCTATGTAACGGCTCATAAAGGCAAGCATTCCGTATGCCTTCTTAACCACCTTATCTACCTGGCCTGCTACCTTCAGGGATCTGTGGACATGCACTCCATGGTCCCTTAGTTCCTCTACTGTACTCAGTGTCCTACCATTTAATGTGCATTCCCTTTCCTTGTTAGCCCTCCCCAAATGCATTACCTCACACTTCTCCGGATTGAAATCCATTTGTCACTGTTCTGTCCACCTGACCAATTTATTGATATCTTCCTGCAGTCTACAGCTTCCTTCTTCAGAATCAACCACACAGCCGATTTTAGTATCATCTGCAAACTTCTTAATCATACCCCCTATATTCAAGTCTAGATCATTGAGATATAGCACAAAAAGCAAGGGACCTAGTACTGAGCCCTGCGCAACTCCACTGGAAACAGACTTCCAGTCACAAAAACACCCTTCAAACATTACTCTCTGCTGCTTGTCTCCGAGCCAGTTTTGAATCCAACTTGCCACTTTGCCCTGGATGCCATGGGCTTTTAACTTCGTGTCCAGTCTGCCATGTGGAACCTTATCAAAAGCCTTGCTAATGTCCATAAACACTACATCAAACGCACTACCCTCATCTACCCTCCTTGTTACCTCCTTAAAAAATCCAATCAAGTTTGTCAGACACGACCTTCCCTCAACAAATCCATGCTGACTATACTTGATTAATTCGTGTCTTTCTAAATGAAGATTTATCCTGTCTTTCAGAATTCTTTCCAACAATTTTCCCACCACCGAGGTTAGGCTGACTGGTCTGTAATTACACCGTCTATCCTTTTCTCCCTTTTTAAACAAGGGCACCACATTAGCAGTCCTCCAGTCTCCCGGTACCACACCTGAAGCCAGAGAGGATTGAAAAATGATGGTCAGGGCCTCTGCTATTTCCTCTTTTGTTTCGCTTAATAGCGTGGGATACATTTCATCCGGGCCTGGGGATTTACATCCATACAGCTGAGGCTCTCTGGGTTCAAGTATACCAAGCTCACGGGCAGGGACTATTTATCAGTAATTGTTATAGTCCCCCGGGTCAGACACCTGAACATAAGATAATAAGAACAGAAAAACATAAAAAATAGAAGCAGGAATAGGGCACTTGGCCCCTCAAGCCTGCTCCGCCATTCAATAAGATCATGGCTGATCTTGGGCCCAAAGCCACTTCCCCGCCCACTCCCCATAACCCTTCACTCACTTATCTTGTAAAATTTTGTCTATCTCCACCTTAAACGTATTTAATGACCCAGCCTCCACACCTATCTGGGGAAGAGAATTCCACAGATTTACGACCCTCTGAGAGAAGAAATTCCTCCTCATTTCAGCTCTAAAAGGGCTACCCTTTATTCTAAATCTGTACCCCCGCGTTCTAGATTTCCCCACGAGGGGAAACATCCTCTCTGCATCTAACTTGGCGTGCCCCCTCAGTATCTTATATTTTTCAATAAGATCACCTCTCATTCTTCTAAATTCCAATGAGTATAGGCCCAGCCTGCTCAACCTTTCCTCATAAGTCAACCTCCTCATCTCTGGAATTAACCTAGTGAATCGTCACTGAACTGATTCCAATGCAAGTATATCCTTCCTTAAATAAGGAGACCAAACCTGTACGCAGTTCTCAAGGTGTGGTCTCATCAATACCCTGTACAGTTGTACTAGGACTTCCCTGCTTTTATACTCCAACCCCTTTGAAATAAAGGCCAACATTCCATTTACCTTTTTGATTACTTGCTGTACCTGCATGCTAACCTTTTGTGTTTCATGCACAAGGACCCCCAGGTCCCTCTCAACTGTAGCATTTTGTAATCTCTCTCCATTTAAATAATAATTAGTTTTTTTAGTTTTCCTGCCAAAGTGTATAACCTCACACTTTCCCACATTATACTCCATCTGCCAAATGTTTGCCCACTCACTTAGCCTGTCTATATCCCTTTGCAGGTTCTTTGAGTCCTCTGCAGAACTTGCTTTCCCAACCATGTTTGTATCATCCGCAAACTTGGTTACATTAAACTCGGTCCCTTCATCCAAATCATTAAAGTAGATTGTAAATAGTTGAAGCCCCAGCACCGATCCCTGTGGCACCCCACTAGTTACAGTTTGCCAAACGGAAAATGACCCATTCATCCCGACTCTCTGCTTTCTGTTAGTTAGCCAATACTCTATACATGTTAATATATTAACCCCAATTCCGTGAGCTCTTATCTTATGCAGTAACCTTTTATGTGGCACCTTATCCAATGTCTTCTGGAAATCTAAATACACCACATCCACTGGTTCACTTTTGTCCACGCTGCTCGTTACATCCTCAAAGAACTCCAGCAAGTTTGTTAAACATGATTTCCCTTCATAAAACCATGCTGACTCTGCTTGACTGCATTATGATTTTCCAAATGCCCTGCTACTGCTTAATGAGTTATTATGGAAACTGATTGAAAATGCTTTTAATATAAAATGGCACTTTTGTCTGATAAATAATTTTAATTTTCCTAGCATTCATTGGCATGATGGTTTACCTGCTGTTGTGGTGGGAAGTGCAGGTGAAAGATTTGTCGAAAATATACAAGACTGTTTCCTGACTCAACATTTTAATGAAGTAACGAGGGATAATCACAGATTGGATCTTGTGTTTAGTAGTGAGCCTGACCTCGGATCGGGCCTGCATGTGGGGGAACATCTGGCCAACAGTGACCACAAGAGTAAACGTTTCCAAATGGCGAGTAGATCTAAAGGTACTCAGAACCTTCAACTCGCACCTGCTTTCAGAAGTGCAGACTTCACCAAAATGGCAGAAGATTTGGAACAGGTAAATTTTCTAGGCCTCCTGGGTGGTGATGAGACCTATGTAGAATATAAATGAAAAGTTTTTAAGAACAAGATAAAAAAGATGGAAAACAAATTTATACCCAAAATCAAAAGAAGGAAATGTTGTAAGAAAAGCCAAGGTGGCTGATTGGTTATGTACAAAGACAAATAAGATGTAAACAAATGTTTCTCTAAATTAAAGACACTTAATACTCAACTAAACAGAGTTGATTACAAGGAACAACTAAAGAAAACGAAGGCTACTATTAGATCAGCAAAAAGGCTAGTGAAAAAAAGGATCGTAGACAACATTGGCAGTAATGAGAAAAGCTGTTTCAGTTATGTGAAGAGTCAGAGAACTATCAAAGACTGTATTGGGCCACTGAAGGGTGTTCTAAGACAGGTTACAAAGAACTCACTGGGTATTGCGGAAATATTAAATTAGTATTTTGTCTTCACCCTTGAAACTGATGCTCAACTATTAGAATTTAATAACGTTACGAACGATATCCACCCGAGTGTCCTCAGGAAGATGGGGCATAGGTGCGAGCCCCTAGCCTGTATTTTTAATAGTTCACTGAACTTTGGAATGGTTCCAATAGACTGGAAGGAGGCTGGTGTAGTCCTCATCTTTAAAAAGTTGACAAGATAGACCCGGGTAAGTACAGGCTCATTAGTTTAACGTCAGTAATAGGTAAGGTGCATGAAGAAATGATGAGGGATGCAATATATGAATACATGGATAGAGAGGCACATATTAGGAACAACCAGCATGGCTTCATAAAAAGGAGGTCATGTCTTACAAATCTAATTCTATTTCTTGAAGAAGTTTCAAACTTGGTGGATGAGGGAATTCCAGTAGACTTTGTCGACTCAGATTTCCAAAAAGCTTTTGATAAGGTACCACATAAGAGACTTCTCTATAAAGACATTAAAGATGGTGGAGATAGAAAGAGATTTGGGCATTCTAGTGCATAAATCCTTAAAGGTACAGGAGCAATGCCATATAGCCATAGCTAGAGCAAATAGGTTGTTGGGGTGTATCCATAGGACAATTGAGTACAAGACGAGGCATACTGTTTTGTCGTTGTACAAGACCTTATTCAGGCTGCACTTGGAATACTGTTTCCAGTTTTGGTCTCCTCACATGGTGGGTGATATTGAGGCTATGGAAGGGTGCAGAGGAGGGCCACTAGACTAATTCCTAGTCTAAATCATCTTAGTTATCACGATAGGATAAAAGAGTTGGGACTCTATACCTAAGAGAAACGTAGACTTGGGGGGGAGGGGATCTGATTGAGGTTTATAAGATAACGAAGCGAATAGATTGTGTTCTAGATGACAGTTTATTTCAATTAAATAGGTTAGGCAGGACATGGGGTCAACAAAACTAAGTTTTATAAGGCTAAATCTAGGTTAGATGTCAGGAGGTGGTGCTCATGCCGTCTCATGTGGTGAATGCAGACTCACTGAATTCCTTCAAGCGAGAGCTGGATTTGTGTCTGTTTGGGGCGGGGATCACCTCTTTTATAAGCTTGGTACTGCAGGGAATTCAGGGCCAGAGTGATCTCCTGGACTCGTTTCGATCATCCAGATGGGTCGGAGAAGAATTTTCCAGATATTTTTCCATAATTGTCCTGGGTTTCTTGTTTTTTTTGTCTCTCCCAGGGATCACATGGTTTCAGGTGGGCTGGGGTGTATATGTTCTGATACACAAGGTTTTGCAATTGTGTGGGACAGGCTCTTTGGCCAAAATGGTCTTTACCAGTCCGCCGTTGGTCGTATGTTCGTATGCATCCAAACTTCTGACAGACTAGTGAGTTCAAACTGGGGAAAGGCCATTCCGTGTTTGAGAAGGGATTCACTAATTCTACCGTTTGGAAGAACATCATCCACGTCTAACAGAGGGGGAGAACGTGATCCATGTTCCCATCTGGATCATCTTTTTGCTCTCAAGTCCCCGCTTTAGACCTGGATCACATTTTTCCCTATCCCTACTGTGCTCCCCATGCTCTAAACACTGCCGCAACCGCCGCCACGCCCTCGGAGTTCCTGACCACACCCCGCCCGTGCTCCTGACCTCCGCCCGCCACACCACCCCGCCGCACACCCGAGCTCCTGACCTTCAGCGCCCCGAGTCCTGACCTTCTCCTCTGCCCCCCAGCTCGTGGCTTCTCCCCTCCCCTTCGCTCCAGACCATCACCCCGAGCTTCTGACCTTCTCTCCTCCCCCGTGCTCCCGACCTTCTCCCTGAATTCCTGACTTTCTCCGCTGTCCCAAGCTCCTGCCCTTCGCCCCACCCAGAGTTACTGACCTTCTCCCCTTCCCCCAAGCTCCTGACCATCTCTGCCCTAGTTCCTGACCTTCTCCCGCCGAGTTCCTGACCTTCTCTCCTCCTCCTGAGCCCCTGACCTTCACCCCATCCAATTCCTTACCTTCTCCCCCCCCCCCGAATTCCTAATAATCTCCACCACCCGTCTCCCCCGAGTTCCTGACCTTCTCCCTCGCCGTGAGCTGCTCTATCCCATCTCCCCTCTCCGAGTTCCTCTCTCTCTCCCTCTGCGAGCTCCGAGCTCCTCTCTCCCCTATCCCCTCCAGAGCTCCTCTCCTCTCTCTCCGAGCTACTCTATCCACTCTCCACTCTTCGAGCTCCTCTCTCCCCACTCCAAGCTCCACTCTCCTTTTTCCCTCTCCAATCTCTTCTTTCCCCGCCTCCGAGCTCCTCTCTCCCCTCTCTGTGCTCCTCCTTCACCTCTCCCAGCTTCTCTCTCCCATCTCCCCGCTCCTCCCACCCTTCTCCGAGCTCCTCTCTGTCCCCCTCTCCGAGCTTCTCTCTCCCCCGCCTCCGAGCTCCTATCTCACCCACCCCGCTTCGAGCCCCTCTCCTCTCCAACCTCATGCAATCCCTTGAACCTCTCCACAGGGAGCCGAGGAAAGCTGCTGGTTGAGGCCGCGAGCCGTCAGCCGCCGCAATGTCGGGTGCGCATGTGCGACCGGATCGAGAGCGCATCCGCTTTACC
This sequence comes from Squalus acanthias, assembly GCA_030390025.1. Lineage (NCBI taxonomy): Eukaryota > Metazoa > Chordata > Chondrichthyes > Squaliformes > Squalidae > Squalus > Squalus acanthias. The sequence continues at coordinate 67,728,589 of CM059430.1, forward strand.
AAACGGGGGCGGAAGCACAGAGGGACTCAGAACACCGAGGAAATAATCACTCTCAATATCCATGCACCACAGAGGCAGAAGAAAAGGGGTATATGTGCAAGAACACTAACAGAAACAAACACAGCAGATTTTGAACAAGACCTTCCATGCTGCACTGCTGACCAGAAGTTTGGGAAATACCAACCTTGAATCTGTAATTGCTGTTTAATACTGCGTGTATGATTGATACTGCTAAGTGTTACAATAAAACCTTGTTACATCCAATTAGGATTTCCAAGCAAAATCATTGGTAGGGTAAACTAGGGCCGAGCGTCGCTGACACGAGGGATTCTTACAACACATCCAAGGTCAGATCTGGCTGGACCATGTGAAGCCTTGCAGAGTCTCACTGTTCTCTGCCGCAACTGCCCACTGCTCTGCAATTGTACTGGAGATCAATAGTAACCTACCGTTTCATTCCCCCTCTACCAACCACATATTAAAACTTTATCCACTAAGTTCACAGACCTCATGAGTTTATTTGTCATCAAATAGAGACCTTCCGCTCAGCTACATCTACTGCTTCCTCCTTTCCCCTTGCACATCAGGCCAAATCTCGCTTCCCCGTCATACCGTACCTCTGAATCCCTGTTTCCGTGTATTTTTCTTCCTTCTTCCCCACATGCACTCATCTAATCCACATCAAACACCTCCTGATTCATACACCTCAATCGGATTTAACCGCTGACCACCCAACTTCCTTTTCTGCCCTCCATGATAGCTAAAATTATAAATGATAAGTAGAGACTGTCCCGTTTCGTTTGGACACAGATATGGTCACCCATTCTCAATAAACTCACACTCGCCAGCTCTCTCCATGCAAACTGCCACCAAATCTCCAACTTCCTTTAAAACAGTGAACCTGTTGTCACCTCCCAGATGCGTGCCTAGGTCCCCACCAGTTCCTGATTTAACCTCTCCACTCAGTTTTCTACCTTTCACGCAAAACCAAAACGGCCATTAATTACAGTAAGTGTGACTGTGACCATGGTGCGTAATCTCATTTTATGTTCGTTTGAACTCTCTTTTGACGTGGTCAACCAAACCACCATTCTCCAACGCTTTTCCTCTGTATCCAACCTGCTTAGACAGCCGTCACTTGTCAGGAAACACTCCACGAATGTTAGTAAATTCTGCACTTGAAAATCAAATATATTGCTTTACTCTTTGCTGTCTGTCACACATGTGATTCCAGCAGTCGATTTAAGTGCAGAAGTTAAAAAATCCTACTACACAAACGAAGCCGAATTTCTGAATCCGCAATTCCATGATGTTAAACGTCATTGCGACGTATCTCATTGAAAACTAACCGCAAACCATTCTTAACAGTTGCAAACTCGCAGTTACTGCAGAGAGTCATCAGTTGAATCTGTTGCTCAGAATGTCGGCGACTTTGCTTTTCCTGTGCCTGAGTCTCCGGGGATTATTTACACAGGTACCTCTTTATTCATTATCGCAGCTACTTTAATTTATAAGATGATTCCGAGATAGTTTTCACACTAATTTAGTGAAATGTGCTCCCTCTATTTAGATTATTTTTCTCTCTTCCAACTCCATGACGTGTCTAATACAATTAACCTGTACTTCACTATATTTTCTAACAGCAGCGGACCAGATTTCGTTCAGAGTGACTCAAGCGCCCAAACAAGCGACAGTATCCAGAGGAGGGAACATCACCTTCTACTGCATATTCCCCATCTCCCAGGACAATTCCTGGGTAAGAGTGTATTGGTGGAAACAGGGTGAGAATGAATACCTGCGCACAGGCGCGGATAACAGAAAACGATTTGGTCTGAAAAGTAAAGGGTGCGGGTTCTTTCAGGTGCGAAGCGCGACTTTCAAAGACTCTGGAGTCTATCAGTGCGCAGTGCTCCGTCAAGGAATAATTCGAGGAAATGGAACCGGATCACATCTAATTGTGCATAGTAAGTGTTATACACAGGAGAGCGGCACAGTCGAAAATATATCGAACATAACAAACCGGGATGCTTTGTGATTGTTTTATTGCATCGCTTTTGGCAGTATAAACATGTCTATTGATACATTTCGCGATAAGTAAAGTTGTATGTTCGTGTGCTCTGTGCGAACTGCTAATTAGATATTCATTGTAACAGGCAGAGTATTGCAAAATTTGTCAATATTAACAAATTTGACTAAAACGCAACAATTTTTCCACCTGATGTCTAATAGCGGAAGTTCGGAACAAATTCCAAGCATATAACTGACTGAAAATCGTTTGTATTAATGCGTCTCTCCCAACATATACATCTTGGCCCACTTCTGATGCTCTGTCAGCCTCCATCGCTGTCTTTGCGGTTTAACATTCCTGAAATTAATTCTCACATAATGTTAGCGTCAGGGATTAGAAAGCCGGCGTGAAACTAACTGTTGATCAACGGCTTCACTCATCAAACTGGAGCTTGGAACACACAATGTTGTCACCTCACTAACCTCCAATAAATAAAACAATACAGAGGAACTGTGTTACCGAAACCTCCTGAGGTTCAACCGAGCATAATTTCATTCAGAAAATGTCATGCTTCGGCTGTGAGATCTGTCCGATATCTACCAAGCCCTCGTTTTATCATATACAGAATGCAGATTATACCTCACTGTCAATCTATGAGTGACAAACACGGAGGGTCTCGGCGCGCCAACTTACCCCCAGGGTTTAATTATTTAATACTTGGGACTATGAAACGCAAACATAGATTAGCAATCGTTGCGATGTCTGAGTAACTGCTGAGTAACTCAAAGTCTTGGACTTGATTGCGCAAGTAAATTTGAACAAATGCCGGAGTCTACGAGAGGTATGGATAGGGTGTGTGTAGATGGCATGCATAGCATTAACATGACAAGAGGCTGTGATTTGTAATGGTGGTATGATAATATAATGGACCGAAGGCAAATCAGAATCATATTTAATTTCTCGCAATGGTGCCCAGTAAACCAACTTTGTTTATTCTCTGCTCCGCAGCGGCCCCAGCCCCACTGAAGATTGTCTCCAGGACAACTGAAGGGAATTCACCTGCGTCTCTGACACTTGTGTGTGAAACGGCTGCGTTTTTTCCGGAGAATTTCACCCTCACTTGGTATAAAAATGGCGTCGAAACTGCATCAGGAATACATACCAGGAAAGTGCAGAAGACGGAGGGACTGTATGAAGTTTGCAGCTCTTTGACTGAGACGCAGCCTGTCCCGAGCAACACCAATTATACCTGTTTGGTTTCTCATGTCTCTCTCGAGACTCCAGCTGCTGTCACCTATGTTGTTTCTAAATCTAACCAAGGTACGAGGCCTACAGTCCAAAAAACAGCTTCTACTCAATTCGTAAAGAGATATATCGTAGAGGTTGTACATGCTAACAATCATGAAGTTAGTCCACAGAAATACCGTGGGAGATATCAACGAAAGCATTAAATACATGTTTTAATGTATCATTACATAGGATTACATAGGATATACGGCACAGAAACAGGCCATTCGGCACAAACAGTCCATGCCGGCGTTTATGTTCCACTCGAGCCTCCTCCCGTCTTTCCTCAACTAACACTGTCAGCATAACCCTCTATTCCCTACTCCCTCATATGTGTATCTAGCCTCCACTTAAATGCATCTATACTATTTGCCTTAACTACTCCCTGTGGTAGCGAATTCCACGTTCTCCCCACAAGGAAACATTCTCTCTGTATCTACTCTATCAAAACCTTTCATAATTTTAAAGACCTCAATTAGTTCACCCCTCAGCCTACTTTTTTCAGGTGAAAAGAGACCCAGCCGGTTCATCCTTTCCTGATAGGCATACCCTCGCATTTCTGGTATCATCCTTGTAAATCTTCTCTGCACCCTCTCCAGTGTCTCTATATCCTTTGTATAATATGGTGACCAGAATTGTACGCAGTACTCCAAGTGTGGTCTAACCAAGGTTCGATACAGGTTTAGCATAACTTCCCTACTTTTCAATTCTATACGTCTAGAAATAAACCCTAGTGCCTGCTTTATTTGTTATGTTCGTGTTAACCTGTGTCGCTACTTTAAGTGATTTGTGTATTTGTACTCCGAGATCCCTTTGTTCCTCTACCCCACCCAGACTCGCACGCTCTAAGTAATAAGTGACCTACCTATTCTTCCTACCAAAATGTAACACCTCACATTTCTCTGTGCTGAATTTAATTTGCCAATTATATGTCCCTTCTGCAAGATTATTGGGGTCTTCCTCTAATTTGTTGCCGTCCTCCTAAGTATTAACTATCAACCCAATTTGGTGTCATCCGTAAATTTAGAAATTGTGTTTTTGATTCCAAAGTCTAAATCGTTAATATAAATTGTGAACAACAGTGGTCCCAAAACTGATCCTTGTGGAACACCACTACCAACCTTCTGCCACTGTGAATAGCTACCCTTTACCCCTACACTCTGCTTTCTGTCTTGAAGCCAGTTCGCTGTCCATTCTGCTACTTGTCACCTGACTCCGCATTCTCTGACCTTATTCATTAGTCTATTATGTGGTACCTTATAGAAGGTCTTTTGAAAATCTAGATAAATTAATTCTATTGTATTACCCTGGTCTATTCTCTCTATTAACTATTCAAAAAATTCAACGAATTTGTTCAAACAAGACTTTCCCTTTTGAAATCCATGCTGACTATTCATTATTATATTTTTGGCTTCTAGATGTTCCTCTATTTTCGCCTTTAGTAGCGATTCCATTATTTTTCCTACCATCGATGTTAAGCTGACTGATCTATAGTTCCCTGGACATGTTCTATCTACCTTCATAAATATAGGTATCATGTTGGCTATCTGCCAGTCCTCTGGCACTACACCTTTTTTTAATGCATTATTAAATATGTGTAGTAATGCCTCTGCTATCTCTTCCCTGGATTCTTTTAAAATGCACGGATGTAATCCATCTGGACCAGGGTTATTTTCCTCTTTGAGATTCATCAGTTTATTTAATATATCTCCTCCTGTTATTTTAAATGCAGCTATTTAATTACTAATCTCATGATCCAATGTCATGGTGCTGGGAGAATGTTTCCCTTGGCTGGGGAGTCTAGAACCAGGGGCCACAGCCTCAAAATAAAGTGTAGGCCATTCAGGACTGAGATGAGAAGAAATGTCTTCCAACAGATGGTGGTGAATCTTTGGAATTCACTACCCCAGAGGGCTGTGGAGGCTCAGTCATTGTGTATATTCAAAACAGAAGTCGATAGATTTCTGACTAGTAAGGGCATCAAGGGATATGGCGATAGGGCCGGTGAATGGAGTTGAGGCAGAAGATCAGCCATGATCTCATTGAATGGCGGAGCAAGCTCGAAGGGCCGAATGGCCTACTCCTGCTCCTATTTCTTATGTTCTTATGTTCTTATATCCACCTGTTCTATCTCCCTGGAAAATATAGATAAAAAGTAATTATTTAATATTTCTGCCATCTCTCTATCACTGCCTGTGGTATTTCCCTTTCCATCCCTTAGTGGCCCTATTCCCATCTCGACCTTCCTTTTTATTGATGTGCCTGTAAAATATGTTATTATTTTGTTTTATGTTCCTTGAAAATTTAATGTCATAGTTCCTCTTTGTTTTTCCTTTTTTTCACTTCTCTCCTAACCTCCTTGTATGTTCCCTTATCATGCTCTCCTCTGCTGTCCATGTACTTAATGTATGCCTCTTTCCTTACGCTCAATTTTCCATTATATCTTTATTCATCCATGGTGTCTCAGTAGTGTTTAGCTTGTTCTTGTTTTTTTAGCAGAATATATTTTTCCTGGACTCTGTTGAACACAGTTTTAAATGATTCCCATTGTTGTTTTATGTCATTGTTTGCCAATATCTTTGGCCATTTTATTTTCCCAATTTCTATTCTCAGCCCCTCAACCTCAGCTTTTCTCTACCCTATTACCATGGACTTTGTTATACTTATGTCCTTCTCAATTATTATTTTAAAGAGTATTATATCATGGTCAATATTGCCCAAATGTTCCCCTACTTTTACTTCTCTTATCTGCTCTGGTTCATTCCCCATTACTAGATCCAATAGCGAATCCTCCCTTCTTGGGCTTTTTAAATATTGGGTTAGAAAGGAGTTCTGTACACATTGTAGGAACTCCATTCCCTTATCCCCTTTACCGACCTCTTCTGTCCAATTAATATCTGGGTAGTTAAAATACCCCATGATTATTATTCTAAGTGTTTTAATAATTTTCCTAATTTGTTTGCATATTTCATCCTCCACATCCCTTCCACTATTAGGTGGCCTGTTGACTACCCCGATTAGTGTGATTTACCCTTCATTATCTTTTATCTCTATCCACATGCATTCTATTTCTGTCATGCTTGTAGCTGCGTCAATTTTTTCTACTGCCATTATGTTATCCCAAATAAGTACAGATACTCCACCTCCCCTTTTTCCCTCTCTATCTTTTCTAAATATGTTATGCCCTGCAATCTTTTCTGTCTCAGTAATCCCTACTATGCCTGGCTCCTCACAATGTATGATTGCCTCCAGCTCCCCTGTTTTATTACGGTCACTGTGTGCTGTCCAGACATTTTTAATAGCATTTACTTTCACTTCATTTTTAACCATCTTTTCACACACCTGTTCTATAACTCTATTTATTCCCTGGCCATCAATGTACTCCCTTACTTTATTCTTTCCTATGCTCTCATTTCCTGATTTGTTTATATTTTGGCTGGTTTCATTTCTTGTGTATCCCTCCCCCCATCTTACTAATTTAAAGCCTATGCCACGTCGCTATGCACCCTTTCTGCTAGGACACGGGTCCCATCCCGGATCAGGTGGCGCCCGTCCCATTGGTACAGCTACTTCCTGTCCCAGTACTGGTGCCAGTGTCCCATGAAAAGGAACCCTCTTTCCCACACCATCCCTTTAGCCACGTGTTAATTCCTCTAATCTGAATGCTTCTATGCCAATTTGCACGTGGCTCGAGTAATAATCCAACGGTTGTTACCCTCGATGTCCTGCATTTCAATTTAGCTCCTGACTTCAGCAGTACCTCCTACCTGTTGCTACCTATGTCGTTTGTTCCACGTGGACCAGAACAACCCGATGTGTTGTAAAATGGGTTATATCGCCCGCCACACATATATTCTCAGTCAAACTTTATTTGATTGCAAATTACTCTATTTGATGTATGATAAATATAAGAACATATTAACATAAGAAGTAGGAGCAGCAGTAGTCCATACGGCCCATCGAATCTGCTCCACCATTCAATACTTCAATACCTTCTACCTCAACACCACTTTCCCATCCTATCCCCATATCCCTTGATTCCCTTAGTGCCCAAAAATCTATCGATCTCTGTCTTGAATATTTTCATCGACTGAGCATCCATTGCCCACTGGGGTAGAGAATTTCGAAGATTCACAAAAATCTGAATGAATAAATTTCTCCTCATCTCAGTCCTATATGGCCGACCCCTTATCCTGAGATTATGACGACTAGTTCTAGATTCTCAAACCGAGGGAAACATCCTCTCAGCATCTACCCTGTCAAGCCCTCTAAGAATTTTATACATTTCAACGATATCACCTTTCATTTTTCTAAACTCCAGAGAATATAGGCCCATTCTATTCAATCGCTCCTCATAGGACAGCCCTCTCATTCCAGGAATCAAACTAATGAACCTTCGTTGCACTCCCTCTAAGGCAAGTATATACTTCCTTAGGTAAGGAGGTCAAAACGGTAAACAGTACACCGGGTGCTGTCTCACCAAATCGCAATATAATTGCAGCAAGACTTTCTTACTCTTATACACCAACCCCTTGGAAACATAAGCAGCAATGTATATTTTGTCCGATTATATTTCCTCACCTTATGAATAATAATTTCCAGTTTCGTCTGTTTCCATGTTAATAATGTTTTGTTCTTTACCATTGTCTGTTCTCCTTGCAAGACTGTTACCAAGAGCTACAGTCATGTTGTTTGCTCTGAGATTTCTCCCAATGCAGTTCCCGATCCTGACCCCACTTTCGGATACTTCAGCTAAATACCACCAAGATGTTTATCTTTGTTGCTCCATTATATTTCACATTCTGCCCGTTAATAATCATTTTTTCTTTCTTTCCATGTTAAAATGGTTTTATTAGCTTACGTTATCTAGATTTCCTGCATCAAGTCTGTTATCAGGAGCTGCATTGAAGATGCCTGCGCCCCGGCTTCTCCCAATGCAGTTCCCGATCATGATCTCCCTTCCGGCGAACCCTCGTAAAGAGTTCTGAAATTAACCCACTGGCCAACACTTACCCCTTACCCCTCCATGGCATTGTGGGTTGGACCTGTTTCATACATTTCACTTAAGCTGTGCTAACAGCCTGGCTGCAGTACAGCCGCTTACATGGTTTTAATAACAACTGTTTGCCTCACCAGACAATAATTCATAAACCACCCCGCGTTGATCTCCTTTACTATTTAGGGACAGACACAGATCACCACAGTAGCACCAACATTCATGCGATAATGGAGATTATATGGTTGGCTGACTCTAGTCGTGTATTGTAGCTCAGGTTGTTTGTGTGTTATTCTGATGAGCAGCAGCAAAGAAACTGGCAAACCGACCCATAAACATTCCTTCCATACACGGATTTACCGAACAAACAAGTGACTTACGCGACGCTAGAATTGTCAGGCTCCAAAAAATCGAGGAAACCCAAAAATAACAAATGAAAACAGAGTAACTAATTTCAGTACTATATCATAGAATGTAGGTGTAATTGTTTGTTATTACTTAAATATTTGAGGAATTTTCATTTAAATACTTGTAATAAAATGAACCTTGCTTGTACATTTTTGATCAATCTGTAGTACTTAATAGATGACAAATATCAGCAATGATACGCTAATTGTTTTGCTGTACCGAGTTAGCCTCAAATATCAATTCAATAAAAATAAAGATTATTAGATCTCTCTTATCAATCAACCATCCGTGATTTTCTTTGCGAGTAAAGTTTTGTGTGTTTTGATTTGTGTGTTCCGTTACTGCGTCCTGACTTCAAGTGCAGGCGATTCTCCTGATTTGGACCAATCCATAAACCCTCTGAACACAGCGTGCAGATGATGGAGGATGAGATGCCTTTCTCTAAATTCTGTATGACTATCCATTCCTATTTGAAGCGATGCGCCCAGACAATTTCAAGTTGCTACCAAAGGAATAGCCTCGATTGTTCTCATTAGATTTTGTCTTCAAAAGGATAGTGCTTCTAGAGAGTTCCCAGACGAGCAACAATTATGAATCCGGGATATAGTACTGAACTTGTAAGAAAATCCCTACAGAGCTGAATGCATTTTTGTTGGGGAAAGGACCGAATTAACGGTGATGCAGGATTTAAAAAGTTCAAAGCCGTGGAAAATGTCGATATTAGCAGATTGTAAGGTTTGTGAGGTTGCCTCAAGAAAGAGAATAGAACTACAACGATTTATCTATTGTAGCGTGGCTGCCTCGTCAGCTGAAGATTGACTAGCCATTTCCACGATTAAACTGTGAGTATTGAGGAAGTAGATCACTTGAATGATAGGGATAGAACATTTACGGCTAGTTACTGGAAGAAAGGCAGTCCAACAGTTCCAGTGACTAAGCCTTTAGCTCCAAATTTAAAGATAATACAAGACGAAGTGAAACCGCTGCCTCTTGCTCGGCCTAACTGTTCTGGTTTGATGTCTGTGTGCATTAACAAGCAATTTAGAATCCTAGAATGTTACAGCACAGATTCAGATCACGCGTCTCTAAAATCTGTACCTTTTTTATCCCCATATGAAATAATTAGGGAGTTCCATTTTCCTTTTAGATTTCTAATATCTATAATATTCCTCTTTTTCAAGCAACTAATTCACTTCTAAAAGAATTCCTGGGCAGTGATGCAACAATGTTTTGTGGCAGAGAACGTCCACCGCTCATATTCTAACCAGCCTCTGTGCAAAGAGTATTTTACCTCTTCATTTTTTGCGATTGTGTTAAAGTTATGCTCACGCGGAACCGTCTACTGGTCATTGGAAATATTCTATCACTATTTGCTTATCATAACGCCTCATAATGTTGAAAACCTTTATCAGGTCACTCATCAATTTTTTCAGCTCCAGTTAAAAAAGTCCGTGCATCTCTAATAGTAACTCTCCATTCTTGGCCATTTAGACGGACCGTTGTAATTTGCTTTTGTATTCTTTCATAGTATCGAGTCTGAGCGAGCGGACCTGCGGGAGGAACGGAGTCGGAGACCGGGGATAAAGGTAAGGCGGAGCAGAGATCTGGGAGTCTGAGCGAGCGGACCTGCGGCAGGAACGGAGTCCGCGACCGGGGATAAAGGCAGCGCGATGCAGAGAGAGACTGAGCCAGCGGACTACCTGCGAGGGAAACAGTTGGCATCGACAAAACGAAAGAGTGACGTCAGAATTCAAAAGGTGTCGCTGGCACAAGGGAGCTGAGAGGTGAGTATAGGGAAAGTATTTGTGGTAAGTGTTGTTGTTCTGTTTTCAGTATATTTCTGCTAAGTAGTTCATAGCATATCTAAAGATGGAGGTGCTGATTGGTGGGAAGCTGTTGAGTGTTTCTTCTTAAGATTATTTCTGCTAAATTACCTCCATAGTCTGGTAAATAGAGGCATGGCAGGGCAACCCAGTCCCATGATTTGCACATCCTGTGCAATGTGGGATATCCTGGACGCTTCTTGCGGCCTGGATGACCACGTGTGCAGGAAGTGTCGCCAACTGCAGCAACTCGAGCTCCGGGTTTTGGAGATTGAGTGGCAGCTGGATTCACTACAGTGCATCCACGAGGCTGAGAAATACTTGGAAAGCATGTTTCTATAAGTGGTCACCCTGCAGCCTCAGAATGTGCACGTAGAGAGGGAATCGGTGACCACCAGACATGGAAAGAGGTCCAGGCAGGTAGGGCAGGAATCCCCAGAGTGCATCTCCCTCGCTAACTGGTTCGGAGTTCTGGGAACTGGTGGGGTGATGGCTCCTCTGGGGAGAGCAGCCAGAGCCAAGGCCACGGCACCATGGGTGGCTCAGCTGCAGGGGGGGGGGGGGAAGAAGAGTGGAAGAGCAATAGTGATAGGGGATTAATTGGTTAGGGGAACAGATAGGCATTTCTGCTGACGCAGACGTGACTCCGGAATGCTATGTTGCCTCCCTGGTGCCAGGGTCAAGGATGTCACTGAGCAGCTGCAGGACACTCTGAGGTGGGAGGCTAAACAGCCAGAGGTAGTTGTCCATATTGGTACCAACGACATAGGCAGAGAGAGGGATGAGGTACTGCAGGCAGACTATAGGGAGTTAGGGAAGAGATTAAAAAGCACGACCTCAAAGGTAGTAATCTCTGGATTACTCCCGGTGCCACGTGCTAGTGAATACAGGAATAGGAGGATAGAACAGATGAATGCGTGGCTGGAGAGATGGTGCAGGGAGGAGGGCTTTAGATTCCTGAGGCATTGGAACCATTTCTGGGGAAGGTGGGACCTGGAAAAGCCAGACGGGTTACACCTCAACAGAGCCGGGACCAATATTCTCACGGGGAGGTTTGCTAGTGCTGTTGGGGAGGGTTTAAACTAGCTTGGCAGGGGGATGGGCACAAGCATGTAGGAGTGGAGGGGAGGAATGCGGTGCATGGAAGAGTGAGTGTGTTGGATGGTACTGGAGCGGAAGGTAGTGCTGGAGGCGGAAGTAATATCATTTTAGAAAGGAGCACACTAAGAAAGACTACGAATTTTTTTTTAATGTGTTTACAATGCATGTACATAAACGCTCAAAATGTGGTGAAAAAGGTTGGTGAGCTACAACCACAATTAGTCGTGTGGCAATCTGATGTTGTGGCAATAACGGAAAGGTGGCTTAAAAACGGTGAGGACTGGGCACTTAATATTTAAGGCCATGATGTGGAGATGTCGGTGTTGAACTGTGGTGGACAAATGTGAGAAGTCGCACAACACCAGGTTATAGTCCAACAGGTTTATTTGAAATCACAAGCTTTCGGAGCGCTGATTTTAAGGGTACATGGTGTTCAGAAAAGATCGGGAATGAATAAAGGGAGGTGAGTTGGCAGTGCGGATTAAGGAAGACATTGTAATGTTGGAAAGGAAGGATGTTCTTGAGGGGACAAGGACATAATTCATTTGGTTAGAGTTGAGGAGCAAAGAGGGTATGATCAGGCTATTGTGGGTATTCTACAGGCCTCCAAATAGTGAGAGGGAGGTAGAGGAGGAAATCTGCAGGGAAATCGCAGAGACATGCAAGAGCTATAGAGTGATGATATTGGGGGACTTTAATACCCAAATATCGATTGGGATAATGCTAGAGTAAAGGGAAAGAAGGAGGAGGAATTTCTGAAATGTGTTCAGGAGAATTTCCTTGACCAGTATGCTCTTGGCCCAAGTAGGAAGCAGGCATTGCTGGATCTGTTGCTGGGGAATGAGTTGGACCAGGTCGACCAAGTGTCTGTGGGAGAACACTTGAGTACGAGTGATCATCATATCATAACATTTAGATTAGCAATGGAGAGGAGCAAGGAACAATCCAGAGTGGAACTTCTAACCTGGAATAGGGCTAACTTCAATGGGACGCGAAAGGATCTAACCAGGGTAAAATGGAACTGAAGACTGCCAGGACAAACTGTAACGGAACAGTGGGTGATCTTTAAGAGGAGATGTTCCAAGTACAGTCCAGGTACATTCCAACAAGAGTGAAGCGGAAGGGAACCAAAGCAAGGGCTCCTTGGATGACGAGGGAGATTGAGAAGATGATGAAACAAAAAAAGAAGGTGTATGGTGAATGTCAGGTGAATTCTTCGAGGGAGAACCAGACCAAATACAAAAAGTTGAGAGGGGAAGTGATGACGAAAATAAGATTGGCAAAGAGAGAATATGAGAGTAGAATGGCGGTTAAAATAAAAGGGAACCCAAAAATCTTCTCTAAACAGTAAGCGGGTAGAAAGATGTGGGTTGGGGCCTATTAAGGACAAAGAAGGTGATATATGCTTAGAGGCACAGGGCAAGGCTAGAGTAATCAATGAATACTTTGTATCGTTGTTTACTAAGGAGATGGATGCTGACAAAATATCGGCAGAAGTGGAACAAGTAGAAGCAATGAAAGTGGTGTAAATTGATCGACAGGATGTACTAGAAAGACTCGGTATGCTTAGAGTGGAAAAGTCGCCTGGTCCAGATGGCTTCCATCCCAGGTTGTTAAGGGAATTTAGGAAGGAGATAGCAGAAGGGCTTGCCATAATTTTCCAATTTTCCCTAGATGCGGGGTAGGTGTCTGAGGATTGGAAAGTGGCAAATATGACACCATTGTTCAAGAAAGGGTGTACGGACAATCCTAGTAACTGCAGGCCAGTCAGTTTAACATCAGTGGTGGGTAAAGTTTTGGAAACAATAATCAAGGAAAAAATGAACGGGCACTTGGAGAGGTTTAAGCTAATTAAGGAGAGCCAATATGGATTCGTAAAAAGCAGATCGTGTTTGACTAATCTAATTGAATTTTTTGATGAAATAACAGGGAGGATTGATGAAGGGAATGCAATGGATGTTGTCTACATGGATTTTAGGAAGGCGTTTGACAAAGTACCACATAGAAGGCTATTTAACAAAATTGAGGATCATGGAATAGGTGGGTCAGTGGCAGCTTGGATAAGGAATTCGCTTAAGGACAGAAAACAGCGAGTTGTGGTAAATTGCTGTTTTTCAGGTTGGAGGATGGTAGATAATGGTGTTCCTCAAGGTTCAGTGCTGGGGCCACTGCTTTTTTTGTGATATATATAAATGACCTGGATATTGGAATACTGAGTAGAATTTCTAAATTTGCCAATGACACCAAACTTGGGGGTGTGGCAAACAGTGAGGATGATACCAATCGACTACAATAGGACATAGAAAGGCTAGCAGAATGGGCAGACAAGTGGCAGATGGAATTTAATACAGAGACGTGTGAGGTGATGCATTTTGGCAGAAGGAACAGGGAGAGGCAATATACACTTAATATTACAGTTTTAAAGAGTGTGCAGGGACAGTGGGACCTGGGAGTTAATATGCATAGGTCCCTAAAAGTGGCAGGGCAGATTGAGAGAGTTGTTAGCAAATCATATGGGATCTTGGGCTTCAGTAATAGAGGTATTGAGTACAAAAGTAGAAAAGTTATGCTGGACCTTTATATAGCGCTGGTTAGGCCAGAACTGGACTATTGTGTCCAGTTCTGGTCACCACCCTTTAGAAAGGATGTGAGCACTTGAGAGGGTGCAGAGGAGGTTTAGCAGAATGGTTCCGGAGATGGCGGATCTTAGCGACAAGGACAGGTTGGAGAAACTGACTTTCTTTTCATTAGAACAAAGGAGGTTGATGCGTGATTTGATACAGGTATACAAATTATGACGGGTTTGGATTGGCTAGACGGGGAAAGGCTGTTCCCACTAGTTGATGGCACAAGAACTAGTGGAAACAGATCTAAGGTTTTGGGCAAGAGATACAGGGGGGATGTGAGTAAACACTTTTTTACGCAGCGAGTAGTGATGACCTGGAACTCTCTGCTACGGGAGTTGTGGAGCGGAGACACTCAATGTTTTCTAGGGGAGACTGGATAGACACTTGAGGGAAATAAACTTGCAGGGCTACGGGGATAGACCGGGGGAATGGGACTGACTGAATTACTCTACAGAGAGCTGGCACGGACTGGATGGGCCGAATGGCCTCCTTCTATGTTGTTATGACTCTTACATCAGTTGGGCATTACCTCTTGCTGCTGTATGCTATACCACCAAAGACTAAACCAAGACATTCCCTTTACACTTTTATTGCATAATAAACTGATGTTGCCATCATTCATTTAGGTCTCTCTGCTCCTCTGCATCATTAAAAATCCTACCATTTATGATGAATTTCCTGTTCCTACTTTTACCTCCAAAATGTACTAGTTCTCATTTCCCTGCATTTGACATCAAACTTCCACCTGCCATTCGAGCTAATTATCGATGTCGCCTGCACCAATTCTGGATCTGCATCATAATTGCCTTCCCGACTCCCCTTTAGTTATCATCTGCAAATTTTAATGTTGCTCTCTCAATTTCCCAACAAGATCATTGATGTTTAAAGTAAATAAAAGCAGCCTAACACAGTGTCTGTGGGACACCACTCGGTACATCATGCCACTACTGGAAACGTCCTTTTATCCTTAAACTTTTTTGCTTTATCTCTTCCAAACATCTCACTATCCATCTGGCCACGGAGCACTTACTTCCGTGTGATTTTATCGTCGGTGGTACCGTAGCAAAAGCGTTTTGATAATCCACATGGTTTGCATCTGCTGCATTTCATTTATCTCTTCCCTCTGTTATTTCCTCAGTGAATTCTGTAATTGAAGCACGAGCTGCCTTTTAGAAATTCGTGCTGACTGAGCTTGATTAGTTCAGCATTCTGCCAGAGATTAGCAGTTTTATGACGAAGGACCTGCGAGATGCAATTAAATGTGCAACTGTTTATCTAGCATTATGTTGTAATCTATGTCACATGCTATTTTCTCATCTAATACCAATTCGTTAGCTTCGAGATGGAGATTAAATCAACGTGGTGTAGATTATTTTGGTAATTACGTAAACGAAAGTAACACATTCACGGACAGCAGTAAAAACATGAATATATGGCCATCCTATCAGTCCTGGAATCTGATAGAATGTAAAGTATCAACGGAAGCATTGACCAATCTTTTTTTAGCTGCACGAGACGTTTTGCTAAATATTGAGACGAGCGTATCGCTTTTGGAGCTAAGTAAACAACATGGGTCAGTAGCTCAGCTCGAAGCACCAACTGTTCAAAGTTTAAATTTAGCTTTGTGAATTGCAACATCATGAAAACGCATTGAGTGTCGAATAATGGTGGTTATTAATGTAATTGCAACAACATATGATATTCAGATCTAACAGCGATTCAATTTCATATTTGTCTTTGTAACATCTCAACATCACCAATGAAACAGTCTGCAATATTTATTCGATCCGCTTTAAGGCGCCTATACGTGTTCCATTGTTTCCATTTCCATATAATATATTAAGTGCAAGGCAAGCCGCAGAAATTATTCTTGAATGCATTTTCTGGCGTTTTATTTATACGTCCACATAGAAGTTCTGCTCACTCAAATTGGTTAAATCGCTGCAATTCGATGCAATTTCTTTATGCATTACAATAGTATAATATTGATGACATTGGCTCCCAAATTGCAGTTGTGTATATTGTCCAAAATATAAATAGAGAAATATGCAATGATGCGCATGTTATTTAATCGCTCCATAATTGTAAGCATTTTTAGAGGAATGTTACTTGCAAAGCATTTCTAATGCAGCATCCGTGGGACTAAATTCTCCAGGTTAGTTTATGACTTAGATTCATGCTGCACGTTTTATTTATTCACCAACATACAATATCAATACGGTAACACTGGTTAAATCCCTGAAACTCGATGTAATTTCTTCATGTACTAGAATACTGCAGCATTGATTACAGCGGCTCAGAAAACTGTAGGTTCTGGACAAATGTCTAAATTCCAAAAGAGTTCGACCAGTGAAGCAGAAATTTCTCCATAATTGTAACCATTTGTGCTTTACTCTCCGAAATCTGTTGGATTTTAGACATTTGTCAAGAACCTACAATTTTGTGAGGAATGTTACTAATTCAAGACGTTCCTGTCACAGTGTTTTACATCTCAGAACTAAAAGTTGGAGGCGAACAAGGAGTAGATTTTACAAAGCATTTCTAATGCGGCATCAAGCCGTCCGGCTTCAACCACATCAGGACAGTGGGCAGAGGCAAGACACCATCATTCGGGATGTCACAGGAGGGGCACTTTCAGACGGAAATCTGTAGGCTTCGCAAAATCCCCCAGAAACTCGAACAGAGCACTAAAGGGAGTGATTTTTGGACTTTTCATACAAACTTGGGATGATGAGGCCTAAGTGAAGTGATTTGATGTATAAACCTAAAGATCAGGGAAGAAAAAACCTGAGGAAACTGACTTTTTTTGAATCTTACTGTTGGGAGAGACACCTTTCACAAACACAAGCTGCGAGGGGCGTGGCCGGGCAGTGAACAAATCAAGCTGTCTGGGAATTGTTTACACTACAAATCCTACCCAGGTGCAAGAGACAAAGCAAAAACTCACAAACACATTCAAATATGAATCCCCAGGGGCAAACAAGATGCTGGAAATCTAAAAACGATTCAATGACAACAAAACTTCGATCACACGGTTTCATAGCCATTATCCGATCAAAAAAAACAATCAACCAGGTATCCACAGAACAGATTTAAAAGCCTGCCAACAGACCTAGGACAATAGGGTGGAGATTTGGCACGTAGATAAGGCTGTGTTTATGTCGGAAAACGATCAAGACATGTTTAACACTGAGCAAAAACCATCAGAACTGGCAAGCCCGCCAAAACTAGACAATTGGACTAAGCAAGGTTCATTTGCAACCAAAAGGAATCCATTTTAGTAGGGGTTTTTTTGGCGCGAAAAGGAAACAGTACAATTTGAAAGCCTGTGCCATAATCTCTCTTTTTTTCAGACTGGCTGACGACGCGGACACAGCTCTCTCCCTGCTCCAGCAAAACCTTCCACAAGCCACGAGGAAGAAGGCCAGAAGACCAGCACGCAAGAAGAAACCAGAGCGACTGCCTCAGTGACCATCGGACACCTCGCAGCAACAAGGGCCTTACGGAGTCTTTTTAAACAAAAGACTCCAATATCCTGTCAAGGATTCGTTGGTGAGCATTATCCCTGATCTTCTGAAACGACAAACCTAGCCAGATAGTGGGATCTTTGGGAGGGATAAGGTTTTGTTTGATATATTGTCATTTCCCTCGCTTGTACCGTGTGCTCCCCAAATCTGTGTTTAAGTAATAAGTGTGTTTCAAGTTTGTTACCTTTTTCTTTTAATAAAGTAAAATTCTTTCATCAGAACCTGTTTACTGCAATTTTGTTCACAATCCCTAAATAAGTCCAAAGTCTAGGAACCGGAGGGGTGTGGGAGCGATTAAGATACCCCTTACAAATCCTGCTCCCAGGCTGCCTGTAACCAGCAGTTCAGCATCATAACAAGAGTGACTGGCAGACGGTAGTAAGTGGACAGGTATTCCCCGTTGTACCATTGAAGGAATAAAGATAAGGAAAGTGCTGAAAAACACTCAGCACGCCAGGCAGCATCTATGGAGAGAAGCCCAGAGTTAACGTTTCAGGTCGATGACCATTCATCAGTTCTGTTTCCCTCGCTACAGATTCTGCCTGCCCTGCTGAGGGTTTTACAGCATTTTCTGTTTTTATTTCAGATTTCCAGCATCCGCAGTGTTTTGCTTTTGTTGAATGAATACAGGACAGGTCAGAAGATTGCGCTTCTTCTTACTGAAAACACTGTCTGCGATTATATACAAGATGGTTGAACTGTTCATATGCACGACCCAAATTTATAGTGGCTGTGAGAGGACCGCTTGGCTTTCTCCGTCCTGGTAGATTTGCAGATATTTTTTTTTTGCTGCTGGCGCAATGCTCAATAATCATTGCGGCAATTAAACAGTTTCGCTTTATATTACAATGAACACATAATAAAAGTAAGGACGAAGTCTGGTAATATGTTGATAGGGTTAGATGAAGTAGGGTGGGAGGAGGTTAGTACGGAGCATAAACATCGGCATAGAACGCTTGGGTCGAATGGACTGTTTCTGTGCTGTAAATTCTGTGTATTTCTATGAAATAATGCGTGTATAAGAATGGATAATCCACTTAACGGGCTCAAACAGATTGAAATTATTTCCATGGTCTCTATAGTAACTCTGTGGCAACACGTTTTATACTTTCTCACCCCAACCACCCCCCCCCCCCCACCCACCCCACTCAGAATGGTATTTAATTCGCCGATTCTGTATTAATCGCTTACTGCACATTATCGTTAAAATTCTGAGTCGGGAAAATTTACCTTTCATTATATCCAGCAAATGGTTTCCACAGTTTACAATCGGGACCTCGGACCCCACACAAGCAATTGGCTTCGTTGATGTAGTTGATTTCGCCGCAGTAACCAATCAACGGGATAACCAAGTTTGTAGCGAGCTCCGTAGGATGTACCATTCTATATTCATAACACACTATTTAAACAGTGCTCAGTTTTAAAACAATAGGAGCATGGTAACAGTAGCTGTGGACATGCATGTGCTCAATTTATTTATACAAATGTAAAAATAAAGATACCTAGACAAGATTCAAAGACACGCCATTATCCATACTTTCCTAGTTCAAATACTTCGAATTAACCCCTATTCTTAGCTTTCTATGACCAAGCCATCTCTCTATCGATTCCATTTGATACAGAAGGATCTAATTTTCAGACTTCATGCTTCCAATTATGGAGCTTTAACCAAAGACTGGGCAAATCAAAAACTTCAACATGTGTAGTCCATGCTTTTTATCCATTAACATGATTTGGCTAGTAATTGGTAGCATCCCATCACAATAGTTGCACCGAGCGGGTAAGGTTCTGGGTTCAGCTCAGTTACTTATCCTGTTTTACTGCCCGTCACCGAAACTAGCACTACATCCTTCCGTTTGGGACTCGCAAACGAAACAGTATAGGGTGGATTCTAAGAAATTCTACCTACCTTGAACGGAAACTATTGTTTGCACCCAGGCTACCTCTGAGTAGTTCATGTCGCCTATTATGTACTGTTAACCTCTCCACATTATCTAGAATTGCCATTTTCCTGAATTTTCTGTCGATCTGTAAGTGAAGGCGGGAAACCGGATAAACCCCGAGCAGAACTTCGGGGTCAACATCTTGATGAATCAAAAAAAATCACCAGGAATAAAAAAGGGATTCAATTAAAGTTCTTATTTGAACCCCAATCAAAGTCTGCACCCCAGTATTATCCATTAATGTCCAGTTATGCTCCAAATTTATGCGTTTTAAGGCGTTCGCATCATTTCTCAATGAATTCTGCCACATTAACAACAACTTTATATAGAGCCTTTTATGTAGTTAAAAGTCCCAAGTGGCTTCGCAGGAGTGCTATCAAACAAAACTTGATAAACAAACATATAAGGAGATATTACAACAGATGACCAAAAGCTTAGTCAAAGTGATAGGTTATATATCTTAAAGGGGGAGAGAGGGGTAGAGAGGCAGAGAGGTTTAGGGATTGAATTCCAGAGTTTAGGGCATAGGCAGCTTAATCCACGGGTGCACAAGGGGACGGAATTGAAGGAACGCAGAGTTCTCGGAGGGTTGTAGGGCTGGAAGAGGTGACAGAGATTGTGATATCCTGCCGAAGTTAGGTCTGGAGATTTGGAGATCCCCCGCAGAAATTCTACGAAGCATTTCCCGATATTCCAGGCACTAACACCAGTGCAGCACGCCACACTGGTTGGAGACGCTGGAATCCCCAGAGAATAAATTCATTGGGGCTGCCATCGTTCTCTCGCCAGCGACTAGTTGGTGCACCGCGGAATTACAGGGCAATTAATCTGGATTCGGAGATACGAAGTTAATGGATTTCCACCAGGGCGTGATGACTAACCCATTGACAACCAATCAAGAGCAAGTTTGGGACATGTCTTCAATATCTGAGTTAGAAGAAACAGAATCAGTGGAGTTGATACACGGTCTAACATTGTACTGGGCAATTTCAAAAAGTAAGTGTCAGTGAGGGGTTATCAAAATAAATGATTGGACAATGCCTATGTTGTATCAATATTAATTTTTTCCCATTTACATCCAGTTTTATCACACGGTCACAGCTGGAAGTTACTGTACAGGCCAGATCATTTTAAGTGTTTTATTATGAATTATAAAATCTTCCTATAATCGGTGTATCTAGTAGCATTGTGAATGCGCAAGACGTTAAGAGGACATTAAGGCGTGATTTATAGTAACAGCCTATATTCATTGTAATTTCACCTCTGAATCCAGAACCAGCATAGCAGAATACAGACAGTTACGTATTAATGATACAAATACACTTTAGTAACCTGATTTCGATTTTACCTCGTCTGTTCCACAATTCTATTCAAACTTGAAAGTGAGTTGCACCATGGCCCTTGGATCTTAGTTTCTCATACGGGACAACATCGGTTCCACCACATACTCAATACCTGGACCAAATTCACTCAGAACTGACAGAAACACGAGCGCGTTGGTCAATTCCAGAATTTAACAAATTCTCAGCCTGTCGGTTTAAAGACTATGGGAATTTAAAACCTCACCATTCTGGTGGGAGAATGCCAACACACGCAATCTCGAAGATTGCATCGCTGTATAAAACTAACATCTGACGGGCTTAAATTAGGTTTTCATTTCTAAAAAGCAACAAATATTACAAATTAAATAAAGAGGAAACAATCAAATTACTCGATTATTTGAAAATCATTTGTTTTTCGTTTCACCATTAAGCTGAGGTTTACAGCTGGAAACAAGGCTTGCAAAATCCGAATTCCAAAATTAAAGAAGAAAACATTTAACCCAATTGATACAATAGAATTTTCTGTGTTTTCATCAGATTCTGAGAACATTTTACGACGGAAGTTTGCACCTATCTAAGAAGCCCCAGCTTACAGTGTAAGGGCTTTTTAGCGATATCACCCTGTCAGCGGAAAACAAGCCCAAGAATGCAGTTGCCGACAGCTCCCAACATGCACCACTGTGCCTGCCCATAATAGTCTGTGTAGAGAATAACGAGAATGCACTTACTGCTGCTCGTTTCTGAGTTCAGTGAACACAACCTTTCTCAGAAGACACCAGATATGGTGTTTTGTAAAAAAACAATCCCCCCTCCCCCCACCCCCACCCCCGTCACCCACACTGTACAACAAAAAAAGAGACATTGCTGAGCAATCATGACAACAGAAAGGTAAATAAGCCTTTATTTACCTCATTGAATACGTTAACTTTGGCTGCAGTTTTTTGCATGGAACATTAAAGCAATGTAAAGAATGAAGTTTTGAACAGTTTTGTCCTTAAGGAACAATATTCAATCGGCTAGTGATTTATGTAACCACAGATATTTCTTACACTTATTTAATGATTTATGTTACTGTGCTATGTGATTGAAACAACGTGATTTATTTATATCCCCCGCAGTTGGTGAGAAAAACGCCATTTGATTGATTGATTAATTTGTTAGTTCAATTAATCATGTTCAGAAACCAATTAAAACATTGCTTCAAAAGCTCTCACGAAATTTCTTGCAATTCCGTTCAGTGGCAACGTGCACTTCTGTGGCATTGAAATTTAATGGCAGAGGTTATTTTCATCCTGACAGTAAACGTCCGAAATAGGCTTGGCCTGTTCCTGCTTGGCATGGGTCACAGAACAAAATCGACCAGTTTGGAATTAATTGTCACTCTCACTGAGAGAAACCACAGGATAATTAGTATGGGAGTGAAAAACATCTACTGGTCTACATGCCTGATTTCTACTCAGGTTGGGGTTGAGCCATATGGTGAACTCATGCCTGCCTTGCTTCAGGGTCGTGCTGACATCATGAAATTGCCTCTCTATTAATGTAACAAAATTGCAAACCTATTCGTTAAAAACGGGTCCGGAATTCTGTTATGCATAGCACACAGCCGACAACTACATAAGTAAAGCAGGAAATCGTCCCACTCCTCAGCCCTCACACCATTCACCGCGATTAATGCAAAATTCACGCAACCGATTTGTGAAAGGAGGAAATGGAGTTTGAAGTTAAGTTATACTAAAATCAGAAATATTCAAAATCAGGTTATATTTCGATTGTCACTTCATGTGTTGAGTATAAGTAGACACAGAAACAACTGTTGATATAATTTAGCGATGTGCAGATATTAACTGCGGCGTCATATGTTCAATAACACTGAATAAACCGCGCGCAAACACCAAATAAGTTGAATGACCTGTTAATTTTCGAAGGTTTGCTAATGAGGAAACTGGGAGAACGGAGCGTTCATCTGAAAAATGCCATGGGATATTTTAATTCTACCTAAACAGGCAGATGCGTCCTTAGTTAATCTTAAAGACAGCACTTAAAACAGTGCAAAATTCCCTCAGTACGATATATTATATCCGTGCATACTACCTGTCAACTTTACCATTATCAATTCATTTAGCCGCATTTAAATGGCAATTCCTTCTGTCAGTTTGTCAAGCTGTAATTACGCCCTCCACGCATTAGACTCATTGCAGCGCCGTCACTGGATGGAGAGCGTAATTGCAGCCTAACTGGTTTAAGACGGGAAATGTACATTATAAAATAAATTCACAGGACAGAATCTATATGACTTTAAATGGGTATCGAGATAGGTATGGACGGACTAGTCCATATATCACCCAGCCTCTAACCTTGCTACACCTGATGACTACACTTCAGTTTGACTCGCCTTGTGCAGCACTATGGGAGATTGACTATATTTTATAACATTTACCTTAACTTTAAAAAAATGGTTGATGCAGACGTACATAATATAAGCAGAGCCAGTGACTTATGATACGATGCGCTACAACAACAACAATTTTTACTTATATAGCGCCTTTAACGTAGTAAAACGTCCCAAGGCGCTTCACAGGAGTATTATAATACAAAAAATTTGACACGGAGCCACATAAATTGAAATTAGGGCAGGTGACCAAAAGCTTGGTCAAAGAGGTCGGTCTTAAGGATCATCTTAAAGGAGGAAAGAGAGGTAGAGAGGCGGAGGGGTTTCGGCAGGGAATTCCAGAGCTTAGGGCCTAGGCAACAGAAGGAACAACCACCAATGGTTGAGCGATTATAAACAGGGATGCTCAAAAAGGCAGAATTAAGAGGAGCTCAGATGTCTAGGGGGGTTGTGGGGCTGGAGGAGATTTCAGAGATTGGGAGGGGCGAGGCCTTGGAGGGATTTGAAAACAAGGATGAGAATTTTAAAATCGAGGCGTTGCTTAACTGGGAACCAATGGAGGGCAATGAGCACAATGGTGATGGTTGAACAGGACTCTTTGCGAGTTAGGACATGGGCAGCCGAGTTTTGGATGACCTCAAGTTTAGGTAGGGTAGAATGTGGGAGGCCAGCCAAGACGGCGTTGGAATATTCAAGCCAGAGATAACAAAGGCATGGATGAGGGTTTCAGCAGCAGATGAGTTGAGGCAGGGGTGGTTACGTGCAATGTTACGGAGTTGGAAATAGGTGATCTTAGTTATGCCATGGATATGTGGTTGGAAGCTCATTTCATGGTCAAATATAACACCAAGGTTATGAACAGTGTGGTTCAGCCTCAGACAGATGTTAGGGAGAGGGATGGAGTCAGTGGCTAAGGAACGGGGATTTTGACGGGGACCAAAAACAATAGCTTCAGTCTTCCAAATATTTAATTGGAGACAATTTCTGCTCATCCAGAACTGGATTCCGGACAAGTAGTCTGAACATTTAGAGAACGTGGAGGTGTCGAGAGAAGTGGGAGTGAGGTAGAGCTGGGTGTCATCAGCGTATAGGTGGAAACTGATGCTGTGTTTTCCAATGATGTCGTCAAGGGGCCGCATGTAGATGAAAAATCAGAGGGGACTAACGATAGATCCTTGGGAGACATCAGGGGTAACGATGCGGGAGCAGGAAGAGAAGCCATTGCAGGTGATTCTTTGGCTACGATTATATAGATAAGAATGGAACCAGGGGAGTGCAGTCCCACCCAGCTAGACGATTGCGGAGAAGGATGGAGTTGTAAACCGTGTCAAAGTCTGCAGACAAGCCAAGAAGGACGAGAAGGGATAGTCTACCTTTGTCACAGTCACAGTCACAAACGATGTAATTTGTGACTTTGATGAGAGCTGTTTCGGTACTGTGGCAGGAGCGGAAACCTGATTGGAGGCATTCAAACATGAAGTTATGGGAAAGAGGGGCACGGATTTCGGAGACAACATGTTGAAGGGCTTTGGAGAGGAAAGGGAGGTTGGCGATGGGACGGTAGTTTGCAAGGACTGAGGTTTCAAGGGTTGGTTTTTCGAGGAGAGGGATGATTTGAAGGGGATGGGGAGAGTACCTGAGTAGAGTGAACCGTTAACAATGTCAGCTTACATGGGAGTCGGAAAAGGAATTTGGGAGGTCATCAGTTTGCTGGAAATAGGGTCGAGGGAGCAGAAGTGAGATTCATGAAGAAGATGAGCGCGGAGAGGTCATGAGGGGAGATCGGAGAGAAAGTAGAGAAAGATGTGAGTTCAGGACTAGGACAGGGGGAACCTCAGAGGAAGCTTGACCTGGTAGTCTAGGGGAAGGAAGGATAGTGGCAGAAGCAGCTCAACAGATGGTCTCAATCTTAGAAACAATGCAGTCCATGAGCTCCTCACACGTGTTGTCGGAGGTGAGGGTGGAGGAGACAGGGGAGAGGGGTTTAAGAAGATTAGCAGTTGTCACCGGTGAAGGCAGTACTTCAGCAGTTAGCAGAGGAGAATATAACCCAGGGTTTATCTTTGCATTCCAGATACAAGATAGTAAGTAGTTCATCGTAAACAAGGTTAAATCATTCTGTGGAATATTTCAGCAGTTTCAGTTGCTGGACTTTATTTATCCTACAAATAAAATAACGAGGACGGGAATTCAAGTTACATTAAAACAAATTAAAAGGGACAATTTTCCTCTTCTTGTATTGGGCAAGAGCATTGGGACTTCCCATCTAGTGCTTCCCGACCATTTGACCAAAGCTTACCCTACTCCACCCCAAAATATACTGCGAAATACTACCACACCAATCATGTACTTCACACCTTGGTCCATTTCCCAGTGTGTCCTGATCCTGTGACTGGCCCGAATGCTGACATGATTCAATGGGAGAACAAAGTAATAAATCTAACAGCGTTGCGCATGTCATGTTACCGTCAACTATTATAAAATTATACCTCCACGTGATTATTGGAAATTGACAAAATAAACTTGTCACATGTCGGCACACCTTGTCACCAGTGAAGGCCATGATTAGCAGGACGGTGTAATTAGAGCTTGACAAGTTTACCTCGGCAGTGCAGTTTGCAGTATAAATGTGGGTACAGGAATTTCTGTTGGGAAAACAGAAAACTTACGACGGAATGTATGACTTTAAAAGGTGACTGATTCCCACTTCTTTGTCCAAGATTTAGGTCGCACGTGGTAGTGTTTCTTTCTTTGTTTCAACGTCCATTTTATTCCGAATTTGCCGAGACTCTTGGGACGTTTTCTTCTATATTAAAGGCGCTATAAACTACAGATTGTTCTTGTTGTTCGATCCTATGGGGGGTTTTGGTTTTGATTGGCGGCATTCACTACTCTCCATACTTGGCCAAATCCCTCAGATAAACTGATGAGTGAGTGATTACTTATATCAATCGGGAGGGTATAGGTAATAATTTGTGACGTAACGCACAAAGCCTTACCTACATTTTAAAGTATGGCGTCCGTAGACACGTGCAATATTAGGGCACTTTAGAATACCCTTCAAATCACAGTGAAACCTTCCATGCACTCGAATGAGAAGATTACCGCTCACTTTTCTTCACATATTTTTGCCGATTAAGCTCTTGATCTGGAAGCTCATTAGATGCACTTTTTTATCTAGCTAAGATATCCGCTATCAAACCAATTTGCACAGTTTAATCATGGTTTCCACTATTTGGCTCCAATTGGGAGAAATTTATTGCATTAGCGCCTCGCGTTAGCGCCTCCGGGGGGCACGAATGGGGCGCAACCGGTGGCGGCGATAGTACGGACGCCCGCCAAATTCAGGTGGAGGTTTGCGGCGGCAGTAGCCAATAGCGCCACAATCTCCTGCGCTCTGAGATCATGATGTCAACTGGGTGTGCAGCACCCCGGTAGCACCCCGGTAGTGCCCCAGCTCTGAAATTCACTCTCGCCCCCTGCCTGAGCACCTGACGGTAGCAAGGACAGGTAGTGGAGTCGGTATGCAGTCGGATGAGCGCTGGAGGAGCCTATATAAAGGCGTCAACCTCAGTTTTTTTTTTAGTCGGCAAAGAATGCTGCCTTGTAAGTATGACATAGGCAAACAGGCGTTTTGAGCGAATTCAGCGTTTTCCACTTGAAGGAGTCTTCTGCCTCGGGAGAATACTTTATCAATTCCATTTCGGTGAGATTTAAAAGTGCAACATTTCCCTAATTTAATGGAGGCTGTTCTGCCACTGGACCTCGATCTCCAGCGTCAATGTAGGAGGCAGCGGAGGCAGAGAGAAAGATTGCAAAATGTGGCCAGAGGGAGGAGGGCCAACAGGGCTCTAAACAGGAGGACTTACCCTCCCAGGGTGCTCTGGCAGCATTTCTCCTACATCAATATAACTGAGGAGCAGTGCCTTAGAATGCTCCGCTTCACCAAGGGCCTGGTCACGGATCTCTGTCACCTCCTGCCGCCTGACCTTGAGCCTCAATTCAGGACCACCACGGCTTTCTCAGTGGCAGTCAAGGTGACCATCGCCCTCAATTTCTACACCAGCAGATCATTCCAGTGTGCAACAGGAGACATATCTAACATAGCACAGTTTGCCATCCATTGCTGCATCTGCGAGTTCACAGACGCTCTCTACAGAAGGAGAAGGGATTACATTTCCTTTCCCAGGACCAGAGAGAAGCAGCATGAGCATTCATGTGGCTTTTCCAGGATAGCGGGCTTCCCCATGGTGTAGGGCACAATTGACTGAACCCACGTTGCTTTGTGGGCACCTCATAACAATCCTGAGTTATTCTGTAACCGTAAAGGCTACCACTCACACAATGTGCAGTTCGTGTGTGACCACACACAGCGCATACTCACCATCAATGCCCTCTATCCTGGCAACAGCCACGATGCCTTCATCCCATGCCTGCTCTGTTCCAGACACCACATCAAGTTTACGGATGGCTGCTGGGAAACAAGGGCTATCCGCTCTCCACCTGGCGCATGACTCCCCACCGCAACCCCAAAACTCGTGCTCATTACTCACACAGTGAGCCAGGCTGCCACCAGGAACATAATTGAGCAGACCATGGGAGTGCTCAAGCAATGGTTCTGCTGCCTTCCCCGCTCAGGAGGAGCCCTCCAATACTCGGCTGAATTGTTGTCACTTTTCGTCGTCGTCTGCTGCATGCTGCACAACTTGGCCATCCTAAGGGCGCAGCCATTACCACCAGGCATAGCCGCAGCACCTCAGGAAGAGGAAGAGGGAGACGAGGAGGAGCAGGACGAGAAGGACGAGGAGGTACAGGAGCACGAACAGCAGCGATGTAGGAGCCAGCCAATTCATCAGCCTTGTGGAAGGGCGATCCGTGACTTCGGTTCCAATGAATTCAATGCCACTTCCCAGCTGCTCATCCAATCCCTATCATTCCATCAATTTCTCATTCCATACCACACCCCAAAGCTGAAATGTGACACAGCAGCATCTCTGTGAGATGTCAATAATAAATGTATCCAAAGTCAATAACCACATATATAAAACAACAATATTAATTAAAGACCCTTGTGCAAACCCTTATTTGCCCTCTTCACAATGCCTTTCCCTAATCTGCTGCTCCTACGTAGTGTCTCCCCAATAGTTGCTGCAGGGCTGGTGGAAGGCTGCTGAGTGTCGGTGCCAGAGACTACAGGTGGCCTTGCAGGAGGTCCTCGGCCAGCTCTGGGCCTGGAAGGGCCAGCTGTACACTGCACCACTTCAGGATGGGCGACGTCAGGCTAGCCTGGCTTGATGACAGGCAGCAGCAAGGGCAATGGCGGAATCGCAGAGATGGGAGCAGGAAGGCTGCCATCCTGAGAGAGGGCAGCAGGTCCCTGCTCCACTGACACACACCCAGTGTAGCACCTGAGCATCCCTATCAATCTGCTGCAACGCAAATTACTGGGCAGCTGCGAAACCGTGAAATCCCCTGTGGACTGAGATGGACCCAGCGATGTTAGCAGCAGTCAGACTGCATGAGAGCAGTTTGAGAATCGATGGCATCAACCATTGACTGCATTACAGCAATACAACGTGGCGTGGCTTCCACCTGTGCTGCAATGGATGCTGCCAC
The DNA here is from genome assembly GCA_030390025.1 of Squalus acanthias. Taxonomy (NCBI): domain Eukaryota; kingdom Metazoa; phylum Chordata; class Chondrichthyes; order Squaliformes; family Squalidae; genus Squalus; species Squalus acanthias. Next base: position 67,757,639 of record CM059430.1, read on the forward strand.
ATCGCCCATGACATGCAGTATGATGTCTGGGTCTCCATGATCTCTCAGGGGGTCCACCATCATTTGCAGACTGCCAAGGATGTGCTCCATGGTGTGCGCAAAGCTCTGTGTAATGATAGAGGCGGACTGCTCGACGCTCCTTACCATTGCCGACAGCCTCTCATCACCTATCATCTCGGTGTGCATGCCCATCAGCCTTCTTGTGATCGCCTCCCCATCGATGTCCTCATCTGAGTCCTGCACAGCAGCACTCACACAAGACCTCGCCCTCCGGGGAGATGGCTCCCAGGCTAACCTTTTCCCCTGGCCTTGCTGCAGCCCGCTCTTCCCCGGTGCATCACCCAGTGCAGACCCCTCTACTAAACATGCCTCTAAAGATCGCGTAGTGCCAGTATCTGAGTTGGTGCCTGCAGCTGAGAGATGCAGTGATGCGCTGCTTTATTTCTCCTGCTCATCTCCTTCCTCACTCTCAGTGGAAGGCTCAGGGACAGGCTGGTCATCTGGCTGCTGATTATCTGAAAGCATAAAGGCACAAGACTCGCTTTAAGGTGAGGGCAGTGGGGCAGGAAGGGAACAAGGAATGCAGACAGTATCAGGAGCTGGAAATTCGGAAAGGCTTGATGTGCAAGGGAGAAGTGGGATGAGACAAGGAGAGGGGATGAACATACGGTGCTTGCCCCCAAGGGGTTTGATTTTGCCGAGGGCCATGGAGCCCACGACCTGCTGCCCATTGAGTCGCAGCACTCGCACCTCCAGGTCTGAAAGCTGCTGCAGCTGCACAGCACCCATGACTGTTCACTTGTACTCCCTCCTATTTTGGGCCATCTTAGCTTGCAAATAAACGAATGTGTGTGAGTCAGAGTCCAGCTACGTGTTTGGTAGATATGACTGTCGTAGTTGAATAGCTGTGATTGTAGTCAAGGCATGAGATGTGGATGTGAGTTTAAGTAGGTACAGATGCTTGGTGGGTGAGTGGTGAGGGTGTGGTGGTTTGTGCTGTGCGGTGTGTACAGACTGAGGTAGAGATGCTGGCATGTAGGACCTTTTGAAACATCTACTCACCTTGAGCACCCGAGTTGGGTCGTTGAATTTCTTCAGGCACTGTTTCAGGCTGTGGGTGACCACACTACTGGCCGAGAGTTCCTGGGCGACTTCACTTCTCAATGCCCTGAAGATCTGGGACAATTGCTTCCTTCCAGTGTTCGGGAACAGCACTGCCCTCCATTGCTCCACTCCCACGATCAATGCTTCCAATGCTTCTTCCGTGATGTGATGTGCTCTCTCCCTGGGAGTGGGATCAGCCATCAGGATCAGGGGATTGATTTGCTTGAAGTTCGCCCTCACAACCAGCACTGCTGATAATGAGGATCTGCACAATGATGCAATCGCCCTTTTCAGAGCTGGAAGGAGCCAGTGTGAACTATCATTCCCGATTGTACTGCACCTGAAATTCATTATCGAACTGCTGGTAGCGCCCCTGTAGCGTCCTACTGAGGTCATTAGCGCTTGAGTTCGCGCTCCAGCTCTTTCATGGAGAGCTAAAAGCCAATTTAGGGAAATCTCAAAATCATTAGCACCTGGAGCTAATTTTTCACGATTTCAAAATTAGCGCCCCAAACGGGGCAATAACGATTTTCTTCCCCCAATTATTTTAGTCTGAACCCGCTTAAAGCAGGAAATTGTATTTGCATAGATACCCTGGCCCGAAGCACATATCGGCACCTCTCTAATGGGATATCACTCCCTATTCCCTAAATGTTCAACATGGTTATTATAATGTAAAAATAAACCAAACGTTATGACACCGTTCAGATTCAGGTCACTGTGTTCGGAATAACATCAGGTCTCCCGAGATATAACACGTCACAATGAATACGATCTCCCCAGTATCCCGTGGAATGTGCAGCGAATTATAGTAGGACATTCTCCATACAGACAACTGCTGGCTTAATCAGCTATTTTCTTACCTTAAGTCTTTCTCATAAAATATTGCTGCTGTTATTCAAGAACTAATTATAAAAAATCGATAAATGTTCCCAGTTTGTTCAGATTTTACATTTCTAATATATTGTGTGACGTTAACAGTAGCGTACAACCGAAGGGAAGTGCAAGAATATTTGCCTCAGGAAATTCACTACAAGGAATGTGCACATCTCACATCTTAAACTAAGATAAACCAATTCAGCGATTGATGGTAAATTCTCCATTTGAAATGCGGACAATATTTTATTCTAATACTTTGTTGATCGTGATGGCTGCCAAAGAGCAGAACCGTCATCAAATGTCACTTCACAAACGAAAGCTACTTTGTGAACCAACAGTCACAGGACGTCAAACGTCACTGTGGCGCATTTCAGGTTAAACAATTAGCAAGCCCTGCTTTCAGTGGTAAACACACGGTCTGTGCAGTCAGTGATCAGTTGAATCTTTTGCTCGGAATGTTGTCGACTGTAATGTTTCCTTCCCTTTTCCTGTCTCTCCTGGGGATCATTTACACAGGTAACTGTTTATTCTCTATCCCAACCGTCGCGATAAAAAATCTGAAGCAGATACCACACAAAATGAATGGGTAAAGTTAGTCCGTCTGTATTCTTCTTTCTCATTTTCATTTCCTTGTAGAAATGCATTTTAAAGTGTTTTATTCCGCATAGAATACAATTAACCAAACTTTGAATATATTTTCAACAGCTGCTGCGCGTACTTCGATCAGCGTGTCTCAAACTCCCGAACAAGTAATTAAATTAAGGGGGACAGACATAACCTTCCATTGCGTAATCCCCCTTTCTCATGACAATTCAGGGGTAGAAGTGCGCTGGTGGAAACATGATGAGAATGAATATCTGCAAACAGGAGCCGATAACAGAAAACGATTTGTTCTGAAAAAAAAAGGAGGCGGTTTCTTTGAGTTACTGAACGTGACTTTCCAGGACTCTGGAATCTATCACTGCGCAGTGATCCGTCAGGGAAGAATTATTGGAAATGGAACAGGATCACATCTAACTGTGTGCGGTAAGTGACCGGAATGAGCGGGAACGTCCAATTGTATCAAATGTAGCGAGATTGATGTTTTGTCATTGTTTAATTGCACCGTCTTTGATATTATAAAACAATTATATTAAGACATTTACACTGAAACTCTGCTCACAACTGCTAATTATACGGCACAATATGACGTATCATTTGCTTAGTTGTGTAAAATGCCATCAAAATAAACAGAATAATTAACATGTTACTCAGTCAAAATACTGCGGATGTTGGAAATCTGAAACATAAACAGAAAATGTTGGAAATACTCAGCAGTTCAGGCAGCAGCTGTGGAGAAAGGAGCAGAGTCAACGCTTCAGGTCGATGACCTGTCGCAAGTAACATGTTACTCGATTCATCTCAATATTTATTTTTACATCGGACTTCTGATGATGGAAGTTGGGGACCAAATTCCAAATATATTGATAACTGACTGAAAATCTTTTCTGTTAATGCCCCACTCCCGTCATATACACGTTACTTGCTCCATTTTAGATATTCTGTTTGTCCCTGTCGCTGTAAATCAGGTTTAACAGTCTCTCTTATGAAATTAATGCTCACATACTGACAGGCTGATTCGGGTGGCGGACTTCAGATCAGTTTAATTTAACTGCTGATCAATGGATTCACTCAACAAAGCGGACCACGAACAGTAATTTTGCAGCTCTTTCGCCTCCAATAAATAAAACATTCACCAGCGACTGTTGTTGCAGCCTTTTGAGGTTGAATGGAAAATAATTTCGCTCAGCCGTTCTCATGCTCCGGCTGTGTGAGCTGTCCGATATCCTCTTCGGCCCTGCTTTATTATCGGTAATGGACAGATTATTAATTTCTCTCTTGGGGAGACAGACAGACAGACCTAGGGTTACTAACAAACTTATCTTATGTTTACTATCTCCCCAGTAACCTGATTTTCCCCATGGTCTGTTCCGCAGCTGCCCCAACTCCAGTGAAGATTGTCTCCAGGACACCCGAGAGCAATTCAGCTGCGTCTCTGACTCTTGTGTGTGAAACGGCTGAGTTTTACCCGGGCGAATTAACCCTCGTTTGGTATAAAAATGGCGTCGAAACCGCAACTGGGATAAATTCCACTAAACGGCAGAACACTGAGGGACTGTATGAAGTTTCCAGCTCTTTGGAAGAGACGCAGCCTGTGCCGAATGGGGCTGTTTACATCTGTTTGGTATCTCATGTCTCCCTCGGTACTCCCGCCATTGCCATCCACACAGTTGCTAATTCCGACCCAGGTACGAGGCCAAAAGGCCTAGAACTGAGGTCAACTACTGTTATATTCTGAAAGGCTATTTCATAGAGTTTTTTTATATTGATAACCATGAAGATAGAAACAAGCTCCCAGGAAATATCAAAGCAAAGAGAAAATCAATGTTTTAATGTAAAAAATTATTGACCCGAACCTGTTGTAAAACCGAGAGTCATATTATCGCCCTCCATCCAGAAACTGCGTTTTAAAACTCCGTAGCTTCCAAATTGTAAAAAAAAATGAGCAGGTGGTGTAGCTCTTCCATCCAATTATTTTACATCTCTTGCTTATTATTAAACATTCAAATTTGTACTCTTGTGAGATTGATTTTATTCTTTCCCATTATCTGGTTTCCTTCCATGAGTTTCACAACTAGAAGCGGCAGTTCTTTTTTCTGGCCTCGCATGTCTCCCAGTGCGGCTCATGATTCCGGCCGCTGTTGGGCAATTCACTCTGAATTGGTCAGGAATTAGCATGTGGTCTGGCCGTAACACAACCGCTCCGTGATAAAGAGGTTTGGAGCGGGAACCCGTTTCATACATTTCATTCAGACTGTGAACCAGATGTGTTTGCACTGCAATTGGTTGCAAGATGTCGGTTTATTCACACCTATTTCTCTGTAATTAACAAACAACCGTGTGCGAGTTTCCTTTCTTATTCAGTGAAAGTTTTACTTCAGTAAAAACACTGCAGAGAATTGAATTTGCATTTAAACCCAATTGATACAATCCGCCTTTTCCTTCGGCAATAGCGAGTCACGTGTCACTGAATTGCCGCGATTTCACAAACAATAGTTTAAGTGCAAAAGAAAAGTCAAGTACAAGAACAAGCCTTTCTGTCCATCGAAAATTATTCAGCTGGAATTCTAACTCTCCTAAACTCTAACACTCAGAGCATCCTAAACTAATAGCCTCCCTCGCAGATTATTCCGGCCGTGTATCACCCTTTTGTGAGAAGTTTCTTTTGATATCAAATCTAAAAAGATAAAGTATGGTTATTTTCAAAATGAACATCTTCTCTTGCTATACTGCGTAGTTGCTGTAAATATGAGCAGCAGTTTAGCCAACAAATTATCCCGATGTCTCTTTTCAGGTAACGGCAGCCACAAATTAGAAATCAGTATCTATCATTTTACTCTTCCAGAATCTGATGGTAAATATCGTTATATCTGGGGTCTTGGATGTCGGTTGGGTGGATTGGCGTTTCTGGTGCTCATGATCATCATTGGGACGAGATGCAGTTTGAAGAATAAAGGTAGGTATTGCGTTAATCGTTTGATTTAATACAAATTTTTAGAGGGATAGAGAGAGCGTCATGGGCGGCACAGCAGGAGAGCAGCGCAATTATTACTTAAAGGTTCAGGTTATGATATCTGATGCCACATGAACAGAAATCGCGTGTTGCAAATTGCACTGAATTCAGCATCTTATAATGAAAGAATTATCACAGAATGAGACTCTAAAGGATCTGATCATCTTGATTTTAACAACGAAAATTTCCACTTTGTGGCAGATGATAAGTGCAATTTGATCGATTGTTTCATCACTTTGGGGGCCTGTGACTAGTTTGGGTAAAGTGGGGTCAGTGTCCAGTTGCGAGTCGATGTACACGACTGTAGATGGCTACATTGATTCGGATTTTCAAAACAGCCCGGAAAATGTAATACCACAAAATAACTGCTGATGAGGAAGGTCATTTGGTCCATCCCGACAGATGGACTGTTTCCCCAGTGTTGAATCCAGATGTTTGCTAAGGGATCTCAGGTCGTTTGCCTCATTTTCTGTATGTGGAACTTTGTTCCTCATGTTGATCTCTCTGTAAAGAAGAATTTCCTGACATCATGTCTAAAATTCTCATTTGCTAGTTTTTTTTTTACCAGAGTCCCCGAGTTCAGGCCTCGCAGTTAAATATCTGATACTAAACGGGTACGATAGTGTAGTGCTTATGTTACTGAACTGGTAATCCAAAGGTCTGGTTTTGTAATCCCGAGAAGGTGGGTAAACCCATCCAAGGCATTTTGAGAATTTAGATGCAGTTTAAAAAATTTGTAAATAAAAAGCTGGTATCAGTAAAATACAAGTGACTATGAGGCTGTCGGGTTGTCATAAAATGCTAAGTAATTCATTAATGTCCTTTAGAAACGGAAACTTGCCATTTTTAACCGATCAGGCCTATATGTCACATCAGTTCCATACCAATATGGTTAACACTTAACTGCCCTCTGAAGTGATCTTGCAAACCGTTCGGTTGTCTGTAATTAAGGGCAACTAAAGATGGGCAATAAATGCTGCCCTTGTCAGCGACACCAACGTCCTGAGAATCAATGAAATAAAACTGTGGATTAACATTTTCTATACGCTTAGCTATCTTATATGTTTCCATAAGATCATAGCTGAGACGCCTCCTTTCCAGTCTAAAAGATCACGTTTATTCAGAGTTTCCTCATAGCTCAGTCCACTGACCCTGGGAAACCAGCCTGGTGGCTCTTCTCTGCACTGGCACTAGCGCTTGACCATTAGTGATCTAAATTGGTCACACTATTCATTGGTCCGTGTGACAAGAGCACTTTACAGTTTGATCGTTCCCTCCTCTGATTTTCATTCTATTGCTTTGCCTATGTTGTTCATCAGCCTATTGGCTTTGTCCATTGCTGCTATGCATTGGATGGACAAGTTTAGCGTCCAGTCTACTAAACCCCTAGGTCTCTTTCAGTTCCATCTTTAGCTATTTTAATACAATCCATGAACTACATGTGTAGTTTATTTTTTTCTTCCTAGCGGTAGCGCTCTACTCTTCACTGCGTTGAATTTCATCTGCCATTGCTCTGTCAACCTATATATCTAAAGTCATGTTAAGCTTTTCATTGACTGCAAAATACTTTTGAAAGTGCAAACATTGAAACTGAATAAACATTTTAATCATTGAATGTAATTAAATTCCATTCATTTGCAGGTAAACAGGAAAGTATAACAATACTAGACCCTCATGAAGAGCTGGTAGGTTCATATTATTAATCCAGGAAAAGTGTTCCAGTATAAATAAATATTCTTATGATGGGGATATTTCCTCAAAATCTATTTCACAAAAGTATTTGTCCCTCTTTGATGGGTCATTCAAATCGTGTTTTCACACTTGTTGCGATGCAGATGTAAGTGATTAACGAAAGAGAAAAATGAAATCCGTAGCTTCATTCAACATATAACTAGGTATTGGTTATGTGTACATCCACCTAAACGTTGCTTCTGGAATCTGATATGATGCTGAAACTACCTCTTGTTTAAACATATCTGTAATACTGTATTGTACTGAAAATCGACAGGTTGAAATGTAAGTTACAATGGGCACACTATTTACCGGCCTTAATATTCGCAAATCTTTAAATATATTAGCTGTGGTTTCTGCATTTTATTTGTAGCCCAGGTCATTCTGTTTATTGTTTGGTCAGCAGTCTGTAAATTTTTGAAGGCAATGAACAAGCCACATAACAAAACATTTTCTTTCTGGCTCATGCAGGGAGCCAATGACGAGATCGTGGCTTATGCTGCAGTCGACTTGAGCAAAGCCAGGAAAACTCCAAGATTTAAACGTGAAGAGGAGAGCTCAGCGTAAACTCAGGTGGGGCTGAAAAGCAGATAAGAGAAACACAGATCACCCGTGGAGCACCAAAATTATTGTAATAGCGGAGTATTTGGGGCTGTTCTGACTTTCACCGTGTGTTGTATCTAAAGCGTTTTGTGTGTTATTCTGCCGGCTGCCTTGAGCAGCAAACCACAAACTGGTAAAACGATCAATCAACAATATTTCCAAACATTGGCTTTTCAGATAAAACAAGGGACAGCCCGGGACAAGGGGACGTACGCGACTCTAGAATTGTCTGGACCCGAGAAAGCGGGAAAATCTAAAAATAATAAAATAAGCGCAGAATATGCCGAGATACAGACGAAAACTCCAAGAAGAGTAACAAAGGCCGTCTACACAGATGCAAGAACGAAATAGAGATGCAATCTTGGACACATTAATCAGTTTATTGTTGTATATTGATTCATCCCGCAGCCATATGAACTCACTGATTTCAATGGAAAATAAAACCTGGCACTTTCTATAATGGGGCCGAAGATCTGATGGGGTAGTTTACCGCCCAAGCAGTGAAAGTGTTAATTATCTCCATCTGCAGGTATATCCGTGTTCTCCAATCCCCAAGATGTAATACATTCTAGTATCATAGTATATAATGCAGCTATGCTAATTGTTTCATTATTTGGAGATTATTCGTCAGAAATATAAATGCTTGTAATAAAAATAATTTTCAAGTTAAATCGGTATTATTTAATATATGACGATCCTATACTATTTCAATTAGAATGATAGGCTAACTGACATGCTGTAAATATTTATCACCATGTATACAAATGGATGTCTTACATCTCCCGTTTAAAATTCAACGATAACACATATGATAATTTCTTCTGGGAACAAAACGGAAAAAATGGGTGCTGACTTCAGGGTTTGTGTCACTGTAGTCAACTCCTATTCCAGGTCATGCTCTTGGAGTGGAGGACAGGAAGTTTCAATCCCTGGCCTCATCCATAAACTCTCTGAACTCAACTTACGATTGACGGTACAAGGGACACTCTTGCCTGAACTTTGTGATGGCTACCAATTTCTTTCGTGTTAGAAAAGATTGAATGAACTACGATCTAGGTATTTAAAAGGTTGCGCGGCCTCGTCAAGGGAGATATAAGCAGGCTGTTTGATTTAGACCCTTAACATGAAATAGAGGTTCGACTTTAACAAGCCTAAATGAAGAAGGGAATTGAACTGCAAACACTCACTCCTTTTAGAGTGGTTCCCGCATCAGGAAAGGATAACTCGTGGTTTAAAATGTTAAATTGAGATGTATTTGGGAAGTAGATCAACTAAATTAAAGGATTAGAACATTGTGCAACTGATACTAGAAGAATGGTAGCCCAGCAGTTCCAGTGACTAAGTGTTTGACTCCGAATCTAAAGACCATATAAGAAGTGAATTAGTTGCCTCTTGCTTCGTGCAACTATCATGGTTGGTTGACTGTCTGCATTATCAAGCAGGAGCATAGACACAGTACCAAGTATATTAGAATCCTAGAATGTTAGAGAATAGAAACCGGTTATACGGCTCATAGAGTCTGCAACATTGTTTTTCTCCACTTGAACCATATAGTTAATTCTATACTCCTCTTCGCTCTTCACAAACTTACATTTTACCCTTTTTCATGCTACTCCTTCCCAATGAAAAAGATGATCTGCTTCAACAACGGAATGCGGCAGACAACTCCAAATCCGCAAACTACTATGGTCTATGTAAAGAGTATGTTGCATCTCCATTTTGCGATTATGTGAACTTGGCGCCCACTTGTTACCGTCCACCGGCCAGTAGTAATAATTCAACAATCCTTCACAAACTTGAAAACCATTACATGCGCACCCCTTAAGCTTCTCAGTTGCGTTGATGAACGCCCCAGCTTTTCAAGTCTCTCCATAACTTTAACCTCACATTCCTGGTAACATAGCAGTTAATCTATGCTGCACGCTTTCCATGCTTTATCTATCCTTCTTGTAATGGGATGATCATACCAAAACACATCAATTAGAGTCTAACTAATGTCAAGTGCAACATTACCTCTAGGTTTTTATATTTTATACAGCTAGACAGAAACTCAAAGGACTCTGTTCGGCCATTTATTGTATCACCATTAACGACTTGTGCATCTGCACGCCAAGTTTACTGCTCCTCTGCACCATTTCAAATCCAACTATTCAAGGAGTGTTTTGTTTCTCCGCTTTTTTCTCCAAAATGTATTACTATAACTTTCACTGCCTTCTACATCTGTTGTTTAATTGCCCATCCACCGATAACTATCAGTGTTCCCCTGCAGGATTCCAGAAGCTCGATCCTAATTCTCCTACCCTCTTTTCCCATTAGGTGTCATCTACAACATTAGAAATGAATCCCTCAATTCCCACGGACAGATAATTTATGTGTGTAGTAAAGAAAAACAGCGCCATACTCAGGCACCTGTGAAAAAGCATTCGATAAGTTGCCACACAAGAGGTTGTTACACAAAATTAGGGCTCATGGGATTTGGGGTAATATATTAACATGGATTAAGGATTGGTTAACGGACAGAAAACAGAGAGTGGGAATAAATGGTGCATTTTCGGGTTGGCAGGGTTTAACTAAAGGGGTGCCTTGAGGCTTGGGCCTCAACTATTTCGAAAAGCAGAATATTTTTTAAATGGTGAAAGACTAGGAAATGTTGATATTCAGAGAGACCTGGGTGATCTTGTACACGAATCACAGAAAGTTAACATGCAGGTACAACGTGCAATTAGGGTGGCAAATGATATGCTAGCCTTTATTAATAAGGGATTGGAGTATAAGATTAAATAAGTCTTACTACAAAAATGTAGGGCCTTGGTGAGATCACACCACTGTGTACAGTTGTGGTCTTCTTACCTAAGGTAGGATGTACTTACCTTAGAGAGAGTGCAACGAAGATTCACTAGATTGATTCCTGGGATGAGGGGACTTTCCTATGATGACAGATTAAGTAGACTAGACTTATATTCCCTAGAGTTTAGAAGAATCAGATGTGATCTAATTGAAACATATACAATTATTAAAGGGCTTGACAGGGTAGATGCTCTGAAGATGTTTCCCCTGGATGTGGAATCTATAACTAGGGGTCACAGTCTCAGACTAAGCGGTTGGCCATTTAGGACTGAGAGAAGGAAACATTTCTTCAATCAAAGAGTTGTAAATCTTTGGAATTATCTACCCCAGAGAGCTGTGGCGGCTCAGTCGTTGAGTACATTCAAGACAGAGATCGATAGATTTTTGGATACTAAGGAAACCAAGGGATATGGAGAGAGTGCGGAAAAGTGGAATTCAGGTAGAAGATCAGCCATGATCTTATTGAATGACGGAGCAGGCTAGAATGGCCGAATGGCCTACTCCTGATCTAGAAAACTATTTTGAATCTAAGGAGTTCTGGAAGATCAAAACCAATGCATCCACTATCTCTGTAGCCACCTCTTTTAAAACCCCAGGATTTTTGCTGTACTAACAGGTGTTGCTAAATATTGACAACGTCGCATGCGTTTCTAAAGCTAAATCAAGAACATGGGTCAATAGCTCAACTCCGCTGCAGCAGCTCAAGCTCTAAATTTAGCCGCTAATAAGTCACACTCAGAAAACGTACCGAGTGTTGCATAGCAACAGTTATTACGCCTCATAGATCGGTGCAATTGCAGGAACAGACAACGCTCACATTAAACGGAGATTTTATTTGATAGTTTCCCTTGTAACCTTTTCTAACCCCACTATCAACTGGAATCCGTAATCGCGTCATCTTCAGGAGGCTGAATCGTTTCTTTTCTCCTCATTTCCTTTATTATGCTAAGTGTAGACGTGTATTCCTCAATAGATTTTCGAGCGTTTCTTTTATTCATCTGCACACAAGTTTCAGTACAGTAATATTGTCTGTACCCCTGACATATAACTTAATTTAATGTACTGCAATCCTGTAATAATGATCAAATGGGCTGCCAATATGTAAGTTGTGGACAACTGTCTAAAATGTCAAAAGTATTTGGTTAAAGTGATGCATATTTTATTCAATCGCCTTTTAATTGTGACAATTTTAAGAGGAGTGCTGCTAATTAAAATTGCCCCTTGTCAGGGTGCAATACATCTTAGGATTGCAGGTTGTACGCGCCCATGGACTGTATTTCGTAAATAATTTCGTGTGGGATATCTTGCCGCTCCAGTCCATCCGCATTATGAGCAGGATACAGCGTAGTGGGTAATTATGATGTCACAGTAGGAGAACTTTCATGTAAAATTCGTGCTCCCAGGTTGCCTTCAAGCAGCAGTTTAACAGTATACATTGTCTGAAGACAGCAGTCAGTGTATAGGTAATCCCTGTATAACGCTGAAGGCATAATGGATAGGTTAGAAGAATGCACATTCCCTTTAAGAACACGCTGCCTTTGATTATATTCAAGACGATTGAAATGTTAAAGAATACAAATAGAATCAAGTAAACAGACCAACACGCGCGCACACACACTCACTAAATTATAGTCTCTGTGCATACCCAGTGAAAAAGTATCCAACCCAAATTATTAATATTGGTAGATAAAAAAAATGAATGTGAATATATCATTGAGAAAGGCAATCGTCTTGACAGACTCAATAGGGGAAAAAATATTTTTTTTCGCTATCTCTATCTTAAATTAGAACATAAGAAATAGGAGCAGGAGTAGGCCATTTGGACATTCGAGCCTGCTCCGCCATTCAATAATGTCATGGCTGATATTCTACCACATCTCCACTTTCCTGCACTATCCCCATATCTTTTGAATCCCTTAATATTCAAAAATCTATCGATCTCTGTCTTGAATATACTCAACGACTGAGCCTCCACAGCCCTCTGTGGTAGTGAATTCTAAAGATACACCACCCTCTGAGTGAAGATATTTCTCCTCATCTCAGTTCTAAATTACCGACCCTTATTCTGAGACTGTGAAACCTGATTCTAGAAACCCCAGCCAGGGGAAACATCCTCCCTGCATCTACCCTGTCAAGCCCTGTAAGAATGTTGCGTGTTTCAATTAGATCACCTCTCATTCTTCTAAACTCTAGAGAAGATAGGCCTAGTCTACTCAATCTCTCCTCATAGGAAAATATCCCCATCCCAGGAACCAGTCTGGTGAAACATCATTGCACTCCCTCTATGGCAAGTATATCCTTCTTTAAGTAAGGAGAAAAAACTGTACACAATACTCCAGGTGTGGTCTCACCAGGGCCCTATATAATTGCAGTAAGACGTCTTTACACTTATACTCAAACCCTCTTGTAATAAAGGCAGTTGCTTTCCTAATTACTTGCTGTATCTGCATGTTAATTTTCAGTGATTGGTGTACAAGGGCATCCAGGTCCAGCTGAATTTTTTTCAATAGCCTCTTGTGTGGCACCTTATCGAATGCCTTCTGAAAATGCAAATAGATCACATCCACTGGTTCCCCCTTATCTATTCTGCTAGTTACAACCTCAAAAAACTCTAACAGATTTATCAAACACGATTTCCCTTTCACAAATCCGTGTTGCCTCTGCCCAATCGTATTATTAATCGTATCTTAACCCACCACCAACTCGTTGTAATCCCAATCAGTAATGTACTTATTTCACAATTCAGTAGTCATGGCGCTTGGTGCATTTTACACCGTCATTACAAGTCTGATTGTGAACAAGTTGGGCTTTCAATTATATCGAGTGCATGATTTCTAGACCTGAGAATCAGGACTCTGGTTCCACACAAACTACCGGCTATCCCGCTGAAAGCGTTATCCGAACTGATCGACGCGAACTAAATTGTAGCGACTGCATTGGATGTTTCAGTGTATATAGATAAGACATCATTGTCACACTGTGCACTTTTAAAGCAATGGCGCACGATGGTATTGAGACTGCATCCTGCCCAGCCGTATGAAGAGTGCACATGCAGCCGAAATCCTTTTGCTTTCAATGAGAAACACAAGTGCTGATACACAAATTGAGCCAAGACAAACTATAGAAATGATGAGCACCACGAAGGATACCTTGGGAAATTTATTTTTAACGTACTTTCACCTCACAGTTTAGTCACACTCAGTGCGGTGTCGAACACAAGCCCTGTGAGACTGATTCCTTAAGGTCGGGCAATAACTTGGACTCAAGCTGGAACGTTAGCCTGGCTGCCGAGGGGAAACGGTTTGACAGGGATGCTTAAGTTAGTAACAATGGTTTACAGCCACAACTTATAAATCATGCTAGAGCCGAAATTCCAGTTTGAAAATGCCAGGAGAAACAAATACGTCTTTTCCAAGATTCAGTGATTGCCGCTGATCACTACCTTATAAAATTTGCCAATATATTAATAAGGAATTCCACTATAAGACGGAGGAATCGCTCTTTTTTGGGGAAGGGGCTGTTAGGATTTGTTTTCATTAATAAAGTATTTTTGGTAGGAATGCATCCCCTTTGTTACACAATGGTCTTGCGGGTGACACTGTCAATGGCCGAGTGTAGTAATAAGTAATTCGGGCCGCACTGCTCCTTCTAGTTGATGTTAGTAAAACATAATGTGCTTCATAGGGTCAAAACTTCCTGAATGCAAACAACTGGACGCTTCTTGCACTATCTGGTTAAATAAAAGTCAAAGACTCGTTAATCAACCTGTCTCCCTATTGCACAAGGCAATACAGAGATGCTTATCGCAGCAGGAAATTCTGCCCGCCTGTCAACTATTGCAGCAAATTGAAGCTGCATGTATATTTAGCTTGCAACCACAGACAGTTAGATACGTGCAGATTTACATGTTCATTCATTTACAGTCAAGCAAACCTGCAGCGGCTAAAAATTTTGCAAAGAGAAATCAAATGAAACTTTCTTCCACAAATATCTAGGAACACGCACTTTTGGTACAAATACACCCTTACAATATTCTGAGGAAGTTCTTTCTCTATGACCTTTTGACAATTTTGCCTTTGAAGTTTTACCGCCAAGTATGAAGACCTGTACCTGTTGATACTGTGACCAGCTGCATCAGATTCGTGGTTCTTTTAGCTTCAGAGAAGCACAGGTCTTTCAAACAACATTTGCAGCTCGCTGGTGCTCAGTGGGTCAATGATCCCCGAGGTGCAGTACTGAGTCATGCAGGAAGGTCACTTTTTAAAAGCCCTGTTGTCTGTTGAAATAGAGTTTAGGTAGTGGGGTTCTGCAGCCGATTTCAGCTGCCGTGAACTCTGCTTCATGTTCGTGCACAGAGAATATCAGATGGGGATGTGATTGTTCCTATGATCTGATTATCTACTAATGGACCGGAGAGAGAAAATGTAACCTGTGCAGCTAAAACACTTGCCTTTAATGTCCGTTAGTATTTTCCCTAAGATTAAATAAATCACTGGGGAGTTCATCTGTTTACACTGAACTCAATGGTATTGATACAAAGCGATTCCAGAAAGGAGGGTTGTGAAAACAGGAAACTACAGGCCCGTTAGAATGACATCAGTTGTCGGGAAAATGCTGGAATCCTTAACGAAGTGGTAACAGGACATTTAGAAAATCATAATGCGATTAGGCAGAATCAACATGGTGTTGTGAAAAGAATATCGTGTTTAACAAACTTATTAGAGTTTTTTGAGGATGTAACTAGCAGAGTAGAAAAAAAGGGAACCAGTGGATGTAGTATATTTGGATTTCCAAAAGGCAGTCAATAAGGTGCCACATAAAAGGTTGTTACGCAAGATACGGGCTAATGGGGTTGCGGGTAATATATTAGCATGGATAGAGGATTGCATAACGGACAGAAAACAAAGGGTCAGGATAAATGGGTAATTTTCAGGTTGGCAGGCTGCAACTAGTGGGATGCCGCAACGATCAGTGCTTGGGCCTCAGCTATTTATCATTTATATTAATGACTTAGATGAAGGGAACGAGTGTAATGTTACCACGTTTGCTGACGATACAAAGGTAGATGGGAAAGTAAACTGTGAGGAGGACACAAAGAGCCTGCAAAGGGATGTTTTAAAATTCGTACATGGGAAGTGCGTGGCGCTGGCAAAGCCAGCATTTCCTGCCCACCCTTAATTGCCCTTGAAAAGGTGGTGGTGAGCCACCTTCTTGAACTGCTGCAGTCCGTTTGGTGAAGGTACTCCCACAGTGCTGTTAGGGAGGGAGGTCCAGGATTTTGACCCAGCGACGATGAAGCAATGGTGATATACTTCTAAGTCAGGATGGTGTGTAACTTGGAGGGGAACTTGCAGGTGACGGTGTTCCCATGCGGCTGCTGCACTTGTCCTTCTAGGTAGTAGAGGTTGCGAGTTTGAGAGGTGCTGCGGAAGAAGCCTTGATAATTTGCGGCAGTGCATCTTGTCTATGATACACTCTGCAGCCATGGCGCGCTGGTGGTGGAGGGAGTGAATGTTTAAGGTGGTAGAAGGGGTGCCAATCAAGCGGGCTGCATTGTCCTGGATGGTGTCGAGCTTCTTGAGTGTTGTTGGAGCTGCACTCATCTAGCCAAGCAGAGAGTATTCCATCTCACTCCTGACTTGTGCCTTGTAGTTGGTGGATATAGACAGGTTAAGTGAGTGGTCAATAAGGTGGCAGATGGAGTATAATGTGGGGAAATGTGAGATTATTCACTTTGGTAGGAAGAATACAAAAACAGAACATTTTTCAAATAGTGAGCAACTATTACATGTTGGTGTTCAGAGAGATTTAGGTGTCCTCGTACAGGAAACACAGCAAGTTAGCATGCAGATACAGCAAGCAATTAGGAAGGCAAATGACATGTTCGTCTTTATGACAAGGGGGCTGGAGTATAAGAGTAAGAAACATAAGAACATAAGAACACAATAAATAGGAGCAGGAGTAGGCCATTTGGCCCCTCGAGCCTGCTCCGCCATTCAATAAGATCATGGCTGATCTGATCTTGGCCTCAACTCCACTTTCCCGCCAGCTCCCCATAACCCTTGCCTCCCCTGTAGCTCAAATATCTGACTATCTCCACCTTGAATATATTCAATGACTCCGCCACCACAGCTCTTTGGGGTAGAGAATGCGAAAGATTTATGCCCCTCTGAGAGAAGAAATAGCTCCTCATCTCCGTTTTAATTGCCGACCACTTATTCTGAAACTATGCCCTCTAGTTCTAGATCCCCCCACGAGGGGAAACATCCTCCCTGCATCTACCCTGTCAAGCCCCTTCACAATCTTATATGTTTCAATAGATCAAGTCTCATTCTTCTAAATTCTAATGAGTATAGGCCCAACCTGTTCAACATTTCTTCAAAGAACAACCTCTTCATCTCAGGAATCAAACTAGTGAACCTTCTCTGAACTGCCTCCAATGTAAGTATAGCCCTCCTTAAATAAGGAGCGAAAAACTGCACACAGTACTCCAGATGTGGTATCACCAGCGCTCTGCATAGTTGTAGCAAGACTTGCATATTTTTGTACCCCATTCGCCTTGCAATAATGGCCAACATTCCATTTGCCTTCCTAATTACGTGCTGTACCTGCATGCTACATTTTAATGTTTCATGTACGAAGACTCCTGGATCCCTCTGTACCGCAGCATTTTGTAGTCTCTCTCCATTTAAATAATAATTTGCATTTTTATTCTTCCTACCAAAGTGGATAACCTCACATTTTCCCACATTATACTCCATCTGCCAATTTTTTGCCCACTCACTTAACCTATCTATATCTCTTTGCAGATTCTTTGTGTCCTCCTCACAACTTGCTTTCCCACTTGTCTTTGTATCATCAGCAAATTTTGCTACAGTACACTCGGCCCCTTCATCCAAGTCATTAATATAGATTGTAAATAGTTGAGGGCCCAGCAATGATCCCTGTGGCACCCAACTAGTTACAGTTTGCCAAACTAAAAATCACCCATTTATCCCGACTCTCTGTTTTCTGTTAGTTAGCCAATCCTCTATCCATGCTAATGTATTGCCCCCAACCCCGTGTTCTCTTATCTTGTGCAGTATCCTTTAATGTGGCACCTTCTCGAATGCCTTCTGGAAATCCCAATACACTACTTCTATTGGTTCCCCTTGATCCATCCTGCTCGTTACATCCTCAAAGCAAGTTTTGTTATAATTATACAGGCCTTTGTTGCAACCACACCAGGAGCACTGTCTACAATTTTGGTCTCCTCATCGGAGGAAGGATATAATTGCCTTAGAGGCAGTGCAACAAAGGTTCACTAGATTGATTCCTGGAATGAGTGTGTTGTCCTCTGAGGAGAGATTGAGTAGATTGGGCCTCTACCCTCTGGAGTTTAGAAGAATGAGAGGTTATCTCATTGAAAGTTATACGATTCTCAGTGAGATTGTCAGGGTAGATACTGAGACGTTGTTTCCCCTGGCTGGAGAGTCTAGAACTAGGGGGCATAATCGCAGGATAAGGGGACGGCTATTTAAGACTGAGATGAGGAGGAATTTCTTCTCTCAGAGGGTAGTAAATCTTTGGAATTCTCTAACCTCATTTGGCTGTGGATTCTGAATCGTTGAGTATATTCAAGGCTGAGATAGATAGATTTTTGGACTCTGGGGGAATCAAGGGATATGGAGATCGGGCGGGCAAGTGGAGTTGAGGTCGAAGATCAGCCATGATCTAATTGAATGGTGGAGCGGGCTCGTGGGGCCGAATGCCCTACCCCTGCTCCTACTTCTTAAGTTCTTATATCTTGTGATCTTATGGGGTATTTTACGTTATGGGTTATTTGACTCTTTTTACTCTCTCTTTCTCTCTCTCAGACACACACTCTGTAGCTGCAGTTTGTGAAGTGAAATTGGGTGTCCAACCACGTTGAACTTCTATTTTTGGACCTACAGATGGATTCACTCTGACATCGCTATTGTTTGTGAGCCATCTTTAGGTTTCTAGTAAATTAAAAAAGTGCTTATCTGTGATAGTAACGATGGGGTCTGAATGCACCCTCACATTACTTGGACTTCACTCGTAGTTGGATGCAAATTCAGTGCAGTATCAATCCTGGTGTACAAAATGTGCATGTTTAAAGAGGAAGAGCTGCTCCTTGTCAAGCTTCTTGAACGCTCGAATATTTTAATAGTTGCAAGTGCGCTCTGCCCAAGACAGTATCCAGCCGCACCCAGCTCTCTCCTGGACCTGACTGCTACCAGTCGAGGGCCAAACAATATAAACTTCGGTCTGCCTGGCAGACCAGAAGTAGAGCTATTACTCTAAGGTCGGTTGCTGCATTGTAAACAAACAGTTCAATAAAATAAAATATGTATTATCTTTAATTCTTATTTATGGCTTCAGTTGTGCAGCAAGGGTGAAGTTAGGGTGCAGATACATCTAAACCTTTTGAACATTTAGCTTCATCTGAAAGACCACTTGGTCCATCCTAGCTCAGCCATCCAGAAACCTACATTTCCCCATTAACAACATTTAAATATCTCTTAAATGATTTCAGATGGTTGTCCTCACATGATTACCCAAGTCCACTTCCATTATCGATCAGTCTCTGTCTGAAGAAAAGCTTTTCCATTTCTGTTCTCGGAATGGGGGTGACATCTGCAAAGCTGCATTTATTACCCATTCCTAGTTGCCCTATACAAAGTGGTGGTGGGCCTTTTCTTTAACTGCTGCAGTCTTTTGCATAGTTTGGTAGAGTCTTCTTGGATATTGACCCAAAGATTATGAAGGAACGGCGACGTATATCCAAGTCAGGATGGCGTGTGACTTGGAGAAGAACTTGGAGATGATTATGTTCCCATGACGTTGCTGTTCTCATCCTGCTCGTTGGGAGAGGTCAAAGAGCTGGGATGTGTTGCCCAATAAGAGCTTCCTTATATCAGTCCTACATTGGCTTGCGCCCCGGTAGTCGGACAAAGCGTTTGGAACACGACCGTCAACAGCGTGACTTTTAGACTTTTAGACAGTCCGCCTGAAATTTAATTTAACACTGTATTTTCGTTTATTTGAAATAAACATCTGGAGCTGAGAACTGTAAGATATATGAGTCCTACATGGGTAGAATTGATTTAATAAATGCATAACGTGATGAAGTCTACAGCAGGACGCGTCTTGCAACGGGGGTGTGATATCGCTATCTCAAGACACAATTCAAGACTCGGGCTTCCTAGAGTTGTACAGACATGAATGTTATTAACCAACAGATTATTCCGTGTGCACATTATGACAATAATTTTTTTATAGAATTATTTCGGGAAAGGAAGTTGGTGGCAAGGTTTTTCGTGGGTGATTAAGTGCACTATAATTAACAGTGTTCATGATCTCCAAGCTCACTTTCGAGCCATGCAGTTATTTTCTCCTCAACAGCTCCGGACTGTCTGTAAAGTCAATGTCGTCAAGATTTGAACAGGCCCCCATATCGAGAGAGATTCTGATATCTCTGACACTCGTGGACAGAACAACAGAAAAGCCTTCATATCTAACAGTTCTTCTCATTCTCATCTGCAGCCTCTCAGTCCCTCACACCATTGCTTTTCCAAACGTTTCCCTCTTTTCCTACTAAACTGCAAACATGTCTTCCAGCTGGCCCTTCCTCATTTCTGCTCCCTCAAACAATTGAATTCAAGAATTATTCCTTCTGAAGACCTCCAAATCGTCAGGATTTCAAAAGCTCTGCTTGCCACTATTAATCACTGCCTCCTGATTTAGCTTGTTTTCCATCTTACACTTTTCAACCTCAAAGGTGACCATGTCCGGACAACTTGGTTTCTAAATTTAAAAGAAGCTGAAATGCTGGATGTATGTGGCATTTTGTTTGAAACATTACGGCCCTTTCTGTCACCATTTCAGACGCTCATAAAACACATCAAATTGCATTGGACAGCTCAATTGCTCTGGTCAATTATGTTCTCAAGTAGAACATTATAAAACTTAAAGATATTTTTCAACAGATACACGGGTCTGAGATTGCCTTGAAATGACATTGGGTGGTGTGATGAGGCTCTAATCTACATGAAGCACACACCTTCATTTCACTGCTGAACTCGGCCGTTGGCACCAGTCACAGGCGTGTAGTCTCACACGTCACTGTCTCACAATTCACATCAGGTTATGCACAGCGTTATTTCCCCAAACTATTAGAGCTTCGTGTTTGTTGTCTTGGAACGGCTAGCATCCATCACTGAAATGTCTATGAGAGCTGTACGTCGGAGCATACAGTTCATGGGGATTATTTTCATAGGTATTTTCTTTAGCTCGCTCTTTGTCTTTATGTTTCTCTCTCTCTCTCAGAATCTCTCTACGAGTTTTTTATAACTGTAATAAATGTTCATTTTCTTAATAGTTGCTGCCGATACTCCGTTTGAAGTAACCCAAGCCCCTGAAAATACCAATTCGGTCGCTGGTACAAACATTGTCTTCAATTGCACATTTCCTGTTTTGCAAGGCGATTCAGTTGTGAATATTTATTGGTGGAAACTTGGCGAAAATGAATTGATAAAACTAGGCTCAGACACCAGGAAACGATTTCTTACTGAGAAAGGAAGAGCCTCCTTCCAGCTCCGGAATATCAGTTTCCAGGACTCTGGAGTTTATCACTGCGGAGTGACACATCGGGGAAACAGGAAAGCAAATGGAAGCGGATCAAAGCTTGTCGTCAGTGGTAAGAACATTTTAAAGAGCGTATCGGCGGTATAGTCTCACAGTTATTCAAAATAAATAATGAGGTATGGCATGCCCCACTCTTCCTCGTGTTGCTTTAACATTTACATTAGAAATCAAAGGCTTCAATTATAGAGATTCTAGTTATAAAATACAACACATCTGTGTGCTTTTTAAAAACCATTTTGACCGTTTTATTAATAATTAGTTTTGTTATGTCATGCTTGTAAGCTTGCGCAGGAAGCGTTGTCATGCCATACAGGTGCGAATACAAATTGTGATAACTTGAAAGGTTTTCAGTATAAATAACATTTTGATTAGCCTTATTTGAATATATCCTGAACTGTTTAAAGCTGCAGGTAGATGACCATCTAAACTATCACACTAAGCGTGATGTTATCGAGTATAAAGTCTAATTTCAATTATAACATGTACACAGAAGTTAATCCACGTGATTATTTTTAAATGTTGTGTCCCCGCTCTTGCTGCGATAAATAAGAAAGAACTTGTACTTATGTAGCGCAATTGGTGTCCCAAAGCGTTTTACAATGTAGTTGAAATGCTTTTGAAATGTAGTCACTGTTTAAATGTAGGAAAACGTGGCAGCCAATGTGCACATAGCAATGTCCGACAATGGGATAATGACTAGATCATTAATGATGGTGCTTGAAGGATAAATATTGGCCAGGACATCGGCACAATTTCCATGCACTTCTTCGAATAGTGCCGTGGGATATTTTATGTTCGCCTGAGAGGGCAGAGGGGCCGAGGTTTAATATCTTATCCAAACATCCCTTCGACAGTGTAGCACTTCCTCCGTAATGCACTGAAGGGTCAGCCTTGATTATGCCCCGAAGTACCTGGAGTAGAGCTTAGAACTCAGGAATTTCTTACCAGGAGGCAAAAGTGCTACCACTGAGCCATGGCTGACACTGTGTTCTCTGAGAATGAGAGATCAGAGTATCGGAAGCCTGGGTGTTTTTCCTGTTCTTCAGTCAATAGCTTCTCTCAGCCTCTGGTCGACGAACCAAAGACTTTTTATCTCCTCAAATCCCTTCAAAAACGAATATGTCATCGATAAAGAATGTCGTGAATTTGTCCCTGAGTTGTGCAAAATCCATTCGCCACAGTTCTTATTTTCCAGGTACAAAAGTTTCTCTCACGCTGATGTAACCCGTGAAGTGGAAGGTTCGCCTTTAGTTATTATCCCTGATTGTGATGTTGTACGTTTATTGTAAACCATACAAGTAATACGAATAAAAAACCCAATGGCTGGAAATATAATTCATTTGGTGGACGGGGCTAATTGTGAAAAAATCAGTCTAAGATGCTATGCCGCCGCTGTTTATTTCTCGGGTTACCTCCGTAACAAGACGGGCGATGGGTGTGGGGATACTCTTCCTCTGCTCACTGTAGGTAGCGACAATGTGTGAGAGCAATCAGAAGGTTTCGTTGGGTCGGGAATAGTAGGCTTAGAAGGCCTTCACAAACGCACATTCTATTCGCTACAGAGACTGGAGAGCTGATTCAAAAACGCGTTCAAATTGTTCTCAATAACGAGGTAACACTGGAAAGTTCGGTTTCGAAGTTTTATAGAGGGAGCTATATAAATTGTGAGCATAATGGGCTATAGAACCAGAAGCAACATGAGGGGAAACATACGAAGCGAGTTGTTATGATCTGGAATGCACTGCCTGAAAGGGTGGACGAAACAGATTCAATAGCATCCTTCAAAATGGAATTGGTTAAATACTTGAAGGGGAACATTTGCAGGGTTATGCGGAAAGAGCAGTGGAGTGGGATTAATTGGACAGCACTTCCAAAGAGACGGCTCAAGCACGATGGGCTGAGTAGCCTCCATCTGTGCTGTACCCTTCTATGATTCTATAATCTACAATAATTAAAATGTAATGCTTTCGCTATACCATAAACATACAGATTTATACTTCTCTGATACGGTTGTAGCCGATCTGAAGTCGTATCTATTCGACTTCAGAAATTCCAGAATAGACCAGATATTTAACTTTCTTCTTCGACCTGTCACCAGCTCCACCAATTCCCCTGAGGATTGTTTCCAACCCATCTGAAAGTAATGTATTCGGTTCTTTGGCTCTCGTGTGTGAAATGCCTTCATTTTACCCAGTGGGACTGGCTGTCACTTGGTACAAAAATAATCGACGCATTGAAACCGGAATACATACTACTAAACAGCTCAGCAGAGCCGGGATGTATGAAGCTTCCAGCTATTTTGAAGAGACACAGCCTGTCCAGGGAGGGACTGTTTACGTCTGTTTGGTTTCTCACGTGACCCTCCAGTTTCCAGCTATGGCAATTTACTTGGTTCCAAATTCTAACCCAGGTAGGATGTCACTTTGCTTACAAAACGAACGTCTGCCATTAATCTGTCAATGGTTATTTGCCAAACAGGGGAAGATTTCCTTTTTTGATTATTGAAAGGGAAACGTGTAAGAAATTTAGCTACAAATAGGGAACAGTGGAAATTATTCACCATATGATATTTTTGTAAAATCCCATCAATATTAAAAATATTACAATTTAATGTTGATTTCCAGAGCAGTTAGATTTCCAGTTTTTGACCTACAACCTCCTCCGGAATGCCTGCAATTGGGCGGAAATTTCAACTTTGGTGGGGCGTAAAACTGGCGGAAAAGGATCGGCCCCGTTATACACGCCGCCAGATTTTCCGTTCCATTTGTTTTTATACGCCTACTGAAGTTAAAAGTTCTCCCAATACACGTGCACCTCTTCAATTCAGTAAATATTGCAACCCGGAAAATAGTTCTGTCCAAAATTCTTCTTTTCACATCAGGCCATGTTTATTCATTAATATTGACTCTTCGTTCAAACTGCCCATCTCAAATCAAATAACCGCTGATTCAGCGCCACATGGTCGAAACGCTATGTAGCTTATTTTGTCCAATAACAAGTCCGTGCCGTGAATATTGAAATTCTTTACTCTGAAGTGCCAAATGAGGAAGAATTCCGCTGATCGCTCTTTGACAAATATATATATGAACATTTCCTGTGATCGCTATTGCTAGGGAAATGGGAAACATACAAAACAAAGTTATGTTGGGTTCCGAATTCTAGCTGCATATTTATTCTTTTCTTCAAATAGTGGCAGTCATTTGGTTTGGAATGAATGGAGAGTTGATGAAACAAAGGGGCGGCGGGAGAAATTTCTGCAGAGAAATGCAACATGCCGAGACATACCTAACAGAGGATACCTTCGCAAAAGAAGTAACGACATAATCCCACATAGTGACGAGGGCAATTGTTAATTGAATTAATTAACTACTTAAAACTAAAAATTAAGTTTTATTCTTATCAATAGAAAATACTCTTATTCCGTAGAGTGAAAAACAGATACAGAAACTAAAGATCGGTCAGCCTTCCAGAAACATAAAATAAACAGGGGGATAAAATTGATCTTCAGCGATAACGCAAAATGGCCGATAGCGAATCAGCAGCCGGTTTTGCACTCCTCGCGCGATTTTCTGTTCTATTAGCCCGTTTTCCGCCGGGCGATAATGTCTCCCACCCGTTTCGTTTAGTTTTAAATAGGGATAAAACAACTTCCATCAGTTAACAATTTGAGTACCCATGCTCAATTGCTGTAAACAATTGTTCAAATATCAGGTTCCATTTAGGGCTCTGATTGCTGACGGCATCCTCAACAATGCACAGCTCCATATGTGAATGTTACTTTTATCTGGCAGGTAGTGACAGTACTTCGCCCTCGCCTTATTTACGGATCTTTGGATGCGCAGGCTTTGCATTGACGTTTCTGGTGCTGGTGATTATCATTGGAATGTCGTTCAGATTCAGTAACTGTAAAGGTAAGTTATCACCAGATTATTTAATTTAAATAAAAATTACAACGAATAGAAAATGCTAGTCAGCATGCAGAGAGGATTGTTCCACGCTATAGTTTACTGGTCAGAAGTTTTGTTGACGCGGGAATTGAGCTCAGGTTGGTTGTTGAATTTTGAAATCGATCTGTGATCCTGAAATGCAGCATTTATCTTAGAATGGTATGAACATGAAGATGGATTATAGTCCCGCTGCGCTACCACCCCACCCCGATCCGAAAATCGTCTCTCTGATCTCCACATGTTTAAATATACTGGGGGATGAACATATCTGAAATTCTTCTCCCTTTTTTTAGGCAGAAGTGTCAGAGTGTTTATTTTTTGTGGAAAGCAATTTCGCATCATTATTGGTCAACAAGCATCCCACGGCGAAAATCTAGGTTGCGGAATGTTATGAATTTTTTCGACTTTGTCTCACTATAAATTGGGATCCGCCATACTTGCTGAATCATATCGTGCATCATTCACAATGAAGCTTTGAATGTTGTGTTTTACTAGGCAGGGAGAGAAAAGATGAAGAAATCAATTGTGTAAGTCTGTAAGTTTAAAACATTTATCTGATTGATGTTTTAAGTGTAATGTGATAATTTTCTGTTCTGTTGAGAACATTTCAAATCTATTTCAGACTACGATAACACGTTTCTGCACTTTGCCAGTTGGTTACATCAGACTGGGACATCAAAAACTGTCAACATGCAGTACTCCCAAGTGAAAGTTGACGCAGAATTCGTACCGAAATCCATTGTCTAGGCACTAAATGCACTCAGTCTGCTCAGATCCTGGAGTAGCGTACTTTTTTGTCAGTTACAATACCATGGTCAGGGGACGCTCCCAGTGTATGCCGACTCCGTGGCAGGGTCTAGTGCCCGGTTAGAAAGGGAGGAAATTTGAGTGAGGCCCCGGGCCGTAGGAGTCTGAAAGCAGCTGACATCAGCAGGCTCCCAAGCCCGGAAAATGGTTTAGTAACTTGGAAAAAGTATACAACTTCACTTTTAGCGTTCTGTTTGTTTTGATGCTACGCCTTTACCGGCCATCTAGACGGAGGAGAGCAGCCAGACACGGCGCAAATCTAACACAATCTTCATGTGACATCACTGCATCTAGATATTGAAAATTCTTCGTTTTGAAAATGGGAGGGAGACCTGGAGCTCCCTCTCTCACCTAATTTACATGAATAGGTCGTGCTGCTGCTGCTGCTGTCCCTAGATCCCAGCGCAAAGTAATGGGGATCAGGCCCTGTATATTTGGTCATTGTCCCTATTTTCCTGACCAATGCGCCCAAGGACCGGTCATTTCACCACGGCAAAAATCTGGAAAGTTAACCTTAAACAAAATTCCCAGCTTTGGGTGTTTTATTCTCAAACATCGATAACCTTTCTTCTGAGATTATTGGTGTAATGTTTCAATTAGCCACAGTTCTGCACCAGCAATTGTTTTCTGCTCACCCATCCAGGGCAAGTTGCCCACTACAGTTGGAAACCCAGCTTGGATTTCTGCAAGGAAATTTTAAAAGGTTGGCCACGAAGATTTGCTGGAGCCAATGGCACAATAGTGAGTGGCCACAGAGTGCGCTGCACCAAATTAATTTGTTTGTGTTTTGGTTATGCATCATGTAAATGAGAGTTTTAAATTTATGCCCCAGGCTTTGGGTACTCAAAGTGGGTTGAGGCTGCGTCTTTGAGGCGGATGTAGTTTTTCAGAGATTTAGGGGGGAATTCAGTATCTTTGCGCCTCCCGTTAGCGACAGCAGATGGCGCTAATGGGGTGCTAGAGCATTATTACTGGGGCGAGGCAAATCCAGCTCCACACACAAAACCACCCCCCTCCCCCGCAGCGCCGGAACTAAAAGTTATTGCCGGGAACATCAACGCTAGATGGATTGTGATGCCAGTGAGTGTGCAACGCTCACTGACTTCACAATCTGCAAAATTGATTATCGCCACCGACCTTAGCACCTGGAGGATACAGCGACTGGGAGAGCTGTTGGGAAACACCAGGAAGCTGGCTCCAAGAACGTTATTTAAAGCAATCATCACTGATGAGTCACAGCTGTAGGTTAGTGCAGTTTCCATGCTTTATTGACAGTTTCACATCGTGCGACAGTCTTATTCTGTGATTTCAAGGTTATTTAATGTAAAGGGTGTTGTCGCAACTAAAATGTAGCTACATTGATTCTTAAAAAAATAAAACTGCTACACTTGGTTACATTAATGGGGCTGTACTCGCAGTTGACCTCGCCCTCCAGGATCTATGGTGGAGGGAGAGGAGGCAGCGAGAAAGTCTGGAACATGTGGCCAGAGGGAAGAGGAGGGCCATCAGGGCTCAAAACAGGAGGCCTATCCATCTGAAGGTATTCCAAGATCACTTCTCCTAGCTCCAATTAAGTGAGGAGCAGTGTATTGGAAGGCTCCGCGTCCCCAAGGAGGAGGTCACAGAACTCTGCCACCCCAGAGCTCCAGCCTCAGATCAGGGTGACCACGGCTCCTTCAATGGCCGCCAAGGTCACCATCAAACTCAATTTCTTCACCTGTGGGTCCTTCCAGTCTGCAACAGGAGACAAAACTAACATCGCGCATATTGCCATCCATCGCTGCATCCGGGACGTCACAGGGGCTCTCTACAGTAGGAGAAGGGACTACATAATCTTCCCCATCACCAGAGAGAAGCAGGAAGAGCGTGCATATGGCTTCATCAGGAGAGTGGGATTCCCCATGGTGCAGTGCACCATTGACTGCACCCATGTGGCTTTGCAGACACAGCATAACAATCCTGAGATTTTCTGTAACCGCAAAGGCTACCACTCACTTAATGTGCAGTTGGTGCATGACCACAGACAGTGAATCCTCAATGTCAATGCCTGCTATCCTGGCAGCAGCCACAGTGCCTTCAAGCTGCACCAACATTCTTCCAGCCACCACATCAAGCTCACGGCTGGCTGGTCGGAGGCTCTGGCTATCCGCTCTCCACTGGGTTCATACTCCCGCTCCACAACCCCAATACATACATACATAGATACATAGAAGACTCCTGCTCTGCACTCACATAATGAGAGCCGTGCTGCCACCAGGAACATAATCGAGCAGACCATCGGGGGCTCAAGGAACAGTTCTGCAGCCTTGACTGCTCGGGAGGAGCCCTCCAGTACTCGGCTGAGTGGGTGTTCCATTTTGTGGTGGTCTGCTGCATGCTCCACAAATTGTCCGTCATGAAGGCTCAGCCCTGCCACTTTAGGAGGAGGAAGACGAGGACGAGGAGGAAGAGGAAGCCGAGGAGGAGGAGGAACAGGAGCGACGGAGGAGGCAGCCACTCAATCGGCCTTCTGGAAGGGTGGTCTGTGACCACCTCATCAGAATGCAAATGAATTTAACACCAGATCCCCGTTGCTCAGCACACCCCCAACATTGAATTCCTGTTGCAGGCCATATCACAGCGCAAACCTGAAATGAGAGACACCACAAAAGAATCCAAACTGAATTAATAAATTTATCAATAATTAGTGAACACATATTTACAACAAAATATTGGCCCTGATTTTCCGAATGGAGGCTTTCAGCGGGCGGATGCCTCCAATCAGAATAAAATCTATGAACCTACCTGCTGGTTTCATAGATCCCGAGGCTTCCGATCCTGGGTCTCTCCTGTTGAAATGCGCAGAGGCCCACGTATCCCAGGGGTGCATGCGGTTCCCAATTGCCCCTGGGATCATGTGGGCCAGGCGAACCAATCAAAGAAGGGAATCCCCCTTCATACTTTTGACAGGTCTGTAGGGATAGAACTGTCAAAAATACGAATGGGTATCACATTTTAAAACTCACTAAAACAGTAAATAAATTTAAAAATAACTACATAATTAAAATTAATTAAAATTTCATGTAATTAAGTTTTTTTTTAATTAATTGTTTTGACCAAAAAATGTTTTTACGGGTTTAAAAATAAACTTACCTTTGTGAAGAGGATTTTTAATTTATAAATCAGTAATCAAATTAAAATTTTCTATTTTTCAGCTCTCTTAAGCTGGTAAAACCAGGCCTTATGTCTGCTTTTACCAGGCATAAGAATTCTATGGTATTTCAGTTGGCTGAAGTTGTGCAAAAAGCGCAACACTCCACCCGCAGAGGCACGTTTCCCGGGCAGGCGGATTCTTGACAGATCGCAAGTGCTGGTTTTCAGCGTATGCACGGGCGGCAGCAGTCTCGGCTGGTGGGATGACAGGCAGCAACAAGGGCAATGGCGAGTGGCAGTGGTGGGAGCAGGAATGCTGTCATCCTGAGACAGGACAGAAGGTTCCGCCTCCACTGACCGACTGCCACTCCTCTTGGGCAACACCTCAGCATCCTCAGCAATCTTTTGGAGCAGATTGCTGGCCTGCTGAGACACTGTGGAAGCTCCGGTTGACGGTGGTAGACCCAGCCACGATGGCAGCAGTCAGAGCTTGCGTGGCATCAAGCTGAGACTGAATGATAGCAGTCTGAGAAAGAAAAAAAGACTTGCATTTCGATAGTCACTTTCACGTCAACTGGACATCTCAAAGCCCTTTTTTTTCCAACTAAGTACTTTTTGAAGTGTAGCTACTGTTGTAATATAAGAAATGAGGCAGTCAATTTCTGCACAGCAAGTTTTCACGAACAGCAACGTGATAATGAACAGATAATCTGTTTTAGATATATTGATTAAGGGATAAATATTGGCCACGACAGCAGGGACAATTGGCCTGCTCTTTTTCGAAATAGTGCCATGGGATCTTTCACGTCCACCTGACAGAGCAGAGGGGGGGGGGGAGGGCTCGTTTTAATGTCTCATCTGAAAGATGGCACCTCTGACAGTGCAGCACTCGCTCAGTACACTACTGTTGTGTCAGTCTAGATTTTGTGCTCAAGTTCCTGGAGTGGGACTTGAACCCATAACCTTCTGACTCAGAGGCAAGAGTGCTAACCACTGAGACACAGCTGACACTTTCATTGGATGCCACCAAGCATAGACTGCATTACAGCACTAACACGTAGCGTCGCTTCTGCCTGTGCTGCAGTGGAAGCTGCCAGATCACCCAGCACATATGGCATCAGGTCTGGGTCGCCACGGTCAATCTGGAAGTCCATCATCCTTTGCAGACTAGAAATTATGGGCTCCATGGTGTGTGCAGATCTTTGTGCAGTGTTGGAAGCAGAGTCCTTCACGTTCTCTATCACTGCCAAGAGGCTCTCAGGCACCCTTGTCATTGCACCTATCATCTCTGTGTGCATGCCCAACACCCTTCTTCTTAGCGCCTCCCTATCAAGGTCCTCATCTGAGTCCTTATAAGCGGAATTCGCCCTCTGGGGAGCTGAACCACGAGCTACCCTTTCGCCCTGGCCTTGCTGCAGCTTGCCCGTCCCCGGTGCCTCACCCTGTGCACATCCCGCTACTATCCTTGCCTCTAAAGAATGCGTAATGCCAGTATCTGAGCTGGTGCCTGCGGATGAGACATGCAGTGACACAGGGTGTTATTCCGCTTCCTCATCACCCGCCCCGCTCTCTATGGTGCCCTCAGGGACAGGCTGCTCAGGTGCTTGCTCATTATCTGAAAGCATAAAGACACAAGAGTCAGGTTACGGTGAGGGGAGGGGGGCAGGAACGGAGAAATGAATGCATACAGCATGACTAGCTGCAAAGTGCAAAAGGCTTGTGGGGTGAGGTGGAAGAGGGATGTGAGAAGAAGGAGTATGGAGGAACATACCGCTGTTGTCCCCAAGGGGTCAACGTCGCCAGTTGCCATGACGCCCACTACCTAGCACCCAATAATCTCCAGCACTCTATTTTCCAGCGCAGACAGTGTGTCGACTTGGCCCCCGCCTGTGCGACCCTGCTCCCTCCTGTTGTGAGCCATCTTGGCCTGCAAGAGAAAGGAAAGTGTGTGAGTGAATGTGGAGCAATGTGTTTGGGTGATATGCCTGCCATATTTGAATAGCTGTCATTGTGTGTAAGGTGTGAGATGTGGGTGAGAGTTTTGGTAGGTAGAGATTGTTGATGGGTGAGTGCTGGGGTGTGGTGCTTTGGCCACTGTGTGCAGACTGTGTCCCAGACGGTGGTATGTAGCATTTGTTGAGGCATTGACTCACACTGACCACCTGCGTGAGGTACTTAAATTTCTTTCAGCACTGTGTATGGGTGCTGGGGACCACAGTGCTGCCTGACAACTCATGGGCAACCACCCTCCACATGGCATGGAAGCCTTGCGGCGAGCGCTTCCTGCCACTTGCTGGGTAGCGCACCAACCTCTGTCTCTCCACAGCAGACATCAACTCCTCCTATGCTTGGTCGGAAAATCTGCGGCCTCTCTCTCTGGGGCGTGGTTCTGCCATGAGCACAGCTGATTGAGTCGTCCAGCTCCTTGGACTTGGCTTGCTCCTGTTTGCTCACACAGGTTCACAGGCAGCAATGCTGAGAATGAGGTTCTGCAGCATGAATGACCCTCCCCTTTAAGAACTGGAAATAGCCTGTGGCAATGATGAATTGCAATTAGACGGCACCTGATATTGGTTAGAGTTTTGAGTGTAACGCCACTGAGCTAGCCCATTAGCATTTGATTTAGCGCTCCCATCCTTTCTTTGACCGATGACATTGAATTTTGAATGCAGCAAGATTCCTTAGCACCTGGCGCTAAATCTCAAACTTTTCCAAAGTTAGCGCCCATTCCTGGGCTAAAATAAATTTCTTCCCCTATGATTCTAACACTGTATCAAACATGTTGCCTGTGAAACTGTGGATGCAATGGGCATTAAATACTGCATAATGTGGACAATGTCTTGATGATTATTAAACTATATTAACAACATTATGGAATTGGGATTTTCTATAGCTTTACTTGAAAATAACTTATTATAGGGGAATGAATGTTATGTAAATAAAATTGCTTGAGGTAAGTAGCTAGCCCAATAATATACATATATTAATCTAAGGAATATTCAAATATCATCATGATCTTACTCTGTTTTATAAAGCATTCTGAAAATTAATGAAGTTAATGCGATAACTTTACAACACATTGCTTTTATAGACCTTGCAAGAAGCTGTTGATAACCCGCTGACGTACGCAACCGTCGTTTTGCTTAGTTCTGAGAAAAATGGAAAATCTAGAAGGAAGGTAAAGTGCACAGAATAAGGACCGTACAAAAAAGTGATGAGCGCCGATCTGCTACACAGAACCAAGATTAAAATGATATCAATTCTGGATGTAGACGACTTTTACTTCTTTATATTGGCCGGACCTATCCACGTGACATGCAATGTCCTCTGTTTTCATCAACGTCAGTCCCTAATATAACTCAGAGCAATTTCAACACAATATTACATCTAAAGCTTCAACGAAATAGTATTTATTATAAGGGAATATGATTTGGTAATTTAAATGAGAGTTGATTGGATTAATTAGATCTTGTGGTCGATTAATACATTATGCTTCCATGACTGTCAATCCAACTGTAAAAACTGTTCTAACATTGCTTAGAAGTAGCCAAAAGAAACGGGCAACCTCATTTTTTCAGAGGTTCTATTCAACGTCAATATCTATTTCTTCCCAGGGACAATTCATTTCAAGACTGGTATAAAAAATTAAATATTCTGCAGTCTGTCATAAAAAAAGAGTACAGAAGATAAAATATATTTGGGACTCCTCAAAGTGAAAGACTACTATACGTAAAATATGGGGCATCCACTTCAGGTATTACTTACTACCAGGTAACATAGCCGGATGTAGCAGACAACTCGTTTTACCCTGTCTCTGAGCGGACAGTATTTCTTCGCCCAAAAACCAGATGAGCACTTCCAACTACATAGAATTGCATAGGCCCGGAATTTGGGGTCGGAGACGTACCTCCGGTGTACGCCTCCGAGCAGCTAAAAATATCCGCACATATTTTCAGGGCCCCAGGCTGCTGAGACTTTGGATCCTGGGCCGAAAGGCGTAGACCTGTGGATATGACAAACGATCCCAGGGACACAGGCGGTTGTGTGCTTGTGGTCACGTGGGCCTGGTCGTCAAATCAGAAAGGAGAATTCCTAATATGCTTAAAGGATTCC
This sequence comes from Squalus acanthias, assembly GCA_030390025.1. Classification (NCBI taxonomy): domain Eukaryota; kingdom Metazoa; phylum Chordata; class Chondrichthyes; order Squaliformes; family Squalidae; genus Squalus; species Squalus acanthias. The sequence goes on from CM059430.1 coordinate 67,791,065, forward strand.
ATTTCCGTATGGAATCCCCAGAAACATATTGGGCCAGAAATTCAGCTTTCAGGCTTCCTGCAGGTGCAAGCATCGCGCGCGTACTTGCCCATCGTGCCTGCCGTTGTGCTTTGGGCCCACGAGGACTTTGGGTCATGGGCCTCCTCCAGCTGCCGGCGCGCAATTCTTGTGTATCCCTGGGGCGCAGTTAGTTGGAAGCGTCCCCTGGGATCACGTGGGCCATGGAGAGCCAATCCTAGCAGGGCATTTTCATTCATAGATTTGACAGGAAGACCTGTCAAATCTATGCATAGAGATCGGCCCCAAAACTACACTTAAACTTCAAATAAATTTGAAAAAAATCATTACATTTTTAAAATAACTATAAGTTAAATAAATTAACTACCTTAAACAAAAATTTAAATTTCTGAAAAAGTTAATTATACTTTGTAACGGTGCTAAAAATAAACTTACCTTTCTTTAAAGTATCTAAAAAAGATAAATCTGTTGAAAATTTTTTAAATTGTAATTAATTAACCACTTACCTTGTTAAAAACAGGCCTTGCACCTCCATTTTAAAAGCGCAGCTTCTTCATACTTACCTTCCCGGAGAAACCTGAAAGAAAATTGAAGTTCGCTGCATGCGCGCAGCCTCTCCCGCACACGCGTTCGACATCTGACCCCACCCTTCAGGGGAACAGAAGTTCCGGTTTCCCGCGCATGTGCAGTGCATGCAGGAAACCGACACTTCAGATGGCCTTACGAGTGAGTACACAACGCGTACTCACCCGACAACAGCCGAATTTCTGGCCCAATAGGAATTCCCAAATAATTAAATAATTTATACACCTAGAATAAAAATAAAGGTTCTCATTTTCAAATTAAATTGAAAGTCACATCAATAAAGCAAATACAATTTAACGTAATATTTTGAGAAATAATTTTAAACATGTTAATCCCGGCCAAAATTTACATAATTATTAATTTTTAATTTAAGATTTATATTAAACCTTACGCTCGTGAAAACTGGCCCTATGTCTATTTTTACCAGGTGTAAGGTTTTCGTGGGCATTTGCTGGACAATAGTTGGGCTAATAGCCCAACTCTGCATAAGCGAAAGTGATTTTCTATTCGGTTCGGTAGATCTGTCAAGATAAACCTAGGCAGATTCCAAAGTCCATGTTTTCGCGCATATGCAGCGCATGTGGAAACCCAGAAATAGCAGGGCCTTTCCGAAGGATAAAATTCCGTCAGCGGAACCTCAGAATCCGGGCCATAGAGTCTACAGCACTGAAACAGGCCATTCAGCCTAACTGGTCTATGCGAGCGTTTATGCTCCACATGAGCCTCCTCCCACCCAGAGATGTGAACACAAAAATCTAGGCTGAAACTCGAATGCAGTATTGAAGGGGTGTTGCATTGTCTTTCAGATGAGACGTTAAAACAATGCCCCGTCTGCACTCTCAGGTGGATGTAAAAGGTCCCATGGCATGATTTAGAAGAAGAGCATTAAAGTAATTCCCGGTGTCCTGGTCAATATCTATTCCTCAATCAACATTACAAACAAAACAGATTTTCTGGTCATTATAACAATGCTGTTTGTGGGAGCTTGCTGTGCACTAATTGGCTGCCAGGTTTCCTACATTATACCAGTAACTACACGTCAGAACTATTTCATTGAATGTAAAGTGTATTGGGTAGTCCTGAGGTCGTGAAAGGCGCTATATAAATGCAAGCCATTCTTTTATTGTTTTCTTCATCGAAAGATCATTAGCCCATCCTTCTATTACTTTTTTCCTCGTGTGCTATCTAACTGTCCCTTAAATGCATCTATGCTATTTGCTTAACCTACTCCTTGTGGTATCACTCTCCATATTCTTACCACTCTTTTGGTAATAAGGTTCTTCTGAATCAACTACTGGATTTTTTAGAGGCACTCCTTTATTTATGACCTCTAGTTTTGGATTCCCCTTCAAGTGCAATCTTTTTCTCTACGTCTACCCCATCAACTCCTTTCATAATCGTAAAGACATCTATCAGATCCCCCCTCAGCCTTGTCTTTTCTAAAGAAAAGAGACCTGGCCTGTTCAGCCTTTTGTGATAAGTATATCCTCTCAGTTCTAGTATCAGCATTGCGAATCCTTTTTGCACTGGTATAGATATTTCCATTATCTGGTACAGCTATTCCCATCTCCCTCGTATATGTCCGCCCCTGCATGGCCACTGAATAGAAAATTCGTCTCTAATTACGAATTATCTTTTTCTGTTGTAGGCACTTCCCCTTTAGAAATTGGTCTACAAACGTCTCAAACGCGTTTCATGTAGGAAGCTCTGGGAGGAATAGAATAGAATTGGGGACTTCGATCGCTTCACGCGGGCATGCTTCACTTAGAGGTGGAATTATTGAAAGTATAATATATTAACCCAGCACAACAGCTGGTTGTTCACACTTTATATATTTCATTGTCTGTTGTTCCGTGACTGATCTCACTGAAGACAGATGTTAAACTGTTCGGCCAGCGGCAGAATCTCAGTGCTTTTTCCTTCAGTACCATCCCTTTCCAGGATTCCCGCTCAGGATCAAACTGACAATGCACAACCTAGCAAGTGCATATCTCACCTGAGCTTCGAGTACTGCATCCAGCCAGTGACCAAGACTACTTACTAATAGCACGTGTCCCAATCCCTATTTCGTCTTCACTGCCACGAAAACTCTCATGCGCAACTTTGCCACCTATAGACTGGACTTTCCCAAGGCTCTCACAGCCAGTTTCTAAGTTCCAACCTCCAAGCACTGATTGAGACCTCCAGTGTGACAATCTTAACTTGCTAATTGCCAATCACCAATATCCCGTCTGAATAATTGTTGCCATATGGATCTCGGTTAAATCAGCTTCCAAAAGGTGTTCATGTTTAGTTCATTCAATATAGGGAAAAATATGGTTGGCATCATTAGGGAGAGAGTGAGAGAGATACAGATTTCACTTTGCAACAATTAGCGTTCGTAACCAACCGGCCTTGGATATGTTTATAATAGAATGTTTAGATTAGAATTGTTATGTTAAGAATGTCTAGAGACTAGAAGTGCTGTGCTTACCACAGCAAGGCCACGGTGTTTTACGTGTATCTAACATTGTTGATGTATGTTGAAGAAAATGTAGACTTGTTTCTCTGGACTATGCAGTAGGAGGAGACTTCCATATTAGGCAATGCCAGTTCCAGTTTGATAAGAAAACAATGTATAAATATAAGTTTGTTCCTTTGTTCAAGCAGCATGAGAAAGTACCTATGTTTAGGTTTACGTGCTTTATTTGTGACTATACTCTGCTTGCAAATTGCTTGTTATGCTGAAGTTGAAGAATAAAATAATTATAACAAGAAGACTGAATTCATTACTACTCAAGTGAACATCAGAACACTATTTACGCCAACAATAATGAGCCCCTGTGCCTCCAGGGGTAGACTTCAAATTCCTCATCCTTATCTACAAATGCCTCCATAATATCACTGCACTCCATCCTTCCTCCTCCCTTGCTCTCATTTTAGGCTTTCCATGTCCACACATCCCATTCTCCCCCATACCCTGCCATCTGTGGCAGAGTCCTCAGTCATCTGGAATTCGGCACTATTTACTTCTCTTCCAAAACATTCTGCCCTACTGCATCTTGTCCACTATCAAACTGAACTCTGGGATGGAACCACGGACCAGCTCCTCCAAAGTCCTTCTAGGAAATAGGAGCAGGAGTAGGCCAAACAGCCCATCGAACATGCAATAAGTTCATAGCTGAAATTCTACGTCAACTCCACTCTCCCGCCCGATCCCCATATCCCTTGATTCCCTTAATGCCCAAAAATCTATCGATCTCAGTCTTGATATACACATCGACTGAGAATCAACCGCCAGCTCGGGTAGAGAATTCCACAGATTCACAACCCTCTGAGTGAGGAATTTCTCCTCATCGCAGTCCTAAATAGCCGACTATTATTCAGAAATTATGATCCCTAGTTCTAGACTCTCCAGCCAGGGAAAACAATCTCTCAGCATCTACACTGTCAAGCCCTCTAAGAATTTTATACGTTTCAAAATAACTCCAGAGAATATAGACACATTCTGGTCAACCTTTCCACAGAGGACAGCACTCACATCCCAGGAATCAAGCTAGTGAACCTTTATTGCACCCTCTAAGGCAAGTATATCCTTCCTTAGGTAAGGAGACCAAAACTGTACACAGTACTCCAGGTCCGGTCTCACCAATGCCCTATAAAATTGGAGCAAGCCATCCTTACTTATATAATCCAGCCCACTTGCAAGAAAGCCGATCATACCATTTGCCAAAAATGACCTACTCTCTGTTGTCTGGCCGTTAACCAATCCTCAATCCATGGTAATTTCAAACCCCCAAATCCCATGAGCCTAATCTCGTGTAACAACCACTTGTGTGGCACCTTATCAAATGCCTTCAGGAAATCCAAATATACTGCACATACTGGTTTCCCCTTATCTACCCTGCTAGGTACACCCCAAAGGAAACTAATAGATTTGTCAAACACAGATTTCCTTTCGGAAAGTTGTGTTGACTCTGCATAATCATATTGGCCAGTATTTTCCGATCGCAGTCCTCCCGCGGGCGGAGGCCTGCGATCGGTAAAAATCTGAACCCTTCCCTGAGGGCACCCGGGACGCGCACAGTTCCGATGCTGGGCCTCACCAAGCTCCAAGTGCGCAGGGCCCAGGTATCCCAGAGGTGCATGTAGTTCGCACGTCCCTGGAATCACGTGGGCCATGGGGAGCCAATCACAGAAGGGAATCTCCCTTCATACATTTGACAGGATGACCTGTCAAATATATGAATGGAGATCAATGAAAAAACATAGTAATACTTTAAAAATATATATGTTTTAAATCACATTTTTAAAATGACTGGAAATTACAATAAATTAAGTATTTTATTCAAAAAATGTATCTTTTCAAAACAATAATTAAAGTATTTTATGGGACTAAAAATAAACTTACCTTTTTTAAAGTATTTGTAAATGATAAATCAGTGAAAACATGTTTTTAAGCAGGCGTAAGAATTGTAAGGGTTTTCTGCGGGTGGAGGGTCTCCAAAAAGTGGAACTATTTGAACATAAGAACATAAGAACATAAGAAATAGGAGCAGGAGTAGGCCAATCGGCCCTCGAGCCTGCTCCGCCATTCAATAATATCATGGCTGATCTGATCCTAACCTCAAATCTAAAGAACACAAGAAGTAGGAGCAGGACCCGGCCACTCAGCTCCTGGGCCCGCTCCGCCACCCACAGGGCCCTGACCGATCCGAAATCAGCCTCATGTCCAATTTCCTGCCCACTCACCGTAACCCCTAATTCCCTTTACCTCTAGGAAACTATCTATTGCTGTTTTAAATTTATTTAATGATGTAGCTTCCACAGCTTCCTGGGGCAGCTAATTCCTCAGACCTACTACCCTCTGGGTGAAGAAGTTTCTCCTCATCTCAGTTCTGAAAGAGCAGCCCCTTATTCTAAGATTATGCCCCCTAGTTCTAGTTTCACCCATCCTTGGGAACATCCTTATCGCATCCACCTGATCAAGCCCCTTCACAATCTTATATATTTCAATAAGATCGCCACTCATTCTTCTGAACTCCAATGAGTAGAGTCCCAATCTACTCAACCTCTCCTCATATGTCCACCCCCTCATCCCCGGGATTAACCGAGTTAACTTTCTTTGTACTGCCTCGAGAGCAAGTATGTATTTTCTTAAGTATGGACACCAAAACTGTATGCAGTATTCCAGGTGCGGTCTCAGCAATACCTCCCTGTTTTTATAATCTATCCCCCTAGCAATAAAAGCCAACATTCCGTAGGTCTTCTTGATCACCTGCTGCACCTGCATACTAACTTTTTGATTTTAACATAAGAACATAAGAACATAAGAAATAGGAGCAGGAGTAGGCCAATTGGCCCCTCGAGCCTGCTCCGCCATTCAATAAGATCATGGCTGATCTGATCCTAACCACCAATCTACTATCACATAACCATCTCCTGAACCTAACAGAATTGGACACACGAAATAGGAGCAGGATCAGGCTACACGGCCCCTGGGCCCTCTACGCTACCAACAGGGCCATGACCGATCCGAACCTAGACTCATGTCCAAATTCCTGCCCGCTCCCCGTAACCCTTAATTCCCTTTACTTCTAGGAAACTGTCTATTTCTGTTTTAAATTTATGTAATGATGTAGCTTCTACAGCTTTTTGGGGCAGCATATTCCATGGACTTACCACCCTCTGAGTGAAGTAGCTCCTTCTCATCTCAGTTTTGAAAGAACAGCCCCTTATTCTAAGTCTATGCCCCCTAGTTCTAGTTTCACCCATCATCGGGAACATTCTCCCCGCATCCACCCGATCCAACCCCTTCACAATCTTATATGTTTCAATAAGATCACCTCTCATTCTTCTGAACTCCAGTGAGTAGAGTCCCAATCTACCCAACCTCTCCTCATATGTCCATCCCCTCATCCCCGGGATTAACGGAGTGAACCTTCTTTCCACTGACTCGAGAGCAAGTATGTCTTTTCTTAAGTATGGACACCAAAACTGTATGCAGTATTCCAGGTGCGGTCTCACCGATACCTTGTACAACTGAAGCAATACCTCCCTATTTTTATATTCTATCCCCTTAGCAATGAAAGACAACATTCCATTGGCCTTCTTAATCATTTGCTGCACCTGCATACTAACCTTTTGAGTTTCGTGCACCAGGACCCCCAGATCCCTTTGTACTTCAGTACTTTCCAGTTTCTTGCCATTAAGATAATAACTTGCTCTACTATTTTTCCTGACAAAGTGCATAATCTCACACTTTCCAGTATTGTATTCCATCTGCCAAATCTCTGCCCACTTATTTAGCCTGTCTATGTCCCCTTGCAGATTTTTTATGTCCTCCTCACTCACTACTTTCCCTCCCATCTGCAAACTTTGTTATGTTACACTTGGTCCCCTCCTCCAAATCGTTAATATAGATTGTAAAGAGTTGGGGACCCAGCACTGACCCCTGCGGAACACCACTAGTTACTGATTGCCAGTCCGAGAATGAACCATTTATCCCAACTCTCTGCCTTCTGTTAGTTAGCCAATCCTCTATCCATGCCAGAATATCACCCCCAATCACGTGATTTTTTTTCTTAAGCAATAATCTTTTGTGTGGCAACTTGTCAAATGCATTTTGGAAGTCTAAATACACCACATCCACTGATTCCCCTTTATCCACCCTGTGTGTTACTTCCTCAAAGAACTCCAGCAAATTTGTCAAACATGACTTCCCCTTCATAAAACCATGCTGACTTTGTCCTATTAAGTTATGATTATCCAAATGTCCCGTTACTGTCTCCTTAATAATGGACTCCACAATTTTACCTACCACAGATGTTAGGCTAACCGGTCTATAGTTTTCAGCCTTCTGTCTATTGCCCTTTTTAAAGAAGGGTGTTACATTAGCAGTTTTCCAGTCTGCCGGGATCTTTGCTGAGTCCAGGGAGTTTTGGAAAATTATTACCAATGCATCCACAATTCCTCCCGCCACTTCCCTCAAGACCCGAGGATGTAAGCCATCAGGTCCAGGTGATTTATCCGCCTTGAGTCCCATTATTTTACTGAGTACCACTTCCTTAGTGATTTTGATCGTGTTTAGCTCCTCCCCCCCTATAGCCCCCTGTTTGTCCAGTGTTGGGATATTCTTAGTGTCCTCTACTGTAAAGACTGATACAAAATACTCATTCAGTGTATTTTCCATCTCCATATTTCCCACCATTAATTTCCCGGTCTCATCCTCTAAGGGACCAACATTTACTTTAGCACCCCTTTTTCTTTTTATATAACTATAAAAACTCTTACTATCTGTTTTTATATTATTTGCTAATTTACTTTCATAATCTATCTTCCCTTTCTTAATAAATCTTTTTGTTATTTTTTGCTGTCTTTTAAAGTTTTCCCAATCCTCTATCTTCCCACTAGATTTGGCTACCTTATAAGCCCTTGTTTTTCGTCGAATACTATCCTTAATTTCTTTACTTAGCCACGGATGACTGTCTTTTCTTTTACACCCTTTTCTTCTCAGTGGAATATATATTTTTTGGAAGTTGTAAAATAACTCCGTAATTGTACACCACTGATCATGTATCGTCTTTCCCTTTAATCTATTTTCCCAATCGACTCTACTTAATTCCACTCGCATACCTGCAAACTCTCCTTTATTCAAGCTTAGCACGCTTGTTTGAGATCCAACCTTCTCACCCTCTAATTGAATATGGAATTCAACCAAGTTATAGTCACTCATTCCAAGGGGATCCTTTACTAGGACATTTTTAATTAATCCTGTCTCGTTACACAGGACCAGATCTAAGGTTGCTTGCCCCCTGGTCGGTTCAGTTACATACTGCTCAAGAAACCCATCCCTAATACACTCAATGAACTCATCCTCAAGGCAGCCCTGCCCAATTTGATTTGTCCAATTAATATGATAGGTAAAATTCCCCATAAATATAGATGTTCCCTTATTACAAGCCTCAACTATTTCCTGATTGATACTCCGTCCAACACAGTTGGAACCATTTGCAGGCCTATAGACTACGCCCGCTACCGTTTTTTTCCCCTTTTTATTCCTTATCTCCACCCAAACTGTTTCATTATCCTTATCTTTTGACCCAATATCATTTCTCTGTATTACAGTGATTCCTTCCTTTATTAACATAGCCACCCCACCTCCCCTTCCTTCCTGCCTGTCCTTCCTGATCGTTAAATAACCTGGTATGTTTAATTCCCAGGCATTGTCACCCTGCAGCCATGTTTCTGTAATAGCCACAAGATCATACCCATATGTAGTTATTTGTGCCATTAACTCGTCTATTTTGTTACGAATGCTACGTGCATTCAGATAGAGAACTTTCAAATATGTTTTGTGACACTTAGTTCCTGCTTTTGACCTTTTTATTACTTTACCTTTTACTCCATACTTTCTGCCCCTTCCTGACACATTTTATTGCACTAGGACCCCCAGATCCCATGGTACTGCAGCACTTTCCAGTTTCTCGCCATTAAGATAATAACTTGCTCTCTGATTTCTCCTGCCAAAGTGCATAACCTCACATTTTCCAATATTGTATTGCATCTGCCAAATCTCCGCCCACTCACCCAGCCTGTCTATATCCCCTTGTAGGTTTTTTATGTCCTCCTCACTTTCTACTTTCCCTCCCATCTTTGTATCATCTGCAAACATTGATATGTTACACTCGGTCCCCTCCTCCAAATCGTTAATATAGATTGTAAAGAGTTGGGGACCCAGCCCCGACGCCTGCGGAACACCACTGGTTACTGGTTGCCAGTCCGAGAATGAACCATTTATCCCAACTCTCTGCTTCCTGTTAGATAACCAATCCTCCACCCATGCCAGAATATTACCCCCAATCCAGTGATTTTTTTATCTTGAGCAATAATATTTTATGTGGCACCTTGCCGAATGCCTTCTGGAAGTCTAAATACACTACGTCCACTGGTTCCCCTTTATCCACCCTGTACGTTATGTCCTCAAAGAACTCAAGCAAATTTGTCAGACATGACTTCCCCTTCATTAAGCCATGCTGACTTTGCCCTATTAAATTATGTTTATCTAAATGTTCCATTATTGTCTTCTTAATAATAGACTCCAAAATTTTACACACCACAGATGTTAGGCTAACTGGTCTATAATTTCCAGCCTTCTGCCTACTACCCTTTTTAAACAAGGGTGTTACATTAGCAGTTTTCCAATCTGCCGGGACCTTTGCTGAGTCCAGGGAATTTTGGAATATTGTTACCAAAGCATCCACAATCCCTACTGCCACTTCCCTCAAGACCCTAGGATGTAAGCCATCAGGTCCAGGGGATTTATCCGCCTTGAGTCCCATTATTTTACTGAGTACCAATTCCTTAGTGATTTTAATCGTATTTAGCTCCTACCCCCCTAGAGCCCCTGTTTGTCCAGTGTTGGGATATTCTTAGTGTCCTCTACCGTAAAGACTGAAACAAAATATTTGTTCAGCATTTTTGCCATCTCCATGTTTCCCACCATTAATTTCCCGGTCTCATCCTCTAAGGGACCTATGTTTGCCTTAGCCACCCTTTTTCTTTTTATATAACTATAGAAACTAGTGCTATCCGTTTTTATAATTTTTGCAAATTTATTTTCATAATCTATCTAACCTTTCTTAATCAATCCTTTAGTTACTTTTTGCTGTCTTTTGGAGACTTCCCAATCTTGTATCCTCCCACTAAGTTTGGCTACCTTATATGTCCTTGTTTTATTCGGATACTATCCTTAATTTCTTTACTAAGCCACGGATGGCTGTCATTTCTTTTACGCCCTTTTTTCCTCAGTGGAATATATTTCTTTTGAAAGTTGTAAAATAACTCCTTAAATGAACACCACTGCTCATGTACCGTCATACCCTTTAACCTATTTCCCCATTCCACTTTAATCCATGCCGCTCTCATACCATCAAAGTCTCCTTTATTCAAGCTCAGTACGCTTGTTTGAGAACCAACCTTCTCACCCTCTAATTGGATATGGAATTCAACCATGTTATGGTCACTTATTGCAAGCGTATCCTTAACTAGGACATTATTAATGAATCCTGACTCATTACACAGGACCAGTTCCAAGGTTGCTTGCCCCCTTGTAGGATCAGTTGCATACTGCTCAAGAAATCCATCCCTAATACACTCAATAAACTCTTCCTCAAGGATACCCTGCCCGATTTGATTTGTCCAGTTAATATGATAGTTAAAATCCCCCATAATTATAGCTGTTCCCTTATTACATGCCCCAACTATTTCCTGATTAATACTTCTTCCAGCAGAGTTGCAACTGTTCGGAGGCCTATATACTACTCCCACTAATGTTTTTTTACCCTTATTATTTCTTATCTCCACCCAAACTGTTTCATTATCCTGATCCTTTGACCCAATATCATTTCTCTGTAATACAGTGATTCCTTCCTTAATTAACATAGCCACCCCACATCCCCTTCCTTCCAGCCTGTCCTTCCTGATTGTTAAATACCCTGGCATATTTAGTTCCCTGTCGTTGTCACCCTACAGCCATGTTTCTGTAATGGCCACAAGATCATACCCATACGTAGTTATTTGTGCCGTTAATTCATCCATTTTCTTACGAATGCTACGTGCATTCAGCTAAAGAACTTTCAAATATGTTTTGTGACACTTAGTTCCTGCTCTTTCCTTTTTTAACACTTCACCTTTTACTCCATAACTTCTGTCCCTTCCTGACACGCTTTCCTCTGTCTCCCTGCTTAGGTGCCCAAACCCCTTCCACTTCAGTTTAACCCTCCCCAACAGCACTAGCAAACACTCCCCCGAGGACAGTGTTCCCGGCCCTGCCCAGGTGCAGACCGTCCGGTTTGTACTGGTCCCACCTCCCCCAGAACCGGTTCCAATGTTCCAGGAATTTGAATCCCTCCCCCTTGCACCATTCCTCTAGCCACGTATTCATTTGAAATATCCTCCTATTTCTACTCTGACTAGCACGTGGCACTGGTAGCAATCCTGAGATTAATACCTTGAGGTCCTATTTTTTAATTTACCTCCGAACTCCCTATATTCTGCTTTTAGGACATCATCCCCTTTTTTACCTATATCGTTGGTGCCTATGTGCACCACGACAGCTGGCTGTTCGCCCTCCCCCTCCAAAATGTTCTGTAGCCGCTCTGAGACGTCCTTGACCCTTGCACCAGGGAGGCAACACACCATCCTGGAGTCTCGGTTGCGGCCGCTGAAACGCCTATCTATTCCCCTTACAATTGAGTCCCCTATCACTATAGCTCTTCCACTTTTTTTCCTCCCAGCCTGTGCAGCAGAGCCACCCATGGTGCCAGGAAGTTGTCAGCTGCTGCCTTCCCCTGATAAGTCATCCCCCCCAACAGTATTCAAAGTGGTATATCTGTTTGAGAGGGGGATGTCCACAGGGGACCCCTGCACTACCTGCCTGCACCTCTTACTCTGCCTGGTGGTCACCTATTTACTTCCTGCCTGTACACCCGTTGCCTGCGGTGTGACCAACTCGCTAAACGTGCTATTCACGAGGTTCTCAGCATCGCAAATGCTCGAATACGCATCCAATTGCAGCTCTAGCGCTGTACTGCTGTCTGCCAGTAGCTGTAGCTGGATACACATCCCGCACACATGGTTGTCAAGGACATCAGAAGGGTCCCTGATTTCCCACATAGCACAGGAGGAGCATACCACGGGGCCGAGCTCTCCTGCCATGACTTACCCTTTAATTCATTCAAATTAAATTAAAACAAATCAATCCCACCAATTGCACTACAGTTAAATGATATACTTAATGGCCCTGGTTTACCAACAGTCCCCGCTACACCACAGAGAGCTTAGAAACTATAAACCACAGAGTTTAAGTTTAAAAAGAGAGAAATATTCACCAACCAATCACTTACCTGCTTTCTGGTGACGTCACACTTCGATTACTTTTTACTTCTCTCCCTCCGAGCTCAGAGATTGGTAAGCCTACCTGGTCTCTGCCGTCTCTTAATCCTCGCCGCCGCCGCCTGGTTCCCCGCAGGTCCGCCGCCACTCTGAGGCCTTCCTGGTCTCTGCCGCCTCTTAAACCTCGCCGCCGCCTGGTTCCCTGCAGGTCCGCCGCCGCTCTGAGGCCCGCAGAGGCCCTTCTCTAGGGCAGTCGGAGGATCTGTCAAGAGGATTCTTGACATATCGGAAAGGCCAGGGGTCAGCGCATACACTGTGCATGCCTGATACTGGCATTTCCGATGTCCCTACGGGTGGGTGCACAGTGCGTACCCACTCATAGGGATCGGAATATCCGGGCCATTGTGATTTTCCAATTCCTTAATAATAGATTCCAGAATTTTCGCTACTACTGATTTCATGTTGAATGGCCTATAGCCCGTGGTTTCTCTCTCCCTACTTTCTTGAACAGCGTGGTTACATTTGCTACCTTTCAATCCACAGGTCCAGTCCTAGAATCTAGCGAAATCTGGATGATCAAAACCAATGCATCCATTGTTTCTGCAACTACCTCTTTTAAAGCTACACAATATAGCCCAGGGGATTTGTCGGTCAATGAATCCACTATCTCTGCAACCACCTCTTTTATAACTCCACAATGCAGTCCAGAGGATTTTTCGGAGTTTAGTTCAATTAATTGCTCCAGTACTTTATCTTTACTAATCCTAATAAATTTAGGTTCCTCACTCTCATTAGACACTAGGTTACCCAAAATTCGGTATGTTCTTTGCATCCTCTACTGTGAATATAGATACAAAATATTTGTTTACCGTCTGTCATCTCTTTATTTCCTATTATAATTTCTCCTGTCTCTGCCTCTACGGAACCCACGTTTACTTTCGCTAATCTTTTCCATCTTACATTCTTCTGAAAGCTATTAAAATTAGTTTTTAAAATTCTTGTGTTTTCTGCTACAGCTTGGATCTGACGCCTAACTGTAAACCGCTTTGGAACATTTGCTAATGTAAATGTACTATATGAATGCAACTTGTTCTTTGTAAATAGAAATGAGATAAATTTCACAAGCTGCAGAAGAATATAGTAGAAAGTTATATACCAAGAAAGCAGCTCTCCATATTGTAACTTCATAGACATGACATTGCCATGAGATAATATTATTTATCAAATGAAAGCGTAAGCAACTGTGGTGTAGATTAAAAAAAATAGTAAATCCAACCAATTCCTGCACTAGGCCAGCGCACGTGAAATAAATAAATCAGAAATATTTAAAATGTTCACGTGTTGCATACATACTTCTTGACGCAATGGATAATGGAAATCTAGAACTGTCTCTCTCAAAAGGCTGTGGCTGTTGGGTCAATTGAAATGAGCAATTTTAGATCTATAGATATTTATTGGGTAAAGTGTTTCAAGGGATATGGGGCAATAGCAAGTAAATGGGATTGAGGTATATTTCAGCCACGATCTAATTACATCGCGAAGAGGATCGAAGGGTTGAATGGCCAGCTTCTATTCCAGTGCTTCACTAAATGTATAAAAGGCAGCTGTATGTCCCTTCCAACTAGCTGAGGAATGCACTTTGCGATGTGATACTATACCAAAAAGCAACAATTTGCATTTATATAGCTCCTTGAAAGTACGAAAACGTCCCAAGGCTCTTCACAGCGAAGTAATCGAAAAACAGTATATAGGTCAGGAAGGTCTCCGTTTCAATATCTCGTCTGTGGTGAGGTAGCTAATTTTAATCTCTCAATAGTAGAGCGCTCCAACTGGTCTACTCTAGGCCAATAAGACGGAGTATTACATGGAGCTTCCATTCGTGATCGTTCGCCACTGTCTTCCACCTGTAGGTCTCAGCTGAGGATTACATTGGTTCAGTTCAATTACCTCCCGAACACACACACACACACACACACACATACACATGCACACACACGCACGTATACACACTCATGCGCACGCGCACGCGAGCCAGTTAGCATTGTTGGTTCAGTCTCACACTCGAAGAAACCACTTTGGTGAGAAGCCAGCACCGCGGAAATCGTAGAATGTTCTCTATCAGGAATCACCACTTTGAGGAGGTGGAAGAATTGGATGGAGAATGGGTGGCCTTAGCTACTTTTCCTGATGTTAATTACAGTTATGATATTTTGTTTAGAATATAGTTTAACATGAACATTTATCGCAAGCTAATTCAATGGCTATAGTTTCCGTGTGAGAAACAGTGGGTTTGACGACTCGACGATATCTGTTTGCGACATGATGACATCACTTTCCCTGGTTGCTTCCTGCTTAAATTATCACCAAGCCTCTGACTGTTTGGTTTAGGCCTCATATTAGTAACCTTCATTTGCATTAAAAATTATCTGAAATATTTAATATTCAGTCTTAATTAATATTTAAAATTTCAAAAAATTAAAATCGGGTAGTTAAGGAATTGTACAAATGCAGAAAACTGAGTCGATTTTGGAACGTTATTGGATGCCTGTCCATACGCTCACTACTTGAAAGCAAAATAAAGAATATTCATTGATATGGCGCCTTACTCACCTGCTCGCGACATCCCAAAGTCCTTCACAGTCAATTAGTTATTTTTGAAGCGCAGTCATTGTTCTTATCCTGGCAATTGGGCAGCCAATTTGTGCAAAATGCCCCACAGACAGGAAATTAGGTGTATAATCTACTTGATGAATTAATTTATTTTAAGGCCTCAGTGTTGCGGACAGATTGCTGGCCGGGTCATCGGAAGATCTCCTTGTTCTTATTCCAAGTAATACAGTGGGGTATTTTACAATCAGCAGAACGGCTAGAACAGGGAAAGAGGGTCTAAGTTTAAGGCCTCGTCCGAAAGATGAGAGTTAGGGTTAGGCTTGGGGACAATGCAGCATTCCTTCAGTACTACAATACTGACGGTAGATAGAGGCAGACATAAAACCAGTATGGATTGCTAATATAATTCAATTATTGATGACTTCTTATTCACGATGAAAGGGCGACAATAGATATACTACTGTGCATGGAAGGCTAGAGCTTGAGAATTGCGCCACTCATAAACAAATAGATGTGTAACGAAACATTTGCTTTATGGTAACATACTTAAAATAATCTAGTTTACGTATACATCAGTGGCCATGGCCGTGTGATGAAACTGGATGTAAATAGAAAATAATTAAAATTGAATTCTCTTATAATAAACAGCAGTTTGTTTAATTCATTATCGGGGTGTCAGCTTCGTTGGGAAGGCAGGAATTCATTGTTCATCATTATTTGCCCTTGAGACGGTGGTGATGGACCTTCTTCTTGAACCGCGCAGTCTGTCTGGTGAAGTTACTCCTAGGGAGGGTGGGAGTTCCAGTATTATGACTATGCGATGAAGCAGGAAGCACAATATATGTTTACGTAGAGATGGTGTGTGACTTGGAAAGAATTTTGGAGTTGATTCTGTTCCCATAAGAGCATAAGAACATAACAATAGGAGCAGGTGTAGGCCAATCGGCCCTTTGAGCCTGCTCCGTGATTCAATAAGATCATGTCTGACTTTCTACCTGACCTTCACCTTCCCGCATTATCCCCATATCCCATGATTCCATTAGTATCCAAAAATCTAGCGCTCTCTGTCTTGAATATATTCAACGACTGAACATCCATAGCCCTCTGGGTAGAGAATTCCAAAGATCCACAACCCTTTGAGTGAAGAAATTTCTCCTCATACAGTCCTAAGTAGCCGACCCCTTATTCTGAGACTCTGAACCCTAGTTCTAGACTCCCCAGCCAGGGGAAACATATTCCCAGTATCTACCCTGTCATGCCCTGTAAGAATTTTATCTGTTTCAAAGAGATCAACTCTCATCGCTCATTCTTCTAAATACTAGGGGGGATAAATTTAGTTGTTTAGCGTCTCCCGTTAGCCCCTGTCGGGGGCGCTAACTGGAGGCTAATGAAGTAGCGCCGGGGCGAGGTGGATCCAGCACTGCACACCAAATCCAGTCGCCCCTTAGCGCCGCTGCTAACAGTTAGCACCTGGGGCTTAAGCGCCAGGCAGATCATGATGCTAATGAGCGTGCAACGCTCACTGAGCACCCGATCTGCCAAATTGATTATCACCCGATGCCTTAGCTCCTCGCCCCAACAACGACAGCAAGAGGAGGCGTATTAGGCTGATGGCGACTCCGGGGTCGTTATTTAAATTGATGAGTCACAGCTGTCAGGTTAGTGCTGTTTCACTGCTTCCTTGTCAGTCTGCAATTGTGCAAGGGTTTAATTCAGTCATTTAAAGGTACTTTAGTATCAGGAGTAATGTGTCAAGTAAAAATTTGTTAAATTTATTGTGACAAAATTTCAAAGTGCTACACATCGTTACATTAATGGGGGCTGTACTGGTAGTCGACCTCGTCCTCCTGGATCTACTGGAGAGGGAGTGGTGGCAGCGAGAAAGATTGCAAGATGTGGCCAGAGGAAGGAGGAGGGCTATCAGGCCTCTCAACAAGAGGTCTTACCCTCGGAGGGGTATTCTAGAGAGCCCTTTTCCTACCTCCAAATAAGCGAGGAGCCATGCATTAGAAGGCCACACTTCAGGATGTGCTCACCAAACTCTGCTATCTCCTGCAACCAGACCTCGAGCCTCAGTGGCAGCCAAGGTCACCGTCACCCTCAATTTGTTCACCAGCGGTTCCTTCCAGTCTGCAACAGAAGGTATCGCAAAAATCCATCCTTGCATTCGGGAGGTCACAGAGGCTCTCTACAGTACGAAAAGGGATTACATTTCCTTCCCCATCACCAGAGAGAAGCAGGATGAACGTGCATGTGGCTTTGCCTGGATAGCACCATTTACTGCATCCATGTGGCTTTGTGGGCACCGCATAACAACCCTTAGCTCTTCCATTACCGCAAAGGATACCATTTATTTCATGTGCAGTTGGTGTGCGACCACAGACAGCGAATCCTCAATGTGAATGCCCGCTATCCTGGCAGCAGCCACAATGCCTTCATCCTTCGCCAGACTGGTGTACCTGGTCACTTACAGCCGTCACATCAAGCTCATGGTTTGCTGGTCGGAGACAGGACTAATTGATCTCCACATGGCTCATGACTCCCCTCCGCAACCCCAACATTCCTGGCCAGCACTCATATAATGAGAGCTACGATGCCACCAGGAACATCAATGAGCAGACCATCGGGTTGCTCAAGCAATGGTTCCGATGACTTGTCCACTTGGGACGAGCACTCCAGTACTCAGCTGAGTGGGTGTCCCATTTCGTTGTGGTCTGCTGCATGCTCCACAATTTGGCCATCATAAGGTCCCATCCCTTGCCACCAGGGATTGTGGGACCACCTCAGGAGGAAGACGTCGAGGAGGAGGATGATGAGGAAGAGGAAGTAGAGGAGGAGGAGGAGGAGGAGCAACAGGAAGATGAAGTGAAGGAGCAGGAGGAGGAACAGGACCGAGGGAGGAGGCAGCCACTCAATTGGCCTTCTGGAAGGGGAGTCCATGACCGCCTCAGAAGTCAGTGGTACCAATAAATTAAACCCCAGATCCCCGTTGCTCACCACATCCCCATCATTCCATACCACAACATCATCCAAAGCCATTTAAGACATTTATCAATAATCAGTAAACACGGATTTACAACAATAATATCAGTTATTCACCCTTGTGCAATCCCTTAGTGCCCCTCGTTACAGTGCCTTTGCCTACTCTAGTGCGTCTATAAAGTGTTGCCCTTGTGGCTGCAGCATGGCGGATGGAAGGCTGCTGAGTATCCATGTGGGAGACTTCAGCTGGCCTTGCAGCACGGCCTGGAGCGGCTCTGGACCTGGAAGGCCCGGCAGTTTACTGCACTACCTCAGCATGGGCGGCAACAGTCTGGGATGGTTGGATAACAGGCAATGACAAGGGCAATGGCGAAGTGGCAGTAGTGGGATCAGCAATGTTGTCATCCTGAGAGCAGACAGCAGCTTCCTGCTCCACTGGCCCCCTGCCACTCGCCCGGGCAGGACCTCAGCATCACTGCCAATCTGATGGAGCAGAGATTGCTGGTCTGCTGCGAAACCGTGAAAGCACCATTAGACAGTGGTCGACACAGCCATGATCACAGCAGTCAGAGCTTGCGTGCCATCAAGCTGAGACTGCATGTGATCAGTTTGAGATTCGATGGCACCAAGCATAGACTGCATTACAGCACTAACTCGTTGCATAGCTTCCGCCTGTGCTTCAATGGAAGCTGCGACAATGCCCATCACACGCAGCATGAGGTCTGGGTCACCACGGTCTCTCTGGGAGTCCACCATGCTTTGCAGACTGTAAATGATGAGCTCCATGGTGTGTGCAGAGCTTTGTGCAATGTTGGAGTCAGACTCCTCCACGCTCCTCACCATTGCCAAGAAGCTCTCAGGCACCCTTGACATTGCGCCTATCATCCCTACTCCTGCTTGTCATATCCCACTTCACACTCACCCCACAAGCCTTTCCCACTTTCCAGCTAATCATGCTGTATGCATGCCTTTCTCCCTTCCTGATCACTCCCCTCACCTTAAACCGACTCTTGTCCCTTTATGCTTTCAGAGAATGAGCAAGCAGCTGAGCAGCCTGTCCCTGAGTGTACTATAGAGAGTGCATACCCATCACCCTTCTTCTAAAGGTCTCCGCATCGAGGACCTCATCTAAGTCTTGTGCAGCAGAACTCATGCGCGAAATCGCCTTCTGGGGAGCTGACTCCCGAGCTACCCTTTCCCCCTGGCCTTGCAGCAACCTGCTCCTCCCCGGTGCCTCAACCTATGCAGATCCTGCTACTATAAAGAATACATAGTGCCAGTATCTGAGCTGGTGCCTGCGGGTGAGAAATGCAGTGACACAGTGTATTCTTTGTCCTCCTCTTCTTCGCCTCACTCTCTATGGTACACTCAGGGACAGGCTGCTCAGCTGCTTGCTCATTCTCTTAAAGCATAAAGGGACAAGAGTCGGTTTAAGGTGAGGGAAGTGATCAGGAAGGGAGAAAGGCATGCATACAGCATGATTAGCTGGAAAGTGGGAAAGGCTTGTGGGGTGAGTGTGAAGTGAGATGTGACAAGCAGGAGTAGGGATAAACATACCGTTGTTGTCCCCAAGGGGGTCAACATCGCCGGTGGCCACGACGTCCACCACCTGGCAATCGACGATTTGAGCTCTCTTTCCTCCAGCTCAGAAAGTGGTTGGGTGTCAGGTGGTCTCCCGCCTGTGCACTCTTGCTCTATCCTGTTCACAGAATCCCCACAGTGCAGATAGAGGCCATTTCGGCCCATCGAGCCTGCACCGACACATATCCCACCCTATCCCCGTATTTAATCCCCCTAACACTAAGGGTCAATTTATCATAGCCAAATCAACCTAACCCGCACATCTTTGGACTGTGGGAGGAAACCAGAGCACCCGGAGGAAACCCACGCAGACACGGGGAGAATGTGCAAACTCCACACAGACAGTCACCCATGGCCGGATTCGAACCCGGGTCCCTGGCGCTGTGAGGCAACAGTGCTAACCACTGTTGTGAGCCACCTTGGCCTGCAAGAGAAAGGAAAGTGTGTGAGTGAGTGTGGAGCAATGAGTTTGGGAGATGTGCCTGCCATAGTTGAGTAGCTGTCATTGTGTGCAAGCTGTGAGATGCAGGTGTGAGTGTTGGGAGGTGGAGACGGTTGGTGTGTGAGTGCTGGGTGTGTAGTGCTTTGGGAAGTGTGTGCAGACTGAGGTTCAGATGGTGGTATGTAGCATTTGTTGAAGCATTGACTCACCCTGACCACACGAGTGAGGTCGTTAAATTTCTTCCTGCACTGTGTTTGGGTCCTGGGGAACACAGTGCTGCCCGAAACCTGCTGGGTTATCTCCCTCCACATGGCACTGAATACTTGCGGCGAGGGCATCCTGACACTTGCTGGGTATAGCTCCACCCTCTGTCTCCCCACAGCGAGGATCAAGTCCTGCAATCCTTGGTCTAAGAATGTCCGAGCTCTCTCTCTGGACCGTTAATCTGCCATAATGACACCTCCTTCAGTGGTCCAGTTCCTTCTCCTTCGCCTTCCGCTGCTTGCTGAGAAAGCTGCAGAACCAGCAATGCTGAGAATGAAGTTTTGCAGCATTATTGAACTGGGAAGAGCCTGTGGCAATGATGACTAACGATTAGACTGCATATGCAATTACTTAGCGCATTGAGTCTAATGCCACAGAGCTAGGTCATTAACGCTTGAGTTAGCATTCTAGTCCTTTCTTCGAGTGCTAACACTTAAGTTAGCATGCAGCGAGTTTCATTAGTTCTTGGCGCTCAATCTCAAACTTTTCAGAAGTTTGTGCCCATTCCTGGGCTATAATGAATGTCTACTCCTTGTTATTTTGGGCCTAGTCTCCTCAATCTCTCATCATAAAACAAACCCCCATCCCAGGAAAGGTCTGGTGAACTTTCATTGCACTCTCCGTAAGGCAATTCTATCCTTCCTTAGGTAAGGACACCAAAACTGTACACAGTACTTCAGCTGTGGCCTCTCCAAGACACTATACAATTGCAGTAAGACTTCTTGGGGGAAAAATTCGGCTGCGCCTCCTTTGGGGCAGTAACTTCGCCTGGGTGGTTCCTCTAGTGCCCCGAAAATGTTAGCACCCCTGTGCCATAAATTGAGTGTTAGCGCCCCAAGCAGGAGGCGGGGTGCTATTGGAAGCGCTCCCCCTCCTTCCTGGCGCGCTACCATTCAATATCATGGTGCTACGTGAAACAGAACAACGTGCGTCAGCACATAGCATCGCATTATTACAGGCCTCCCTCCCCTGATTAAAGGACGACTGGGGAGCAGGATGCCGCGAAAACAGCCCGGCACTCAAGAGCAGTGCCAGGCTGACCACTTGCGGCCGGCACCAAGCATGAGGAAGCAAAAGGGGGCAGGTGCTGGCAGGTGATACAACAAAAATGGCATCCGGCACCTGCCCTTTAATTTTCGCCGCCACGGCTGCAAAAGCGCCACCCTGACCCTGTCAGACATATCGTTCGGCGGTAATTCACGGGGCGCAACTGAAGTAATCGCCGGAGGCGCAGTGCTGCAGGATGCTACCATCTTCCGCCGCTGCTAACCTCCTGCTGTATTTCACAGGAGGCGTTAGCGGCACGTGCCAATGCACTAAGGGCTTTGCGCATCATTAGCACCCCCCTAGGGCACTAACGGGAGATGCAAAGCAACCCAATTTTCCCCCCAGGGGGAGAAATTCAGTATAGTCCCGTTTGGGGTGCTAAAACTTTAAGGGGAAAAATTAGGTCGCGCCCCGTTTGGGGCGCAAATATCGTCTGGATGCAAAAATTAGCGCCTGGCACTAATTATCGCCATTCACTGGAAACTTCACTTTTACCGCCCCGGGAGGTGAGTGGAGCGCTAAATCAGGCGCTGCACACCTGTCTTAAGGCGCAAAGGCCGAGCAGTGAGGCGCTAACTCAGCACGCGAGCGCAGCGCAGGTGCTGCCAGTTAGCGAGGGAACACAGACACACTGGCGCCAGCCAGTTCTTAAAGCGGGGGGGCCAACTTGCTCCCCAGCCACACCCTGCTCATTGTAGCCTTGAATCTCGGCCTGGAGAGACCTGTGAATCCATTTTGCTGCCAACGATGGAGAGGGTGAGAGAACGAGCTCAGCGCTTCACCGAGCGGGCCTTGGATGCTCTGGTTGGCACGGTGGAGCGCAGAAGATGTATACTCTTCCCTGAGAGTGGCAGGAGGCCTTTTCCACGCGAGTACAGAAAAGTGTGGAGGGAGGTGGCTCAGAGCGTCTCCTCCAGGAGCATGATGCCCAGGACCCATGTTCAACGCCGCAAAAAGTTCAATGACCTCACTCGGGTCGTCAGGGTGAGTGGCTTTTTCTCAATACCTCTCCATCCCTCCATCTCAACCTCACTCTATGGCCAGAGGGTCTTAAAACCCCAATGCACAACACTCATCCAACACCTATGGCCCTTTCATGAAACACACACACACATTCCACAATTTGCATACAGTAAGGGCTATTCACCTATGGGAGGCACATCAGGCAAGACCATGGCTGCATACAGTAAGGGCTATTCACCTATGGGACGCACATCAGGCAAGACCATGGCTGCATACAGTAAGGGCTATGCACCTATGGGACGCACATCAGGCAAGACCATGGCTGTATATTTACTCAGATGCTGTCCTTTTACTTGCAGGCCAAGCTGGCGCATAATAGGAGACAGCAGCAACAGACAGGTGGAGGGCGGCCTCAGCTGCAACCCCTCAGCGATCTTGAGGAGCGCGTCCACAGGATTGTGGCAAGCCGGGTGATCGGTCCCGCCGGCACTGGAGACGCCGACCCCGTTCTGGACAGCAATGGTAAGGTCATTACATTTTTGTCCTCTGTCCTTCCACTTGTCCCTCACAAGACCAGCCTTTGACACTTTCAATCCAACTTGCTAACTCGCTGCACTTATTCCTCCCTTACTGCCACCCTGTCCTCACGCTAAAGCCACTCTTGTACCTCCCTGCTTTCAGATGGTGATTCACCAGCTGAGAAGACGGGCCCTGAAGCTGCCAGTGGGAGTGAAGCTGCAGCCGAGGAGGAAGAGGAAGCCGGAGCATCAGCGCCACCCTCTCCCGAGGAAGCCCATGCCCACACTGGGAACACGCCTTCCCTGGAGGGGAGCAGGGAGGAAGGGTCTGATGAGGGTGAAGCTCCAGGACCCAGCGGGCTGCAGCAACGCCATGGGGGTAGGGAAGAACGGGGGCCTTCTCCCCAGAGGGAGAGTATGCCAGCGACTCCTAATGCAATGGACACAGAGGAGGAGCGGCTGATCGCAGAAATGGACACCCAGGCGGTGGGCATGCACACTGAGCTCATGGGTGCATTGGGAAGGGTGCCCGAATGCATTGAGTTACTGGCAAGGAGTGTGGAACACTTCGCTGTAGCACAGGCGGATGCCACACTAACGTTTAGTGCTGCAATTCAGTCACTGACTGCCGTGATCTCATCTCTGACTTTTCTCATGCAGACTCAGATTGGGGCCACGCGAGCACTGACTGCTGCCAACCTCGATGGTTCGTTCACATGCCCCCGGGGCTCTCACCGCACCGCAGCAGGCCAGCAATCTGTGCTCCAGCAGATTGCTCCGGATGCTGAAGTGCTGCCCCGTGGGAGTGCCAGTGGGTCGGTCGAGCAGGGAGTTGCTGTCCTCTCTCACGATGACAGCATTCCTGCTGCCAACACTGTCACTTCTCCACTGCAGTTGCCACCGCTTGTAGGACAGACTGCTGCCGCCCATGCAGAGTTGGTGCAGTCTGCAGCCGGGCCCTCCAGGCCCAGAATTGGTCGAGGCCGTCCTTCAGGGGCATCTGCAGTGTCAGGGTCGGACAATCAGCAGCCTTCCACCAGCCTTGCTGCAGCCACTGAGGTCCCATTACGGAGGAGCAGTAGGGTTAGAAGGGGGGAAGTGCGCAAGGGAAGAGATCACCCTCGAAGGGCAAAAAGTAGGAGGTGTGACCAAATGCTGGTCATTTTTTTATTAAAGGCCGAGGTTCGTGGTCCAACTTTTGTCTAGTGTTTTGGACATTGGCCCAAAAATTCGTGAGGAAGCCTTCGTGCGAGGGTAAGGCTTCCCCGCGATCTCTCACTGCGCGTTGGCTTTTTCAGTTCCAGCTCGCACGAACTTGATGTTCTGGACAGCTGCTGTGCAGTGCATTCGTATCCGACAGGCGTAGTTAATTCGTGCGAGCTGTGGGATCACGTGACTCAGTTAGAGCCAATGGCAGCACACCATCTTCCATTCATAACTTTCACATGAGTGCTGTGAAAGCTATGAATACTATAGCCCCCCAAAAGAACAGCTAAACCTCAATTAAATTTTAAAAAACCCATCACATTAATAAAATAAGTATAGTTAAATAAATTAAACATTTTAAATAAAAAATTAAATTTTTGAAAACATTTAAAATCTTTAAAAAAGTTATAAAAATAAACTTACCTGTCTTTAAAGTCTCTAAAAAAGATATACATGTAAAAAAAATTCAAAATACTACTTAATGCACTACTTACCTTGTTAAAAGTGGGTCTTACTCCTCCTTTTTTTATGTGTAAAATCTTCCATACTTACCTGCGCGTTGAAACCACGAAGTGCACTGCATGCGCGCAGCCTGTAGCGTGCACGTGGTTCACCTAGGAATCGCCCCCTTTTCCATTCACCAAGTGCCGGTTTTCAGCGCATGCGCAGTGCATGCAGAAAACCGGCAATTGGAGACAGAATATGCGAGAGTACACAGTGCGTACTCTCGCGTATCAACACAAATTTTTGGGCCAATGGGCCGAAAATTGATCCCGGGACGCGAGAGTACGCACTGCATACTCTCGCGTATTCCCACTCCAATTGCCGGTTTTCTGCATGCCCTGCGCATGCGCTGAAAACCGGCAATTGCTCTTCCGAAAAGGGGGCGGGGCCTGGCTGCATCGCGTGCGCGCTACAGGCTGCGCGCACGCTGTGCACTTCATGCTTTGGACGCGCAGGTAAGTAGGGAAGATTTTGGAAATGTAAAAAGGAGGAGTAAGACCCGCTTTTAAGAAGGTAAGTAGTGAATTAAGTATTTTTTTGAATTTTTTTTTACAGGTATATCTTTTTTATAGACTTTAAAGACAGGTAAGTTTATTTTTACAACTTTTTAAAAGATTTTAAATTTTTTCAAAAATTTAATTTTTTATTTAAAATGGTTAATTTAATTAACTATACTTATTTTATTAATGTGATGGGTTTTTTTTTTAATTTAATTGAGGTTTAGCTGTTATTTTGGGGGGGTGTAAGATTCATAAGTCTCACAGCCATGCTGTGAGACTTATGAATGGAAGATGGTGTGCTGCCATTGGCTCTAACTGAGTCACGTGAACACCCAGCTCGCACGAATTAACTACGCCGCTGGGATACGCAAGCCCAGCACAGCTGATGTCTGGAACATCAATTTCGTGCGAGCTGGATCAGAAAAAGCATAAGCGAGGTGAGACATCGCGGGGAAGGCTTACCCCCGCGGGAACAGAGCGAGATCAATTTCTGGGCCATTATCTCCAGGTTGTGAGAACCAGTTATGTTAATGACTGTTTTTTTGTGTTTATTTCTATCAGTTTGTCATGAGGAAATGACACACACAGAGTTTGTAAAATTAATAAGTTTTTGTATTCAAAATATACATGTTTGGTGTTTGGAATCATTGGTGCCTTGGCCGGCTTAGGGGTTGCGTGCTGGGTTCATTGATGTTGTTAGCAATGGCAGAAGCCATTTCCACAGCAGGGGCCCTAGAAGCGGCTTGCTATCAGCCGTTGACGGACGGCCCTTGCAGTTTCACCATTGTGGGCCGCCCTCCCGCCTTGGTGCTGCTGATGATCATCCTCCTCGTTCTCTTCCTCCTCTTCCTCCTCCTCCTCTGGTGGTGCTCCAAGGCCTGGTGGCATTGGCTGGGTCCTGACGATTGCCATGTTATGCAACATGCAGCACACAACTACGAAGTTGGATACTCGCTCAGGCGAGTACTGCAGGGCTCCTCCAGAATGGTCGAGACAGCGGAACCGTTGCTTCAGCACGCCGATTGTGCGCTCAATGATGTTCCTGGTAGCTTGATGGCTCTCGTTGTACCGGAGCTCAGCAGGGGTGTTGGGCGTATGGAGCGGTGTCATCAGCCAGGTGCTCAATGGATACCCCTTGTCCCCGAGAAGCCAACCAACTGGCTGATGCGGTGCCTCGAAAAGTTCTGCCACAGTAGTCTGGCGCAGGATGAAAGCATCATGGCAGCTGCCAGGATAGTGGGCATTGACAGCGAGTATCAGCTGTCTGTGGTCACAGACCAACTGAACATTCAAGGAATGGAACCCCTTTCTGTTCCGGAAATCCTCGGCATTCTCATGTGGAGCATGCAAAGCCACATGCGTGCAGTCAATGGCGCCCTGCACCATGGGGAAGCCCGCTATCCTCGCAAAGCCCAGAGCGCGGTCACGCTGCTTGTCTGGGGTCATGGGGAAAGACATGAACTCTCGTCTCCTTTTAAAGAGGGCATTTGTGACCTGCCGGATGCAGCAATGCACCGCGAACTGGGAGATATTGGCGAGGTCCCCAGCAGCAGCTTGAAATGAGCCAGTAGCATAGAAGTTGAGAGCCACTGTGACCTTCACTGCCACCGACAGAGACGTCCTGGACCTCAGTTGAGGCTGCAGATCTGGCTGCAGCAGGTGGCAGAGCTCAGTGACCACCTCCTTGCTGAATCGCAGCCTTCGCAAACACAGCTCCTCAGACATATGAATGTAGGAGAGCTGTTCACGATATACCCTGGGAGGGTAAGCTCTCCTGTACATACGCCTGTTGGCCCTCCTCCGTCTGGCCATCATTGCCACTCTCTCTCTGCATCTCTGTGTCCTCCGATTCAGCTGGAGCAGGACGACGCCCCCAATCAGTGCAGCCCCCATAGTCTCTTTGCAAGCAAAGTTATGAAGGACAGCAACCAAACTACCAGCGAAGTTAGGATCAGTAGGCAAAACTACCTCACAAAGCGTTGACTCAATGCAGAAGTCTCTCTTTCTCTCTCTCCGAATCTCTCTCTCTCTCTCAGAACGAGTGGTGCAAAAATGTCAACCACAGAAAAAGACAGGAAGAGGCCCCCTTTAAATAGCGCCCCCCCAGCCCCACAGCGATTGATAGCGTTCCAGTCTTCCGGTCGTTGGATGCGCCAGGCGGTAAGGCAGGGGGCGCCACTCAATTTCCGCTCCGGGGCGCCACAAGGGTGTTGCACCATGGAATGACGTCACAATCTGCGCGCACAGGTGGTCGCGGTGGTAAAGTTTAGCGCCGCCGCACAATGTCTAGTTAAGTTCCCGAGCGGCGCAAACATCGCTGCGCCTGGGCGCTAGCGGCTTTGCGCCCCATTAGCACACTCTTAAGGCGCTAAGGGGAGGCACAACCAACTGAATTTTCCCCCCTAAAAGTTGAAGAATTAGCGCCAGGCAGTAATCATTGTTGACTCCCGTGAAACTCATTGTTGGCGCTCCAAGAGGGAAGTGGAGCTCTAAATCAAGCGCTACACTCCTAATTTAAGATTCTATCCTCTGAGAGTGGCGCGCTACCGGCAGAGCGATAAAGAAGGTCATGTGCTGTCCAACCAGCACTCTTTAATCACAGAGTCCGCTTTCATCTCTTAAAGGGAAGGGCCAATCACTCTGTATAACCTCATAGTCATCAGTGGTGTTTTTCACTGCGACCTGGGCGACTGCCATTGCTGCCCCCATCACTTTCAGAAAGTGCAGCATTTGGCGATGTTTGAAGAACAGGTGTAAAAGATTTTGTGCAAGCAGCAGATTGGTGCAAGTAATAAACGGTGCGATCACTGAAAGGGTCTTTCTCGCGATGTTCCAGCGACACGGAAGCATTCCCTTTTATTACTGCTCCTGCAGCACACTTCTGATGCACAACGCTTCCTCCTACTTGCGTTGTTAGTGCGATGAGCTAAAGCAGGGGGCAAAAGGCAATTTTGCATCGTGGCCATTAACAGGGCATTGCACATGCATTGACGTCAACATATGAGCGGCGCTAGACGCCTAGGTGCTAATTCACCACTAACGGTCATGTGCAGCGTTGTTTTCACCGCAGCTGGTAGTTAAACCCTTAGGGGGGAAAATTAGGTCGCGCCCCATTTGGGGCGCAAATATCGTCTGGACGCAAAAATTAGCGCCTGCCGATAATTATCGCCACTGACTGGAAACTTCACTTTTACCGCCCCGGGAGGAGAGTGGAGCGCTAAATCAGGCGCTGCACACCTGTCTTAAGACGCAAAGGCCGAGCAGTGAGAAGCTAACTCAGCACGCGAGCGCAGCGCAGGTGCTGCCAGTTAGCGAGGGAACACAGGCACACTGGCGCCGGTCAGTTCTTAAAAGTGGGGGGGGGGCAACTTGCTCCCCAGCCAAACCCTGCTCATTGCAGCCTTGAATCACGGCCTGGAGAGACCTGTGAATCCATTTTGCTGCCAAGGATGGAGAGGGTGAGAGAACGAGCTCAGCGCTTCACCGAGCAGGCCTTGGGTGCTCTGGTTGGCGCGGTGGAGCGCAGAAGATCTATACTCTTCCCTGAGAGTGGCAGGAGGCCTTTGCCACGCGAGTACAGAAGAGTGTGGAGGGAGTTGGCTCAGAGCGTCTCCTCCAGGAGCATGGTGCCCAGGACCCATGTTCAAAGCCGCAAAAAGTTCAACGACCTCACTCGGGTCGTCAGGGTGAGTGGCTTTTCCTCAATACCTCTCCATCCCTCCATCTCAACCTCACTCTATGGCCAGAGGGTCTTAAAACCCTAATGCACAACACTCATCCAACACCTATGGCCCTTTCATGAAACACACACACACATTCCACACTTTACATACATTAAGGGCTATTCAACTATGGGAGGCACATCAAGCAAGATCATGGCTGCATACAGTAAGGGCTATTCACCTATGGGAGGCACATCAGGCAAGACCATGGCTGTATATTTACTCAGATGCTGTCCTTTTTCTTGCAGGCCAAGCTGGCGCATAATAGGAGACAGCAGCAACGGACAGGTGGAGGGCGGCCTCAGCTGCAACCCCTCAGCGATGTTGAGGAGCGCGACCACAGGATTGTGGAAAGCCGGGTGATCGGTCCCGTCGCCACTGGAGACGCCGACCCCGTTCTGGACAGCAATGGTAAGGTCATCACCTTTTTGTCCTCTGTCCTTCCACTTGTCCCTCACAACACCAGCCTTTGACACTTTCAATCCAACTTGCTAACTCGCTGCACTTATTCCTCCCTTACTGCCACCCTGTCCTCACGCTAAAGCCACTCTTGTACCTCCCTGCTTTCAGATGGTGATTCACCAGCACAGGAGACGGGCCCTGAAGCTGCCAGTGGGAGTGAAGCTGCAGCCGAGGAGGAAGAGGAAGCCGGAACATCAGTGCCACCCTCTCCCGAGGAAGCCCATGCCCACACTGGGAACACGCCTTCCCTGGAGGGGAGCAGCGGGGAAGGGTCTGATGAGGGTGAAGCTCCAGGACCCAGCGGGCTGCAGCAACGCCATGGGGGTAGGGAAGAACGGGGGCCTTCTCCCCAGAGGGAGAGTATGCCAGCGACTCCTACTGCAATGGACGCAGAGGAGGAGCGGCTGATCACAGAAATGAACACCCAGGCGGTGGGCATGCACACTAAGCAGTGGGAAGGGTGCCCGAATGCATTGAGTCACTGGCAAGGAGTGTGGAACACTTCGCTGTAGCACAGGCGGATGCCACACTAACGTTTAGTGCTGCAATTCAGTCACTGACTGCCGTGATCTCATCTCTGACTGCTCTCATGCAGACTCAGATTGGGGCCACGCGAGCACTGACTGCTGCCAACCTCGATGGTTCGTTCACATGCCCCCGGGGCTCTCACCGCGCCGCAGCAGGCCAGCAATCTGTGCTCCAGCAGATTGCTCCGGATGCTGAAGTGCTGCCCCGTGGGAGTGCCAGTGTGTCGGTCGAGCAGGGAGTTGCTGTCCTCTCTCACGATGACAGCATTCCTGCTGCCAACACTGTCACTTCTCCACTGCACTTGCCTCCGCCTGTAGGACAGACTGCTGCCGCCCATGCAGAGTTGGTGCAGTCTGCAGCCGGGCCCTCCAGGCCCAGAACTGGTCGAGGCCATCCTTCAGGGGCATCTGCAGTGTCAGGGTCTGACAATCAGCAGCCTTCCACCAGCCTTGCTGCAGCCACTGAGGTCCCATTACGGAGGAGCAGTAGGGTTAGAAGGGGGGAAGTGCGCAAGGGAAGGAGATCACCCTCGAAGGGCAAACAGTAGGAGGTGTGCCAAAATGCTGGTCATTTTTTTATTAAAGGCCGAGGTTCGTGGTCCAACTTTTGTCTAGTGTTTTGGACATTATCTCCAGATTGTGAGAACCAGTTATGTTAATGACTGTTTTTTTGTGTTTATTTCTATCAGTTTGTCATGAGGAAATGACACACACAGAGTTTGTAAAATTAATAAGTTTTTGTATTCAAAATATACATGTTTGGTGTTTGGAATCATTGGTGCCTTGGCCGGCTTAGGGGTTGCGTGCTGGGTTCATTGATGTTGTTAGCAATGGCAGAAGCCATTTCCACAGCAGGGGCCCTAGAAGCGGCTTGCTATCAGCCGTTGACCGACGGCCCTTGCAGTTTCACCATTGTGGGCCGCCCTCCCGCCTTGGTGCTGCTGATGATCATCCTCCTCGTCCTCTTCCTCCTCTTCCTCCTCCTCCTCTGGTGGTGCTCCAAGGCCTGGTGGCATTGGCTGGGTCCTGACGATTGCCATGTTATGCAACATGCAGCACACAACTACGAAATTGGATACTCGCTCAGGCGAGTACTGCAGGGCTCCTCCAGAATGGTCGAGACAGCGGAATCGTTGCTTCAGCATGCCGATTGTGCGCTCAATGATGTTCCTGGTAGCTTGATGGCTCTCGTTGTACCGCAGCTCAGCAGGGGTGTTGGGCGTACGGCGCGGTGTCATCAGCCAGGTGCTCAATGGATACCCCTTGTCCCCGAGAAGCCAACCAACTGGCTGATGCGGTGCCTCGAAAAGTTCTGCCACAGTAGTCTGGCGCAGGATGAAAGCATCGAGGCAGCTGCCAGGATAGTGGGCATTGACAGCGAGTATCAGCTGTCTGTGGTCACAGACCAACTGAACATTCAAGGAATGGAACCCCTTTCTGTTCCGGAAATCCTCGGCATTCTCATGTGGAGCATGCAAAGCCACATGCGTGCAGTCAATGGCGCCCTGCACCATGGGGAAGCCCGCTATCCACGCAAAGCCCAGTGCACGGTCACGCTGCTTGTCTAGGGTCATGGGGAAAGAGATGAACTCTCGTCTCCTTTTAAAGAGGGCATTTGTGACCTGCCGGATGCAGCAATGCACCGTGGACTGGGAGATATTGTCGAGGTCCCCAGCAGCAGCTTGAAATGAGCCAGTAGCATAGAAGTTGAGAGCCACTGTGACCTTCACTGCCACCGAGAGAGACGTCCTGGACCTCAGTTGAGGCTGCAGATCTGGCTGCAGCAGTGGGCAGAGCTCAGTGACCACCTCCTTGCTGAATCGCAGCCTTCGCAAACACAGCTCCTCAGACATATGAATGTAGGAGAGCTGTTCACGATATACCCTGGGAGGGTAAGCTCTCCTGTACATACGCCTGTTGGCCCTCCTCCGTCTGGCCATCATTGCCACTCTCTCTCTGCGTCTCTGTGTCCTCCGATTCAGCTGGAGCAGGACGACGCCCCCATTCAGTGCAGCCCCCATAGTCTCTTTGCAAGCAAAGTTATGAAGGACAGCAACCAAAGTACCAGCGAAGTTAGGATCAGTAGGCAAAACTACCTCACAAAGCGTTGACTCAATGCAGAAGTCTCTCTTTCTCTCTCTCCGAATCTCTCTCTCTCTCTCAGAACGAGTGGTGCAAAAATGTCAATCACAGAAAAAGACAGGAAGAGGCCCCCTTTAAAAAGCGCCCCCCCAGCCCCACAGCGATTGATAGCGTTCCAGTCTTCCGGTCGTTGGATGCGCCAGGCGGTAAGGCAGGGGGCGCCACTCAATTTCCGCTCCGGGGCACCACAAGTGCGTTGCACCATGGAATGACGTCACAATCTGCATGCGCAGGTGGTCGCGGCGGTAAAGTTTAGCGCCGTCGCACAATGTCTAGTTAAGTTCCCGAGCGGCGCAAACATCGCTGCGCCCGGGCGCTAGCAGCTTTGCGCCCCATTAGCGCCCTCTTAAGGCGCAAACGGGAGGCGCAACCAACTGATTTTTTCCCCCTTAGCCTCCCCATTAACGCCCCCGCCAGGCACTAATGGGAAGCACTAAACTACCGAATTTTGCTGCCCAGAATGTTGGTCATCAGGTTCAGAGGATTTGTCGGCTTTTAATCCCATTAATTTCTCCAGAACTTTTTCTTTACTAATACTAACTGCAGTAAGTTTCTCATTCTTACTGGACGCTTGGTTCCCCACTATTTTCAGAATGTTTTTTGTGTCTTCTTCATTAAAGACAGATATATAAGTATTTGTTTAATGTCTCTGACATTTCCTTATTCCCCATTATAATTTCTCCTGTCTCTGCCTGTAAGGGACCTATGTTAACTTTTGATAATCTCTTCCTTTTTACATATCTATAGAAGTTTATACAATCTGTTTTTATGTCCCTTGCTAGTTTACTCTCATATTCCATGATCTTTATCAATTTTTTGATCCTGCTTTGCTCAATTCTATAAATACTCCCAATCCCCAGGCTTGCTACTCTTTTATGCAATATTTTATACCTCTACCTTTAATCTAATACTATCTTTAATTTCTCTTGTTAGCCACGATTGGACCATTTTCCCGTGGGGTTTTTATTCCTTAAGGGAATGTATATTTGTTGTGAATTATGAATTCTTTCTTTAATTGTTTGCCATTACTTATCTACCATCATATATTTAACCTAGTTTTCCAACCTATCTTAGCCAACTAAATCCTATACCAACGTAGTTTGCTTTGTTCAGATTTAAGACGTTTGTTTCAAACTTAACTAAATCACTCTCAAACTCAATATAAAATTGAATCATATTATGATCATTGTTCCCCAGAGGCTCCTTTAGTACAAGGTTATTAATTGACCCCGTCTCATTGCACAATACTAGATCTAAAATAACCTGTGTCCTAGATGGTTCCTCGCCATACTGATTTAGAAAGTTATCTTGAATGCATTATATGAACTCATCCTCTGCACTGTTACTGCAAGTTCGGTTTGCCAAGTCTATATGAAAATTAAAGTCCCCCATGATTACTGTATTATCCTTGTTACATGCACGTCTATTTTCCTGATTTATACTGTGCCGACACTAAAACTAAGGTTGGTGGCGTATAAACAAATCCCACTAATGTTTTCTGCCCCTTGTTGTTTCTTAGCTCCACCCAAATTAATTCTACATCTTCATTTTCCAAGCTAAGATCCTTTTTCTTTACTGTCTTTATCCCATCCTTTATTATCAGGGCTAAACCCGCACCCCCCCCCCCCCAACTCTTTTTCCATTCTGCCTATCTCTTCTAAAAGTCAAATATCCTAGAATATTTAGTTCCCAACCTTATTCACTCTGCAACCACGTCTCTGTAATGGCTATTAGATAAAACCAATTTATTTCTATCTTTGCAAATAATTCATCCTTTTTTTGCGAATGCTTTGCACATTCAGATATAGTGTGATTAGCAGTAACATTTTTTCTATTTTTACCTGATGTCAGCTTAGTCAATGATGCCCCATTACCTGTGTTAAGCTCTCTGTCTCTTCCTGCAGGGAGGAAGTTTCCCCTGGCTGGGGAGTCTAGAATCAGGGGTCAGAGTCTCAGAATAAGGGGTCGGCCATTCAGGACTGAGATGAGCAGAAATTTCTTCACTCAGAGGGTGTTGAATCTTTGGAATTCTCTAGCCCAGAGGATTGTGGAGGCTCAGTCGTTGAGTATATTCAAGACAGAGATCGATAGATTTTTGAATATTAAGTGAGTCAAGGGATATGGGGATAGTTAAGGAAAGTGGAGATGAGGTAGAATCAGCCATGATCTTACTGAATTGCAGAGCAGGCACGGAGGGCCAAATGGCCTGCTCCTGCTCCTATTTTTTATGTTGTAATGACCCATTCTGATAGATTTTACTGCTTTTGAATTTACCCTTTCTTGAATCCTCCCACCCCTCTCCATTCATTTAATGCTCTGTCTACCACCCTACAGCTTCATTGCACAGGTTATTTGTGAGTAACTGCCACTTGACAGCACTGTTGATGACTCCGAGCGTCACTTTGGTGATGATTGAGAGTAGGTTGATAGGGAAGCAATTGGTCGGATTGGTTTTGCCCTGCTTTTTTGGGGCCAGGACATACCTGAACATCTTTTATATTTCCCACAACAGCCAGCTCTACGTTCGATTCTCAATTGTGCCAAATTAGGGCTACTTTTCTGCTGGAGGTTCAAATGAATCTAAATTGAGATATAAATAATCTTCCTTTTGAGTAGAGAAGAGATTTTACTAGTTGAAATCTGGTTCTCCAGTGAGACTGGACAGTTTGCTGAAACATTGTAGTCAACTTGCAGCTGTTGGTCCCATACGCCTGCTGCAGAAGGCGCCTGGGAACACCATCACCTGCAAGTTCCCCTCCAAGTTACACACCATCCTAACTTCGAAATATATCGCTGTTCCTTCATCGTCGCTGGGTCAAAACCCTGGAACTCCCTCCCTAACAGCAATATGGGAATACCTTCACCACACGGACTGCAGCAGCTCAAGAAGGAGGCAAACCATCACCTTCTGAAGGGCAATTAGGAATGGATAATAAATGCTGGCCTTGCCAGCGACACCCCCATCCCAGGATCGAATAAAAAATATCTCGGTGTTATGTTAGAGCTTCCATGTTTTCAAAAACCAGCATTGGATAAAAGTTCAAATATGAATAATCAGTCATTAAGTGGATCATTATTTTCTTTCTTGGGGAATGGAACTAAATTATTAAAAAGTGTTACAAAAGCAAAAAGGTAACTGTTAAATTACTAAATTATTAATTATTAAGAAGTGTTTACTGATTCATTAGAATTAATGCAAAATTTAAGGCTCACCAAAACCACAGTAGCTAATATTACACTTTAAAATACGCTCATAATTATATTGCACGAATGTGCGCATGTTGGGCTGGAACTTGTGTTCGGAGGCTTCCTGAGAGCGAATGCCTCCAAACCGCACATAAACACCACACCTACCTGGTGCCTCCGGCCCGTCAAAGACTCGCGTTCCTGGGCCTGCAGGCATACACCTGCATAAAATCCCACATAATTCAGGGGCGCATGCGGTTCCCATGTGTCCCTGGGTTCACATGGGCCAGCCCAATCAGTGACAAAGCGGGACTCCCATTATGCTTATGGAGATTCGATTTACATATGCCATTTAACTAAATAGTTAAAACAAAAATTTAATTTTCTGAAATAAAATGTAAATGTTTTAAAGGAGCTAAAAATAACCTTAGCTTACTTTACAGGTGTTTTAATGTTTAAATAGTTTTTTTTAAATATTTTTACATTAATTTAAACTCTTAAGCTGGTAAAAGCAGGATATACACCTGCTTTTACCAGGCGTAAGAATTTCACGAACATTCGCTGGGCAGAAGTTGGGCAAATAGCCCAAATCTCCACCTGCGGATGCCCTTTTCCCGGGGATGCATTGACTCTGTCAAGAAGTTCATGGAAGCTTTAACATGACACTGAAGGTTTTTTTTTATTCGATCATGTTATGTGGGCGTCGCTGGCAAGGCCACCATTTATTGCCCGTTCCTAATTGCCCTTCAGAAGCTGATGGTGATCCACCTTCTTGAACTGCTTAGCGCGTGAAAACCCGAAACTTGCGTGTAGCTCGTACTCACCCATAGGGGCCTCAAAATACGGAACATTCTTATAAAGATATATGAGTAAGTTAAAGGTATGGAAGAGGTACAACGAGAAAATTGCTTTAAATTAAATTGCAGAGTTGATCAAAGGGCTATGAGTAAAATTACCACTGATATGAGGACGTCCATCACATCAAGAGTGCCCAATTCTTTCAATGAACATCCGACAGAATACTGGAGCTGAAATCTCTTTGGAATCATTTAAGCACAAATTTAATGCTGTAATGTGGGGAATGGCGGGTCTTTCATGAATTGATTAGCCTTTTTCATCAGCAATTATCTTGTGAGCATCTGTTGCGAAGACAGAATGGCCAGGAATTCTGTTGAAACGCAGTCTGAATGTGTCACAGGAACAGGTGGGATTAGAAATAACGGTGAGGCTAATAGCCCTCACCATTATTAAAGTATAAATCGGACAGCAGCTTCCGGCGACCAGGCGTGCGCAGTTAAACGCATAAATCAGGAAGCTGCTGTCCAATTTGCCTTACTACTCCAAAAGCTGCGCTATACCGGTATCTCGCTGATACTGGATATTGATACATATGCACCTGCTTGAAGTTGGTGTTGTTCCGTGATATATACCCACTAAACTCGCCAGAAAAGTTTGGGCTTGTTCATTCCTGTGCAAGTACATTTTTAACGGCGTGACCAGTCTTAATTACTGCCAAACAACTTCTCTGGTTCTGAAAATATTTTTTTACAATTGTGAAATGTCGATCCTACACATTGTAATTACTGTTGTAGATTAAATAAAAATAAAAAATATTTGTTTTTACTTTGACTTTTACCTCTCTCTCTTAATCATATCTCTATTTGACTATCTTTATTTAGCTTTCTGCAACTTATTTGACATTGAATTAAATATTCTGTCTGATTCTTCCTGGTTCAAATTCTGTGCTGCTCATTAACGATTCTACAATCTGATTGGTTAAGGAGATACACATTTGCTTTTCCTGTTCACACAGGTCCCAGGTCAACAGTAGAGGGTACCGCACTGTTTTGGCTTTCTAACTTACAGTAAGTTCCAGTGAAAAATCCCATAAAAACTCTGTGTGCGAGGGCAATGACCTGCTGGCACCGTTCGGTCGCCACTGAGCGCAAAAATTGGCCCAAGATTACCATCCATCTGACACGGCGTATATTTTAGCATTATATTGTAGAATGCAGTCACAGTTAGTACTTTTTCAATAATTTATGAATTTTCAATCAGCAAAGCAATTATATAGGAAAACGTGAACTTTTTGATATATGTTCATGTTAACTCTGTATTCGTTATCAGGACAAATGAAAGAAAGAAAGGAATACTTGCATTTATATAGCGCCTTTCACGACCACCGGACGTCTTAAAGCGCTTTACAGTCAATGAAGTACATTTGAAGTGAAGTCACTGTTGTTATGTGGGAAACGGTAATAACATAATGTTGCTAATGTTTATATTTATCCACTCAATTGACATTTCTGTCTTTTAAAAGCTTCATTAAAGATTTTGTTTCAATGATTCAACCTGTCTTAAAAGCTTAGGGGGAAAAATTAGGTCGCGCCCCATTTGGGGCGCAAATATCGTCTGGACGCAAAAATTAGCGCCTGGCGCTAATTATCGCCACTGACTGGAAACTTCACTTTTACCGCCCCGGGAGGTGAGTGGAGCGCTAAATCAGGCACTGCACACCTGTCTTAAGGCGCAAAGGCCGAGCAGTGAGGCGCTAACTCAGCACGCGAGCGCAGCGCAGGTGCTGCCAGTTAGCGAGAGAACACAGACACACTGGCGCCGGCCAGTTCTTAAAGCGGGGGGGCCAACTTGCTCCCCAGCCACACCCTGCTCATTGCAGCCTTGAATCTCGGCCTGGAGAGACCTGTGAATCCATTTTGCTGCCAAGGATGGAGAGGGTGAGAGAACGAGCTCAGCGCTTCACCGAGCGGGCCTTGGATGCTCTGGTTGGCGTGGTGGAGCGCAGAAGATCTATACTCTTCCCTGAGAGTGGCAGGAGGCCTTTGCCACGCGAGTACAGAAGAGTGTGGAGGGAGGTGGCTCAGAGCGTCTCCTCCAGGAGCATGGTGCCCAGGACCCATGTTCAATGCCGCAAAAAGTTCAACGACCTCACTTGGATCGTCAGGGTGAGTGGCTTTTTCTCAATACCTCTCCATCCCTCTATCTCAACCTTACTCTATGGCAAAGGGTCTTAAAACCCCAATGCACAACACTCATCCAACACCTATGGCCCTTTCATGAAACACACACACACATTCCACACTTTGCATACAGTAAGGGCTATTCACCTATGGGAGGCACATCAAGCAAGACCATGGCTGCATACAGTAAGGGCTATTCACCTATGGGAGGCACATCAGGCAAGACCATGGCTGTATATTTACTCAGATGCTGTCCTTTTACTTGCAGGCCAAGCTGGCGCATAATATGAGACAGCAGCAACGGACAGGTGGAGGGCGGACTCAGCTGCAACCACTCAGCGATGTTGAGGAGCGTGTCCACAGGATTGTGGCAAGCCGGGTAATCGGTCCCATCGCCACTGGAGACGCCGACCCCGTTCTGGACAGCAATGGTAAGGTCATCACCTTTTTGTCCTCTGTCCTTCCACTTGTCCCTCACAACACCAGCCTTTGACACTTTCAATCCAACTTGCTAACTCGCTGCACTTATTCCTCCCTTACTGCCACCCTGTCCTCACGCTAAAGCCACTCTTGTACCTCCCTGCTTTCAGATGGTGATTCACCAGCTGAGGAAACGGGCCCTGAAGCTGCCAGTGGGAGTGAAGCTGCAGCCGAGGAGGAAGAGGAAGCCGGAGCATCAGTGCCACCCTCTCCTGAGGAAGCCCTTGCCCACACTGGGAACACGCCTTCCCTGGAGGGGAGCAGGGGGGAAGGGTCTGATGAGGGTGAAGCTCCAGGACCCAGCGGGCTGCAGCAACGCCATGGGTGTAGGGAAGAACGGGGGCCTTCTCCCCAGAGGGAGAGTATGCCAGCGACTCCTACTGCAATGGACGCAGAGGAGGAGCGGCTGATCGCAGAAATGAACACCCAGGCGGTGGGCATGCACAATGAGCTCATGGGTGCAGTGGGAAGGGTGCCCGAATGCATTGAGTCACTGGCAAGGAGTGTGGAGCACTTCGCTGTAGCACAGGCGGATGCCACACTAAAGCTTAGTGCTGCAATTCAGTCACTGACTGCCGTGATCCCATCTCTGACTGCTCTCATGCAGACTCAGATTGAGGCCACGCGAGCACTGACTGCTGCCAACCTCGATGGTTCGTTCACATGTCCCCGGGGCTCTCACCGCGCCGCAGCAGGCCAGCAATCTGTGCTCCAGCAGATTGCTCCGGATGCTGAAGTGCTGCCCCGTGGGAGTGCCAGTGTGTCGGTCAAGCAGGGAGTTGCTGTCCTCTCTCACGATGACAGCATTCCTGCTGCCAACCTCTCCACTGCACTTGGCACCGCCTGTAGGACAGACTGCTGCCGGCAATGCAGAGTTGGTGCAGTCTGCAGCCGGGCCCTCCAGGCCCAGAACTGGTCGAGGCCATCCTTCAGGGGCATCTGCAGTGTCAGGGTCTGACAATCAGCAGCCTTCCACCAGCCTTGCTGCAGCCACTGAGGTCCCATTACGGAGGAGCAGTAGGGTTAGAAGGGGGGAAGTGTGCAAGGGAAGTTGATCACCCTCGAAGGGCAAAAAGTAGGAGGTGTGACAAAATGCTGGTCATTTTTTTATTAAAGGCCGAGGTTCGTGGTCCAACTTTTGTCTAGTGTTTTGGACATTATCTCCAGGTTGTGAGAACCAGTTATGTTAATGACTGTTTTTTTGTGTTTATTTCTATCAGTTTGTCATGAGGAAATGACACACACAGAGTTTGTAAAATTAATAAGTTTTTGTATTCAAAATATACATGTTTGGTGTTTGGAATCATTGGTGCCTTGGCCGGCTTAGGGGTTGCGTGCTGGGTTCATTGATGTTGTTAGCAATGGCAGAAGCCATTTCCACAGCAGGGGCCCTAGAAGCGGCTTGCTATCAGCCGTTGACCGACGGCCCTTGCAGTTTCAACATTGTGGGCCGCCCTCCCGCCTTGGTGCTGCTGATGATCATCCTCCTCGTCCTCTTCCTCCTCTTCCTCCTCGTCCTCTGGTGGTGCTCCAAGGCCTGGTGGCATTGGCTGGGTCCTGACGATTGCCATGTTATGCAACATGCAGCACACAACTACGAAGTTGGATACTCACTCAGGCGAGTACTGCAGGGCTCCTCCAGAATGGTCGAGACAGCGGAACCGTTGCTTCAGCACGCCGATTGTGCGCTCAATGATGTTCCTGGTAGCTTGATGGCTCTCGTTGTACCGCAGCTCAGCAGGGGTGTTGGGCGTACGGCGTGGTGTCATCAGCCAGGTGCTCAATGGATACCCCTTGTCCCCGACAAGCCAACCAACTGGCTGATGCGGTGCCTCGAAAAGTTCTGCCACAGTAGTCTGGCGCAGGATGAAAGCATCGTGGCAGCTGCCAGGATAGTGGGCATTGACAGCGAGTATCAGCTGTCTGTGGTCACAGACCAACTGAACATTCAAGGAATGGAACCCCTTTCTGTTCCGGAAATCCTCGGCATTCTCATGTGGAGCACGCAAAGCCACATGCATGCAATCAATGGCGCCCTGCACCATGGGGAAGCTCGCTATCCACGCAAAGCCCAGTGCGCGGTCACGCTGCTTGTCTAGGGTCATGGGGAAAGAGATGAACTCTCGTCTCCTTGTAAAGAGGGCATTTGTGACCTGCCGGATGCAGCAATGCACCGCGAACTGGGAGATATTGGCGAGGTCTCCAGCAGCAGCTTGAAATGAGCCAGTAGCATAGAAGTTGAGAGCCACTGTGATTTTCACTGCCACCGACAGAGACGTCCTGGACCTCAGTTGAGGCTGCAGATCTGGCTGCAGCAGGTGGCAGAGCTCAGTGACCACCTCCTTGCTGAATCGCAGCCTTCGCAAACACAGCTCCTCAGACATATGAATGTAGGAGAGCTGTTCACGATATACCCTGGGAGGGTAAGCTCTCCTGTACATACGCCTGTTGGCCCTCCTCCGTCTGGCCATCATTGCCACTCTCTCTCTGCGTCTCTGTGTCCTCCGATTCAGCTGGAGCAGGACGACGCCCCCATTCAGTGCAGCCCCCATAGTCTCTTTGCAAGCAAAGTTATGAAGGACAGCAACCAAAGTACCAGCGAAGTTAGGATCAGTAGGCAAAACTACCTGACAAAGCATTGATCTCTCTCTCCGAATCTCTCTCTCTCTCTCAGAACGAGTGGTGCAAAAATGTCAACCAC
Source organism: Squalus acanthias (assembly GCA_030390025.1). Taxonomy (NCBI): domain Eukaryota; kingdom Metazoa; phylum Chordata; class Chondrichthyes; order Squaliformes; family Squalidae; genus Squalus; species Squalus acanthias. The sequence goes on from CM059430.1 coordinate 67,832,357, forward strand.
AGAAAAAGACAGGAAGAGGCCCCCTTTAAATAGCGCCCCCCCCCCCAGCCCCACAGCGAATGATAGCGTTCCAGTCTTCCGGTCGTTGGATGCGCCAGACGGTAAGGCAGGGGGCGCCACTCAATTTCCGCTCCGGGGCGCCACAAGGGCGTTGCACCAAGGAATGACGTCACAATCTGCGCACGCAGCTGGTCGCAGCGGTAAAGTTTAGCGCCGCCGCACAATGTCTAGTTAAGTTCCCGAGCGGCGCTAATGGAAGGCGCAACGAACTGAATTTTTCCCCCTTAGAATTCAACTGGATATTTGTTTATCTCACAGCAGTTGGATGGGTCGTTCAAATACAATTGTGCATTATGAGTTTGTGTGGCATGCAAAAGTTTACAGCGTGCAATTTTTGCATTCCAAAGAATATCCCTACATTTTTCCAGTGCATCAAAATGAATTGAAGAGTAGAGGATATATCCGTTCAGTCCTGATATTTTGAAAATTGCTTTGCTTTTTCCAAAAGACTTTGAAATAAATTGGATGTTGAATTCTCAAATGAAAGTGAGGACATTTATTAAGAGATGCTGTTCTCTGTTGTGAACTGCTTAGACAACGCCTGTGAGGGACAGACCCAGTGATTAGCAACATTGTGACTGTGGTTTCCACAACCAAAATTTTACTCTAATTAAAGTGTGCCATTAAATTCAGTGGTCGTGATCTGCCATAGCTTCAGCAATAAACTGGATAAACATTCATAGGAACAGAGCAAATGACTGAAAAACTGGGGCAATCGCTGTGGAATTTCATGGCTTGTAATTTGGTATATAAACAAAAGAACAAACGTTTCATGCTTATGTTTCGGGCATAGGCTGAAAGCGAATATTGTGAAATTTTACACCTCCACTCCATTGATTGCAAGAAGCAGAGCATTTATATTTATATGGTTCGGACTCCTGCATCACCATTCCTGGGTATGTCCTGTCTCACCGGCAAGGCACACCTACCAGAGGTGGCAGCACAGTGCTACACAGTCGGGAGAGAGTGGTCATGGAAGTTCTCAGCATTGACTCCGGACCCCATGAAGTCTCATGGCATCAGGTCAAACGTGGGCAAGGAAAACTCCTGCTGATTACCACTTACTGCCATCCCTCAATTAATGAATCAGTGCCATGTTGAACACCAGTTTGAAGAAGCACTGAGGGAAGCAAGGGCACAAATGTACTCTCAGTAGGGGACTTCAAAGTCCTTCAAAGTGATGGAAGGTGTCGTTGACAGTGCTATCAAGAGGCACTTACTCACCAATAACCTGCTCACCGATTCTCAGTTTGTGTTCCACCAGGACCACTTGGCTCCTGGCCACTTTACAGCCTTTGTACAAATATGGACAAAAGAACTGAATTCAGAGGTGATGTGAGAGATGCTGCACTTGACATCAAGGGAGAATTTGACCGAGTGTGGCATCAAGAAGCTGTAGTAAAATTTTAGTCAATGGGAATAAGGAGAAAATGTTCTACTTTGTCTGGAGTCATACCTAGCACAAAGAAAGATGTTTGTTGTTGTTTGAGATCAATCATCTCAGCCCCAGGACATCGCTGCAGGAGTACAGCAGGGTAGCGGCCTACGCCCAACCGTCTTCAGCTACTTCATTAATGAGCTTCCCTCCGCCATATGGTCAGAAGTTGGATGTTCGCTGATGGTTGCACAATGTTTATTTCCATTCACAACTCCTCAGATAATGAAGCGGTCTTTGCCCTCATGCAGCAAGACCTAGACCACATTCTAACTTGGGCTGGTAAGTGGCAAGTAACATTTGCACCACAATCGTTGCAGGCATTGACCATTTCCAAAAATAAATAGTCTAACCACCTCCCCTTGACATTCAACGGCATTACCATCGTCGAATTCCTGACATTCAACATCCTGGGGGTTACTGAAACGTAACTGAACCAGCCACATAAATACGTTGACTACAACAGCTGGTCAGAGGCTGGGTATTCTGTGGCGAGTGACGCACTTCCTGACTCCCCAAAAGTTTTCCACCAGCTACAAGGCACAAGTCAGGTGTCTGATGGAATACTCTTCACTTGCCTGGATAAGTGCGCGTCCAACAACACTCAAGAAGCTCAACACCATCCAGGACGAATGAGCCCGCTTGATAGGCACCCCATCCACCAGCTTGAACATTCACAACCTCCACTGGCAGTGCACCGTGACTGCAGTTTGTATCATCCTCAAGATGCAATGCCAAGCCTTCATCGACAGCACATCCCAAATCCTCAAACCATATCACCTAGAAGGACAAGGGCAGCAAGCGCTGGGGAACACCATGACAGTCAAGTTTCCCTCCAATTAACACACCATCCTGACTTGCAAATATATCGCTGCTCCTTCATCGTAGCTGAGTCAAAATCCTGTAACTACATGCCGACCAGAACTGTGGGAGTACCTTCACCACATGGACTGTAGCGGTTCAAAATGGCGGATTACCATCACTTTCTCAAGGTAACTTAGGGATTGGCAATGAATGCTGGCCTTGCCAGAAACGCCCACATCCCCTGAATGCTGCAATTCAAACGCTAATGGGTATAAATTCTTCTTGTGCGGTAGTGGGAAAACACGCAACAGCGAACCGGCTGCCGATTTTCCATATCATTTACTTCAACGAAAAAATAATCGGGTGGAGTGTAAAACAGAATGTCAGTTCACTATCGCCCATTTTGCCCTAACGCACAAGACACATTTCTACCCCAATATGACACTGGAGTAGATTTGAGTTTCTGCGATAAGGAAAATCGGACAGTGAGGCCGAGATTTTCCGGGTGTCAGAGGGCGCGATCAGCAGGGGGGTCGGGTGGAAAAGTGTTTTTTTCCCAAGCGGGTCGGAACCCTGCTGTGAACCCACCGCCCCATGACTTTACCTGTGAAATGCCTGTCAGCGCTGAGCAGACCCGACATGCAGCGGTGGGGGACCCAATTCAGGTCATTATGACCTTGTTTGGAGATCATTGAGAATACATTTGAACTCATATTATGATTTTACGTTCTCGTCCAGGGGGTCCACACTGGTCGTGGACCACGTCTGCCAAGCTGAGGCGGGGGTTCAGTCGCCATTGAAACAGCTGTTGAGTTGAAAGCTTCAAATGTACAGTAAAAGCTCTCATCTTACAGAGATATCTTCCCTCAGCCACAAGCTCTTCCTTATTGCATTTCCCCGACAGATTCACCATGCTGCAAGTCTTCACACAAGTCTCCATCCAGTCTGAGCTCATTACCTCTCTCACCAGAGACAGATCGCTTCTGTCATTTCTACATCACCTGCTCTGCATCTTTTTCTTATTTAATAAATGAATAAATAAATACTTGTGTATGTATATATGAACATAATCACAGGCAACATGTTCCTAACGGAGAACCTTGGCCTTATTCCTATAGTGTTGGAAAAGGGAATACTTGTACACTAACTGTTGTCTTCTCTTATACATTTTTTTTGATGTTGAACTGTTGAATGCAGGTAGCCTGTGAGCAAATGACTTATCTGGAAGTACCTCCATAGTTATGTTCCAGATAAATCAATCTTACCGTAATACACAGAGTGAACAACTTAGAGTTTGGTAAGTGTGGGAGTTTTAAGGGTTAATTTATTTTAAGGGTTAATCTCTTTTAAAATCTATTGTTAATTGCTAGTAGATCTTAAGTAAGATCAACTGTTTAAGATACATTTTAAACTTTTAATTTTTAAGTTTCATTCAGGCTTAAGCAGAGACAAACAAGCAAGTTCTCCTACTGGAGAGCTGCTGTAGTTAATTAATTAGCTAGCTAGATTAAACTGGTTCATGAAACAATAGCAGAGCAGTGCTGACTCACCTGAGTTACAAACAGTATAAATACAGCGGCCTGTGAGTGCAACCAGTGCTGAGTGCAGTGGGCAAAGAGTGAACAACTTGGGAGTTTGGTAAGTGTGGGAGTTCGGTGAAGTGGGGGAAGGTGGACCTGCTTTGCATTGCTGTTCCTAAATTCTCCCGCAGAGCGACAGCGGACCTGAGCTGGAGCATACTGAGGCCCGAGAGTGGGGATAAAAGCAGCAACAGACCTGCAACAACAAGAGAAAACTGAAGTGTGACGTCACAGGTAAGGCAGGTAAGTGACTGGTAGTGTCTGTGGGCTAAGTTTTAAGTTAACATATAGCATATCACTACATTTTGAAAACTAAACATAATTTAATTAATTTAATAATCTAAACGAGGTAAATCATTTAATTAACACTAAACTACTTCATTAAATAAATAAAATAACGGGTGAACAGGAGATGTGTTGCTGCTGCAATATGTGAGAGCTTGTTGACATTTTTGTCCCGTGCGACTACATAGAACATAGAAAAGTACGAGCAGGAGTATGCCATTCAGAACTTCCAGCCTGTTCTGCCATTCAATATGATCATGGCTGATCCTCTAACTCAATACCATATTCCCGCTCACTCCCCATAGCCCTTGATGCCTTTTGTGTCTAGAAATCTATCTACCTCCTTCTTCAATATATTCAGTGACTTTGCGTCCACAGCCTTCTGTGGTAGAGAATTCCACAGGTTCATCAACCTCTGAGTGAAGACATTTCTCGTCATCTCAGTCCTAAATGTCCTACCCCATATCCTGAGACTGTGCCCCCTCGTTCTTGAGCCCCCAGCCAGGGGAAACATCCTCCAGTCTGTCTAGCCCTGTCAGAATATTATACGTTTCTAAGAGATCCCCTCTCATTCTTCTGAACTCTAGTGAATGCAGGCATAGTCGTCCCAATATCTCCTCATACGACAGTCCTGCCTTCACAGGAATCAGTCTGGTGATCCTTCGCTGCACCCCCTCCAAGTATATCCTTTCTTAGGTAAGGAGACCAAAACTGCACACTGTACTAAAGGTGTTGTCTCAACAAGGCCCTGTATAACTAGTAAGACATCCTTGCTCCTGTACTCAAATCCTCTTGCAATGAAAGCCAACATACCATTTGCCTTCCTACTGCTTGCTGCACCTGCATGTTTGCATTCAGTGACTGATGTACAAGGAAACCCAGGTCCCTCTGTACATCAACATTTCCCAATCTAACACAATTTAAATAATACTCTGCCTTTCTGTTTATCCTACCGAAGTGGATAACTTTACATTTATCCACGTTATACAGCAACTGCCATGTCATTGCCCACTCACTCAACATGTCTAAATCGCCTTGAAGCCTCTTTGCATCCTTCTCACAACTCACAATCCCACCTAGTTTCGTGTCATCAGCAAACTTGGAAATATTACATTAAGTTCACTCATCCAAATCATTGATATCTCTTGTGAATAGCTGGGGCCCAAGCACTGCTACCTGTGTCACCCCACTAGTCACCACCTGCCGCCCCAAAAAAGACCAATTTATTCCTACTCTCTGTTTCCTGTCTGTTAACCAATTTTCAATCCATGCCAGTATATTGCTCCGAATCCCATGTGTTTTAATTTTGCACACTTTCCTCTTATGTGGGATTTTATCAAAGGCCTCCGGAAAATCCAAATACACCACATCCACTGGTGCTCCCTTATCTACTCTACCAGTTACATCCTCAAAAAACTCCAGTAGGTTTGTCAAACACGATTTCCCTTTCATAGATCCATGTTGACTTTGTGTAATCCAGTTGATATTTTCCAAGTGTCCTGTTGTCACATCCTTTATAATAGACTCTAGCATTTCCCTACTACTGATGTTAGGCTAACCAGTCTGTAGTTCCCTGTTTTCTCCCTACCTCCTTTTTTAAATAGTGTGGTTACATTTGCCACACTCCAATCTGCAGGAACTTTTCCATAATCTATAGAATTTTGGAAGATGCCAACCAATGCATCCACGATTTCCATGGCTTACTCTTTTAGTACACTGGGATGCAGATTATAAGGCCCTGAGGATTTACAGGCTTTCAGTCCCGTTAATTTCTACAGCACTATTTTTTTACTAATAATAATTTCCTTTAATTGCTCCTTCCCACTAGGCCATTGGTTCCCGCGCATTTCTGGGAAGTTATTTGTGTCCTCTTTGGTGAAGACATATCCGGGAAGTGTCTGCAGCTCGAGGAACTTCAGCTCCGATTTGAGGCGCTGGAGTCCGAGCTGCAGACATTGCGAGACATCAGGGAGGGAGAAAGTTACCTGGACCTTTTGCTCCAGGAGGCAGCCACACCCCTTAGATTAAATACTTCAGCATTGGCACGTGGTCAAGGACAGGATGGTGTGACTGCGAATGAGGCACGTACGGTGATCCAGGTAGTAGTATTGCAGGAGCCTCAGTCCCTGCCCTTGTCTAATAGATTCGAGGTTCTTGTAACCCGTGTGGACAAGTGTAGGGACTGCGGAGAGCATGAGTAAAGTGACCACGGCACCGTTGTACAGGAAGCCATTCAACTGGGTGAAGTAAAAAGGAAGGTGATTGTTGCAGGCGACAGTATAGTTATGGGGATATACACTGTTATCTACAGCCAGGTGCATGAGTCCCGAAGGCTATGTTGCGTACCCGGTGCCAGGGTAAAGGACAACTCCTCCGGGCTGGAGAAGAACTTGGAGTGGGAGGGGGAGGATCCAGTTGTCATGGTCCACGTAGTTACCAACGACATAGGCAGGACAAAGAAAGATGTTCTGCTGAGAGAGTTTGAGCAGCTAGGGAGTAAATTAAAAAGCAGAACCACAAAGATAATAATCTCTGGATTGTTACCTGAGCCACGAGAAAATTGGCATAGGGTCAATAGGATCAGGGAGATCAATGCGTGGCTCAAAGATTGATGTGGGAGAATTGGGTTTCGATTTTGGGGCACTGGCACTCGTACTGAGAGATAAGAGAGCTGTTCCATTGGGATGGACTACACCTGAACCATTCTGGTACCAGAGTTCTAGCGAATCAAATAACTAGGGAGGCAGATAGGGCTTTAAACTAAATAAGGGATGGGGGGGAGGGTCCCGGTGGAGAGAAATCTAGATTGCTAAAGATAAAAGACAAGGAAGCAGTGCAGGAAAATGATTGTGGTAAGGATAAACAGATTGTGTCAGAAAGGGACAGAGTGTACAAACAAAAGAGTGCACTAACAAACAGGTCCCGGGTAAGAAAAAAATGGTAAGAGGTCAAATGAGGGATTAGTACCAAAAAATGTTAAGATGTCTAACAATGTTAAAAAGACAAATCTAAAGGCACTGTGTTTGAATGCACGAAGCATCCGTAATACGGTAGACGATTTAACAGTGCAAATAAATGTAAACGGATACGATATAATAGCGATTACGGAGACATGGCTGCAGGGTGACCAAGGCGGGGAGCTGAATATTCATGGTTTTTAGGAAGGACAGGATAAAGGAAAAGGAGGTGGGGTGGCGTTGTTTGTAAAGGATAAAATCAGAGCAAGGATATTGGCTCAGAAAATCAAGATGTAGAATCAGCCTATGCGGAGCTAAGAAACACCAAGGGGCAGAAAAAATTGGTGGGAGTTGTCTATACGTCTTCAAACAGTAGTGGTAATGTAGGGGACAGCACCAACAGGACATTAAAGATGCATGTAACAAGGGTACTGCAGTAATCGTGGAAGACTTTAATCTAACTATAGACTGGACAATCCAAATTAGCAGTAATACTGCAGAGGATGAATTCACGGAGGGTGTACGAGATGGCTTTTTGGACCAGTAGGTTGAGCAGCCAACTAGGGAACAGGCTATCCTAGATTGGGTATTGTGCAATGAGTAGGGGTGAATTAATAATCTGGTTGTGCGGAGTCCTTTCGGGAAGAGTGACCATAACATGTTAGAATTCTTCAATAAGATGGAAACTGAAGTAGTCCAATCCGAAACTAGTGTCCTAAATCTCAACAAAGGAAACTACGAAGCTATGAGGAGTGAGTTGGCTAAGATAAATTGGGGAGCTTCATTAAAAGGTATGACCGTGGATAGACAATGGCTAACATTTAAGGAACGAAAGCATGAATTGCAACAGTTATACATTCATTTCTGGAGCAAAAACACAAAAGGAAAAGCGGCCCAACCATGGCTAACAAGAGAAATTAAGGACAGTATTAGATCAAAAGATGAGTCATATGAAGTTGGCAGAAAAAGTAGCAAGCCAGATGATTGGGAGCAGTTTAGAATTCAGCAATAAATGACCAAGAGATTGATTAAGAGGGGAAAATAGAGTATGAGAGTAAACTTGCAAGGAACATAAAAGTCGACTGTAAAAGCTTCTACAAGTATGTAAAAAGAAAAAAGATTAGTGAAGACAAATGTAGGTCACTTACACTGTCATCGACAGTGCTATCAAGCGGCACGTACTCACCAATAACCTGCTCACTGATGCCCAGTTTGGGTTCCGCCAAGACCACTCGGCTCCCGACTTCATTACAGCCCTGATCCAAACATGGACAAAGGAGCTGAATTCCAGTGGTGAGATGAGAGTGACTGCCATTGACATCAAGGCAGCATTTGAGCGAGTGTGGCATCAAGGAACCCTACTAAAACTGAAGTCAATGGAAATCAGGGAGAAAACGCTCCACTGGATGGTGTCATACCTAGCACAAAGGAAAATGGTTGTGGTGATTGAAGATCAATCATCACAGCCCCAGGACATCGCTGCAGGAGTTCGTCAGGGCAGTGTCCTAGGGCCAACCATCTTCAGCTGCTTCATCAATGATCTTCCCTCCAACATAAGGTCAGAAATGGTGACTGCACAGTGTTGAGCGCCATTCACAACTCCGCAGATAATGAAGCAGTCCATCACCGCATGCAACAAGAGCTGGACGAAATGCAGGCTTGGGTTGATAATTGGCAGGTAACATTCGCGCGACAGAAGTGCCAGTCAATGACTATCTCAAACAAGCGAGAGTCTAACCACTTCTCCTTGACAATTAACGGCTTTAACATCGCCTAATTCTCCAACATCCTGGGGGTCATCATTGACCAGAAACGTAACTGGACCAGCTACATAAATACTGTGGCAACACGAGCAAGTCAGAGGCTAGGTATTCTGTGGCGAATGTCTCACATCCTGAGTCCCCAAAGGCTTTCCACCATCTACAAGGCACAAGTAAGGAGTATGATGTAATACTCATCACTTGCCTGGATGAGTGCAGCTCCAACAACACTCAAGAAGCTCGATACCATCCAAGACAAAGCCGCCCGTTTGATTGGCACCACTTCTCCCACCTTCAACATTCACACCCTCCGCCACCTCCGTACAGTGGCGGCTGTGTGTACCATCTATGAGATGCACTGGGGCAACTCGCCAAGGCTTCTTCGGCAGCACCTCCCAAACCCACGACTTCTTCCACCTTAACAAGGACAAAGGCAGCAGGCGCATGGAAACACCACCACCTCCAATTCCTCTCCAAGTCACACACCATCCTGACTTAGAAGTATATCGCGAATCCTTCATCGTTGCTGGGTCAAAATCCTGGAACTCCCTACCAAACAGCACACGGACTGTAGCGGTTCAAGAATGCGGCTCAGCTCCACCTACTCAAGGACAACTAGCGATGGGCAATAAATGCTGGCCTTGCTAGAGACGCTCAGATCCCATAAGCGAATAAAAAAGAAGAAATGGGAGAATTTATAATGGGGAACAAGGAAATGGTTGAGGAATTAAACAAATACTAAGGTTCTGTCTTCACGGAAGAGGGCACAAATGACTTCCCATAAGTGCTAGGGAACCAAGGGTCGAGTGAGAAGGAGGTATTAATGGAAATTAGTATTTGTAAAAAAATACTGCTGTAGAAATTAATGGGACTGAAAGCCGATAAATCCCCAGGGCCTGATAATCTGCATTCCAGAGTACTAAAAGACGTAGCCATGGAAATAGTGGATGCATTCCTTGTCATCTTCAAAAATTCTATAGAATATGGAACAGTTCCTGCAGATTGGAGGGTGGCAACCCCACTATTTAAAAAAGGAGGGAGAGTGAAAACAGGGAACTTTACATCAGTAGTAGGGGAAATACTAGAGTCTATTATAAAGGATGTGTTAACAGGACACTTAGACAATATCAACGGGATTAGACAAAGTCAACATAGATTTTTGAAAGGGAAATCGTGTTTGCCAAATCTACTGGAGTTTTTTGAGGATACAACTGCTAGAATAGATAAGAGAGAACCAGTGGATGTGGTGTATTTGGATTTTCTGATGGCCTTTGATAAAGTCCCACATAAGAGGTTAGTGGGCAAAATTAAAACACATGGGATTTGGGGTAATATACTAGCATGGATTGAAAATTGGTTAACAGACAAGAAACAGAGAGTAGGAATAAATCAGTTTTTTTCAGGGTGCAGCTGGTGACTTGTGTGGTACCACAGGGATCAGTGCTTCGGCCCCAGCTATTCACAATATATATCAATGATTTGGATGAGGGAAGCAAATGTAATATTTCCAAGTTTGCTGAGGACACGAAACTACGTGGGATTGTGAGTTGTGAGGAGGATGCAACGAGGCTTAAAGGAGATTTAGACAAGTAGGGTGAGTGGGCAAAAACATGGCAAATGCAGTATAACGTGGATAAATGTGAAGTTATCCACTTCGGTAGAAAAACAGAAAGGCAGAGTATTATTAAAATGGTGATAGATTGGGAAATGTTGATGTACAAAGGGACCTGGTTTTCCTTGTACACCAGTCACTGAAAGCAAACATGCAAGTGCAGCAAGCAGTTAGGAATACAAATGGTATGTTGGCCTTCATTGCAAAAGGATTTGAGTACAGGAGCAAGGCTGTCTTACTACAGATATACAGGGCCTTGGTGAGACCACACCTGGAGAACTGTGTGCAGTTTTGTTATTCTTACATAAGAAAGGATATACTTGCCTTAGAGGGAGTGCAGCAAAGGTTCACCACACTGATTTCTGGAGTGGCAGGACTGTCATATGAGGAGAGATTGGGACTATTAGGCCTGGATTCACAGGAGTTTCGAAGAATGAGAGGGGATCTCATTGAAACGTATAACATTCTGACAGGGCTAGACAGACTGGATGCACGGAGGATGTTTCCCCAGGCTGGGGGTTCTAGAACGAGGGGTCACAGTCTCAGGATACGTGGTAGGACATTTAAGACTGAGATGAGAAGACAGTTTTACTCAGAGGGTGGTGAACCTGTGTAATTCTCTACCACAGAAGGCTGTGGACGCCAAGTCACTGAATATATTGAAGAAGGAGCTAAATAGATTTCTAGACACAAAAGGCATCAAGGGGCATGGGGAGAGAGCAGGAACATGGTATTGAGATAGAGGATCAGCCATGATCATATTGAATGGCGGAGCAGGCTCGAAGGGCCAATTGGCCTACTCCTGCTCCTAATTTTCTATGTTTGTATGTAAGCCAGGATCCATCGCATCGTCTTCCTCATCCTTTACCCACAAATCAAAATATTGTCCAATTCACCACAGTTGTTGCCCTTTCCAACCATTGTTACAATGGCAGTTCTGTTTTCTGCGCAGGCTTCTGTTCCTGAGGTGGTTAGAGGGCGACGTCATAATGTCACTAACAGAGAAGAACTACTCAAAATCTCCTCCATGATCGCCTCCCACCTGCAGCTCGAAGGTGAAACACACTGTAACAAGGGATAACTTTAATTAGCAGCCCCCCTCTTAAAAAAGTTACAATAATGGGGAAATTCAATTTAAAAATCAGTCACTTTAGCTAAATTATGTTTAGTTTTTAACTACCTGGCCAGAAATTACATTTCGAGATCCCGCATGATTACCGGAACAATGTCGTCCATGAAAGATCTTCGTGGAATGGATCTGACCAATTTCACAGTAGCAGAAGTGTAGGCGAAAAAAATAAAGCGCAAATATTTAGAAGAACACGCCTAATGTTTGTTCTAAATTTTGTATAATGTCGATAAATATAAAGAATGGATCAGATTTCGCGTCTTCAGGCGAAGCCATTGTACATTCTAGATGTTAAGAAATATTACAGGGCAAATATGAAGTTTAGTTGCGTTTGAATGTGACCTTTACGCGTATGCGCGCTTTCGCTGGATGTTGCAATGAGCAGAGCTAAAATTAACACTTGAACTGCTGCTGTGTAGAGGTGAATTGATGAGCCACGTTCTTTATTTAGCTCGAGAACGTGATGCACTCGTGTCATTATATCCGAACATGTTTAAGTACTGCAAAAACCACACGGTCAAAACCTTCGCTATTTCCTTAGGTTTCATCAGACTACGTGATAAGTCGAACATACAGATATTTCACGCGGCTATATCTGATTATGTTATATTCCGGTACCGGGTTGTTAAATTAATCCTTACCCCAATTATATATTCTCCAATTTGAAACAATTAGTTCGGTGGCCAGAGCTCACAGATTAGTGGTAAATTAATTGGCAAAAGAACTAGAAGGAAAATTTGGAGAATTCTTTTGATACAGATATTGTTAATATCCAGAATGCACTACTTGAAGGAGTGGTGGAAGCAGATTCCATAAGAACTTTCAAAAGACAATTGGCGATGTACTTGAAGAAGACTAATTTGCAGGATTATCAGGAAGAAGCTGGGGTGCAGGACGAAATTGGACAGCTCTTTTAAAGAGCCGGCAGAGACACATCGGGCAGAATGGCCTCCTTCTTTGCTGTAAGATTCTATGTCTCTACGATTCTATGATTACTATTAGATGGAGAAATTGAATGGAAGAAATAACTTAATTATAGGTAAACAGTTCCTGAAAATTTACAAGTTTTCAGATTATGTCACAGAACATTTGGTATTGCATTTAGAAACAGAAACATAGAAGCATAGAAAATAGGAGCAGGATACGGCCATTCGGCCCTTCGAGCCTGCTCCGCCATTCAATATGATCATGGCTGATCCTCTATCTCAATATCATATTCCTACTCTCTGCCCATATCCCTTGGTGCCTTTTGTGTCTAGAAATCTATCAATACCTTGAGTACTGTGTGCAGTTGTGGTCGCCTTATCTGAGAAAGGATGTTCTTGCCATGGAAGGAGTTCAGCGAAGATTCACAAGGCTGATACCTGGGATGGCAGGAATGACATATGAGGAGAGATTGGGTCGATTGGGCTTATACTCGCTAGAGTATAGAAGAATGAGAGGGGATCTCATCTAAACATATAAAATTCTGACAGGTCTGGACAAACTAGATGCAGGAGGAATGTTCCCGATGGTCGGGGAGTCCAGAACGAGGGGTCATAATCTAAGGATAACGGGTAAGCCATTTAGGACAGAAATGAGGAAGAATTTCTTCACCCAGAGAGTGGTGAACCTGTGGAATTCTCTACCACAGAAGGTAGTTGAGGCCAAGTCATTAAATATATTCAAGAATGAGTTAGATATATTTCTTAAAGCTAAAGGTATCAAGGGATATGGGGAGAAGGCAGGTACAGGGTACTGAGTTTGGATGATCAGCCATGATCTCATCGACTGGCGGAGCAGGCTCGAGGGGCGGAATGGCCTACTCCTGCTCCTATCTTCTATATTTCTATGTTTGTACAAAGCCACACCCAACATCATCTTGGTGTGCCACTCATCACATCCCCATCTCTCTGAGTTCCCTACCTTACTCCTGCACATGTTTACTCGCATCAACTTACCTTGCACCTCCGCCCATCCCGCTCTATCTGAATTATCACTTCCCCATCTCACTAGCCACCCCTCACACTCACCCTCATCCTACTGCAAGCATGCCAACTAACAACACACAAGATTAGGCACTTGGGTGGTTTCAGTTAATGTGCTGTCAAACATTGAAATCTTTATTTTCAACACTTTCCGTTCTTGAACAGATTTGTGTGCACCTTTGAAAGTGTCTGAGTGAGTTGCAGTGAATTGTGAGGCCTAACTCCCCCCCAACCCCGCCCCCCACAATGTTGATGAGTGTGAAAGGAATGGCTTTGAAATTGTAGGGATGCTGTTGTGGGGTGGTGCCAAGCTGGTGCAAGATGTGGCAGTCAGGGTTAAGTGAAGCTAATCTGGACATGGTGAGTCCATCGCTGGCGTCAAGTCAGCAATGTGCAGGGGTAATGATGCCCTGTGACCGGTGCAGCATCAGTTGATTGCGGAGAAGGTTGGTGTGGATGTTAGTGCTGCTGCTGTGCCCGGTGATGCTTGTGTTGGGGCTGATCGTTTTGGGATTCTGATGACCAAGGTGAGATCTTTTCTGATGGAATAGATGGCAGGTGAGGTTGCGATGACAGAAGTAATCTCTCAATGTTGAGGTAAATTGTTCCAAAGAGGTGACAGTGGATAGAGAGATTACTCCAAACACTTGAAAAGTGCATAAAGCTCAAAAGAGGGTACTAAGTACTCAGGACTGAAGCTTCTGACATTGCAAACTGACCAGCTGTATAATGGCAGGTTTTAAACCACTTTTGCAGTTGTCATCTATTGAAAGAAATGTTGAGTTGTTCAGAACGCGACATATTTACCTGGCGTGATCCCCGAGCGACGGGACCCTCGTGGAAAACTTGGCAAAATTTTTTGAACGAGGAAAATTGCCATTTAATTACTTTAAACACCCTCCTAAGAAGCACAATTGATTGACCCACCGTTTAGTGCCGTGTCTGCAAAGTGCAGGCAGAAATGGCACTTGGGAAACTGACAAGGAGACGCGTTCAGAGTGGGATACCGGCCCGCTGTCAATCTTCTTGATTTTGACAGTGAACCCGCCTCCAAATCCGCCCTCTGAACACCAGCATAATTCAGCTGGATTTTACCAATCTCAGCGGGTCTGTGGCGGGCGAGGTCGATGGCGTCTGCCGACCCCACTGTTCTCTCCATCTCGCTGCCTAAAACGATTTTCCCCTGACTGAGAGAAGCGATCTGTCAATGATGAGAGAGTTTGATCCAATGAGGTGACACTGGATAGAAAGTTTACTCCAAACACTTGCAACCTGCATAAAGCTCAATCTGTCTTCCAAAGGCAGTAAAAAAACAGCTTCTGAGCTTGGAAAGTGAACAGATGTGATTTGGGAGCTTTTATAGCACATTTCAAGCTGTCAAGTAATGAGATGACTCCATGGTCATACAACTCCAGGCCTGCTTACCTGAAATGATCCCCGAGCAGCGTGGAACACGTGGGCGACTTCGTAAAATGTAAAGGTGAGCCCAAACTACTTCTTAATGGGCTGTTAACAGCGTCATAATGAATTGAATTGCAACCCCCGCTATTGCGTGTCGGGTCTCTTCAGTGCTGACAGACCCGACATCTGGGAAAGGTGCGTGGCAGCGGATTGATAGCGGGATCCCGACCCGTTGTCAGAAAAAACATTTCCCGCATGACTCACCACCGAACGCGCCCGCTCACCCGCTGGGAAATTCCCCCTGATGTATTTCAGTGGAAGTGCCAGTATTAGTAAAAATTGCTGGCCATAAACTGTTTGGGGGCCTTCGATGTACATCACTAAAAGTGTCTTGGTAGCACCACTCCTGACCGAGCTGGCCGAGTCCTGAAGGACATAGCTGCCAGACTAAGCGTGTCGCAGGTGATGACAGAACCAACATGAGGGAAAAAGCCATTTGACCTCGTCCTCACCAATCTACGTATCGTGGATGCATCTGTCCACGACAGTACTGGTAGGAGTCAGCACGGCAGAGTCCTTGTGGAAACGAAGTCCCATCTTCACACTGCGGACACCTTTCATCGTGTTGTGTGGCACCACCAGCGTGCTAACTGGGATAAATTCAGAACAGATCTAGCAGCTCAAAAATGGGCATCCATGAGGCGTTGTGGGCCAAGAGCAACAGCAGCAAAAAGGCATATCCCTTACTCTACCATTGCCATCAAGCCAGGCGACCAACGCTGGTTCAACAAGCAGTTTAGAAGAGCATGCCAGGAGCAGTACCAAGCTTATCTGAAAATGAGGTGGCAACCTGGTGAAGCTACAACCCAGGACATGCATGCTAAACAGCGGAAGTAGCATACTATAGACAGAGACAGGCGACCCCACAAAAAACCGATCAGATCAAAGCTCTGCAGTCCTGCCACATCCAGTTGTGAATGGTGGCGCATAAGTAAACAACTAACCGGTGGAGAAGGTTTCATGATAATCCCCATCCTCAATGATGATGGAGCCCTGCACTTGAGTGCAAAAACAAGGCTGAGGGCCCCGACAACATCCCGAATGTAGTGTTGAACACTTGTGCTCCAGAACTAGCCACTAGCTAAACTGTTCCAGTAAAGCTACAACACTGGCATCTAACTGACAAGGTGAAAAATTGCCCACATATGTCCTGTCCACAAAAATAATGACAAATACAATCCGACCAATTACTGCCCCATCAGCCTACTCTCAATCATCAGCAAAGTGATGGAAGGTGTCATCGACAATGCTTCAAGCACCACCTAATCACCAATGTGTGGCACTATTACTCTGGTAAATGGAATAGATTCAGAACAGATCTAGCACTACAGCCGGGATTGCACGTTTATTGTTTCTTAATGCCAATCAATTAGATTCTGTCTTTGACCCCTGAAGGGCATTTTCTTCTTCTAGCACTGTAATATTTTCCTTCATCAAAACTGCTACCCATCCTCCTTTTTTCCTTCCCTATCTTTCCTGAATACCTTGTACCTTGGAATATTAAGAGTCCAATCCGCCCCCTTTTGAAGCAGGTCTCAGTTATCGCCACTGCATTATATTGCCATGTGGCTATTGGCGCCTGTATCTCACCAACTTTATTAACTAAACTTCGTAAATTTACACACATACATTACAAATCTAACTTAGATCTCTTTGTATTTTCTATGATCCCACCTAATTCTGTATTATTTCTAATTCAAGCTGTCTCTCCCATTCCTCTATACTTTTAAAAACTACATGTTGGTGCTCAACCCCCTGCCGAATTAGTTTAAACCCTACCGCACAGCACCCGTTTTCTTGATCAGTTTGTTTCCAGCGCAGCGAGAAAGGAGGCGTTGCTGGATCTAGTCATAGAGTCATAGAGTCAAAACGGCACAGAAGGAGGCCATTTGGCATATCGAGTCCGTGCCTACTCTCTGTAGAGCAACCCAGTCACACCCATTTCCCCTCTCTATCCCCGTAGCCTTGCAAATTTATTTCCCTCATGTGCCTACCAGTCTCCCCTTGAAAACATTGAGTGTTTCCGCTTCCGTCGGAAGCGAATTCCAGGTCATCACCACTCGCTGTGTAAAAAAACTTTTCCTCACATCCCCCCCTGAATCTCTTGCCCAAAACCTTAAATCTGTGCCCTTATTCCTTGTACCATCAACTAGTGGGAACAGCCTTTCTCCGTCTAGCCTATCCAAACCCGTCAAAATCTTGTACACCTCTATCAAATCACCCCTCAACCTCCTTTGCTCGAATGAAAACAAACCCTTCTTCCCCAACCTGTCCTTTTAGCTAAGAACCCCCATCACTAGAACCATTTTGGTAAATCTCCTCTACACCCTCTCAAGGGCCTTCTCATCCTTCCTAAAGATTGTTGAACAGAACTGGACGCAATACTCCAGTTGTGGCCTAACCAGTGCTTTATAAAGTTTCAGCATAACTTCACTACTTTTGTACTCAATACCTCTATTTCTGAAGCCCAAGATCCCATATGCTTTGTTAACCAAACTCTCAATATGTCCTGCCACCTTCAGGGACCTATGCATGTTATCTCCCAGGTCCCGCTGTCCCTGCACACTCTTTCAAACTGTGCCATGACGTGTATATTGCCTCTCCCTGTTCCTTCTGCAAAATGCATCACCTCAAACTTCTCTGTATTAAATTCCATCTGCCACCCGTCTACCCATTCTGCTAGCCTTTTTTTGTCCTGTTGCAGTCGATTGATCTCATCATCAATGTTTGCCACACCACCAAGTTTGGAATTATCGGCAAATTTAGAAATTCTACTGTGTATTCCAATATCCAGGTCATTTATATATATCAAAAAAAACAGTGGCCCCAGCACTGACCGTAGTCCTGAGGAATGAAATGGGTAAAGTGGAGAATGTCAGTCGAGGAGCATCTCGAGATTAGCGATCATGGTATCATAAGGTTTAGATTGTTATGGAAAAGTACAAGGAGCAATCGAGAATAAAATTATGTAACTGGCTAATTTCAGCGAATTGAGGAGGGATCTGGGCCAAGTAAATTGCCATACATGTAATGGAGCAAAGGACGGCCTTTAAAGAAGAGATGGTTCGGGTAAACTTTAGGTACATTCCCACTAGGTGGAAAGGGAGGGCAACCGAAGCCAGAGCTCCCTAGATGAAAAAGGAGTTAGAGAGTAGGATGAAGCAGAAAAAGGGGTCGTATGACAGAAGTCAGCTTGATAATACAAGGGAGAATCAGGCTGAATATAAAACGTGCAGAGGAGAAGTGAAAGAGGAAATAAGAGGGGCAAAGAGACAATAAGAGATTAGATCGGCGGCTAGCATAAACGAGAATCCAAAGGTCTGCTGTAGGCGTATTAACAGTAAAAGGTTTATCAACGAAGCGGTGTGGCCAATTAGGGACAAAAGTTGAGGTCTATTGGTAGAGGCAGAAGGTATGGCTTAGGTACTAAATGAGAACTTTAAATCGGTCTTTAACAAGGAAGATGACGTTGCCAAAGCTATGGTAAATGCCGAGGTTGCCAGGATACTGGATGAGATAAAAATACATAAAGCTGAGGTACTAGAAAGGCTGGCAGAACTTAAAATGGATACTTCACCCGGTCCGAACACTTTTCCTGTAATGATTCCCTGTGATGCTTGTAGACAATTTTGTAATAGGGTTTTCAATGTTACTCCAATCGCTCAGTTATAACAACTCCCTGTAAAACCAGAATGTGTTGCCCACAAGTCACTCAAAATATTTTCTAACAAATAATCTATAATTGCTCCCATTTACGAAAAATTAAAGAAAAATTTAAAAATACAAATTTCATGATAACATTATTATATCTACCCGTCGAATTTTCTCTTGTATCCTTTAATGTCTTCATTAAATGTTTACTTGAAGACCTCAGTCTATCCCAAAAGCCATGCTCCCGCTTGATATTGTTGCCCACGCCTGTGATTCTGTTCGTTGAAAGCAGATTCTGAGGATGTGCAGTGTATCTAATTTCCTAGGATGCATCAGTACCATTCAATCAACAGTGCTGGGGAATATTTGTTTTTAACCTCAAGCAATTTATTCTCAGTTGTTTATCGAAGTTATTTAAAGGGAAGCTAGGGGACGTTTATTCTGCGTATTTATTTTATAACAATGTGTGCCTTTGTAACTATGAGCGAGACAGAAAGAGAGAAGCGTAAAAATGTGATGATTAGACTTCTGTTGAAGCTTTTATTTTGTGTTTCTATAAACTTCAGAAAGCACATTGAGCTGATCTAGAAGCTCTTTTCTCACCCTAAGTTTTGTAAAAGTTTCAAATATTGTTCAATTTTGAAGCCAACAGAAGGCTTGTAAGCGTCTCTCCTGTGTTATTTTGACAGGTAGAAAATGAAATATTCTAATTTCTGACACTTATGTAAAGCACAGAAGCCAGACACACATATGCACACAAATTGCTAGAGAGACAGACAGAAATATTTCCTTTTCTGAACAATCCACACGTGAAACTGCAGTCATCAGCAGCTTATTTTCCCAGGATAACATTTCACCCCACGTCTGAAAAGAAATAATGGAAGAAGTAAAAGGCGGAGAAGCAGAAGAGACGAGGGAGAGAGGAGGGGAGAGAAAGAGAGAGAGAGAGAGAGAAAGAAAGAGAGGCACAGAGTGTGTCCGTATTTATGTGAGAGAGAGGCAACGAGAAGATTTACGGTGAGAGAAACAAGAGAAGAGAAAGAGAGACAAAAGCAGTGAAGCAGAGACGGAGAGAAATAGCAACACGAAGACAACAGAGACAGGTAAAGCAGATATCATATATTCTGACTTCACATATGCAACCCTACGGGAAATTGACTAGTTCGTATAAAATCGTACAGCTTAGCTGAGGCTGAAATACTCCCAGTCCATTGAAATCAATGGGTCATGTGGTAAAGGTAATAGTAACACATGCTATCTTCCCGCTCTCGACAGGATGACACTGCATCCTCTTAAAACAGTTATACAAGAAACCGTGCCATTCCTGACTTGTTCCAGAGGTGGGGCTATGAATTTCCTCAGCCTGTTACAACAATGCAGCTAAAAGACATACCATTTCCTCCCAGTAGGAGCGAGCCTGGTCAGGGGAGATCCACCACTATACAATAATCAGTCTATATTTATCAGTTATGTTTGAATGGGCTATGGGTTTGTTGACTGAATAATGCTGTGGTATATGAATGTACTGTCTTCATTAAACGGAAAGCTCAGATGTATAAAGGATTCATTTGTGTTTACATTTCAATTTGAAAAAAACACTATATCTGAGCTTTGAAATCTGGCCATGTGATTATACAAAAGTTTCAGGCATTGCTATCGAATTCTTTTTTCACTATTTTATCAAATACATGAATTCGTTTAGGTAAAGGTAGCGCTTCTGCTACAAAATAGCAGACTATATAATTTAAACCAATATGATAAGGATTGATACTTGGATAATAAAGCGAAATGCTGCAGATGCTGGAAATCTGAAATAAAAAGAGAAAATGCTGGAAATACTCAGCAGGTCAGGCAGTATCTGTGGAAAAAGAAATAGGGGGAAAAATTCAGCTGCTTGCGCCTCCCGTTAGCGCCTTAAGAGGGCGCTAATGGGGCGTAAAGCAGCTAACGCCCGGGCGCAGCGCCGCCCACGCCTCCCGTAAAATTCAGCGGGAGGTTAGCGGCGGCGCCAGCCGGTAGCGCCCTGTGGCGCTGCGCCGCCGGCGATTACGTCATCGCCGTGCGCAGCACCCCGCTCGCGCTACAGCCGCGATCTTCAGTCGCGCCCCCTGATTTACCACCAGACACTATGTCCGACGGGTTCAGGGAGGCATATGTGCGGCCGGGGCGGCGATATTTAAAGGGGAGGTGGCAGGCGGCCATTTTTGTTGCTGGCCGCCTGCCAGCACCTGCCCCCGTTGCTGTCCCCGGCCCCCGTGAAGCCCCCCCCACCGTGAAGTGCCGGCTGCGCTCCAAGAGCCCGGCACTTCTCTTGAGTGCCGGGCTCTTTTGCTGGCACTCCCGATCCCTGGGGGCCCAGCTGGGCCCCGGTTCGCGCTGCGCAGGGTCCCTCCCCTTTAAGAAGGGGAGGAAGGCCTGCAATACCACGGCGCGACGTGCCACAGCGCCTGGCGCTGCGGCACGTAGCGCCAGGATATTCCCTCGCAGCGCCCCAAGAGGGATGCGGGGTGCTTCCAGTGGCGCCCCGCTTCCCTCTTGGGGCGCAACCACTGAAGTTCCGGCGCGGGGCCGCTAATTTTTTCGGGGCGCTAAAAGTAGCGCCCCAGCGAGGTTAGCGCCCCAAATGGGGCGCGACTCACTTTTTAGCCCATAGAGTCAACTTTTCAGGTCGTTGATCCTTCTTCAGAACTGGCCAGATACTTGGATAATACCATGGGCTTTTGAAGCTATGCTGCCAGGGAGAACTAAAGCCAACTGTCTCTCAATTGAAATTGTTAGCATTGAATCATTCAGATACAAATTATATTTATTTCAAAAAATAACATTTTGCGATACAGTATATGATTAATTTGAGACAGGTTCTGTTGTAAGTGTCGCATGCCTGGGAGAAACAGGAGACTTTGGCACTTTGGTTCCCAAAGCTCTCTACCTTTGGGGTTTTCCTCACGTCATGTATAAGCCTGCAGTAAACTAATTGATAGAGACTGTTTGCCGTGAATCATGTATCATGCGACAACCAGGATGGTAGAAGGGGAGCTGTGATAATTTTTCGTCCAGCAATTCCTACGTTCCTATGTAAATAACCAATTAACTTATAGGGCTACCATCTAATACAGTTATCTTCCTATCAATTAAATGAAGTTACATATAACATTTCAGTTTTGCTTTTATTTCATATATCCTGCCGGGCGATGCAAGTTATTATGTTGGCACTGCACCACATTCAAGCGGACCAAAGTGCTGC
The DNA here is from genome assembly GCA_030390025.1 of Squalus acanthias. Classification (NCBI taxonomy): domain Eukaryota; kingdom Metazoa; phylum Chordata; class Chondrichthyes; order Squaliformes; family Squalidae; genus Squalus; species Squalus acanthias. The sequence goes on from CM059430.1 coordinate 67,854,302, forward strand.
TTCAATGGTGCGCACAGAATTCCACTCCCCGTCAAGCTAAAATTGGTTAACTCGATGATAGTGTAGGTTAAGCACTGGTTCTTTGCCAAAGGTAGAAGACGCCAAAAGAAATTCAGAAAGTTCAAAAAATTCACTTTGCTCTACTTGTATTTAAACTACAGCAGGCGCTAATCCAACGCTCTGTGGTTTTAATGAGCACCAATGTTGCTTGCTGGAATGTGAAACTCTATTCATTCGGAGACTTGAGGTTTTTGATGTTATAGGATCGTTTCAAACTTCATTTACAACTTATTTTGGTCTTGGTAAAGAGCAGAATAACCAATATAATATTTGCTAATATTGAACCAAGATTTAGAGACAGGTGAACTGATCTTTTCCAATACGGGCAGTCAGGCACATGTTTTTTTTAATTATTCGATCATGGGATGTGGGCGCCGCTGGCAAGACCAGCATTTATTGCCCATCCCCAGTTGCCTTTGAGAAGGTTCTGGTGAGCAGCCTTCTTGAAGCGCTGCAGTCCGTGTGCTAAAGGTACTGCCACAGTACTGTTAGGGAGGGAGTTTGGCCCAGTGACGATGAATGACCGTCGAAATACTTCCAAGTCAGCATGGTGTGTGACTTGGAGGGAAACTTGGAGGTGTTGGTGTTCCCAAGCGCCTGCTGCCCTTGTCCTTCTAGGTGTTAGAGCTCGTGGGTTTGGGAGGTGCTACCGACGAAGCCTTGGTGAGTTGCTGCAGTGCATCTTGTAGATGGTATATACTGCAGCCACGGTACGCCGGTGGTGGAGGTAATGCATGTTTAAAGTGGTGGGTGGGATGCCAATCAAGTGGGCTGCATTGTCTTGGATGGTGTCGAGCTTCTTGAGTGTTGTTGGAGCTGCACTCATCCAAGCAAGTGGAGAGTATTCCATCACACTCCTGACTTGTGCCTTGTAGATGGTTAAAAGTCTTTGGGGAGTCAGAAGGTGAGACACTCGCTGCAGAATGCCCAGCCTCTGACCTGCTCTTTTTGCCACAGTATTTAGGTGGCTGATCCAGTTACGTTTCTGGTGAATGGTGACCCCCAGGATGTTGATGGTGGTGGATTCGGCGATGGCAATGCCGTTGAATGTCAAGGGGCGGTGGTTAGACGCTCGTTTGTTGGAGATAGTAATTCCCTGACACTTGTGTGGCACGAATGTTACCTGCCACTTATCAGCCCATTCAGGACACTCAGGACAATCTCCGCTTTGCCTGACCAGCGAACAGTGTGCAGCTACACTCCTTTAATGCTGCTCGTGGCTTTTAGTCTCAAATATGTACCTGCAGTTTAAAAGCGACACGATAGCTCTCATTTTAGTTAAAAGCTTTAGTTCGAGCGAGCGCCATTACAAGTCACCAGTCAGTTGTTTTACTTTGAAAATTACATTTCAATTTACTTGGCTGTAAATACAGTTTGTTTAACAGCTTTATCTCTTTTTAAAATCTTGTTTCTGTATCACTCACAGGTACAGTTAATTCGGATCAGAATGAATCGGAAACAGGTAAGTTACATGTATACGCTACATACTACTGTTTGAGACTTTCAGATGAGGCAATGTTTAGCTTGTATTCATATTTCGCCTTCCTGAAAACGTAAGTGCGCTCACAGCCTTTCATAAAACGTCCAGAACAGAAAAACAAAAAGTCCCCAAAATAGGAGTTATGTGCAAACAGTCCATTCTTTATGCTTATATCGAATTTGTAATTTTACCACCGATGATTACATTGATTGTACATAAACCGCATCAGACGCACACAAGAGCTAGAGCCACATATAGATACTGCAATAAGATAAGATTCCTCCCAATTTAAATAAGGTGTGCATATTAGATTCCTGGCCCATTATTTTACTGGAGACAGCAACTTCTTTTAAGTAAATTGTTTAATGTCTGTATTGAAATAACCGATGGAAGAAGTTGCGATTAATTCTTAAGGATTGCTAACCGAATGTCATACTGCATAAATTCAAGGGCCTTATTCAAGCGTCCGTAAGTAGCTGGGTCTCTAGTTATGCTGTGAGACAGTAGCTTTGGAACACGGAATGCGTTCGTCCAAAATGTCTCTATTTCTTATTTAACCGGATGCACGATTCCATTTGAAACATAATGGCAAACTCCTCCTCTAAAAGAGGGAAGAGACAAATTACAGATAATACCTAAATTGTTCTCAGGGAGTAACCTCAGGGCCTATTTGTACAAATCACGTTTATGGATGGGTTGGATTTGAGAAAGGTTATTACCCTGTTTCGAAGAGTTTTATGTGGCAGTAATGGTCGAACATCAGATAAAACTAGAATCCTGTACTTGCTTACATGGCTGAAAGCGCATTTAATCACTTAACCCTAATTATATCGAATTGAAATATTGGACAGGAAGTCAACTGTGAGTTCTCAACTACACTGCAAGGTCAAACATCTCTCGTTCCCACTGGAGATATTCCTTTTCATTCTGCTGTCCATTTAGCAGCTGGAGAAATTTCAGGGAGGTAAAAAAAATCGATTTATAAAGGAAAAATTATCAACCTGCATTTGCATTCTTGATCTTTACCCTTTGCTATTAAGTGCTCCTGAGCGGATACCGAGAGGGGACAGGATGGGTTTCAGCTATGCTGAACCTCACAATCGAAAAGCCTACCGCCACACAAGGCCACTTGGGTGAGGTTGTAGACGGAAGCCGGCAGCCGTGGGTTTATACCCAAAGATAATTCAACACCTTCGGAGAGCAGGGCAGGACACTGAAGGGTTAAACGTCAGAATGAAATGTCTGAAGACTACTAGCAACAAATTTAAATATGTTTTATCGCTGACGAGGTGAAAAGACTGGCAGAAAATTGGATTGTTTACTGAATTGCTGGTAGGCACATGCTAAATACCCACTGGAAAATGCAGTCGAAAATTATATATTGCCAAACAGCAATTATAACTTTCGTAGAAATTGCGAGAATGTAACGCGGTAATATCTATTACACAACTTTCAATTAAATATCTTTTTGTCATGTAATTAAATAAAGAGTAGATATGTATCTGGGATAGCAATGTATTTATTAAAACGCATTTCATTGGATACGCAGGATCCTGCTTGGGATTAAACCAAAGAATGAAAACAAGGAGCGGTAGAATGATGACGATTTCTACACTGTGTTTTTTTTATATACAGTCCATGTAATGGGCAACTCATGAGGAGTGAACTTGTGCGGGTGCCTCTGAAATTTAACTGAACATCTCAAAGACATTTAAGTGTGTACCTCGGTGACGCATAGAATCAGAAGCAGTAAAACAAAGATTGTATACACGGCAAAAGTATATTGTCACTTAAGATACATATTTAAATGATATTTTATTTAGTTGTTATTTTATTGCTCCGCCGATGTTTCACGTCGCATAATATCGCTTATTTATTGCTCTGCATATGTTTTTTAAATGATTCGTTATGGACTTGAAATGAATCGTACACGGAAATAGCTAAGATTGGTACAGTTGGTCATTGTTGTGTCTCTCTGTGCTTTCTTTATTTTCCAATTGAGCTTCTAGGTTAAGTCTCATTGCAAGTTCACCATAATGACATGTCTCATCGTGTGTTGTCTCCATCACAGCACCTTACCTATCTTACCAACAACAGAGATGCCTCAATGAAAAGGAGCGCCTTGAACTAATTCATGTCAATCTTAGTGTCTTCTTAAAATTGATTAATTGTTGAAAAATAAAGTATATGCTTACATATTTATCCCAGCCCGTTAAACCATTTCCAAAAATCCCGGCACTGTCCAACACCCCGACATAATGTATACCATTTACTAACTGGACTAGTTTCGAGCGATCGATACTGAGAGGTGTCTCAGGCCTTAACTTTATATTTGGTCCTGGGAATTACGTTAGGACCGCTTTCAAAATTGCGTACATGCATGGAAAATAAAAATCATAAATTAGAAAGTAACCTGATTGAAAAAATGACAGGTTATAACAAAAAGTTTAAACGGTATAAATAATATATAAGAAAATAGAAATAGCCGGGGTGGTAATTCGTTACTCAAACAAAGCAAGCTAGTTTGATCTTTCACTGCTAGCGTTAGACCAATCATTGTTGTTCTTTTGATTTGAATGTTGCAATATGAGCAAGCGAACTTGCACAATAATGTGTTAAATTTATCTCCTTCAACCTGTTGCAGTCACTGGGCGAATGTTTCGCAATGTGATGAATACAGCTGTGCGGCGGCGATAGGCTGTTTACGGTCTTTCAATTTAACCAGATACTCGAAATATTTCTGCTCAGGAAGCTTCCGTTGCATTAGTGCAGGTGTTAATATTCAGCCACGCAGTAAACCTCATCACCAAAATATACCGCATATAATACACCATGCACTATTTATATATGAATGTGCTGTATGTCAAATGGTAATAATCGCAATAAAATAAATAGGTGAATTGGGATTGATCTGCGGTTTTGCAAGCAAGCACTTTCCCAAGAGAAAATATAATCACAGCCTTATGACTCGGGATTGTGTGACCCACAGAAGAGTAACCTGCTGTTTTCTGAAGGAGGAAATGCAATGGGTACGGTAGTGTAGTGGTTATGTTACTGGACTTGTAACCCAGCGAGCGTGAGTTAAAATTTCGAAATAGCAGTTTGAGAATTTTAATTCAGTTTGAAAATAAAAAGCATGATAATCAAAAAATGTTTCAGATAAATCTCTTTATGGATGTGATTGAAGTAGTAAAAATCTGGTAGCAGTAAAATTGACAATCAAGCGGTTTACTATTGACTGACGATCAACTAACGGCTCATTCCTTTAGGCAAGCAAAACTGGCACCCGGCCTATATCTGTCTCCAGTCTCGCACCAATGTCGTTCACTCTGAACCGTACTCTGAAAAGGCCTAGGAAGACATCCAGTTGTAAAAAAAAACCTTCAATGAGAGGGCCCGGCACCATCACTTTCTCATGTGAAAGGGATGAGCCCAAAACCACTTAGAAAATATAGATGGAAAACTAACTCTTTAAAGGCGACAAATCACTTATATTTAAACTAGTTTACCTGCTTTCAAAAATGCAGAAGCAGATTTAAAACAATGTTGCCTACTTTCCTGCCCATTCCTCTTCTGCTCTTGAAAGTGAATCAGATAAGCGTCCATTTGCACAATTAGCCCCCCTGTACCATTCACCGAAGGAGGCCATTCGACCCGTCCTTCATGTGCTGGCTCTTTGAAAAAGCATGCGTGCTTAGTCCCACATCCCTGCTTTATCTCCGTAACAATGTAAGTTCCTCATCCTCAAGTACCTGCCAACAACCTTTAAAAATTATTTATGGAATCGGCTTCCCCCATTTTTGAGTGAAAATAAACTCCTCCTCGCCCCTCTGGATCTTTTGTCAATGAATTTTAAACTATGGCCTGTGGTTATTGCACCCCTCCCCAGAGGGAATAGTTTTTCTCTCATCTATCAAAACCTCTCATCATCATGAAAACCTCTATTAGGTCAACTCTTCACCTTCTCTGTTCCAAGGAGAATAGTTCTACCTTTTCCAACTTCTCCTCATAACTGAAGTCCCTGATAATATCCTAGTAAATCTCCTCCGTATCCTTTCTAAGACCTTTACATCTTTCAGGAACCGTGGTGCACAGAATTATCCACAATACTCCAGCTGAGGCCTAAGCAGTGATTATATAGTTCTAGCATGATCTCTTTGCTTTTTATATTTTATTCCTCTATTTATAAACATAGAAACATAGAATCTAGGAGCAGGAGTAGGCCATTCGGCCCGACGAGCCTGCTCCACCATTCAATATGATCATGGCTGATCATCCAAATCCAGCACCCTGTCCCTGCTTTAATCCCCACAGTACACATATCCCACCCTACCCCCGTAACCCCACGTATTTAATTCCCCCTAACATATCCCATCCTATCCCCATAACCCCACATATTTAATCCCCCCCTAACACTAAGGGTCAATTTTATCATAGCCGTATCAACCTAACCCGCGCATTTTTGGACTGTGGGAGGAAACCGGAGCACCCGGAAGAAACCCACGCAGACACGGGGAGAATGTGCAAATTCCACACAGACAGTCACCCGAGGTCAGATTCGAACCCGGGTCCCTGGCGCTGTGAGGCACCAGTGCTAACCACTATGCCACCGTGTTGCCCTGTAAACCCAAGTAACCCATATGATTTTTTAACCATCTTATCAAGTTGCCCTGCATCTTTTAAGGATTTGTGTATAAGGACACCAAGGTCTCTCTGCTTAACTACACTTCTCAAAATCGTGCAGTTTTCAGTACACTGTCATTTCATATAAGTCCTCCCAAAGTGCATCACTTCACATTTCGCTGCATTGAACTCCATCTACCATGATTCTTCCAATTTCACCATCCTATCTATGTCATCTCGAAGCCTATAACAATGCTCATCACTATATACTACTTTACCAACTTCCGCATCATCTGCAAACATTAGAATTCTCCTCCCTATAGCCGAGTCTAGGTCGTTTGTAAGAATTGAAAGGAGTAATGGACACAAAACTGATCCTTGGGGAACACCACTGCAAATCACCTCCAAGTCAGAAAACATCTATCCACCACTGACCTTTGCTTCCTGTCACTGAGCAAATTTTGTATCCATACCGCCACTTTACCCTTAGTTCCATGGGCTTCCTTCTTCTTACTAAGCCTCCTGTGCGCAATGTATCCAATACCTTCCGAAAGTCCATTCATACAACAACAACTGCACTACCTTGATCAACCTTCTCTGTTACCAAATCAAAGAATTCAATCAAGTTAGTCAGACAAAATTTGCCTTTAACAAATCTATGCTGACTCTGCTTGATTAACCCATGCCTTTCCAAATGAAAGTTTATTTTGTCCCTGATAATGATTTCTCATAACTTCTCCAATACCGATGTTAGGCTGACTGTCCTGTAGTTTCCTGGTTTATCCCTCTCTCCTAACTTGAATAGAGGTATAACATGAGCAGCCCTCCAGTCCTCCGGCACTACTCCTGTATCCAATGAAAATTGAATGATTTTGACCAATGCCTCTGCTATTTCTACCTTTGCTTCTTTCAGCAACTTAGGATGCATTCCTTCTTTCTTTGTGAAGACAGATGCAAAGTATTCATTTAATAGTTTAGCAATGTCCTCTGCCTCGATATGACGATTTCCCTTTGGCCCATTAATAGCCCAACTTTGTCGCTAGCTAACGACTTACGCATTTTATGCTTATAACATGTTTTAGGGTTCATTTTAATATTGCTTGCTAATTTTTTCTCATAACCTCTCTTTGCCTCCCGAATTAACTTTTTCAATTTCCTCCTGTACTTTCCATAATCCTCCTGGTTAATAATTGAATTTGCTCCTGAAATTTGTCATAAACTCCTTTTTCTGTTTTATTTTAACTTGTGTTTCCTTTGTCATCCACGGTGCATTACCTTTGGATGCGCTACCTTTGCCCTTCAAAGGAATAGGCTTAGTTTGCACCTGTACTATCTCGTCCCTGTATGTGTTCCATTGCTCCGTTACGGCTTTACCCTACAATCGCCTTTTACAATCTATCTGTGCTAGGTCCCTCCTTAAATCACTGAAATTAGCTCTTCCCCAGTTGAGCACTTTTGCCTTCGATATTTATGGTGTCTTCCCATGTTTATTTTAAACCGAATTAAGTTGTGGTCACTTTTAGCTAGACGATCTCCGACGGTAACACGCACCACTTGCCCTACTTCATTTCCCAGAACCAGATCCAACACTGCTTCCTTCCTTGTTGGACTGGAGACATAGTGATCGAGAAAGTTCTCCTGTTACATATCAGAAATTACTCTCCTTCCCTACCCTCAGCACTATGTTTTCCCCAGTCTATATTAGGACAATTAAAGTCTCCTAATATTATTACTCTATTTTTGTTAAACGCCTTTGAAATTAGCCAACAAATATGCTCATCTATCACCTTCGCAATGTTTGGAGCTCTATAAAATAAGCTTCCAACAGTGTAACAGCTCCCCCTCTGTTCCTCAACTCAAGCCAAATAAATTCAGTCGTAGATCATCCAGTGTGTACTTTCGACTTAGAACTGTAACATCATCTTTAATCAATGCTGCCACGCACCCTGCTCTTTATCCTTCTCTATCATTCCCGAATACTTAGGAACCAGGAATATTAAGAACCAATTCCTGGCCTTGTTTTAGCCAGGTCTGTATTAATGCAACCACGTCATAATCCGATGCAGCAATTTGTGCCTGCAGCTCAACAACCTTATTAATTACACTGCGGATATTGGCCTACCTACAAAACTTCATTTCAGTTGGCTGCTTCAGATATGGATGACAACCCAAGCCTAATTGATTAATATTCTGTCCAGTGCAGGGGCACTTAGCTCAATCATGCCACCACTGTAACAGTTGTCTCTGAGGTTAGCTAATACAGAAGACTCCAAGGACGATGGCTTCAAGAAATAAGCGAACAGGTCATGGTAAGCAACCATACTATCTGCAACAATACAGATATATAGTGAATGGATTTAGCGGCAGCATGAATGTTCACTGAACTTACATATTTAAACCAAACTAACACCGGAGTATTTGATCGGAGGTTGATGCTAATGGGGTACTCATAGGTTATGGTAGGCACTGCAATAATGTAATAGAGACATGAGCACAGCACTTGTGAATTCAGGTGGATCTGGGAGCTATGATCGGGCAACAGGATGAGGGGATTCTCTATAACACACAAAAAACTATAGTCCACACAATCTGCCGTTCCACTTTCACTCCTGTTTTCTCATTTGTTAGTTTCAACGTTCATAGGAAATAAGACCAGAAGATTAATAGGGATGAGGTAGGCCAGTCAGTTCATCCGACAGTTCACCATCAAAGCTGAAGTCAACCGTTTTGTTACATTTGCACAACCGTGGATTAGACAAATAGGCTCCTCTTATTTACAGCAGAATGTGAGTCGATGGATTTGACATATGCATTTAAGCTAATTAACATGGCGAACTCGATTGGTTCGCGTAATGGCGCACGGGCATTCAATGTACAGACATAATTGTTTTTTACACTGATCAGGGTTTGCTGTAGGAATAGGCGGAACAAAATAAACCAGTACAATCAGCAACGCTTTATCACCACAAGAACAAGAAAGAAGCACTCACAGTGCAGAGTTTTCTCCGCGTTTCCGCCAAGAGAGAAGTCCAATCTGGAGGCAAACAAGTTACATGGCTTTAAAGATGGCGCATTTTTACGTAAGTGAGTTGCACGTGTAACTACAATGCAGCAACGTATCATATATATTTTAAGTTGGTGAATTAAACCCTGAGTCACCACGACTCTCCGCCCACAATGCAATCTGAACAAAGGAAATATATCAATTGAAATTGTACGTTTAGGCACGTGATATTACACGCCACTCTAGATCACGTGCAAACCCCTGGCTTCCAAAGCCCCAGGAGCTTGGTGGTTCCTTGCAGCTTCTGGCCAGTCTAATGTTCGTTGCTCAGAATGGCGGTGAGCTCCGCGCTTTTCTGCATATCTTTGGTGTGAGTTCTTTACAGAGGTGTGTTTGTTTATCTTACCTCTCCATGCTTATCGAAAAAAGCTAATGTAAACAAAATTCGTCATTTTTTGTGCACATTTCTTTCTTCCGTTTTTCACATTGTGCTATTAATGTGGTTAATTTTCTTGTTTTTTTATTTCTAAGTCATAATATTTGTTCTTTTTCTAAAGTATGCAAACTATTATGTCAGCATTCTTGTTTATTTCCTGATAGCCGCTGAAGTAACTTCGATCAAAGTGGATCAATTCCCTAAATACATGGAGGTTGCCAGCGGTACAAATGTTTCCATGTTCTGCGCATTTTCAATATTTCAAGATGCTTCTGATATTTATTGGTGGAGACGGGGCGAGGAGAAGTTTGTGGAGCTAGACAGCAGAAAGCAATTTGATGTAAAAAAGGGAAGTGGGTCATTTAATGTCCTGCATGCGAGTGTCGCCGACTCCGGAATATGTTACTGTAAAGTAATACATCACAAAAATGAATTGGAGATGGAACTGCCTCGCAGCTTACTGTGTACGGTGAGTGTCATTGTGCCGGGCACTGGGAGATTCTCAGCAGTGTGCGATATATGTAAAACTTAGTAGTGAGGGTAATTTGAACGTTGACAGTGGCTGGAAAACTGGTGATAGCAAATTCGTTTTACACTTCTACCAATTTTCTTTTCCATTCAAACCATGTACAACGGCCCACCAATTCGCTAGCGCCCGGCATGCGCTACTGCACCCGTTTATTGTCCGCATGACATTCCAAAGTGCTTTCCATCCATTGAGATCTTTTGGAAGTGCAGTTACAATTGTTATGGAGGCAAGATACTGAAATATTATAAATGTTTAATTCTTGCCTTGAAATTAAAAACTGGGATTAGATGGCCAAAATCCGTCTCACCAAAATAACGGTGCCAAAGAGCGACAATGGGATCAATTGTAACACCTCCTAGGTCAGGTATTTTATGCTTAATTAAAGGCCAGTTACTGCACCCCAACAAGGTGCCTTCATTAAAAACTCAGCAGGTCAATGTCCTGCTACAATCGTGGTTATTGCACACACCAGGGCACATTTTGGCCCCACTGCTTGAAATTGCCAATCAAATATTTTCTGTACAGAATTGTCCAACTTCTGGAATTCGCTCTCCCAAAAGGATGTGGGACAATTGAAGCTTTCAAGATTGAAATGGATAGATTTTTGTTAGGTGGGGATATCAAGGGATATGGAATTAAGTGGAGAAATGGATTTGAGGTACAAATTAGCCATCATCTAATTGAATGGCGGAGCAGACTCGAGGGGCTAAATGGCCACCTCCAGTTCCTATGTCCGCGGTTTAGGCTCAGCACTTGCTTCCATTGAGAACTTTTTTGAGACTGCCAAACTCATTTCACAAAGGAGTCTTATAACCCATTGAGAGGGGAAGTGTTGGTCTTACCCTCAAAGCTGGATTCCACCCCAAGTCCTAGACCTTGCAGGAGTGTGTAGAAACCCAATGCCCCTGTTTGAACCTCTGTCTTACGCCAATTGGACTTTCTTTCATACACTCACATCCTGTAAAGTACGGGCAGATTATCGCCGAAATTGCTATAAACGCCTGGCCTCCCGTGTTTGTAATTCATGATTTCCATTTACACTCTACCAATCCCAGACTGAAGTTACGGCAGGAGATTAAGTCAACACTTTCATCCTCCTCCTCCACGGAAATTCTACCGCCTTACATATTATGCCTAAACAGATCAGTGGTAAAGGAATGGAGGAATTCTGAGCTTTGGTTGGGCAGTCAATACGGTGCTGCTGGGAATAAAGCCTAAAATAATTTTCCAAGTTAATAATGCCCCTGATTTAAAAGTTTGCTGTTATTACAAATTCGGGAAAGTAAACATGTAAAGAAAATATGTTAAGCAGATTGTTTGTAATGAACTGACGAAATAATGCAAACATAATAAGGGACTCTACTTCCAGCTAAACAGTGACTGTAACTCTAGCGGACAAAGGTTCACATTATTAAAAGACGATTGGAGGACTGATATAAACTGAGATTTTGACAGATTATGCGTGGAACTGCCGCCAACATCTTCTTCAGGCAAAACGTTTTCAACAGACCGAATAGACTTGGGGAAGGACAAAGCCTCTGGAATTATATAAGACATTCACTCTGAGTTAGGATATCCTATAGGTTTCCCTCATCTGTATGGATGTTGTGATCTGCACAGAGATACATCATTACCATTATAACCCTTTCATGACATGAAAAATATTCCAGTCCTCAGTTCGCGCTCTGGGGAAACTACATTTAGTGAAAGCTGCACGATCTGAAATCTCCACCAGACACTGAAATGCTGAGTCAGTATTTGTAATGCACGAATATTAATCTTTAGATGTAACAGCATCCTGTCTGCAATCTGTGTAGACATCAGAGATATTTCGATATATTGGTAAGAATTCTTCTTCTCAATATTCACCGTTTATATAAAATATGTTTGCAATATATGAAATAGCTAAAAAGCGAACAATTAAAAATTGTTTAAAAAATAAACACACAAAATGTTTAATACTCAAAAGATTATTAATGAATAATGAGAAGCGATTCCACTGTTCATGCATTCTGGGTTGCGCTCTCTCCGATATAGTCGGTCAGGAACCTTACTCGGGGTCACTGCTGCAAACCATAATCCCGCGCCAGGATCTGATACTCCATTCAGAACAGTGACCTGTGCCTCCCGCATGTTAGCAGCCCTGGGAGATTCACCCTCTTTGCGTACCGTTTCCAATAAATCCCGTCATTTTGCTGTGCGCCTTAAAACAATTTATAAAATAAATGCAAACTCGAAGTTTAAACAACGGCAGCGATGATAACTGTTGTGACAGTAGGACTGTAACAGCATAACGAGAGTAGGCAAATTAGAATGTGCTCCTTTAAATTGAAATAAAACTTTTTTTCTCTTAAAGTTCCCCCAACCCCCTTGAAAATCGCTCCTGTTGAAGGGATGTCAGCGGCTTCTCTAAAACTTGATTATAAAACGGCTGCCTTTTACCCGGAGCATTTAGAAATCTCCTGGCGAAGAGATGGTGTCGAAATTGTGACCGGAATAGCAACTGTGAAAAACAGGAGCGCGGAGGGACTGTTTGAAGTTTCCAGCTCGTTGGAAGAAGCACAGAGCGGAGATGTTTATACATGTCTGGCATCTCATGTCGCTCTTCCGGTGCCCGCCAGTGTCAACTACACCGTTAAGCAAGGTAATATTTGAATAGATTATGTGTGGAACTGCCGCCAACCTCTTTCAAGGAAATTTCTTCGATGACCCAGATTTCTTGGAGTGTTATTAACCTACATCTCTTCTATCTATGTATTGACGCCATCAGCACATCTAGGACTATTAACAGAAGTGGCTTCTCCATATAGTTCATCAATAGGCGAGACAGCGTTGAACCTAAAATAGACCAGGTAGAGCTCTGTCTGTAAATCTACTGCTCCCCAGACCGAGCCTTTATTTATCACTTTCCAATTCTCCCCGAATGTCATGAGGCTGAATTTGCTTCAAAAGCCTCACGAGCAGAACTTTTGCAAGTATCTTCCAAAAATATAAGGAAACTATTACCTAGATTTCCTCCACTGAGCAACTTCGCTCCTCAATTTCCTTTAGATTGATGAAGCAAGGCGCATTGCTTCTAAATCCACTCTGGCTACCACTATATCTATGGACTCTTCCGAGCAATAAATAGCAGTATATGAAATGTTCGGAACCGTTTTTTATTACTATGGACATTAGAGTAAAATTAAGGAATGGTGGAAATTACTGTGCAGATGGTAACAATTTGGCACTTGGCCCCTGTGCTGGTGAGAACCAGTCTCCCATTAAGGGAGTCTACGCCAGGCTACTTTTATGAAAATGAGGAACCTTAAGGCAGATAAGACAGCCAAATACACTTCGTAGGTCTCCGGAGACAGCCCGGTGGGCAGCAACCTAAACCAGGAGTGTCATGATCAGGTCGTGGAGGGGGGGGAGGGGGTGGTGCGGGGGGACCGTGCCCGGGTTGCTGCATCCCAGATTATCGTTGTGGTACCCAGAGGGGCACTCCTGCTTTTCCTCGTCCCGCAAAAATAATTTAAATGTACATGTTCATATCTCTTTATCTCTATCGCTAGTAAAATGGCCACAGAATGCAGGGCGTACCAGTTCCGTCCTGAAATGGCCATCGGGATCCTCTGTACATTATAGAACCTCGATTTGGATATGAAGAATAGCCTACTGCCTGAGATTTAGGCGACAGCCCCGAGCAACAGGCCCTCTCTGACAGTGGAAGGCGCCGTTGTCGGCGTTAACATGGTACTAAGTCTACCGACCCCATTTTGAGGCCATTATCGCACCGTTAACGCCGAATTAGGCAAGTTCAAATCGATCACCATTGAGTTCGGTTTAAAGTAAGCCATTTAATGGACCCCATGCCTCTGTATAAACCAGTCATTGTTGCTTCCATTCGATAATATTTATATACCACAGTTTTATATCTTGGTTTTAATCCAACATTGTAGGTCACAGTTTCAGCATCCGGCTCCTCATGATTGCTCGGTTTGTTCTGTGTTTTTTGATAATTCTTGCACTGACGGGAATTATTGTGGACCACGTAAAAATGACTTCCATTGCAGGTAAGAAAACACTTTATCAATTCAGGAAATCACCTCTGAAGTATACACACAGATAGGATTGGTTTTATGGAGATGAGAAATGTATTTTGCCAGCTGTTTGTTTGTAAGCAGCTGCAGAGAGCAGCAGCTGATTAAAAAGAGCGGGATCCCGAGCACCAGTGATTTAAAACGAGCGGGGCAGAGAGCAGCAGCTGATACCAGACAAACGGAGGGAAAAACTCAAAAATTGACGTCATTATCCGTATAGAGTGAGAAGTGGCGGGAGCCGAGGAATCATAGATAATTGATTAATTTCTCATCTATCAAAGTATTAAGACCATAGTATACTTAAGGTAAACAAATAGATCTAACTTGGCAGGGGGGGTGGGATACGGAGTGAGCTATAGTAGGGGGTAAAGCACAGCCAAATATAAAGGAAAAAAAGAAGTCAAGCTGGCAGGCAGAGCAAATATGTAACGGCGCAAGGGGGTATGGCAAGGCTGGATGGCATTTATTTCAATTCAAGGAGTCTTGCGAGGACGGCAGATGCATTGAAGGTGTTGATGAACACATGGGAGTATGATATTGTTGCTATCACAGAGACAATGTTAAGGGAGGGGCAAAACTGGCAGCTCAATATTCCGGGGTATAGAATCTTCAGGCGAGACAGAGGGGGGTGTAAAAGAGGATGGGGTGTCGCAATATTAATCAAGGAGTCAGTTACTGCTGTAAGCAGGGATGATATCTTAGCAGGTTCCTCTAATGAGGCCATATGGGTAGAACTTATAAACAAAAAGGGGGCAAGCACTTTGCTGGGAGTTTACTATAGGCGCCCAAACAGTCAAGGGGAGATAGAGGAACAGATATGTAGGCAAATCGCAGAGATCGTAGAAATAATAGGGTAATAATAGTAGGGGATTACAACTTCCCCAATATTAACTGGGATATTCAGAGTGTGAAAGGCTTAGAGGGTGCGGAATTCTTAAAATGCATCCAGGAGAGCTTTTTGAGCCAGCATGTAGAAAGTCCTACAAGAGAGGGGGCAGTACTGGACCTAATTCTAGGGAATGTAGCCAGACAAGTGGTAGAAGTGTCAGTAGGAGAGCATTTTGGTGACAGTGACCATAATTCGGTGAGATTTAAGGTACATATGGAAAAGGACAAAGATGGATCAGAAATAAAGGTTCTAAATTGGGGGAAGGGCGATTTTAATATGATAAGGCAAGGCCTGGCCAAAGTGGACTGGGATCAGCTACTTGTAGGAAAATCCACATCAGAGCAGTGGGAGTCTTTCAGAAAGGAAATAGAGAGAGTACAACCGCAACATGTTCCCGTCAAGGTCAAGTGTGGGACTAGCAAGCCCAGGGAACCCTGGATGTCAAGGGACATAGGAGAATGGATTAGGGAAAAAAGGGAGGCTTTTGGCAGATACAAAGGACTAAAAACAATGGAAGCCCTAGAGGAGTATAGAAAGTGCAGGGGGGTATTTAAAAAAGTGTTTAGGAGAGCGAAGAGGGGGTAACAAAAAATACAGGTGGGCAAAATAAAGGAAAATACCAAGGTGTTTTATAAGTATATTATAGGCAAGAGGATAACCAGGGAAAGAGTAGGGCCCATTAGGGACAAAAGTGGAAATCTGTGTGTAGAGCCAGAAGATGTGGTTGAGGTTTTAAATGAATATTTTGCATCTGTGCCCACTATGGAGAAGAACGATGTAGGCATAGAAATCAGGCAGGGGGTTTGTGATATACTTGAACAAATTAGTCTTGAGAGGGAGGAGGTACTAGCGATTTTACCGGGCTAAAAAATGGATAAATCACCAGGCCTAGACGAGATGTATCCCAGGCTGCTGTGTGAGGCAAGGGAGGAGATTGCAGGGGCACTGACACAAATTTTCAGAACCTCTCTGGAAACAGGTGAGGTGCCAGAGGACTGGAGAACAGCTAATGTAGTATCATTATTCAAGAAGTGTAGTAGGGATAAACCAAGGAATTACAGGCCAGTGAGCCTAACATCAGTGGTAGGGAAATTATTGGAAACAATTCTGAGGGACAGAATTAGTCTCCACTTGGAGAGGCAAGGATTAATCAGGAATAGTCAGCATGGCTTTGTCAGGGGGAGATCATGTCTGACCAATTTGGTGGCTAGGTGTGTGGATGAGGGTAGTGCAGTTGATGTGATCTACATGGACTTCAGTAAGGCTTTTGATAAAGTCCCGCATGGGAGACTGGTCAAGAAGGTAAGAGCCCATGGGATCCAGGATCCAAAATTGGCTTAGAGGCAGGAGGCAGAGGGTGATGGTTGAAGGTTTTTTTTGTGACTGGAAGCCTGTGTCCAGTGGTGTACCGCAGGGACCGGTGCTGGGTCCTTTGCTGTTTGTAGTGTACATTAATGATTTAGATATGAATGTCGGAGGTATGATCAGTAAGTTCACAGATGACACGAAAGTTGGTGGGGTGGTAAATAGCGAGGAGGGAAGCCTCAGGCTACAGGACGATATAGACGGGTTGGGCAGATAGGCAGAACAGTGGCAAATGGAATTTAACCCTGAAAAGTGTGATGTGATGCATTGTGGGAGGACTAACAATTCAAGGGAATACACAATGAATGGTAGGACCTTAGGAAGGACAGAGGGTCAGACGGACCTTGGTGTGCATGCACATAGATCCCTGAAGGCAGCAGGACAGGTAGATAAGGTGGTTAAAAAGGTATGTGGGATACTTGCCTTCATTAGCCGAGGCATAGAATATAAGAGCAGGGAGGTTATGATGAAGCTGTACAAAACGCTAGTTAGGCCACAGCTGGGATACTGTGTGCAGTTCTGGTCGCCACACTATAGGAAGGATGTGATTGCATTGGAGAGGGTGTAGAGGAGATTCACCAGGATGTTACCTGGGCTGCAGCGCTTCAGCTATGAAGAGAGACTTGATAGGCTGGGGTTGTTTTCGTTAGAGCAGAGAAGGCTGAGGGGACCTCATTGAGGTTTACAAAACTATGAGAGGCATAGATATGTTAGAAGTAAGGAACGTTTCTCTTTAGTAGAGGGGTCAATAACCAGGGGGCATAATTTCAAGGTAAGGGGCAGGAGGTTTAGAGGGGCTTTTTGGAAAAACTTTTTCACCCAGAGGGTGGTTGGAATCTGGAACTCACTGCCTGAAAAGGTGGTAGAGGGAGGAACCCTCAAAACATTCAAGAAGCATTTAGATGAGCACTTGAAGCGCCATAGCATACAAGGCTACGGAACAAGTGCTGGAAAATAGGATTAGAATAGACAGGACTTGATGGCCGGCGCGGACACGATGGGCCGAAGGGCATCTTTCAGTGCTGTGTAACTCTATGACTCTATAAAAGGGCGAGGTCGAGAGCGGCATGACAGAAAAATCGCAAAGTGATGATGTCAGAGCAGAAGGTAGGATGGCGGGGTAATTTACAGGTCAATATTTAATTTAATCTACCTCTAATTTAAATTAGATGAAGTAATTAGTTAAAAATAAAGAATATAAGCTAAGTTGATTAATTACATAAACTTTAATTAATTAAATAATTTAAACAAGGTTATATCGGGATGGCAGCACGTATGTCACAACTGCATCATGTGGGAGTTTGTGGGAGCATCAGGATCCTGGACAACCGTATCTGCAGTTAGTGTCTGTATCTCGAGGAATTTCAGCTCAGACTTGCTAAGCTGGAGTCCGAGGTGCAGCCATTATGGGGCTTCAGGGAGGGGGAGAGTTACCTGGACACTTTGATCCAGGAGGCAGTCACACCCCTTAGGTTAGGTATTGGCAGAGGTCTGGTTCGTGTTAATGGACAGGAGGGTGTGACTGTGAGTCAGGCAAGGCAGGTGCATTGCTGGAGGAACCTCAGCCTTTGCTGTTATCCAACAGGTACTAGGTTCTTGCTGCCTCTATAGATTAAGGCAAATTCTGCAGGGTGGATAAACAAACTGACAACAGCACCGTGGTAAAGGAGGTCATTCAAGTGATGGGAGCGAAATAGAATGTGGTCGTTGTAGTGTACAATTTATTCAGGGGGATAGATACTGTTCTTTTTGGCCACAACCAGGAGTTCTGTGGGTTGTACTGCCTGCCCAGTCCCAGTGTTAAGGGTATCACCTCGCAGTTGGAGAAGAACTTGCATTGGGAGGGGAAGGATCCAGTTCTCGTAGTCCACGTAGGAACCAACGACATAAGTAGAACTAGGCATGAGGTTCTGCTGAGGGAGTTTGAGGAGCTCGGGTCCCAATTAATAAGCAGAATCTTAAAGGGCTCTGGATTACTACCTGAGACAAGCGCAAATTAACATATGTTCAAACAGATGTGAGTAGAATGCCTGGCTGAAAGTGTGGTGTGAGGGACAGGGGTTACGATTCAGGGGGCACTGGCAGCAGTACTGGGGAAAGAGGGTGCTTTTCTGTTGGGACAGGCTCGACTTAGACCAGGCTGGGATCAATGTTCCAGTGAATCGAATAACTAGGGCTGTAGACAGGGCTTTCAACTAAAAAGTGGGGAGTGTGCAGGTGAGGGGAAATGTATAAATCAATAGAGAAAAGTCAAGGCCATAGAGCAGTGTTGTGATTTAGGTAATGATAAGCAGAGTGTGGCTGAAAGGGACAGTAATAATACATCAGTGAATAAGGTCAAATCAGGGAAAAATATTAAAACGTAAATGTTAAAGGTGCTTTATCTTAATGCATAAAGCATTCATAACAGAACAGACGAATTAATGGCATAAATAGAGATAAACAGGTTTGTTCTAATAGCCATTAGATAGCCGTTGTTGCATGGTGACCAAGGTTGGTAACTAAATATTCCAGGGTACTTGACGATTCGAAAAAGACAGACAAAATGGAAAAGGAGGGAATAGCCCTAATAATAAAGGATGACATAAGGCCAATAGTGAGAAAGGATCTTGGCGCAGAAAGTAGAATTAGTATGGGTGGAGAAATGAACAACAAGGGGCAGAAAGCACTGGTGGGGAGTAGTTTATAGCCACCTCCCCAACAGTAACTATACTGTTGGACAGACAATTAATCATGAAATAAGAGGAACTTGTAACAAAGGTACTGCAATAATCGCGGGGGGCTTTAATCTTCATATAGACTGGACAAATCAAATTTATAAAAGTAGTTTGGAAAACGAGTTCAGGGAATCCATTTGAGACAGTTCCCTAGAACATTATGTCGTGGAACCAACCAGGAAACAGGTTAGTTTAGATATTTTCTTTTGTAATGAGGCAGGGTTCATTAGTAATTTCATAGTAAGGGAGCCACTGGGGAAGAGTGATCATAATATTATGGAATATCACGTTGTGTTCGAGAATAACATACTTAAGTCCGATACTGGAGTATAATTTTAAATAAAGCCAATTACATAGGTATGAGGGGCGAGTTGGCTCAGGTAGATTGGGAAATTAGATTAAAAGATAAGATGGTACATAAGCAATGGCGAACATTTAAAAATATTTCATACTTCTCAACAAATATAAATTCCATTGAGCAATAAGGGCTAGACAGACTGGATGCAGGGAGGATGTTTCCCTGGCTGGGGGTGTCTAGAACGAGGGGTCAGAGTCTCAGGTTACGGGGTAGGACAATTAGGACTGAGATGAGGAGAAATTCTTTCTCTCAGAGGGTGGTGAACCTGTGGAATTCTCTACCACAGAAGGCTGCGGAGGCCAAGTCGCTGAATATATTTAAGAAGGAGATAGATAGATGTCTAGACACAAAACGCATCAAGTGGTATGGGAAGAGAGCTGGAATATGGTATGGAGATAGAGGATCAGCCATGATCATATTGAATGGCGGAGCAGGCTCGAAGGGCCGAATGGACTACTCCTGCTCCTATTTTTTTTCTATAAAACTCCAATGAACAGGTGACCCATCCGTGGCTAACTAAAGAGGTTAAGGATGGTATAGATTAAAAGAAAAGACTTACAATGTAGCCTAGAAGAGTACTAATCCCGAGCATTGGGAGACTTTTAAAAACCAGCAAAGGATGTCCAAAAATTAATAACGAGCGAAAATAGAATATGAGAGTAAAGTATCAAGAAATATATATATTTTTAAGAAATTCTAAAAGTATGTAAAAAGGAAGAGAGTGGTGAAAGTAAATGTGGGTCTCTTAGAGGCTAAGACAGGAGGAATTATAATGAGAAATAAGGAAATGGCAGAGACGTTAAACAAATATTTTGTAACTGCCTTCAGAAGAACCAAAACACATATCATAAACAGTGGCGAACCAAGTGTCTAATAAGAGTGAAGAACTTAAAGTAATTAATATTAGTAAAGAAAAAATATTGGAGAAATTAATGGGACTAAAAGCTGAAAAATGCTCTGGGCCTGATAGCCTACATCCTAGGGTACTAAAAGAGCTGGCTGCAGAAACAGTGGATGCATTGATTGTGATCTTCCAAAATTGGTAGATTCTGGAATGGTCCCAGTGGATTGGAAGGTAGCAAATATAGCACCGCTATTCAAGAAAGGAGGCTGAAAAAAAACAGGGCACTACGGGCCAGTTAGCCTGATATCAGACAGCGGGGAAATGCTGGAAACTATTATTAAGAAAGTGCTCACAGTACACATAGAAAATCATAGTATGATTAGACAGAGTCAACATGGCTTTGTGAAAGGGAGATCGTGTTTAACACATTTATTAGAGTATTTTGTGGATGTAACTCGCAGGGTAGATCAAGGAAAACCAGTGCAGGTAGTATATTTGGATTTACAAAAGGCATTCGATAAGGTGCCACATGAAAGGTTGTTATACAAGATACAGGCAGATGGGGTTGCAGGGGGTGGGGGGTATTATATTAGCATGGATAGAGGATTGGTTAAAGGACAGAAAACAGAGAGTACGAATAAATAGGTCATTTTCAAGTTGTCAGGATATTACTAGTGGGTGCCACAAGGATCAGTGTTGGGGCCTCAGCTATTTACAATCTATATTCATGACTTAGATGAAAGGACCGAGTGTAATGTATCCAAGTTTGCTGACATTAAAAGCTAGGTGGGAAAGTAAGTTGTGAGGCAGACACAAACAGTCTGCAAAGGAATATAGACGGGTTAAGTGAATGGGCAAGAAGGTGGCAGGTAGAGTATAATCTGGGGAATTGTGAGGTCATTCACTTTGGTAAGAAGAATAGAAAAACAGAATATTTTACGTGGTGATAAGTTATTAAATGCTGGTTTTCAGAGGGATATTGCTGTCGTTGTTCATGAAACACAGAACGTTAACATGCAGGTACAGCAAGCAATTAGGAAGGCAAATGGTATGTTGACCTTTATTGCAAGGGAGTTGGAGTACTAAATTAAGGAAGTCGTGCTGAAATTGTATAGCACTTTGGTGAGACCACTCATGGAGTACTGTGTACAGCTTTGGTCTCTGTATCTAAGGAATAATATACTTGCCTTAGAGAGGGTGCAACGAAGGTTCACTAGATTGATTCCTGGGGTGATAGGTTTGTCCTATGAGGAGAGATTGAGTAGCATGGGACTAAACTCTCTGGAGTTTAGAAGAATGAGTGGTGATCTCATTGAAACATATACTTTTCTGATAGGGTTTGACAGGGTAAATGCTGAGAGGCTGCTTTCCCTGGCTGGAGAGAAGAGGAGACATTTCTTCACTCAGGGAGTTGTGAATCTTTGGAATTCTCTACTGCAGAGTGCTGTGGATGCTGAGATCGATAGATATTTTGGACTCTAAGGGAATCAAGGGATATGGGGATCAGGTAGGTAAGTGACGTTGAGGTCGACGATCATCCAGGGTCTTATTGAATGGTGGCTCAGGCTACAGGGGACTATGGCCAATCCTGCTCATATTTCTTAGGTTCTTATGAAACATATTTTCATGCAACGAGTGGTTAGGATTTGGAATGCACTGCTTGATATGGAGGTGGATACAGTTTCAATAGGGAATTGGATAAATAATACTTAAAGAAGAATAAAATTGCAGGGTTATGAGGAACGAGCAGGGGAGTGGAGCTAACAGTATTGCTCTTCGAAAAAGCCAGCGCAGATTCGATGGGCTGAATGGCCTACTTCTGTGATGAACTAGTCAATGTTTCTATATAATTTAAGATTAACGATTGAAACGTTTTGCCACCAAATTGCTGACAACATTGAAAAACGATACTTTAATATTTTCATATTTAATTCCGTTCTTACAGGATAATTCAAATAGTAAACGCTGAACATCTGATGCAAGTTTGAGCCTTGGCACAGTGGTAGCTCCTCGCTTTGAGTCAGAACGTTGTGTGTTGATGTTGTCACTCCAGAGACTTGAGCTCAAAATCCACGCTTTTATTTCAGCACAGCACTGAGGGAGTCCCGTCTGCCCTCTCGGATGGACGTAAAACATCCCACGACACTATTTCGTAGAAGAGCATGGGAGTTCTCCACTGTGTCCTGGCAAAATGGCCTACTCCTGCTCTTATTTCTTCTGGAAGAACCAAGGGTATAGCGAGAATAAGGAACTGAAAAAAATTACTATTAGTAAATAAAGTAGTACTGGAGAACGGACGCGGTCGAGGGCCGTCAACCGCAGTAGAGGGGTATCCTCGGTGGAGGAAAAAGGAACACATGTCGGAAGCACTGGTATGGAAGATGGCATTGTCAGAGCAGATGCGGCAGAGACGGAGAAACTGGGAGCATGGAATAGAGTCCTTACAGGAGGCGGGGTGGGCGGAAGTGTAGTCCAGGTAGCTGTGGGAGTCAGTAGGCTTGTAGTGAATGTTTGTCAATAACCTATCCCCAGAGATGGAGATGGAGAAGTCGAGGAAGTGAAGGGAAGAGTCGGAGATGGACCATGTGAAGGTGAGGGAAGGGTGGAAGTTGGAAGCATAGTAAATGAAATATTCTAGTTCAGGGCGAGAGCTGGAGATGGTACCGATACAGTCATCAATGTACCGGAAAAAGAGGTGAGGGAGGGGACCCGAGTAGGACTGGAACAAAAAATTTTCCACATATCCCACGAAAAGGCAGTCATAGCTAGGACCTATGCGGGTATCCATAGCAATACCTTTGATTTGGAGGAAATGAGTGGAGTCAAAGGAGAAGTTGTTCAATGTGAGAACAAGTTCAGACAGGCGGAGGAGGGTGGTGGTTGTCAGGGGACTGGTTGGGCCTCGACCGTGTCCGTTCTATCTCCTGCACTTCTGCCCTCACTCCTGCCCCTCCCTCCCGGAAACACGATAGAGTTCCCGTTGTCCTCACCGTTCACCCCACCAGCATCCACATTCAACAGATCATCCTCCGTCATTTCTGCCACCTGCAGCGTGACCCCACCATCAAAATGCATCTTCCCCTCACCTCCCCTTTCAGCATTACGCAGGGATTGCTCCCTCCGCAATACCCTAGTCCACTCCTCTACCACCCCCAGCACCGCTTCCCCTTCGCCCGGCACCTTCCTGTGCATGCGCAGGAGATTCAACACATGCCTTTAAACCTCCCCCCTTCCCACTGTCCAGGGCCCCAAACACCCCTTCCAGGTTAAACAGCGATTTACTTGTACTTCCTGCAATTAAGTATACTGTATTCCCTGCTCACGATGTGGTCTCCTCTACATTGTGGAGACCAAACGCAGATTGGGTGACCGCTTTGCGGAACACCTCCGTTCAGTCTGTAAGAGGGACCCCGAGCTCCCAGTGGCCTCTCAGTTTAATTCTCTGCTCCACTCCCACTCTGACCTCACCATCCTCGGCCTCTTGCATTGTTCCACGGAAGCTCAGCGTAAGCTCGAGGAACAGCACCTCATCTTTCGTTTAGGCACTCTACAGCCCTCTGGACTCAACATTGAGTTCAACAAATTCAGATCATAACCCCGGCCCCCATCACACATATATATATAGTTATATTTTATTTTTTTATCCACCCTTTTGTTTGGCCTTTTTTTCTTCCCTCCCAGAAGCTGGCAGCTGTCCTTCATTCTGCCAGCGCATTTCACACTTCATCCAGAGCCATCCTTTGTCCCTCAACCTGTCACATTACCACCTCCTCTTGCCTTGAATATCTCTTAATGGCTCTCAATGTCTCTTAATCTCTCCTGCTTTCCATCCTGCCACTGACCTTCCCTTTTGTTCTTTCATCCCCTCCCCCTTTTTGCAGCATTATACTTGCTTTAAATCTATTTAATTTCCTGCTTTTTTCCTGTTCTGACGAAAGGTCTTCGACCTGAAACGTTAACTCTGTTTCTCTCTCCACCGATGCTGCCTGGCCTGCTGAGTTTTCCAGCGTTTTCTGTTGTTATTTCGGATTTCCAGCATCTGCAGTATTTTCCTGTCGTCGTAGGAAAAAACGGGTCATTTTCGGGTTGACAGGCTGTAACTAGTGGGGTACCGAAAGGATCAGTGCTTGGGCCTCAGCTATTCAAAATCTAAATCAATAATTTGGATGAGTGGACCAAATGTAATATATCCAAGTTTGCTGATGATACAAAGCTGGTGGGAATGTAAGTTGTGAGGAGGATGCGAGGAGGCTTCAAGGGGATATAAACAGGCTAAGTGAGTGGCAGGAACATGGCAAATGGAATATATTGTGGAGAAATGTGAAGTTATCCACTTTGGTAGGAAAAATAGAAAAGCAGAGTATTTTTAAATGGTCAGAGATTGGTAAATGTTGGTGTTCAGAGGGAGCTGGGTGTCCTTGTACATTGATCACTGAAAGTTAACATGCAGGTACAGCAAGCACTTAGGAAAGTAAATGGTAAGTTGGTCTTTATTACAAGAGGATTTGAGTATCAGAGTAAAGACGTCTTTCTGCAATTATATAGGGCTCTGGTGAGACCACATCTGGAATATTGTGTCATTTTTGATCTCCTTACCTAAGGAGGGATATACCTGCCATAGAGGGAGTGCAATGAAGGTTCACCAGACTGGCTCCTGGGATGGGAGGATTGTCTATGAGGAGAGATCGAGTAGGCTAGGCCTATATTCTCTCGAGTTTAGAAGAATGAGAGGTGATATCATTGAAACATACAAAATTCTTACAGGGCTTGAAAGGGTACATGCAGGGAGGATGTTTCCCCTGGCTAGGGAGTCTAGAACCAGGTGTCAAAATCTCAGAATAAGGGGTCAGCCATTTAGGACTGAGATGAGGAGAAATTTCTTCACTCAGAAGGTGGTGAATCTTTGGAATTCTCTACCTCAGAGGGCTGTGGAGGGTCAGATGTTGATTACATTCAAGTTAGAGTTCGATAGATTTTTGAATATTAAGGGAATCAAGGGATATGGGGATGGGGCATGAAAGTGCAGATGAGGTAGAAGATCAGCCATGATCTTATTGAATGGCGGAGCAGGCTCGAAGGCCCAAATGGCGTTCTCCTGCTCTAATTTATTATGGTCCTATGTTCCCGTGTGGGCATAGAGAGTGAGCACTGATAGACATCACATTGTCGATCCTGATCCCGTCCTCATTAGACTGGCAATTTCCAGCTGCGGCCCCTGGGTAACGGTCAGAAACAGGATATAATGCTAATTGCCCTCTTCCTCTCCCTGGGCACTCAGGCCAGTTTTAGCGTTTCAACTGCTGCCGGAAATGGGATCATTTAACACAACACAGATAGGCAATCCAACCTGGCAACTTCTGATTTGTATGGCTCGGTGCTATACCCACGGGTTACTTAAGGTGTGGATTTATTCAACGTGAAATGTAGTTATTATATGTGTGCAAGAGAGTATTGGACATCAGGTGAGTGCAGACGGCTCGAAGATTTTCATTCAGTTATTCATGTAACTAACAGCCGTATTTTTGTTTCAATATCATTCTACAGTAAGTGAAGTGGAAACGATTCAGTGCGACATCTGTTATGATTTAGGTAATCGGTTGTTAATTTTTATATTAGATAATTCTAATATAGAAAAGATAAAGTGCACAATTACAAATACACAATAATCATGAGTGAAAGAGTATCGCCGAATGAAAGTTAAACAGAAATGTGAGATCCTGAGATGACGACATATTTATTTAAAATAGAGGAACGTTTATCTTTGTCCTAGAATGATTTAAAGTAAGATTATTTAGATAATTATTGTCGAATCACAATGAAAGGATATAATTGAAGAGCGTTCCTTTAATGTATTAATATTTGGATATTTATGCAGTTGTGAGTGGGTCTGTGAGTCTATTTACATTGATGCTGACGTGCACTCAAAGGCACCGCGTGTGGATGGAAAATAAAAAAATAAACAAGGTAATTACATTATTTAAAAACACAGACACGATGGGCCGAATGGCCTCCTTCTGTGCCTTAAATTTCTATGATTCTATGATTCTGAATGTTGTTGTTAATGGCCAGGTAAAGAACTGCTGATAATCTCTGCCTCCGCTGCTCACAATTCCACGAGAGCAATAGGTTAGCCTTTGGGAAAGAATAGCGCGTGTCCAGGCACAGCTGGGAATTAAAAGCAGAAACATACGAAAGCAGGGAACGCGATGAAGGAGCCGCAATCGAAATGGATAAAGGGTGCCTGTAGCACTCGCTTACAGCCGGCTTCCGTTATACTTCGCTACACACTCTTTCTGTAACATTAGATTATAGAAAGGTAACTGCTAGTTGGCTCCTGTATATAATGAGCGTATTGCTTTCTATGTAAAGGCTATGTTAAGAAGGGGGAGAGGGTTGTAGCTGAGACTTCATGTTAGTATTTTTTGCGGCCTGACACGTATCTTGATGGGTGAATGTTTCCAGCTGACGAAATGTTTCAATAAATCTAAGTGCTGTCATTTATACGTGTCAAGTTGTATCGAGTGTGTAAACGTATCATATGTCTTATATTTTACTGAAGTAAAATTAAGAGACTTAGAGAGAACATTCTGGTCATAGAAAAAGAGACCCGTTGGAGGCCCAATAATACCTGACATTGATTTGTACTGAAAATCCACGATCAGAATTTATGTCATGGGCGAAACCAATTCAAAGGAAAGTTTGCTCTTTGAAGAGAAAGTTGGACACTGTGAATCTGGAATAGTTAAAAATACGCGATCACATGCGGAGATACATCGTATTCGGCATATCGACGGAAACAAATGGGTGGAGCGAAGCAGTAATTGTGATGAGAATAGTAAAATAATATTCGTCTTTCCTGGACTAAACTTGAGACGGTGCAACCATTTGAAACCAAAGACATCTTATTACACAAGGGCAATTTAAAGACACTAATAAATGATAACTAGCGAAACAGTTAATCACATTAACTAACTGCTAATTTACTTAGTATTGAGCTAAATCCACCTATTTATTCAATCTAGACCTCAAGTGACCAAATAATGCAAGAAATAAATAACAGATAACCAACAAATAAATAAGCTAATTAATTAATTAATTAATTAAAACATTGCATTACAGGCAGTGTGTCGGGATTTTAGTACGCAGAGCTTTGTGGACAAGGAGAATATCCCAGACTGCCACACTGAGGTGAGAGTGACTGCCCTTGATATCTAGGCAGCATTTGACCGAGTGTGGCATCAAGGAGCCCTAGGAAAATTGCAGTCAATGGGAATCAGGGGAAAACTTTCCATTGGCAGAAGTCATGCCTCGCACAAAGGAAGATGGTTGTTGTTGTTGGAGGTCAATCATCACAGCCCCAGGACATCGCTGCAGGAGTTCCTCAGGGCATTCTACAAGGCCCAACCATCTTCAGCTTCTTCATAAATTACCTTCCTTCATCATAAAGTCAGAAGTGGGGACGTTCAGTGATGATTGCATAGTAATCAGTTCCATTGCAAATGCTCACGTAATGAAACAGTCCGTGTCCGCATGCATGGGCATCATTCAGACGTGAGCTGATAAGTGGCAAGTAACATTCGTGCCACACAAGTTCCAGGCAAAGACTGTCTCCAACAAGAAAGCGTCTAACCAACCCCCGCCCTTGACGTTCAACAGCAATATTAGCACCGAATCCGCCACCATCAACATCCTGGGGGTCACAATTGACCCGAAACTCAACTGGACCAGCCACATCAATATGTAGCTACGAGAGCAGGTCAGAGGCTGAGTATTCTGTGGCGAGTGTCTCACCTCCTGTCTCCTCAAAGCCCTTCCGCCATCTACAAGGCACAAGTCAGGAGTTTGATGGAATACTCTCCACTTGCCTGCATGAGTGCAGTTCCAACAACACTTAACAAGCTCGGCACCATCCAGGACAAAGCATCCCGCTTGATTGTCAGCCCATCCACCACGTTTATCATTCACACCCTCCATCACCGGCGCAACATCACTGCAGTGTGTACCGTCCACAAGATGCATTGCAGCAACTCGCCAAGGCTTCTTCGACAGCACCTCCCAAACCCACGACCTCTACCGCCTAGAAGGACAGGAGCAGCAGGTGAATGGGAACACCAGCACATGCAACTCCCCCTCCAAGTTACACACCATCCTGACTTGGAAATATAGTGCTGTTCCTTCATCGTCGCTGGGTCAAAATCCTGGAACTCCCTCCTAAACAGCCATGTGGGAGAACCTTCATCAGACGGAATGCAGCGGTTCAAGAAGGTCTCACATCACCACCTTCTCAAGGGCAATTAGAGATGTGTAATAAATGCTGACCCTGCCAGCGACGCCCACATCTCAGAAACGAATAAACAAAATCCGGCTCAGAATCATTGAGCAGGAGTGTGAGCTAGAAACACTCCTACACATAAGGGAGGAGGGGAAATTTCAGCATAATTTACGCCAGGATACAGTTACACACCAGAGGAAAGAATAGGTATAGGAAGGGGAGAGTGTGACTGTCAGTCAACTGGATAAGAGCAACGTAGGAGAGTTAGTGAAGGAGGTCCATCAGAACAATCCAATACGTACAAGATAGTTGATACCTGTGAGCATAAGGTGAAAGAGTCATTGGCACGTAATTTCCGATAGGAGACTTCCTGCGTGCGGCTGTCTCATATCGGGAAAAAATCTACGCCCTTACCTGAGGGCTCCCGAAGTCCAGAATCTTCCGCTCCTGGGCCTTTCCTGTTGCGCGCGCTCAGAGACCCAGGTATCCCAGGGGCGCAGGCGGTCCGCCAGCGTCCCTCTGACCACGTGGGCCAGTGAATGGGGATCACAAAAAAAATCAAAACATTAAATGCATTTTTTTTTAAAAGCACGTTTTTAAAATGAGTTAATCTCACATTAAATTAAATATTTTAAACAAAAAATTATTTTTTTGAAAAAAATAATCAAAGTTTTTTCGGGGCTAAAAATAAACTGTTTTTAAATTATAAATGAATGAAATTTTTTAAAAATACTATTTAAAACTCATGCTCTCTGAAGAGCAATCCAGTCAGACCCATTCCCCTGCTCCATCCCCGTAGCCCTGCAGGTTTAATTCCCTCAAGTGCCTATCCCCGTCTAGCCTATACAAACCCTTCATTATCTTGTACACCTCTTTCAAATCAGCCCTCAACGTCCTTTGCTCTAATGAAAACAAATCCAGCTTCTCCAAACTGTCCTTGTAGCTAAGATCCCCCATTCCCGGAACCATTCTTGTAAATCTCCTCTGCACCCTCTCAAGGGCCTTCACATCCTTCCTAAAGTGTGGTTACCAGAACTGGACGCAATACTCCAGTTGTGGCCTAACCAGCGCTTCATAAAGTTTCAGCATAACTTGTCTACTTTTGTACTCAATACCTCTATTTATGAAGCACAAGATCCATCATGCTTTGTTAACCACTCTCTCAATATGTCCTGCCACCTTCAGGGAACTATGCACATTAACTCCCAGGTCCCTCTGTCCCTGGACACACTTTAAAACTGTGCAATTAACTGTATATTGCCTCTCCCTGCTCCTTCTGCCAAAATGCATCACTGCACACTTCTCTGTTTTAAATTCCATCTGCCACTTGAATGCCCAATCTGCTAGCCTTTCTATGTCCTGTTGCAGTCGATTGGTATCATCATCACTGTTTGCCACACCAACAAGTTTGGGTGTCATCGGCAAATTTAGAAATTCTACTCTGTATTCCAAAATCCAGGTAATTTATATGTATCAGGAAAATCAGTGGCCCCAGCACGGACCCTTGGGGAACAGCACTGTCTACCATCCTCCAGTCTGAAAAACAGCCATTTACCACAACTCGCTGTTTTCTGTCCTTAAGGCAATTCCTTATCCAAGCTGCCACTAACCCACCTATTAACCAGGCATCTATGTGGTACTTTGCCAGACGCCTTCCGAAAATCCATGTAGACACCATCCATTGCATTCCATTCATCAATCCTCTCTTTTACTTTATCAAAAAATTCAATTAGATTAGTCAAACACGTTCTGCCTTTTACAAATCCGTGTTGGCTCTCCTTAATTATCTTAAACCTCTCCAAGACTGTGGGAAGGACCACCAGAATGCCAGCCAGGCCACTATGGAGCAGAAGCTTCTCCAAGGGAGAAGATGCAGAGAAGAAAGGTTGATGTTATGGGGGATTCTATAATTAGGGGGATAGGCAGCATTCATTGCAGTCAGGAATCGAGATTCCTGAAGGGTATGTTGCCTACCCATAAGAGTAAGGGAAATCTCAAAATGGGTAGTAAATAATCTTGAAGAGTGGAAGAGGATCTCATTGTTGTGCTCCATGTCGGAACCAACAACAGAGAATCATAGATATTTACGGTACAGAAGGAGGCTATTTCGACCATTGTGTCTGGGCCGGATGAAAAGGAGCTGTCCAAACTAATCCCACTTTCCAGCTCTTGGTCCGTAGCCTTGTAGGTTGCAGCACTTCAAGTGCATACCCAAGTACTTTTCAAATGTGATTAGGTTTTCTGCCTCACCACCCTTTCAAGCAGTGAGTTCCAGACCCCCACCACCCTCAGATTGAAAAGATTTCTCCTCAATTCCCTTGTAATCCATCGACCAATTATTTTAAATCTATGCCTCCTGGTTATTGATCTCTCTGCTAAAGGAAATATATCTTTCCGATCCACTCTATTCCACTAGCCTCCTCATAATTGTATACACCTCAAACAAGTCTCCCATCACCCTCCTCTGTTCCAAAGAAAACAACAACAGCCTATCCAATCTCTCCACATCGATAAAATTCTCCAGTTCTGTCAACATCCTCATAAATCCCTTCTGTACCCCCTCTAGAGCAATCATATCCTTCCTGTAATCTGGTGACCAGAACTGTGTGCAGTATTCTAGCTGTGGCCTTACTAGAGGTTTATACAGTTTAAGCATAACTTCCTGGCTCTTATATTCCATGCCTTGGCTAATAAATGAAAGATTAGGGGAAGGGTCCTGCTAAGAGAATATCAGGAGTTAGGAGCTAACTTGAAAAGCAGGACTTCACGGGTAATAATCTCAGGATTATTACGTGTAAGGTCCTGTTTTTCACGTTTTTTCGGATTATTACCGGAGCCACGTGGAAATAGGTATCGAGACAAACAAATTAGGAAAGTCAATACTTAGCTATAGGAGTGGTGTGGGAAGGATGGGTTCCATTTCATGGGACGATGACACTAGTACTGGAGCAGGAAGGAGCTGTACCATTGGGACGGGCTGCACCTGAAACGGACTGGGACCAATGTCCTAGTGGAAAGTATAACTAGGACTTTAAATAAGACTTCAAAATAATAACATGGAGGGGCGGGGTGGGGGGATTGCTACAAATTAGAGAAACCTAACAATAAAAGAATCAAGAAAAGAGAGTAGAGGACAAACTAAAGGAAGGAATAAGGATAACACGAATAGCCAGAGATCGGATAAATTCATAGACAATAATAGTAAAATAATTACTAAAATCAAAGAGAGAGGAATAATACATAAAAATAAATTAAACTGTTTGTACAGCAATCCATGTAGTATTCAAAACAAAATGGACGAACTGGAGGCAATAATTTGCAGAGAGGATCCGGATATAGTAGGGGTGACTGAAACATGGCTGGATAGAGAACAGGATTGTTAACTAAATATTGCAGGATATAACACACTTAAGAAGGAAAGGGAAGGAAAGGGAAGGAAGGGGGGAGGGGGAGTACCTGTTTTGGTTAAAGATAACATAATGGCAGTAGAAAATAGCTTGAAACTATCAGTAAGATAGATACAAAATCCCTATGATTTGAGTTCAAAGATAAAAAGGGATCCATCACCTTAATAGGGGTATACTATCTTCCTCAAATAGTGTAAAGGGAATTTGAGGAAGAAATATGTAGGAAAATCTATGAGGTGAGTAGCAGAGATAGAATAATAATCATGGGATATTTCAACTACCCGAAATAAATTGGCAGGAAGAAGTAGCGAAACGAGAAAAGGGAATCGAGTTTTTACAATGTGTAAGAAGTCCAACAAGAAAATAATCACTACTGGATCTCGTAATGGGTAGTGAACCAGAACAGACAGAAGAAACAAGAGTCGGAGAACGTCTTAATAACCATTGATCACCACATAGATTTGGATCACGAGTTACTTACGTAGGTCAAAGACTAAGGTAATAGATTGGAAAAGAGCAAATTATGAGCAAATGAGGGTTGAACTAAAGAAGGTAAAGTGGGAGAAAATTTTGAAAACAAAGCGCCAGAAAAACAATGGGAAATCTTTAAAAGGGTAATCAATAGAGTTCAAGAGAAATGCATTCCACTAAAAGCCAAAACAAGCAAGCTAATTATTGGGCACCATGAATGAATAAAGGACGACAGGGAACATTGTATCTAAAGAAAACAACATATAAGTAATTAGATACTAAAGAAGAGGAGCAAAATTGGGTATATGCAAAATTTTGCAGCGTACATTTCATAGAGTCAGTCATAGAGTCATAACGGCACAGAAGGAGTCCTTACCGGCTCTCTGTAGAGCAATCCAGTCAGTTCCATTGCCCCGCTCTGTCCCCGTAGCCCTGCAAGTTTATTTCCCTCAAGTGCCTATCCAGTCTCCCTTTGAAAACATTGAGTGTCTCCGCTTCCACTGCTTCCATCGGCAGCGAATTCCACATCATCACCACTCGCTGCGTAAAAAAGTTTTCCCTCACAGTCCCCCTGTATCTCTTGCCCAAAACCTTAAATCTGTGTCCCCTAATTGATGGTACAAGATAGATGGTACAAACTCTTTCAATAACGAACCAGTTGTTTGGTTAACAGTGAAATATTTTATTAAAGCCATTGGTACCTTTTGCCATAAAAATGTGGCGCTCGGCGGGAATTGTTGAATCTCTGAGATTATCAGTTTTTCCTGGGTCTTTCAAGCACAACATGGTTCATAGGTAATGATCATACACCGTCAGATTTCATTGTCGCCAAATAACGCTCCAGGTGAAGTGGTTTCCGTTTGCCAGCCATGCTAAACTTGCAGCATGAATCCAAGTCACGGCCTGACCAGGTGGAATAGGTCTCACAGTGATGTGGTTCGATATCGCTCTGAGTGTAACTACAGTGGGATGGGAAATTATGTAAAAAAAATAAAGTTCCCAGGGAATCCATTGTGGTGTTCTTTATTTCCTCATTTTGTACTGAACGGCATCAGCATTTGTGTTTCGCAATGAAAACAAATGTTCCGCGTCTGCACATACAGTCTTCATCATGTAAGGCAGTAGAGAGTCTTATTGATAGTGGTTTTAATGTGAACAGTGCTTATTTCGAGTGCTGTCAATATAAAACGATACCTCCCATAGAGTTAGCTGCAACCACTTTTTCACGTCGACTGATTAATGTGGCAAATCAATCGCATTGGGAAAGCCGGTTGCTTGTGTGGAATCAGAGGTCGCGATTCTAAGCTGTAGAATCTATGTTCTGAATATAACTGAAAGCCCGATTTTTCTGACTCAGACCTGTAACGATAATGTGCAGCAAATGATTAATAGAGAATCGGCGAATTAAACTGATTTCTTATTGGGGGATATGTGTTGAGAAAGTAAAACGGGTTTACTGGGTAACAGAGACCAGGCAAAGAAGAAAAAAATCATCGTGTTTAAATCCGTTAACTTGATTATCCATTCCTATTCATATCTTTACTTTGATTATGTATTAATTGTAATGGGCCAGAAATTCGGCTTGCCGGCTTCCTGCGGGTACAAGCATTGCGCGCGTACTTGCCTACCACACCTGCAGTTGTGCTTTGGGCCCACGGGGACTTCAGGTCCTGGGCCTCCTGCAGCTGCCGGCGCGCAGTGCTCGTGTATCCCAGGGGCACAATTAGTTCGAAGCGTCCCCTGGGATCAGCTGGGCCATGGAGAGCCAATTCTACCAGGGAATTTTCATAGATTTGACAGGAAGACCTGTCAAATCTATGAATAGAGATCGGCCCCAAAACCACACTTAAACTTCAAATAAATTTAAAAATAAACATCACATTTTTAAAATAACTATAAGTTAAATTATCTACTTTAAACAAAAATTTAAATTTGTGAAAAAATTAATTATACTTTATAACGGTGCTAAAAATAAACTTACCTTTCTTTAAAGTATCTAAAGAAGATAACCCTGTTGAATTTTTTTTTCAATTGTAAATAACTAACCACTTAACTTGTTAAAAACATGCCTTGCGCCTCATTTTTAAAAACGCAGCTTCTTCATACTTACCTTCCCGGAGAAACCTGAAAAAAAACTGAAGTTCGCTGCGTGTGCGCAGCCCCTCCCGCGCGCGCTACCTCTCCCACACACACGTTCCACTTCTTAACCCCTCTCTTCAGGAGAACGGAAGTTCTGGTTTCCCGCGCATGCGCAGTGCATGCAGTAAACCGGCACTTCAGATGGCCTTACGGGTGAGTACACAGCGAGTACCCGATAACAGCCGAATTTCTGTCCCAAACCGAAACTATTTACTTGCAGCGAGGATTACCTTTACATTAAGCCACCAGCAAAACACTAATCTGCAAATCTACCTGGACGGAGAGAACCAAGATGTGCTCCCATTGGCATTCGAAGTTGGATACTTTGTCAGCAAGTATCCACAGTCACCTTACATTTGCCGTGCATGTGTATTTGCTTCTGCGCATATGTCTGCGCATTTTCTTCTCAAGCATCTTGTGTGGATAATCATAGACAGTGTATTATTTAAGGGTAATGCAAACATCTCGACGCTTCAGAACTGCCTGATATTCCTTCAATGTTGTGACGGAAAATATCTCTCCACTTATTTCTGTCTGCCGTCCCCTTTATTATGATACTAATCTGCCGGTTGCATGATGTCTATGAGCAGGAATTCCGTATGGAAGTGCCTCTCCTGTGAAGTCACGAATGGGGATTTCTTGCCTCTGCTCAATGTCCCGATGTGATTGGAACGGGTCGGCTAGACGACACCTTAGAAATTCTTTGCAAATCGGCTCTTTCATCACCTCAAACCCAATATACTATGATGTCAAACAGTTTGATAGGAACAACTTGAATGAGCAACATTCCTGACAAAATGGTTGCAATTATGGAGAAATTGAATAAAAGGTGCTTTATTAGCCGAACTCA
Organism: Squalus acanthias; assembly: GCA_030390025.1. Classification (NCBI taxonomy): domain Eukaryota; kingdom Metazoa; phylum Chordata; class Chondrichthyes; order Squaliformes; family Squalidae; genus Squalus; species Squalus acanthias. The sequence goes on from CM059430.1 coordinate 67,889,828, forward strand.
CTTGCCATTTTGCAGAATATGCAAAACCTACAATTTGTGAGCTCATGTGACCAATGTTACAATATTGTAGGACATGAAGAACTTGCAATGCGTTTCAGAGATTTAACCAATTTAACTGTACTGAAATTTGCGTGGATATATAAAACAAAAATGAAGAAAATGTACTTAGTAATACACTTAGAAATATATATGAAAATTGAATGAATAAAAGAGGGATAAACGCCTTAAGGCGGGGCATTTACGCATTCCCATCGGTAGCGATAGTGAGCTTAGGAAAGTTACAAAGACTAATGTGAAGTAAAATCTACATTGAATGTGAACATTAAGTGTTCTTATAATTACACTGAAACATGCGATGTGAAATAACTGCTGCTATTCAACACTAGATACGTTTTCAGTATGTTGCAATTAACAGAGTTAAATTGAGAACAAGACGTGTTGGTGCTTCGAGTTGAGCAACTGAACCGCTTCCTTTACTTAGCTTGCATAAGCGATTCGCCCTTGTAAATATTTAGCAAAACATCAGTGTAGCGAAAAACAGAAGATAAAAACCCCAGCTAATCGCTTGTAGTTTATCAGAACTGATAGATCGCCCACACATTGACCTTTTAATTCCTGTATATAAATGTGCCACTGTTTCGGTTAATAAATTATCAAAATAATCTACTCCACGTTGTCTCCATTTGAAGATGGATTGTTATTAGATGAGAAAATCGAATTTGAAGTAAACTTTAACATAATAACTCGTAATCAGTTACACATCTACTTCCATTTTTCGGCCCCTGTCATTCGGGATAAAAATGCGACGTTCTTGTAGAAACCTGTGCTAATTAAGGCAAATCAGCACGGATTTCGAAAAGGCAAATCGTGCTTGAATTCCCTTCTAGAATTCTTTGAAGAAACAGCAGCGGGAATAGATAAAGGAAATGCAACAGATATCGTTTGCATTGATCTATTTTAAATGACAATTTGACACCAGCAGATAATGAGTCTTGGAAGCAGAATACATGGGAACTTTCAAAACGGAAGTGGATATAAACGTGGAAAGAATAACATTGCAGGGATTTAGGGAAAGAGTGAAAGAGTGGGACTAATTGGTTAGATCTTTCAAAGTGCCAACACGGGCACAATTGGCAGCATGGTCTCCTTCTGTGCTTCTACTTGGCCACATGGGCAGACACATGTTTGGTGGATATAAAACAACTGGTAGCTACTTTTAGTACCTTGATGGACGAAACCATAGACTAGAGCTTCACCCGTTTCACATCAGGAACGTCACCTGGTGTGGAAGCCAGAATGCAGTGACGCCACACATAAACCAACACACAGGTTTTGCAGTTTTACACGCAAAAAATGAGCACCAATCGTTGACTTGTAATTGATCGTATATAATCCATTTTTATTGAATTAATGATAATTAGGTACAGCAAGGATATTAGCGTATCATTCTAATCGAATGAGCACAGATTTGTCATCAGTTAACTGATACCGATTTAACATCAAAGTATGTCAGGAAAGTTACTTTTACGAAAACAGTAAGTAATAACTATAGACTGTATTCTCTGATATATCAATGGAATGCGTTACCTCTCGGAGGAATTATATCGCACGATATACATACGCGTGATATAGCAGAGAAATGCGATCAATACACACCAAAAAAGTGAAGTCCTTATCTAAAATTATATTGCTAATTGATTCTTACTTCTGCGTAGACAGCCTCTGTTACTCGTCTTTGTTTTTTTGTCCGCAGCTGGGCATATTCTGTCCTTTCATTATTTTTGCATCTCCCGGTTTTCTCTGAGCCAGTCAATGCTATAGTCGTGTACGTCAGCTTGTCACGCCCTGTCCCTTGTTCGGTCTGTGAAGCCAATGTTTGGAAATATTGTTAATTGTTCATTTTGTAAGTTTTGTGGACTGCTGCTCAAAGCAGCCATCAGAAGGTCACACAAATAGGCATAGATACAACACACGGTCAAAGTCAGCACAAACATATGCCCTCCACTATCGCATGAATGTTGATGTAACACCGGTGATCTATGTTTCTCTGATCTGTTACTCAGTCCTACCTCAGCGTATACGGTTCTCTCCTCTTCACGTTTATATCTTGGTGTTTTCCTGGCTCTGCTCAAATTTAGTGCAGCATAATGCATGAACTCAGCCGCTGCTCCCTGCATGGGTCCGAATGAAAATTGTTTGCTTATGTGGCTAGTTCATTTTCTTCACCAGTTTACGTGTCGCTGATCAAACAATTGAACAGATAGAACTGAGCTAGAGATCAAACGCACAAACCCATTTCAGATATATTTACATAGGTATGAATATTAAGGAACTGTGATCACTATAACGAATATTTAAACATGTCAATGTTCACAGTACAACACAGTGTTACAGAAATGTTTAAATGAGCGGCAGCTTTAGAACGTAAAGTTTTTTTTCAAATCCAAAGATTAGATAATTGTATAAACATTCATTACCTAGGTGTATTTTCAACAAAAAACAGCAGTTTTCTTGTCTGCAATTTAACAATTTTTACCAGCAACGCACTGGGTGCCAAGTACATTTCTAACCACGATTTGAATCACTCACTAAGACCGGATAAATACTTTCAGTAAATAGAGTTAAACTGTTCTGTCGTGACTATGATATAATATTTCCATCATAGCAATCTTTCTTGCCATTTTAACCGTCTGCCGGGATGAACGAATGAACGTACCAGCTCTTCACGGTGGTTCGACCCCGTTGTACATTCTTTATTACCTGGAAATGAATGAAATTTAATGATATTGAAAGATTGAAATATTTACTCAGTTTCCATGTCAGCGATTGCAAAGACATTTCTTGAGTCAGAACAAAGCAGAACATGATTTCTAATTTCGGATTATGCCGAGTGTTTGAAATCATAGCCCTTGTTGTGATCAGCAATGGTGCATTGTATCGATATTTTTATGAAACTAAGGGAAACTTTTTGGACACTAGGTAAATACAGGGATATGAGGATAGGGTGGGAAAGTGAAAATGAGGTAGAAGATCAGACATGAACATATTGCATGGTGGAGCAGGCTCGAGGGCAGTATGGCCTACTCCTGCTCTTGTTTCTTATGGTCTTATGTGTGCAACCATTGCCCGGCCGGAGTCTCACACTCTTTCACTCAAACTCGCTGCGCATCCACAATAGAATGGGTTGGAATGTGATGGTGTGTCAGGGTACATGTCATTTGTCGTGCTGCAAAGTGGGCATTTTTATTTCAAATATCCAGGTAATTACCTCAATTTTTATTACGATTCTGTGAGCATTCCTGCGTTTTCAATTACATTTGGAACATTTGGCGCTCCTTGAAAACTGATAACTCGGTTTTCAACTTTAATTCCTAATCAATTTCTCTTTCCCTCGTATTATCCGGAGACTGTCGCTAGCCGTGGGGTTTTGAACTAAAATCAAGGGCTTCATTAGAACTTACTTTCATTATTCTGCAATCGGCACCGCCTCCCAATGCAGATCATTAGCACTAGAAAAGCCAATCCACCCACCGCACACCCAGGAGCCCAGAAGTAGAGTGAATTATCGAAAATACCTGCAAAATTAATAGGAACATTAAGTTATGACGGGCGTTGGCTAAACATAGGCCTCAAGATAGTTTATTGGTTGAACTATGGCGATGCTTTCAGTAACTCCGCAGTAAAATATTTGAAATAACTTCGTCATCCGATGGATGAGACATTCTGGATTAATCTGCGCATCGCACTACCGGTTTAGGGATCTCACAGCATTGTTTTCGGAGAGTTAGATAACCAGAGAGATCAATTTCCCATGACCAAAAGATGTGTTCTTGTGCTTGAACTTTCTTATTTATTAACATATATTTTGAGGAAATTGGAGGTAATTTTGTCACAAGCGTTTCTTCGTTGCCCGGTCAAAATTCGGGATTGCAGCAATCGGTTAAAAATCCCCTTTCAATTACCGGAACTGTGTTTTTTAAAGTAAGAATGTCATTTACTAGTAAAAGATATCAACGGGCGATGGTTCATTGATTATTGTCTTGCGGGGCAAAGAATTGTTCACAATATGACGTATCGTACCGGTTGTACTGTTGCGAGGTTGCGGGCACAGTTTATGAGGTTTATGAGGCAGATCCCAATTAAACCCGCTCTGACATGGACGGGTGAGCGGCAAAAGTTGGCCAGGGGGTCAATTTCAGAACACTGCACTAGAAGTAGCCGAAATGAGGGTCAGGATAGGGAACTGCATTGGGAGCCGCCCGATTACATATGACTGCAGCTCCTGGTAACAGCCTTGGTGCTAGGAAAGCGGGCCATGGTAAAGAATAAAAGAATCAGCAAATTGAAACAAAAGAAACTGAAACATTATTCATTATAAGGAGGAAATATAATCGGATGGAAAAGATAAACTTCTGTTTATAGTTGTTTTATCAAATAAAGGAATTTGAAAGCAAATAAGGTTTGTCTGAGAATATTTGTGTGGCGGGCGATATAACCTGGTTTTACAACACATCGGGTTCAATTATTTTGTTCATTACAACATGAAATTAATGCTTTCGTTAATATTTCCCATGAGATTTGCGTGGACATTTTTCATGATTATTAATATCTACAAACTGTCCGATATATCTCTTTTAAAAACTAGCAGTAGCTAGCTGTCCTTTTTGGACTGTTGGCCTCGTACCTTCATTGTATTTAGAAAGAACATGGGTGACAACAGCTGGAGTCTCGAGGGAGACATGAGAAACCAAACAAGTATAATTGGCGTCGCTCGGAACCGGCTGTGTCTCAACCAAAGACCTGGAAACTTCAAAAAGTCCCTCCGTGTTCTGTTCTTTCCTGGTATCTAATCCTAATGCAGTTTCGACGCCATTTTTATACCAAGTCAGGGTGAAATTCTCCGGAAAAAACGCAGACGTTTTACACACAAGAGTCAGATACGCAGATGAATTCCTTTCAGTGGAGACAATCTTCAGTGGGGTTGGGGCCGCTGCGGATTGAACGAAATCGATTTACTGGGCACCATTGGGAGATTAAATATGATTCTGATTCACGTTTCGTCCATTTTATTATAATAGCACCATAAAAAAGCGCAGCCTCCTGTTCCTTTAATGTTACGCACATCATCTACACACACCTGATCCATATCTCTCATAGACATCCCCATCTGTTCAATTGTACCTGCGCTATCAAGTCCAAGATTTAAAGTTACTCAGCAGACAAGTCGCAACGATTGGCTAATCAATGTTTGGTTTTCATCGTCCAAAGAATTAAGTAAATAAACTCGGGGGAAGTTGGCGCGCTGAGTCCCTCCGTGTTTGTTAGGGATAGATAGACAGTGACCAGTAATCTGCACATTGTTGATGATTAAACGGGTCCTTAGTCGGTACCGCACAGATTTCACAGCCGAAGCATGACAATTGGTGACAGAAATTATGCTCGGTTGAACCTCAGGAGGTTTCGGTAACACAATTCCTCTGTATTGCTTCAGTTATTGGAGGTTAGTCAGGTGACAACGTTGTGTGTTCCAAGCTCCAGCTTGTTGAGTGAAGCCGTTGATCAACAGTAGTTTCACGCCGGCTTTCTAATCCTGACGCTTAAATTATGTGAGAATTAATTTCTTGAATGTTAAACCTCAAAAACAGCAATGAGGGCAGGCAGGGCATCAGAAATGGGCTGAGAGCCGTGTATATGTTGGGAGAGACGCATTAATGCAAACGATTTTCAGTCAGTTATATGCTTGAAATTTGTTCCGAACTTCCGCTATCAGACAGCAGGTGTGCAAATTGTGGAGTTATAGTCTAATTGGTTAATATTGATACATTTTGCAGTACTCTGCCTGTGACATTGATTATCTAATTAGCAGTTCTATACAGAGCACACGAACATACAACTTGACTTACTGCGAGATATATTAATAGACATGTTTATACTGCCAAAAACTTTGCAATAAAACAATCATAAAACATTCCCGTTTGTTATTTTCGATATATTTTCGACTGTGCCGCTCTCCTGTATTTCACACTTACCATGCGCAATTAGATGTGATCCGGTTCCATTTCCTCGAATTATTCCTTGATGCAACACTGCACACTGATAGACTCCAGAGTCTTGGATAGTCGCGCTCAGCAACTGAAAGGACCCGCTCCCTTTACTTTTCAGATCAAATTGTTTTCTATTTTCGGCGCTTGTGCGCAGGTATTCATTCTCACCCTGTTTCCACCAATACACTCTTACCCAGGAATTGTCCTGGGAGATGGGGAATATGCAGTAGAAGGTGATGTTCCCCCCTCTGGATACAGTCGCTTGTTTGGGCGCTTGAGTTACAATGAACGAAATCTGGTCCGCTGCTGTTAGAAAATATAGTCAAGTACAGGTTAATTGTATTAGACACGTCATGGAGTTGGAAGAGAGAAAAATAATCTAGATAGAGGAATTACAGTTCACTAAAATAATGTGCAAACTACCTCGGAAGAATTTTATAAATTAAAGTAGCTGGGTCAATGAACAAAGATGTACCTGTGTAAATAACTCCCTGGAGAGTCAGGCACAAAAAAAGCATTCTCGCCGAAATTCTGAGCAACAGATTCAACTGATAACTCTCTGCAGTAACTGCGAGTTTGCAACTGTTAAGAATGGTTTGCGGTTAGTTTTCTGTGAGATAGGTCGCAACGACGTTTGACATCCTGTAATTGCGTATTCAGAAATTAGTCTTTATTTGTGAAGTGGAATTTTCTAACTCATGCGCTTGTTCAACTGTTACAATCACATGTGTCACAGATAGCAAAGAGTAAGGGACAGTTTTGTATTTTCAAATGCAGAATTTACTGACACTCGCGCCGTCAGTGTTGTTTCCTGATAAGTAACGGTAGTCTAACCAGATTGGATAAAGAGGAGAACCCTTGGAGAATGGTGGTTTGGTTGACCATGTCACAGTTACACATATTATAATTCATGATCTTGGCTAGGGCCGTTTTTGTTGTTGTGAGTTAGAAACTGAGTGGGTTGATTGAAACAGGATCTGGTGGGGATGTAGGCAAGCATCTGGGAGGTGACAACAGATATGGCACGGATTTTGCGGTGGGTATGGCGGCATACTCTCAGAGTATGCCATCATATCTCCTTTGAAATCCACCGTGCATTGACAGACCTATCACACAGCCCAAGAAAAAACAATTACTGGCGCAGGGCCTGTTTGCATCAGCGTAAGGGAATAACTCAGACAGGTTTTAAACATTTTCTTCTCGGAAATCATGCCGTTTAATCGTATCAAATGAATTTTTCTTGTTTCTGAAAATATTAGAGTCTTAATCATGTCGATAATTATTATAAACAAAATTAGATTTTTAGTAAAATTTGTGGATTAAAGCGAATTAGGAATTAAATTCCAATCCTGTTTATTATAACTAAATCTGATTACGGGATTCCATTATCTTTGATGACAGGATTCCCTTCTGAAATTATGTAAAATCGAATTATGTTTTCTTATTGGAGGACCACGTCCACGTGATCCCAGGTGCAACGCCGCACAGGCTGCATCCCTGGGGTCCGTGGGCCATACGCTGCCCTCCTATTCACAGCGACAGACTGCAAGTTTTCGCAGGAGGGCCGCCCTCAGGTAGTTGCGTATTCTTTTCAGAGGTCGGCGGCGTACTCCGTAGGTACGCCGCCGACCGAAATTTTTGGCCAAGTTTCTTGAGGGTGGACATGGAGGTCGGAGATGTGGTGGCAGTTTGCACGGAGAGAGCGGTCGAGTGTGTGCTTATTGGAAGGGGTGGTTTCCAAACGAAAGGGGACAGTCTCTGAGGAGATGCGGCCATTTATAACTATAGCTACCAAGGGGGCCATATACGGAAGTTGGGTAGTCAGCGGTTAAGTCAGAATTAGGTCTATGGAGCATGTGGTTTACATGAGCTTAGAGAGTGCAGGTAGGTAAGAAGAAAAAGAAGATACAAGGAAACAAGGATTCAGGGATACAGTATGAGGAAAGATTTGGCCTGGTGTGCAAGGGGAAAGGAGGAAGCAGTAGAGGCATCCGAACAGATGGTCTCTATTTGATGACAAAGAAATCCATGATCTCTTTGAATTTGTTGTTAGGGGAGACACGTTTCAGAATGTGGCTGGTACAGGGGAAAAGAAACGGTGAGTTGCCATTGCTCTCCAGGAAAATTACAGAGCAGTGGGCGGTTGTGGCAGAAAACATTGCGACTCTGCAATACAACACTTGGTCCAGCCAGAAAAACACTTGGATGGCTACACCACCTGTTTGCAAGATGCGGTCAAGTATGCACATCTTGGACTTGAGGAGGTGACGATACAGAGCAGACCAGCGTTATGAGCAGAATGGGAGACAGTGAAGGATTTGCTTGGAATAAGTGAACCTATTCTTAATTTCTGTTTCTCATAAACAGATTTTCAATTTTTTCGTTCGAGGTATGCACTGTTCCCACTTACACATCCCAGAAACTCATCTTGGTACACAGCTGTGGAATCTCTTACTAGTCCTGTGGAATTTGCCAATTTAGGGATCTCTCATGCTTATACTCAAAATAAGTTTGAGGGTACAATATTCAACACGACTGCTGTTAAGTCTCCTTCATTGGTAGCACACTTGCATCCGTGTCAGACGTTTGTGGGTTCAGGCACTACTCCCGAGACTTCAACACATAGGCCCGTATTTTGCGATCGCAGACCTCCCGCGGGTGGAGGCCTGCGATCTGGAAAAATCTGCGCCCTTACCTGAGGGCTCCCAGTACGCACACGCTTCCGCTCCTGGGCCTCACCAACCTTGAAGTGCGCAGGGCCCACGTATCCCAGGGGCGCATGTAGTTCGCAGTGTCCCTGGGATTTTGTGGGCCATGGGGAGCCAATCACAGAAGGGAATCTCCCTTCATACATTTGGCAGGAAGACCTGTCAAATATATGAATGGAGATCAATGAAAAAACATAGTAAAATATTAAATAAATTTTTAAAAATCACATTTTTAAAATGACTTGAAATTACAATAAATTAAGTATTTTAAACAAAAATTTAATGTTTTGAAAATAATAATTAAAGTTTTTTACGGTGCTGAAAATAAACTTAGCTTTATTAAAGTATTTTTAAATGATAAATCAGTGAAAAAATTATTTTTTAAACTTTTTTCAACTCTTGTCCTGGTAAAAGCAGAATTGTAAGGGTTTTCTGTGTGGGAGGGCCTCCAAAAAGCGGAACTCTCTGCCGCAAGGTCCCTTCTCTAGGGCAGGCGTCCGATCTGTCATGAGCATACTTGACAGATCGGAAATGTTGGTTTTCAGCGCATGCGCTGTGCATGCCTGAAACCGGCATTTCCGATGTCCCTACGGGTGGGTAAACAGCGCGTACGCACGCGTAGGGATCGGAATATCTGGGCCATAATCTAATCTGCCACTTCAGTGCTGTGCTGTCGGAGTGCTGCACTGTCGGAGATGTCGTCGTTCAGGTGAGATGTTATGTGGCGGTGGCTGCCTTCTCTGTCTTTCTTTCTTTCTATCTAGCTTTTTCCTTTCTAGCTTTCATTCTAGCTTTCTTTCTATCTATCTTTCTTTATTTCTAGTTTTTGTACTTCCTTCCATGTAAGGTTTGGACCTCAACCTGGCTAGGTATAATGTCATCGCAGGGAGGTTACCTAGTGCTGTGGGGGACGGGCACCAGGATGAAGCATTGGAGAGGAGATACAAGGTGTACAGAGTACTGGGAGAGTCAAGCCGCATTAGAATAAAGAGCAGTTCAGAAATAGGAGGGATTAGAGTGGAAATGCGAAGCAAAATAAGGTGTGTTTGGCGAGCATGTGCGTAAATGCATGGAGCGTGGTAAATAACGTTGGTGAACTGCAGGCACAAGTAGCCACATGGGATTATGCAATAATAGCAGAAACGGAGACCTAGGTCAAATAAAGTGTGGATTCGGCACTTAATATTCCTGGCTACAACGTATTCAGGAAATAAGGACGAGAGGACTTCAAAACCCAGTACTATCTATCGATTTCTTTGTTAGCACGGTTTTGTAAGTTCAAGGTACTGCATAGCACGTTAAGTTTCTAGATACATGTGTTATGTCAGCGTTGTATTTCAGACTTTATATTACAGCACTCCGTCACGTGCCATTGGACGCATTCAAAGCGATGAAGGCCAGAGGAAACCTGAATTATCTGTGACCAATAGTTGTTATCAGCTTTGAAGTTGGGTTCTAGATCAACTGATATTTCTGAGCACCGATGTGCTATTTCTAAATAGTTACCAGTGGACATAGGTGCAGTGCACAGAGGTACAGCACACTGCAAGACAAGGGTCAGGTTAGGATCTTCGGGCAGCATCGTTTCGGAAATCGTCTTGTCGGCCTCGGTGATATTCAGCCGCTGCTGGCCAAGTCGGTAGACGAGTTTGTGTAGGATTTGGGGAAGTGGAAGGAAATGAATCCATCAAAGTAGGGGCCATCCTTTCCCCAAAACAACCCGTTAGTCGAAATAAAATGCAGGCTCATTTCATTGCTTTAAATTTGGAGATAACCAGCAACATGTCATGTCTTGTAAGCGGGACAATGAATATCTTTATTAGAGAATATATATTTTCATAATTCTGACCCCGCAATGCTGGGAGTCAGGAGGGTGACATAAGATACCAAACAGATGTAAATAGCCCCGTTCGGGACAGGCTGCGTCACTTCTAAAGAGCTGGAATCTTCATACAGCCCCTCAGTGTTCTGCCGTTAATGGGTTTTTTCCCAGTTGCGGTTTCGATGCCATTTTTATACCAAGTGAGGCTGAAATCGCTCTGGTAAAACTCAGCCGTTTCACAAACAAGAGTCAGACGCAGATGAATAGATCTCGAGTGTCCTGGAGACAATCTTTAGTGCGGTTGGGGCAGCTGCAGAACAGAGAATTGAGAAAATCAAGTTATAGAGCACGAGTGGGAAGTATTATTTTGATTTGTACAATTCCAAGTCCCAGCATCCTGTCAATTAATGTTTCCCCACATCATCGCCATAGACCATCCATATCTCATCATCATTAGTTTATGTTCAGTTTTAACTCCGTTATATTTTATGTTCTGATTTAGTTCTATGCTTTCATCTTTTCAACTTCAATTAAATTTCACTTAGACATATCACAGTGTTAAGAAAGATAAGAATTCGAGCGTTTAAACCTCGGTGACAGGGGCGGAGATGGACAAAAACATCTAAAGTTGTGTAGAAACCGGTTACAACGTCCGTGCTACCCCATTGGCCCAAAAATTCGGCCGTTCTCGGGTGAGTACTCAGTGCGTACTCACCCGTATTCATTCCCGAAGTGCCGGTTTCCTGCATGCACTGCGCATCAGCGGGAAACCGGAGCTTCCGGTATGGTGAAGGGGGCGGTTCCTAGGTGAACCACGTGCGCGGTAGAGGCTGCGCGCACGCAGCACACTTAGATTTTTTTTCAGGTTTCAACGCGAGAGTAAGTATTGAAGATTCTGCGCTAGTAAAAAGGAGGCGTAAGACCCCTTTTGAACAAGGTAAGTAGTTAATTAAGTATAATTTTAATTTTTTATCAACAGGTTTATCTTTTTCAGATACTTTAAAGAAAGGTAAGTTTATTTTTATAACTTTTAAAAAGTATTTTTATTTTTTCAAAAATTTAAATTTTTGTTTAAAGTGGTTAATTTATTTAACTATAGTTATTTTATAAATGTGATGGTTTTTTAAAATTTATTTGAGGTTTAGCTGTTCTTTTGGGGCCGATTTCAATTCACAGATTTGACAGGTCTCCTGTCAAATCTATGAATGAAAGATGGTAAGCTGCCATTGGCTCTCCATGGCCCACGTGATCCCAGGGGTCGCATCGCACTAACTGCGCCCCTGTAACACACAAGCACTGCTCGCCGGCTCTTGGGAGAGGCCCAGGACCCGAAGTTCCTGTTGGCTCAAAACACAATGGCAGGCGCGGTGGGTAAGAATGCGCGCAGACCTTACCACCGCGGCAAGCCGGCTACGCGAATTTCTAGGCCAATATTTTGGGCCGTAATTTGTGGCCCCTACAGGTGCGTACGAGGTGCGTACGCATCCCGTAAGTGCCGCGCAAGTTCCGGGTTTAGGCATACGCTGCGCATGTGCGAAGACCCAGAACTTGCAAATCTGCGGGTAAACTTGACAGATCCAACACATCCCAGGGAAAGATCATACGCGAGTGCAGGTTTTGGCTATTTGCCCAACTTCTGCACAGCGAATGACCGTGAAATTCTTACGCCGGCCTGCTTTTACCAGCGTAAGAGTTTAAAAAAACAGAAAAATAAAATTTTATCGTTAATTTATACATTTAAAAACCTGTGAAATTTGGTAAGTTTATTTTTAGGCCCTTTAAAACGTAAATTTATTTTTCAATAAATTAAATTTTTCTTTAAAATATTTCATTAATGCAATTTTAACTAATTTTAAATATGTGATGGTTTCTTTTTACTTATTTGAAGTGTAGAGGTATTTTTTGGGTTTTCACATTATACTTGAATGGGAATCCAATTCTCTCATTCGTTGGGCCGGCCCACGTGATTCCAGGGGTGCCTGCGATCCGGCTGCTCCCATGGGATACGTGGGCCTCTTCCCGCGAGTATCAGGAGAGGCCCAGGAGCGCGAGTCTCCGTACGTCCCGGACCACCAGGTAGGCGCGGATTTTATTTCCGGATCGGAGGCATTTCCCCGCGGGAAGCCTCGGACCGCAAGTTCAGGGCCAATATTGCAATTCAGCTTTTCAGTCAACCATCACTACATTTAGAATTTCTTCCCAGCTTTCGTCCTCAGACGTCTGATGTCCTATGTGTTAAACGCGAGTTCATAGCATATATCTGGCTGGTTAATATTCATAGAATCATAGAATAGTTACAGGATAAAAGGAGGCCAACGGACCGTCGAGCCCGTGCCGGCTCTCTGCAAGAGCACCTCAGCTAATCCCATTCCCCCGCCCTTTCCCTGTAGACTGACATTTTTTTTTCCTTCAGGTACTTATCCAATTCCATTTTGAAAGCCAGGATTGAATCTGCATCCTACAACATTTTAAGTGGTGCATCCCAGTACGTAACCACACTCTGCATAAAAAGGTTGTCCTCATGTCGCCTTTGGTTCATCTGTCAATCACCTTAAATCTGTGTCCTTTGGTTCTCGACCCTTCCGCCAATGGTTCCTCAATGACCTTCCCTCCAACATAAGGTCAGATGTGTGGATGTTCGCTGATCACTGCAGTTTTCAGTTGGATCCGCAACTCCTCAGATAATGAAGCAACATGACCGAATGCAGCAAGACCTGGACGAAATTCATGCTTGGGCTGATAGGTGGCAGGTAACATTTGCACCACACAATCATCTGGCAATGACTATCTCCAACAAGCGAGCGACTGCCCACCACTCCTTCACATTCAACGACATTACCATTGCCGAATCTTCCACCATCAATATCCTGGGCGTCACCATTGATCAGAAACTTAACTGGACCAGCCACAAAAATACTGTGGCAACAAGAGCAGGTCAGAGGTTGAGTATTCTGCGGTGAGTGTCTCACCTCCTGACTCCCCAAAGCCTTTCCACCATCTACAAGGCACAAGTCAGGAGTGTGATGGAATACTCTTCACTTGCCTGGATGGGTGCAGCTCCAACAACACTCAAGGAGCTCAACGCCACCCAAGAAGAATGAGCCCACTTGATTGGCACACCATCCACCACTTTAAACATTCACTCCATCCACTTACGGCGTACCGTGGCTGCAGTGTGTAGCATCTACAAGATGCACTGCAGCAACTCACCAAGGCTTCTTCGGCAGCTCCTCCCAAACCCGCGCCCTCTACCACCTAGAAGGACAAGGGCAGCAGGCGCATGGGAACACCACCAAGTGCCTCTCCAGTCACACACTGACGTGGAAATATATCACCATTACCTAATTGTCGTTGGTTCAAACTCCTGGAAATACCTCCCTAAAAGCACTGTTGGAATACCTTCACCACACGGACTGCAGTGGTTCAAGAAGGTGGCTCACCACCACATTCTCAAGGGCAACTTGGAATGCGCAATAAATGCTGGCCTTGCCAGTGATGCCCAAATCCCATAAACAAATAACAAAAATTATCCGTTCTCAACCAACTGAAATTGGCCTTCCTCCAATTAACTATTTTTAAACTAGATTGCTCCCTGTACTTTTCCATAGTTAATCTAAATCTTATGATATTGTGATCACTGATCCCTAAATGTTCCCCTTATGACGCTTGCTCCACTTGACCCTCCTCATTCCCCAGAATCACATCAAGCAATGTCTCCCTCCTCGTTGGGCCAGAAACGTCCTGATCAAGAAAGTTCTCCTGAACACATTTCAGAAATTGTTCCCCCTCTTTGCTCTTTACACTATTACTATCCCAGTCTACATTATGATAGCTGAAGTTCCGCATTATCACTATTCTACAGTTCTTGCACCTCTCTGTAATTTCGCTGCAAATTGTCCCCTCTCTATCCTTCCCTCTCGTTGGTGGCCTATAGAATACACCTAGTAGTTTAATGGCACCTCTATTGTTTCTTAACTCTATCCAAATAGATTCTGTCCTTGACCCCTGCAGGACATCCTCTCTCTCCAGCACTGTAATATTCTCCTTAAACTATACTGTCACCCCACCTCCTTTCTCTCCTTCACTATCTTTGCTGAACACCTTATATCCAGGAATAATTAGTACCCAATCCTGCCCTTTTTTGAGGCAGGTCTCCGTTATCGTCACCACATCATGATCACGTGTGGCTGTTTCAACCTTCAGCTCACCAGCCTTATTTACCACGCTTCGTGCATTTACACACATGCAATGTAATCCTATCTTAGGCCTTTTTGTATTCTCTCTTAATTTCACCCCACCTAATACCGTACAATTTTTTCTCTCGGGCTATCTGTCTCTCCCAATCCTTTGAGCATCTTGTTTCTCCTTTCTAATGGCTACATCCTGGTGCCCAACCCCCTGCCAAATTAGTTTAACCTCCCCCCCCAACAGCACTCACTTCCCCCACCCTGCACCACACACCACCCCCCCCCCGCCCAACCACCCCAGCCCCACGTGGATATTGGTCCTGGCTCTGCTGAGGTGCAACCCGTCCAACATTTACAGGTCCCACGTCCCCCAGAACCAGTACCAATGTCCCAGCAATCTAAAGCCCTCCCTCTTGCACCATCTCTCCAGCCATGCATTCATCTGCTCCATCCTCCTATTTCTGCAGTCACCTGGTCCTGGCAGCGGGAGTAATCCAGAGATTACTACCTTTGAATTCCTGCTTTTTAATTTATCTCCTAGCTACCTGAAATCTGCCTGCAGGACCTCATTCCTCTTTCTACCTATGTCGTTGACCACGACTTCTGGCTGTCCCTCCTCCCCCTTCAGAATGTCCTGCAGCCGCTCAGTGACATCCTTGACCCAGGCACCAGGGAGGCATCCTGGAATCATGTCTGCGGCCGCAGAAATGCCAGTCTGTTCCCCTAATTCTCGAACTCCCTATCATTATTGCTTTCCCGACCTTCCTCCACCCTGTACAGCTGAAACATTAATGGCGCCATGGACTTGGCCCTGGCTGGACACCCCATTTCCCCAACTAGTTTTCTGGTTAGAGAGTCAGATGCACTCAGGGGACACCTGTACTGCCTGCCTGGTCCCCCTTATCTGACTGGCAGTCACCTATTTCCTCTCTGCCTGTACACACTTACACTGTGGGGTGAACACCTCCTGAAATGTGCTATCCAAGTAGCTCTCATATTCATGGATGCACCGCAGTGACGTCAGCTGCTGCTACTCAAGCTCCAAAACCCG
Source organism: Squalus acanthias (assembly GCA_030390025.1). Taxonomy (NCBI): domain Eukaryota; kingdom Metazoa; phylum Chordata; class Chondrichthyes; order Squaliformes; family Squalidae; genus Squalus; species Squalus acanthias. Next base: position 67,905,640 of record CM059430.1, read on the forward strand.
GAACTTGAATTCCTCCAGCTCTCGATACTTCCTGCACACGTGGTTGTCCAGGACATGGGAAGAATCCTGGAGTTCCCACATGGCAGAAGATATGCATTCCATGCGACTGAGGTGCCCTGTCATGCGTCTGTTTAATAGACTATTAACTGACGGAATAGAAATAAACACAAGACTTAAAAAAAATAATTACCAGCTACTCAGCAATCAGCTGCTTCCCTTGTGCTGACGTCACTTTATTGGTTTCTGCCTCACTCCCTGACGTCTCACCCGCCTTCCTCCCCACCGAATTCCTGCACTCACCAAATTCTTCCTCTCTGCTTATGATCCACTCCGATTGCTCTGTCACCAAGCTCTGTGCTCAAGCTCTGTGCTTTTGCAAACTAATGCCTAATATATACCTTTTCAGAGTCAAACAACTTACAACTGCTAAATCAACTTCAATCTCACAGTTTACCACCTAATCAAGCAACCACTTACTCTGATTGTATTCACCCAGCTCTGTCTCCAAGCTCTGTGCTGAAGCCGTATTCAAAAAATCTGGCAATGCTCAACATCTGAAATGATTTATTACGTTGTGTAGATAGCAGTTCAATAGAGAACGCAGTCGTATATCTTTTGCTTCACGATAAATGTATTAATACAGTAGTTTTTTTCAATTGTTACAGGATATGGGCGTCGTTGTCAAGGCCAGCATTTATTGCCCATCCCTAATTGCCCTTGAGAAAGTGGTGGTGTGCCGCCTTCTTGAGCCGCTGCAGTCCGAGTGGTGAATGTACTCCCACAGTGCTGTTAGGGAGGGAGTTCCAGGATTTTGACCCAGCGACAATGAAGAAATGGTGATATATTTCCAAGTCCGGTTGGTGTGTGACTTTGTGTGGAACTTGGAGGTGATGGTGTTCTCAAACGCCGGCTGCCCTCGTCCTTCTAGGTGATAGGGTTTGCGGGTTTGGGAGGTGCTGTCGCGAGTTGCTGCAGTGCACCTTGAATATGGTACACACTGCAGCCACGGTGTGCCATTCTTCGAAGGAGTGAATGTTGAAGGTAGTGGATGGGATGCGAATCAAGCGGGTTGCTTTGTCTTGGATGGTGTCAAGCTTCTTGAGTGTTGTTGGAGCTGCACTCATCCAAGCAAGTGGAGAGTGTTCCATCACACTCCTGACTTGTGCCATGTAGATGGTGGAAAGGCTTTGGGTAGTCAGGAGGTGAGAGACACGTGACAGGATACCCACCCTCTGACCTGCTCTTGTAGCCACAGTATTTATGTGGCTGGTTCAGTTAAGTTTCTGGTCAACGGTGACCTCCAGGATGTTGATAGTGGGGGGATTTCGCGATGGTAATACTAGTGAATGTGAAGGGGTGGTGATTAGACTCTCTCTTGTTGGAGATAGCGATTGCCTGGCGCTTAAATGGTGCGAATGTTACTTGCCATTTAGCAGCCCAAGCCTGAATCTCCTCCAGGTCTTGCTGCTTGCGAACACGGACTGCTTCATTATCTGAGGAGTTGCGAGTGGAACTGATCACTGTGCAATCAGCAGCGAACATCCCCACTTCTGATCTTATGATGGAGGGAAGGTCATTGTTGAAGCAGCTGAAGATTTTTGGGCCTAGGATACTGCCCTGAGGACCACCTGCAGCGATGTCCTGGGGATGAGATGATTGGCCTCTGACAACTATAACCACCTTCCTTTGTGCTAGGTATGAATCTAGCCAGTGGAGAGTTTTCCCCTAATTCGCATTGACTTCAATTTTACTAGGTTCCTTGATGCCAAACTCGGTCAATGCTGCCTTGATGTCAAGGGCAGTCACTCTCACGTCGGCTCTGGAATTCAGCTCTTTTGTCCATGTTTGGACCAAGGCTGTAATGAGGTCTGGAGCCGACTGGTGCTGGTGGAATCCAAACTGAGCGTCGGTGAGCAGGTTATTGGTGAGTAAGTGCGGCTGGATAGCACTGTCGATGACACCTTCCATCAATTTGCTGATGATTGGCAGTAGGCTGATGGTGCGTTAATTGGCTGTATTGAATTTGCCCTGCTTTTTGTGGACAGGATATACCTGAGCAGTTTTCAACTTTGTCGGGTAGATGCGGCTAAATCTGGAGAACAAGTCTTCAGCACAACAGCCGGGATGTTGTCAGTGCCCATAGGCTTTGCTGTATCCAGTGCTCTCAGAAATCTCTTAATATCATGTAGAGTGAATGGAATTGGCTGAAGACTGGCTTCTGTGATGGTTGGGACCTCAGGAGGAGGCCGAGCTGGATGATCCACTCGGCACTTATGGCTGAATATGGCGGCAAACACGTCAGCCTTGTATTTTGCACTCACGTGCTGAGCTCCGCCATCACTGAGGATGGGAATGTTTATGGAGCCTCCTCCTCCCGTTAGTTGGTTAATTGTGCACCACCATTCACGACTGGATGTGGCAGAACTGCAGAGATTTCATCTGCTTCATTGGTTGTGGGATCGCTCAGCTGTATCTATAGCATGTTGCCTCCGCTGTTTAGCATTCATGTATCCTGTGTTACAGCTTCACCGGGTTGGCACCTCATTTTTAGGTACGCCTGGTGCTGCTCCGAGCATGCTCTTCTGCACTCCTTATTGAACCAGGGTTGCTCCCCTGGCTTGATGGTAACAGTAGAGTGAGGGATTTGACGGGCCACGAGGTTACAGATTGTTGTTGAATACAATTCTGCTGCGGCTGATGGCTCACAGCGCCTCACGGATGCCGACTTTTGAGTAGCTATGTCTGTTCTGAATCTATCCCATTTACCACAACACGGTGGAGGGTGTCCTCAGTGTGAAGACAGGACTTTGTCTCCATAAGGACTGTGCGGTTTTCACTGCTACCAATGTTGTCATGGACAGATGCATCTGCGACAGGTAGATTAGTGAAGACGAGGTCATGTAGGTTTTTCCCTCGAGTTGGTTCTCTCACCACCTGTCGCAGGCCCAGTATGGCAGTTATGTCCTTCAGGACTCGGCCAGCTCGGTCAGTAGTGGTGCTACTGAGCCACTCTTGGTGATGGATATTGAAATCCCCCACCCAGAGTACATTCTATGTCCTTGCTACTCTCAGAGCCTCTTCCAAGTTTTGTTGAACATGAAGGAGTACTGATTCAACAGCTGAAGGAGGGCGGTAGGTATTAATCAGCAGGAGGTTTCCTTGCCCATGCTTGGCCTGATGTCATGAGACTTCATGGCGTCCGGAATCAATGTTCAGGACTCCCAGGGCCTCTCCCTCCTGAAAGTATACTACTGTGCTGCCACCTCTGATGGGTCTGTCCTGCCGGTGGGACAGGACATACCCATGTATGGTGATGGAGGAGTCTGGGACATTGACAGAAAGGTATGATTCTGTGAGCATGACTATGTCAGGCTGTAGCTTGACTTGTCTGTGGGACAGCCCTCCCAATCTTGTCACAAAGCCCCAGATGTTGATGAGGAGCACTTTGCAGGTTAGCCGGGTCTGGGTGTCCCTTTGTCGTGTCCGAAGCCAGTGCCTCAGTCGATGCCGGGTGGTCCATATGGTTTTATTCTTATTATTGTTTTTCATAGCGGATCGGTACAACTGAGTGACTTGCTAGGGCATTTCAGAGGGCAGTTAAGAGTCAACCATATTGCTGTGGGTCTGGAGTCACATAGGCCAGACCAGGTAGGGACAGAAGATTTCCTTCCGCAAAGGACACCGGTGAATCAGATGGGTTTTTACAACAATCCGGTAGTTTCATGGTCACCATTACTGATAATAGCTTTTTAAATTCCAGATTTATGTAATTAACTTAATTTATATCCCCCAGCTGCCAAGGTGGGATTTGAACTCACATCTCTGAATTATTAGTCCAGGCCTCTGGATTACTAGCCCAGTAAAATAACGACTTTGCCACCATACCCTAATAATAGAGGCATAGAGTGCAAGAGCAAGGAAGTTATGCTAAACCTTTATAAAACACTGTTTAGGCCTCAGCTGGAGTATTGTGCTCAATTCGGGGCACCACACTTTAGGAAGGATGCCAAGGCCTAAGAGAGGATGCAGAAGAGATTTACGAGAATGGTACCATGGGTCAGTTATGCGGAGAGACTGCAGATGCTGGGTTTGTTCTCCTTAGAGCAGGGAACGTTAAGAGGAGATTTGATAGAGGTGTTCAAAATCATGAACGGTTTTGTTACAGTAAATAAGGATAAATTATTTCCAGTGATAGAAGGGTCGGAAACCAGAGGACACAGATTTAAGGTGATTTGCAAATGAACCACAGGTGAGGTGAGGATAATTTCTTCTATGCATAGTTGTTACGATCTGGAATGCACTGCCTGAACAGGTGGTGGAAGCAGATTGAATAGTAACTTTCAAAAGGTAATTGGATAAATACTTGACGGGAAAACTCACAGGGCTATGGTGAAAGTGCAATGGAGTGGAACTAATTGGATAGCTCTACAAACGAGTCGGCACAGGCACGATGGGCCGAATGACCTCCTTCTGTGCTGTGTCATACTATGATACTGGATTGCGGCGGTAAGCTTTCGGACGTCAGGGTTTCGGGGTGTGCATTTTCCAGATCGGCAATTCTAGTAAAAAATAATGCCGCTTTAAAAAATAATGAAGCAAAGTTTTAGCTTTAGTACTGTTTCTTTTCCTAAACTACCGAGGAAACGAGAGGCTCTGCAATTGTCTCGTGGAGAAAGCAGCAATAAGTTAGGCATTTGGAAGTGCAGCGATCCTCACAGAATAATATTATAAATGGATCGGAATATCTGTGTATTTATAATAGAAATGTCCATTTTGGAGTAGTTGATATCTGAAATCTGCCTTTTTCACGTCGTCAGTTTTAAAATCATTCAGTCTATTGCGAACTGCAAGTAGGTTGATTGAAGCTCGGAATGGTGGCATGTGATTACAAATAGTTAAAAGGGGCTGGGATTCCAAACGGTGTCGGATAAATGTGGTTTTGAAAAAGATGTGAGGCTTTACACTGACGCTAGAAATGTCTTTGAAATAACGGCCATGATAACTGAGTAGCCATTCCAATTATTTAATTAATTAAATTACATTAATTCCCAGGAAAGTCTCACGGGACCTGTCGGTAACTAACGCGGTTCCATCTTTATCCAGGCAGAGGGATCAAATGTGAAAACATTTATTTTACAGTGACGAGGTCTTATCATAATTATGTCAGGATACTTTCTAAATCTATTTCATAAAAGCATTTGTCCCTCTTTAGCGATTCAAATCGCACTTCGGAAAAAAATATGTGCCGCCGGGTGCATTGTTGCTGCTGATAGCTAAAAAGTACAAAATCTAAATTACGTTTGTTAAAATTGTACCGAGCTAATACCTAGATAAGAACTATTTAATGGTTCGTCAAATCTTGTATGTGGAATATAACTTCATGTAAATATGTTTTAATTTTCTCGCTCATTTAAACACATTTATAACACGGTATATGCAGTGTGAACTTTGACAGTTTGCAATATCAGTTACACTGGCCGCACTCATTAACAACCTTGACTTTCACACCTATTGAAATGTATCAACTATGGTTTCTGCACTTTAGTTGTAGCCCCGTCATTCAGATCAATGTTTGCCCAGAATTATGTAGTCTGGTGCAGACAGTGAATCAACCACATAACACAATGCTTTCATTACAGCCCATGCAGGGAGCAGCACAAAGCATTCAATTCGATCAGACTAAGCCAAGCTCCAAGACCTAAGATGAGGAGACGAAATGTGTACGTTTAAGCAGGACCGAGAATCAAACGCAGAGCATCCGTGCGGCGTTAACATTTAAGCGCGATACCGGACTATTTCGACTAGTGCTGACTTTGACCGTGTATTGCATATGAGGCTGATGGATGCTTTGAGCAGCAATCCACAAACTAGTAAAACAATCAAATAATAATATTTCCAAACTGTGGCTTCACAACGAAGATCAGGAGAAGTCGAAGTACGCGAATCTAGAATTGACTGTCTCCGAAAATACAGGGATACCTAAAAATAACAGAAGAAGCACAGAATAGTCAGAGCTACAGACGAAAATCGAAAGACAAGTAATAGAGGACGTCTACAGAGAAGCAAGAATCAAATAGCGGGTACAATTTTAGATGCAGAAACCATTTTATCCAGATTTATATTGATCGTACTGCACTATCATATCTGCATGTTATGTAATTATAATATTACCATCTGGAGGATAGAGTGTACCTGTAGGATTCAGTAAACATTATCAAGATTCTATAACCATTTTTACATAACTATAATATGTGAAATTGTATGTTCAAAACCTAAAAAGCCTGTATAAAATGGCGAATGGCTGAGCTCAAAGCATGATGGGAAAATTATGCCAACCTGACTATAAACCTCTGTTTTAAATTACTCAAATAATGGAATGTAGTACTAAGTAAACACGGAGGCTGTCAGGGACATGGAGTTCGGTAATATAATGGAAAAGTGATTGGAGTTGGTGCCTTCAGTTTAGAAACAGCAGAATAGACAAACTGTTTAGAAAACACCTCAAGAAGTGAAGTTCTAAGATATGGGTATTTTGTTATGCACAGGAATAGGCGTGATGGAACTAACGAGGTCATAAGATAATTGACTAGAAAAGGGGAGGGAATCATAGACCGTACTTGAGAAGGTCAGAATGGTGAGATAGCCCAAGCAGCTGCAAGTTGCTATGTATTTTTAAAGAAAGAAAAGGTATAAAGGAACAGCTATTAAACACTGGAAGCAGCGCGAAACCATAGGATGAGAAGCTTCAGTCAACATAATACAGCAAGGGAATAAAGATACCGCGCCACAGTCACTCGGAAGGAACGCCGGGGTTCAATGAACAGACTGCGACTATCTTCTTGTTAAGTATTACTTCTTTGTACCTGATGTTTAATGCTTAGTAAACCTGTTTTACTTATACACAATATACCTGTACCCAGGCAATTTATTATAAAGAGCTTTTGAAAGCTACAGATTCCCCTTCACACCCATCTGTCGCCTCGCCCATTTTAGCATTAGCAGTTATTACTTTTTTAAGCATTTATGAATTTTCGATTAGCAAAACAAATTTTATACACATGAAATTTTGATATTTTTTCTCTGTACCCGTTATCAGGACAAATGAAATGATAATCACATAAAGTGGCTATCGTTTAAATTTATCCACTCAATTGGCTTCTGTGTCTTTTGAAAAAATCCTTAAAGTCTTTGTTTCAAGGTCTCAACCTGTCTCAAAAGCTTAGACTTCAACTGGATATTTCTTTAGCGTTCAACCGCATCTGTGCATTCCCAGTTTCTGTAGTTTACATATTTTTACAGCATGCAGTTTGTGTATTTGGAGCATGCCCAGTTTACAGAATGTCCCAACATACTGCCTGTACATCAATAGGAATTGAAGAGTAGAGGATATGTCCCTTGAGTCCTAAGTGTTTGAGAATTGCGTTGATTATTCCAAAAGACTGAAATAAATTTGAGATTGAATTCTCAAATATTTATTTCATGAAAGTGATGACATTTATTATGAGATGTTGTTCTCTGTTGTGAACTGCTTAGACAACACAAGTGAGGGACAGACCACTTCAGTAGCAACATTGTGACTGTAGTTTCCACAAGTAAAATGTTATGCTTATTAAATTCAGTGGCCGTTCTCCTTATCGGCCATAACTTAGAATCAAAAATTCAAAGAAATTTATAGTACAGAAGGAGGCCATTCAGCCCATCGTGTCTGTGCCGGCCGAAAAGGAGCTAACCAGCCTAATTCCACTTTCCAACTCTTGGTCCGTAGCCTCGTAGTTTACGGCGCTTCAAGTGCATGTCCAAGTACTTTTTTAATGTGATGAGGTTTTCTGCCTCTTCCACCCTTTCATGTCGTGAGTTCCAGAACCTCACCAACTTCCGGGTGCAAATTCTTCTCCTCAACTCCTCTCTAATCCTTCTACCAATTACTTTAAATCTATGCCCCCAGGTTATTGGCCTCTCTGCTGAGGGAAATAGGTCCTTCCTATCCATTCTATCTAGGACTCTCATAATTTTATATACCTCAACTAAATCTTCCCTCAGACTCGTCTGTTCCAAAAACAACAACCCCAGCATATCCACTCATTCCTAGCTAAGATTCTTCAGTCCTGGCAACGTCCTCGTAAATCTCCTCTGTACACTCTCCCGTGCAATCATATCTTTCCTGTAATGTGGTGACCAGAACTTTACACAGAACTCTAGCCATGGCTTAACTCGTGATTTATACAGCTCTAGCATAAACACCCTGCTCTTATATTCTATGCCTCAGCTAATAAAGGAACGTATCCTGTATGCCTTCTAAACCACCTTATCTACCAGTCCTGCTACCTTCAGGGATCTGTAGACATGTACTACAGGGTCCCTCTGTTCATATACACTTCTCAATATCCTACCAGTTATTTTATATTCCCTTGCCTTGGTAGCATTCTCCAAATGCATTACCACACACTTCTTTGGATTTAATTCCATTTGCCACTTTTCTGCCCACCTGGCCAATCCATTGATCTCTTCCTTAGGTCCACAGCTCTCTTCCTCCTTATCACCAAACGACCTATTTTTCTACCTTCTGCAAACTTGTTAATCATGCCCCCTAAAATTAGGTCTAAATCAAGGATATATACCTCAAAGTGCAAGTGTTCTAGTGCTGAGCCCCGTGGAATCGCACGGGAAACAGACTTGCAGTCACAAAAACACCCGGCGACCATTACCCTTTGCATCCAGCCACTGAGCCAATTTTGGTTCCAACTTTCCACTTTCCCTTCGATCCGATGGGCTTTTACTTTTCTGAGCAGTGTGCCATGTGTGACCTTATGAAAAGCCTTGCTAAAATCCATGTAGACTTCATTAAATGCGATAACCTCATCTATCCTTCTTGTTACCTCCTCAAAAAATACCATCAAGTTAGTCAGACACGATCTTCCCTTAACAAATTCATGCGGACTGTACATGATGAGTCCATGCCTTTCTAAATGATGATTAATATTGTCCATCAGAATTTTTTACAATTATTTGCCCACCACCGAGTTTAGGCTGACTGATCTTTAATTACTCAGTCTATTCCTTTCTCCCTTTTTAAACAATGGTATGACGTTAGCAGTCCTCCAGTGCTCCAGCACCACGCCTGTAGCCAGAGAGGATTGGAAAATAATGGTCAGAGCTTTCGCTATTTCCTCTCTTGCTTCTCTTAACAGTCTGGGATACATTTCAACCGGGCCTGGTGGTTTATCTACTTTCAAAGATGCTAAACCCCTTAAAATTTACTCTCTCACTATGATTATCTCATCTGATATTTCACACTGCTCCTCCTTAACTATAATGTCTGGATCGTCCCTCTCTTTTTTGAAGGCAGACGCAAAGTGTTCATGAAGAACCATACCCACGTCTTCTGCTTCCACACAGAGGTTACCTTTTTGGTCTCTAATAAGCCCTACTCTTTCTTAGTTATCCGCTTGCTCTTTATATATTTATAAAACATCTTTGGGGTTTCCTTGATTTTACTTTCAAATATATTTTTCATTCCCTGTCTTTGATTTCCTTTTTAATTTCGCCCTGCACTTTCTATACACCTCTAGACTTTCAGCAGTATTGAGCTCTCGGAGCTGACAAAAGCTTCCCTTTTATTGCCTTATCCTACCCTCTATGCTCCTTGACATCCAGGGGTCTCTAGATCTGGGAGTCCCACCTTTTTCTTTGTGGGAACATATTTGCTCTGAACCCGCACTATCTCCTCCTTGAATGCCTCCCACTGCTCTGACACCAACTTGCCTTCAAGTAGCTGTTTCCAGTCCACTTTTGCTAAATCACAACTCAGCTTGGTAATGTTCGCCATTCCCCAATTGAGAACTATTACTATCTTTCTTTGTCCTTTTGCATCACTACAGTAAATCTAACTAAATTATGATCATTACCACCAAAGTATTCTCCCACTGAATACCCCTTCCACCTGCGCTGCTTTATTCCATAAACTACGTCCAGAACTGCCCCCTCTCTTTTTGGGCCTGCTACGTACTGGCTAAAAAAATTCTCCTGAATGCATTTTAACAATCGTACGCCCTCTATACCTTTTACACCGATTCTATCGTAGTCAATATTAGGGTAGTTGAAATACCCTACTATCACTGCCCTATTGTTCTTGCACTTCTCAGAAATTTGCCAACACGTTTGCTCTTATATCTCCCTCTGACTGGGGGACTATAGTACACTCCCAGCAGTGTGATTGCCCCTTTTTTGTTCTTCAGTTCAACCCATTTAATGATCCTTCTAACATATCATACCTCCTCACAGCTGTAATTGTTTCTTTAACCGATATTGCGAACCCCCTCCTTTTTTATCCCCTTCTCTATCTCGTCTGAACACGATGTAACCAGGAATGTTGATCTGCCATTCGTGCCCTACTTTAAGCCATGGTTCAGTAATAGCTATGATACCATATTTCAACGTGTCTAACTGTGCCCTCAGCTCATCTCCCGTATTCGCTACACTCCTTGCATTGCAGTATATAACATTAAGCACTGTCAAACTCCCTTGTTGTCAATTTTCTAGCCGCTTTTCCTCTGCGTTCCAAACTTGCTTACTATTTTTCAGCCTACCCTTTCTAGCTTTGCTTCTCTCATTTCTGAATCTATGCTCACGTTCCCATTCCATTGCCAAGCTAGTTTAAACCTCCCCAATAGCATTAGCAACATCCCCTCTCCTCCACCCCCATCCCGACAATTATATTGGTCCCAACCCTGTTGAGCTGCAACCCATCAGGCTTGTACAGATCCCACCTACGCCAAAACTGATCCCAATGCCTCAAGAATCTAAAGCTCTCCAGCCTGCATCATCTCTCCTGCCGCGCATTCATTAGCTCTATCCTCCTATAGCTGTACTCACTACCGTGTGGTAGCAGAACTAACACGGAGATTACAACCCTTGTTGTCATGCTTATTAATCTCTAACCTAAATCCCTAAAATCTGCTTGCAGGACCCCATCCCTCTTTCTACATATGTCATTGGTACCGATAAGGAACACGACCTCTGAATAGTCACCCTTCTCCCTCAAAATATCCTGCTGTCCCCAGTGAGATCCTTGAACCTGGCACCAGGGAGGCAACATATTATCCTGGAACCGCATCTGCGACTGTAGAAACGCCTATCTGTTCCCCTGACTATTGAATCCCTTACCACTATTGGTTTGCTGACCTTCCAACCCCCGACCCCCTCCACACTCTCAATACAGCTGAGCAACCCATGCAATGGACTTGGCTCTGGCTGAACTCCCCAGAGGAACAATTGCCCCCTCCAAAATTCAGAACTGAATACCGGTTGGAGAGCGAGAAGCACTCAGGGGACTCCTACAATACCTGCCTGGTTCTCCTTTTAGGTGTGGCGGTCCCCCATTCCCTCTCTGCCTGCACACTCTTAAGCTGCAGGGTGACCACCTCTTGAAACGTGCTATCCATGTAGCTCACAGCCTCGTGGATGCACTGCAGGGACGCTAGATAATGCTCAAGCCCAACAAAGCGGAGCTCGAGCTCCTCCAGCTGACGTGTTTGGCCAGGTCACGAGAAGTATCCTGGACTTCCCACATAGCACAGGATTCAACGGGTCTGAAGTGCCCTCACATACCTTTATTTATTAGACCAATAACTAAACTTCTTATTTTAACCCACTCCCCTAACTTAGAGAGCAGAAAAGACAAGGGCCAACCAATCAACCTACCTGCTGTCCTGTGACTCCACTTTCGAGTTTCTGCCTGTGCTTAGCTCAGCTCTCTTGCTCGCGAGTCCTCCTTTTATCTGTCTCCGATCTTGCTGAGCTCACCTTTCCCGCTCTCGGGCCCTTCTTTTATCCGCCTCTGATCTTGCTTCTTCAATAGACTGGCAAAAATTTAGAGAAATGGTGTAACTGGCTGAAAGACTAAGGCAATCGATGTGATATTTCATTGTTTGTAAGATGGCATATGCACTAAAGGACCAAACTTTTATGCTTGTGCTTCGGACATAGGCCTAGAGAGATTATTGTGAAATTGTGCACCTCAGCTCCATGGTGCTCAATCATTGTAAGAAGTAGAAAAATTACAGTTTGATGCTTTAAGGCAGATACTGGCTGACAACGGGGGAAATGGTAGTGGGTACCTAAGGGTACAAAAGGGCATGAAATGTTGTTGGTGGAGCAGGCTAACAACCAGAACAATAGTGGGAAGTTGTAGTCTGATGGTTTGAAAGGGAACAAGGGCAGTTTAGGTCCTATTCCTCTGGGCCACCATCTCCTACAAGGCTGCAAGAACTTGCTCCCCATTGCTGCCAGCTCTCAACAGCATCCAATAGTGCACAGGTCTGTTCCCACAATGCTCCCATACCTCTGCCTCATCCCTGTTGGTCCCTATGGTTCCCCTTCTCGGGGTTTCTGACCACACTCTAAGATATTGAGAACCACTTTCACTGCTCCCAAAACCTTCAACCACATTTCCAAAGCTCCCTGATCCTTGAACTGCCATCATTACTGCCAGACCATGAGTGAAAACCAACATCCATCGCACAGTGATCACAGTATGGCAGGTCGTGCACCAGTATTGCCAGAAACAGTCTAGAGTTTCCAGAATACTTGGCCAGTCTCTCAATGCTGTCAGACTGCGATACACTCAAAATACAGCTAGACGCCATTCATTAATTTTAAAACCCTAATATTCTGAATGCTCGCAGATTCTAGGGCTGCCTGAATTCCGCTTAATCAGATTCCATTCTAAAGCATAAAAACTTCCATTAGACAGCTGGAGGGGAAATACGTCCCCATAGCGCCTCCTATTAGGGCCAGTAGATGGCGCTAATGGGACGTTAGACCAGTATCGCTGGGGCGAGGCGAATCCAGTGCCGCATGCCATATCCCGCCCCTCGCGCCCCCTCCCCCCCCCCCCACCCCCACCCCGCTACCCACCACAGTGCCGCTGGTAAGAGGTATCGCCGGGAACGTCAACGCCAGGCATATCATGACGGCAATGAGTTTGCAATGCTCACTGACTGCCCGATTTGCTGAATGTATTCTTGCCACCTACCTCAGCAACAGGAATCCGGCTCCAGGAACATTATTTAAAGAGATCATCAGTAATGACTCGCAGCTGTCAGGTTAGTGCAGTTTTAGTGGTTTCTTGTCAGTTTCACCCACTGCAAGTTTCATTCAGTAATTTGGAGGTTCTTTTGTATCAGGAGTCATCTGGCAACTAAATAGAAGCTACAATTTTTCTTCAAAGATTCAAACTGTACACTTATTAACATTAATGGGGGCTGTACTGGCAAGCCACCTCGCCGTCCAGGATCTATAGCAGAGAGAGCATAGGGAGCGAGAAATATGGGAATACGTGCGCAGAAACTTGAGGAGGACCATCAGGGCCCTCACCAGGAAGCCTTCCCTCTGAGGGTATTCCAAGAGCACTTCTCCTACTTTCCATTAATCGAGGAGTAGTGTATTAGATGCTCCACCTCACCAAGGAGGTGGTCACAGAACTCTGCTACCTCCTCCAACCAGACATCCAACTTCACACCAGGATTACTTAAAGCCCACGTTCCCTTTGCTCACCACATCCCCATCATTCCATCCCTCTCGTAGGCCATATGACACCACAAAGCTGAAATGACAGACACCACAAAAGAATGGTAAGTGAATTAATAAATTTTTCAAAAATCAGTGAACAAATATTTACACCAAAATATTAACTATTCATCCTTGTGCAATCCCTTAGCTCCTGTCATTACTGTGCCTTTACCTAATCTAGTGCTCCAACGACGTGTTGGTCCAATGGCTGCAGCAGGGCTAGTGGAAGGCTGCTGAGCGTCCGTGCAGGAGACTTCAGATGGCATTGCAGGATGCCCTCGACCAGCTCTGGACCTGCAAGGCGCGGCTGTAGACTGCACCACCTCAGCATGGGCGGCAGCGGTCTGGGCTGGCTGCTTGACAGGCAGTGCCAAGGGCAATGGCAGAGTGGTAGTGGTGGGAGCAGGAATGCTGTCATCCTGAGAGATGACAGCAAGTTCCTGCTCCACTGACTCGCTGCCAATCCCCGGGCAGCACCGCAGCAACCCTAGCAATCTGTTGGAGCACAGATTGCTGACCTGCTGCAATACCATGAAAGCCCCGGTCAATGGTGGTAGACCCAGTCACGAGGGCAGCAGTCAGAGCTTGCATGGCGTCAAGCTGAGACTGCATGAGAGCGGACTGAGATTGAATGCCAACAAGCAAAGACTGCATTACAGCATTAAGACGTTGTCTCACTTCCGCCTGTGCTGAAATGTAAGATGCCAGATCGCCCATCGCACGCGGCATCAGGTCTGGGTCACCATGGGCTCTGTGGGAGTCTGCCATCCTTTGCAGACTGGAAATGATGGGCTCCATGGTGTGCGCAGAGCCTTGTGAAATGTTGGAATGGACTTCTCCACACTCCTTACCATTGCCGAGTGGCTCTCGGGCTCCCTTGCCAATGCACCTATCATCTCTGTGTGCATATCCAACACCCTCTTTCTAAAGGCCTCCCCATCGAGGGCCTCATCTGAATCCTGTGCAGCAAAACTCACTCGCCCTCTGGGGAGCTGGCTTCCGAGCTACCATTCCCCCTTGACCTTGTTGCAGCCCACTCATCCCCAGTGGCTCAGCCTGTTTAGATCCCTCTACTATACTAGTCTCTAAAGAACACGTCGTGCCGGTATATCAGCTGGTGTCTGCAGGTGAGAGATGCAGTGATGTGGTGTGTTCTTCCTCCTCCTCTTCTCCCACCTCGCTCTCTGCGGTGCCCTCAGGCTGCTCAGGTATTTGCTGATTATCTGAAAGAATAAAGGCACAAGACTCGGGTTATGGTGAGGGGAGAGCGGTAGAAAGGGAGAAATGCATACATACAGCGTGATTAGCTGGAAAGTGCGAAAGGCTTGCGGGGTGCGGGGGAAGTGGGATGTGAGAAGAACGAGTAGGGATGCACATACCATTGTTGTCCCCAAGGGAGGTCAACGTCGGAGGTGGTCATGGCGCCCACCACCTGTTGCCCAATGATCTGCAGCATTCGATTCTCCAGTGCAGACAGTGGTTGGGTGTCGGCTTGTCCCCCGCCTGTGCGCTTCTGATCCCTCCTGTTGTGAGCCACGTTGGCCTGCAAGAGATAGGAAAGTGTGTGAGTGAGTGTGGAGCAATTAGTTTGGGTGATGTGTCTGCCATAGATGAATAGCTGTGATTGTGTGCAAGGTGTGAGATGTGGATGAGTGTTGGTAGTTAGAGATTGTTGGTGGGTGAGTGCTGGGGCTGTGGTGCTTTAGGCACTGTGTGAAGATTTTGGTACAGATGGTGGTATGTAGCATTTTTTGAAGCATTCACTCACCCTTACCACCCGAGTGAGGTCATTAAATTTCTTCCTGCACTCTGTGTGGGTCCTGGGGACCACAGTGCTGCCCAAGATGTGCTGCGCTACTTCTGTCCACATGGTGCAGAAGACTTGTAGTGCAATCCTCCTGCCACTTGTCGGGTACAACACCGCCCTCCGTCTCACCTCAGCAAAAACCAATGCCTCCAATGCTTCATCAGAGAACCTGCAGGCTCTCTCCCGAGGCGTGGATCTGCCATGAGCACACCTGGTTAAGTCCTCCGGCTCCCTCTCCTTCTCCTTGTTCTGCTTCTGCTTGCTGAGGCAGCTGCACAGCCAGGAATAGTGAGAATGAGGTGCAGCAGCATTAACGAACCTTGCCTTTAAGTAGTGAAAAAAGCCTCTGGCAATAATGATTTGCGATTTGACTGCACCTGATATTGGTCCACCCTTTAAATCTAATGCCAATGAGCTTGGGTTATAAGACTTGATTTGGGACTCCAATCATTTTATTGAGCAGTGAGCATGAATTTTGCATGCAGTCTAAAGCATTTGCGCCTGGCACTAATGTCCAACTTTTCTACTGACACTGCCCATTCCTTGGCTATAACGAATTTCTATCCCTTTTTCTTAAAGAACATCCATTTCAGTGAGCAACGCCATGGAGGGTCCGTTAGTGTTTAATTAAATAGATGTGGTGCCATTTCTCTGAAATAAACAAACCACAATGCACTCGAGACAATAATTTGTTTGATTAAAAATGGAACATGTTGTGTTTTGTTTTCGTATGCTATTACCATCTTCTGGCAACCAATCCTAGTGATGCTTATGGAATTTCCAGTTGATTGAGTCAAATTCACATTAGACAACATCTACATAAAGGGACGACACTGCACTTACCAGAACTGTGGAATAACTTTATACTCCCATCCCAAATTTGTTGCCCAGACTATTCAAAGTCACCTCTTATGGTGCATTTATGTTGGCCCGTAATTTCCGATAGGAGGCTTCCTGCGTGCGGTTGCCTCCTATCGGGAAAAAATCTGCGCCCTTACCTGAGGGATCCCGAGGTCCAGCCATTTCCGATCCTAGGCCTCACCACCACAAAATGCGCAGGGCCCACGTATGCCAGGGGCGCATGCGGTTCGCAAAAGTCCCTGGGATCACATGGACCAGGCTAGCAAATGAAAGAAGGGAATCCAACTTCATACTTTTGACAGATAGACCTGCCAAAAGTATGAATGGGGATCACTGAAAAAAGCCAATAAATTAAAAAAAATCCATCACGTTATTAAAATGAGTTAAAATCACATTAAATTAAATATTGTAAACAAAAATTAATTTTTTTGGAAAAAAAAGTTAAAGCTTTTTTACGGGGCTAAAAATAAACTTATCTTTTTAAAAAGTATTTTAAAATTATAAATGAGTGAAATTTTTTTTTTACCTTTTTAAACTCTTATGCTGGTAAAAGCAGGCCTTACACCTGCTTTTACCTGGCATAAGATTTTTAAGTGATTTCAGCGGGCGGAGGTTCTGCAGAAAGCGGAACTCTGCACCCACAGAGGCCCTTCTCCAGGGCAGGCGTCCGATCTGTCAAGAGTATTCTTGACAGATCGGAAATGCAAGTTTTCAGCACATGCGCTTCACATGCCTGAAACCGGCATTTCCGATGTCCTTACGGGGGTGTACACACCTCGTACACACCCGTTGGCATCGGAAAATACGGGCCATTACACTTGTAGCGACTTGCACGCTGCAGTTAAAATACAAATGCAGCAGGAAATCAGATTCAGAACACAATGGCCCTTAATTTGCAGTCAGCAGCAAAGTGAAGGCGTTCGCTGCTGGCCCCAAAGTACACTTAGCATAGAGGTCTCACGATCGCTGTGTCGAGAACTTCGGGTCTTCCGACCTTCAATTCAAATCAACGGAAGTTAATGGGGATCCCCTTGTGCTAACTGCTGTGACGTCAAGTGGCTTTCTAAGCAGCCAATCAAAAGGCAGAATACTCACAGGATTAAGGTGCTTGGCAGAAGTACCAAAGGCGACATGAGCAAACACGTTTTTACGCAGCGAGTGCTCGGGATCTGGAATTCACTGGCTGAAAGGGTGTTGGAGGCAGGTTCAATTGTGGCTTACAAAAGGGAATTGGTAAGTATCTGAAGGAAAAACATTTGCAAGGCTAGGGGAAAGGGCTGGGGAGTGGGACTAGCTTAAGCGCTCTCACAGAGAGCTGGCTTGACCTCGACGGGCCTCCTTCTGTGCTGTAACCATGCTATGATTCTATGATTCTTTGACATCGAACAAGGAAGTGAAGAAGCTCATAAAATTCTAACATTTTAATCATTTTAGAGAGAGCAAAACAAAGATTGGGGCTCTCACATGGGGAAAAGGCAAACCTGAAAAAAATGGACAAACTTTAAAAATAATTTTGAAAATATTTCTTGGAAAATGTCTATAACATTTTAATTTTTATTAAAATGGAATAACTTCACACTGCACTAAATTAAAATTAGCTTTCCAGGCCCTTAACATTTGTTTAGCATTAATAATGCTGTTAAAACACCAGTTGCACCTAATCCCTTTAGGCCTAACTTTTAGTGGGGAATTTAACAGCGTTATTTTTGCGGATGTGCCAAAGTTTTCGTCAATTGCCCTGATTTGGCTGATTACAAAGATTGCCGGATCCATGAGGGGGCGGGGGAGTCACAGCACTGCCAGTTTCGGAGCTGTGAATGACTGACCGCAACTTCGCCAAATCCCAAAGTTGCGTTCAGTTTCTAAGCGGAATGACGACGAATGCTGCCAGTTCGCCATCATAGGGAAGTCAAATTCTTGGCCAATGGTATAAATTCGTATTGTGCGGTAGCGGATAAACGGGTGAAAGCGCGACAGCTGCCCATTTTGCAATCTGCCCGATTTTCATTTGCATTTACTTCAATGGAATAATAATCAAATGGAGTGCAAAATGGAATGTCGATTCACTATTGCCGATTTTGCGCAGCGGCACAAGACAAATTTATACCCCAATACGTCACTGGGGTGCATTTTTAGTTTCTACAATAAGAAAAATCGTACAGGGTGTGTAATAGGTTGGCGATCTACCACCGCATATATTGCGCCCCCACTAAGTTTCAATTTCTGTCCCTCAGTTGCAGTGGGATCAAAATGACTGTTGCAGTAGATCGCAGCCCACAGAGTCAATCCAGTCTTATGTGGTTCTCATCCCAAAGGGCAAATTGAGCGAGGATCAGGGAGGAAAATATATAATTGGTTCTAAAATTGTGCACTTATTGGCTAAGGTTAAAGTTAAAACCATTTTAACCACTTCAAATTTCCCGAAAATATTTTGTGTGTATATTTGGTGATACTACAATCCCAATAAACAACATAATTCGAGTATGATTTTCGACCTATAAATATGCGGCTAGACTGAAAACGAACTCTGAACTCATTGCCTCGTATTCCCATTTTTGGTGTTCGGCCGCGATTCTGTTCGTGGAGGCGGGTTGGCGTCGGAAACGGAGCTCAGCGTTTTGCGGACCCGCAGCCAGCTCCAGCCGGCCATCCGACACAATTTTGGTTTAATTGGGCTAATTGAGCCCGCCGCGTGGGTTACCAGCCCTCATCACAAGGTGGGGGTCTGTTCAGCTGCTCTGCTGACACATGTGCAGCCGGAGTAATTAAGGGGACCATTCCACAGTTACATCTGAAGTCGTTTATGCTGCTCTTGACTGCTGCTGGTGCGAAATATGTCTGCAGAGGGACAGCAGGCAGCTCCCCTGTTCAATGAGGAATTCCTGCATGTTCATGTTGAGGGAGTTAGAGCTCCTGAGGTCCTGTACAGGGGAGATGGAAGAAGGAAACCTCCTCAGCAGATGAAGGCAGCCTGGCTGCGAATACCTGGGGAGGTCTATGCCAGGTCAATGGTGACACGCACCTGGATTCAATGCAGGATGAGGTTCAATGATCTCCTGCGCACAGTAAAAGTTAATATAAAAGCACAATTCCCTTAATTCTGCTCTGCTTGTGTAGGGGGTGGTGTGTTGGGGTCAGGTTCACCTCTGACTCAGTGAGCAGTTCGAATCGCTCTCACGCCCCTGGTGCTAGACCTTGAACTTATTTGGGGGTTGTGAACAGAGATGCAGTAGACAACAGGTTTTGATGAAAGAGTTTTGACTTTTATTAAAGAAAAGTTAACAAACTTAAACCACACGTAATGCTTCAACACAGGTTGGAGAACACCGGTACAGGTGAGGGAGAAACACAATCTAAACAAACCCTTATCCCTCCCAAATCCCAATGCCTAGCTAGGGTTGATTCCAGCAGATCAGTGATAATGCTCACCAAATGACAGTTCTTGACAGTTGAGAGTTATGGTTTAGAGTCTTTTGAGTAAAAGGTTTCATAAGGCCCTTGTTGCCGCGAGGTGTCCAACAGTCACTGAGGCGGTCGCTCTGGTCTCTTGAACTGCTGCCCTTCTTTGTTGTACTTCTTTCTGTTGAACTCTGCCTCTGTTTAAACTGTCTTCATCCAAGCTGTGGAACTGCCTTCTTGCAGAACTGTGGAACACCTTGCTGCTTCATCCTTGCTTCTCCTGAACTCTGTCACTCCAGCCCTGACTTCTGCTGAAAACAGGCTTTTCGATTCAACTGCAGAACTGCCTCCTGTTGAACTTGAACTGTTTTTACTGTTTGATGGGCCTTCAATTATACTAAATTGAAGTGGCTTTATCTACCCCAAATGAAATCCCGGTCATTGTAAGACCTCGTTAATAGTAACGACTTTACTAGCGTGTTAACTGGTTTTGTATAGCTCCATCCTGTCGATCTGTTGTTTAATCTGAGTTTGAAATGTCCTCATGTTTTGGGTTTCTTGACTGGGCCTATAACTTTGCTTTATGCATGTCTTTAATGGGTTCTGTAATCGGTTTGATGGGACCTGTTGTTTTGGGTGGGGCTGTCTCCTCCTAGGGTCTATTGTGAAAATGTTAATGCTTGCTGGGGCTTGAGTGAGGTCATCCCGATTCCCCAGACAATGCAATTTAACTGCAATTACCAAAACTGCTTTTGCAGAGGTCGAACACAACTTCCTTCATAGCCTTTTCTCCCTTCACAGGCCCAGACATGCTTTTAAAATGCCAAAACTTGGTTTTTGGTCTTACAGTCTCTTATGTTAGGCCCAAATGCATTTTTATAACTCTGAGGTAGTTCCAAAGTCCTTTTTCCTTAGGTTTTGGGATCTGCAAATTTTGGAAACCTTACACCTGTCATCACATCCCCATCACTCTGCATTGTCACCCCTACCCCTGCACATCCTCACTCAAGCCAGCATCAGTGGCACGCTCAACCTTCCCTCTCTCCCTATGTACGGAATCACTACCCCCATCTAACTATGCCCCCCTCGCACCCCTCACACCCCTGGTTGTGCAATGACAACAACTAGCAGCTCAAAAGGAGGGAACTTGGTCATGGGAACCCATTCCATCGTAGTCTCCCTTCAAACATCTATGCTATTAACTCTATACACTCATTCCATCACTTTCACTGAAAGTCCAAATCTTTCCCTCATTGCAGGAGAAGAGAGCCCACCATAAGGGGGAGAGGGGGAGAAAAGGAGAAGGACCACCATCCGTGGCGCAGCTGACCAACGCTGAGGAGGCAGCTCTAGACATTGCTGGAAGTCCTGAGAAGCTTGAAGTGGGGGACGGAGAGACAGGCTCGGTAGAGTAACCTGGTGACAGAATTATTTTCCAGATATCTGATTTGGCATTCATGAGTGACGAATATTAAATCTGATATTCATAGCAGTGGAGCGTCCTCTTCAGAGTCCAAAGGGTGCTCCTAGCTCTGCTCAGCTGCAAGTAGATGCTGAGACTCTGGGCCATCCAGAAGGAGAGCGGTACTGGAGCTTCAGGGACAAGTGCAGGAGGCTCTGACTGGCTTTGCAAGCATAGTGACTGCGAGTGTGCAGAGAATAGGGAAGTCCATATCAAACATGAGTAATGCAATTGCGCATGCAATGGCGAACGTGGGTTCTGCAATGGAAAGGATGGCAACCTCCATGGAGGACATCATTCAAATGAATCAAAACAACATGGTGACTCGTCTAGATAGATGGTCAGCTATGGAGGATAGAAGGACATCTATCGTGGAGAGGAACCAGAGGTATATGGATGTCCCCGTTATGAGGACTGTCAGTAGAGAGACGGGTCCACATGGTGCAACTGATGTGCAGCAAGGTGCGATCTAGCTCCTTGCTAGCAGAGAAGTGCGGGTGGCCCATGAGAGGGATGATGGGGTAGGGGATATGAGTGTGAGGGCTCCTTTCCAATGCCAACCCCTCGGTCAGTGCATCAGATAAGCACCCAAGCAGTGATGGCCGAGTTTGCCTCTGTGCAGCTGCAGGTGGTGCAGACTTTGGCGAGGTCTTCACAGGCTCCAAAGCCAAGAGGACGACCGCCAAAGGCGTCTAAGCAGGTGCAGCAGGGAGGTGAGCAGGCTGTCTCTACAGCTGCTGAAGCCACAGGGGGAGCACAACGTAGAAGTACGCGTAAGAGACAGATGACACGTAAATAAGCACAAGGGTTCTCAATTGTGTGTTCTGATAGACTTAATTGTGAATTTTCTGTTCTTTTCTTATGTTGGATTAAATTTATGTTGAATAAAGGTTTGACATCGTTGCCATATGTGTCTTGACAATTTGAGATGGCACAGTGAAGGGTAAGTGCGCCTTTAAATCTAGCAATGCAGGTGACAGTGATATAGAGTGAACACCCCATACATGCAGCCTAAACACAGGCCGGAATTTTGCCAGCGCTTAGAGTGCGGGTTTGGAGGAGGGTCAGCGGTTAAAGTCATTGGCCCAGAAATTCGTCCGAATACGGGAGAGTACGCACTGTGTACTCACCCATATTCGGTCCTGAAGTGCCGGTTTCCTGCATGCACTTCGCATGCGCAGGAAACCGGCACTTCCGATATTGCGAAGGGGGCGGTTCCTAAGTGAACTGCGTGCGCACTACAGGCTGTGTGCACGCAGCACACTTAGTTTTTTTTCAGGTTTGAATGCGAAGATAAGTGTTGAAGATTTTACACATGAAGAAAGGAGGCGTAAGACCCCCTTTAACAAGGTAAGTAGTTAATTAAGTATTATTTTTAAAAATTTTCAACAGGTTTATCTTTTTTAGAGACTTTAACGAAAGGTAAGTTTAGTTTTATAACTTTTAAAAAGAATTTCAAGATTTTCAAAAATTTAACTTTTTGTTTAAAGTGGTTAATTTATTTAACTATGCCATGCCAAATCATGGACACAGATACCATCATCACACGTGAGGACACTACCCACCAGGTACACGGTACATACTCATGTGACTCGGCCAACGTTGTCTACCTGATACGTTGCAGTAAAGGATGCTCCAGAGCATGGTACATCGGCGAGACCATGCAGACACTGAGACAACGTATGAACGGACACCGTGCAACAATCGCCAGGCAGGAGGGTTGCCTCCCAGTCGGGGAACACTTCAGCAGCCAGGGGCATTCAGCCTCGGATCTGCGGGTAAGCGTTCTCCAAGGCGGCCTTCGAGATACACGACAGCGCAAAATCATAGAGCAGAAACTGATAGCCAAGTTCCGCACTCATGAGGATGGCCTCAATCGCGATATCGGATTCATGTCACGATACAGAACGTGACTTGACATCATGGCCGGTCTTCCCAGGTGTTTTTTTTTAAAAAGACTAACACAAGAACCTACACAAATTGACAGGATATGCAGCCAGCAGGTGGTTTGACACGTTGGACCCCCTGGGACACATCTCATTCTCTTGGCTGTGCTCTTTGATGTAGGGAAAGATGTGAATAGATTTTGTCTGTGTTTAAATTGTGAATTCTGGGAGATTCTCTCACTGCTAACTTACCTGACGAAGGAGCGAACTGCTCCGAAAGCTTGTAAAATTAAATAAATCTGTTGGACTATAACCTGGTGTTGTGCGACTTCTCATATTTAACTATAGTTAGTTTATTAATGTGATGGTTTTTTTTAAAATTTAATTGAGGTTTAGCTGTTCTTTTGGGGGCAAGTTGTATTCATAGCTTTGACAGCTCTTCCTGTCAAAACTATGAATGAAAGATGGTGTGCTGCCATTGGCTCTAACTGGCCCACGTGATCCCAGAGGTCGCATCGAACTAACTGCGCCTCTGGGACACGCACACACTGCGCGCCGGCACCAGGGAGAGGCCCAGGAACTGAAGTGTGTGTGGGCCAAAACCATAAAGGCATTCGCGGAGTGTGATATCGCGGGGGATGCTTAACCCGCGGCAACCATCGAAGTCCAATTTCTGGGTCATCGTTATGTTTGACGGCAGGTTCCGAACCAGAGTGCAGGTCTGACCGATCACGGCCAATGAAAATGCTGAAAAATTTAAGTAAAGCATTCAGAAACTTTTTTGATTGATGCAACCATCAGCCTCATCAAATAGCGCTCCCTAAGCAACCGGCCTCCCTAACAATGCCTCTTTTTTTATTTGTTCATGGGATCTGGGCGTCACTGGCAAGGCCAGCATTTATTGTCCATTCCTAATAGCCCTTGAGAAAGTGGTGGTGAACCGCCTACTTGAACCGCTGCAGTCCGTGTGGTGAATATACTCCCACAGTGCCGTTAGGGAGTGAGTTCCAGGATTTTGACCCAGCGAAGATGAAGGAACGGCGATATTCTTCCAAATCAGGATGGACTGTGACTTGGAAGGGAACTTGGAAGGGGTGGTGTTCCCATGCGCCTGCTGACCTTGTCCTTCTAGGTGGAAGAGGTTTGGGAGTTGCTGCCGAAGAAGCCTTGGCGAGTTGCTGCAGTGCACCTTGTAGATGTTACACACTGTTGCCACGGCACACCGGTGGTGCAGGGAGTGAATGTTTAAGGTAGTGGATGGGGTGCCAATCAAGCGGGCTGTTTTGTCCTGGATGGTGTCGAGCTTCTTGAGTGTTTTTCTAGATCCACTCATCCAGGCAAATGTAGAGTATTTCATCGCACTCCTGACTTGTGCCTTGTAGATGGTGGAAAGTCTTTGGGGACTCAGGATGTGAGACACTCGCCGCAGAATACCCAGCCTCTGACCTGCTCTTGTTGCCACAGTATTGATGTGGCTGGTCTAGTTACATTTCTGGTCAATGGTGACCTCCCAAGATGTTGAAGGTGGGTGATTCGGCGATGGTAATGCCGTTGAATGTCAAGGGGCGGTATTTAGACGCTCGCTTGTTGGAGATAGTCATTTCCTTGCACTTGTGTCGCGCGAATGTTTCCTGCCACTTATCAGCCCATTCAGGACATTCAGGACAATCTCCGCTTTGCCTGACCAGCGAACAGTGTGCAGCTACAGTCCTTTAATGCTCTAAGCGGCTTTTAGTCTCAAATATGTACATACAACTTAATAGCGACAGGATAGCTCTCCTTTTAGTTAAAAGCTGTAGTTCGAGCTAGCGCCATTGCTGTTTACCAGTCAGTTGTCTTACTTTGAAAATTGCTTTTCAATTTACTTGGCTGTAAATAGTTTATTTAATATTGCTAAACAGCTTTATCCCTTTTTAAAATCTTGCTTCTGTATCGCTCACAGGTACAGTTAATTCGGATCAGAATGAATCAGAAACAGGTAAGTTGCATTTATACGCTACATATAACTGTTTGAGACTTTCAGATGAAACAATGTTTAGCTGTATCCATATTTCACCTTCCTGAAAATGCACACGGGCTCAGCGCCTTTCATAAAACGTCCAGAACAGAAAGTCAAAAAAAAAAAAAAACAAGGAGTTAGGTGCAAACAGTCCTGTTTTATGCGGATATCGAATTTGTAAATTTGCCACCGATGATTACATTGATTGTACACAAACCGCATCAGGCGCACACAAGTGCAAGAGTCACACAGAGATACTGCAATAAGATAAGATTCCTTCCAATTTAAATAAGCTTTTAGTTTGAAAATTGCCCTGTGTGATATGAACACAGGATCGCTGAAGGTTTGTGTATTAAATTCCCTGCCCATTATTTTACTGGAGACAGCAACTACTTTGAAGTTAATTGGTTAATGATTGTGTTGAGGTAACCGACTGAAGAAGTTGTTATGAATTCTTAAAGATTCCTTTCCGAATGTTGTACTGCATAAATTCAAGGGCCTTATTCAATCGTCCGTAAATAGCTGGGTCTCTAGTTATGCTGTGAGACAGCAGCTTTGGAACTCGGAATGCTTTGGTCCAAAATTTCTCTCTTCCTCATTTCACCGAATGCACAAATCCATTTAAAACAGAACGGCAAAACGCCTCCTCTAAAAGAGGGGAGAGACAAATTGCAGATAATACCAAAATTGTTCTCAGGGAGTAACCTCAGAGCGTATTTCTACAAACCAGGTTGTTGGATGGGGTTGGATTTGAGAAATGTTCTTACCCTGTTTCGAAAAGTTTTATTTGGCAGTAATGACAGAACATCAGATAAAACTATAATCCTGGTCACTTTCAAAGTGAGAGCTATGGGCCCAAAAATGAGTGTTACTACGCGAGAGTACGCACTGTGTACTCTCGCGTATTCTGTCTCCAATTGCCGGTTTTCTGCATGCACTGCGCATGCGCTGAAAACCGGCACTTCATGTTGGGTCACCTGCAGGTATCTCCGAGGAATCGCGTGGGCCGGAGATTCTGCGCGTGCGTCTTGAACTTCAATATTTTTTGTGAATGAAAGTAGTGTGTGTAAGCTCCTAGCAGTTACACATGTAAAAAGCAGGAGTAACAGCCATTTTTGAAGATCCGGAGACAGCAGCAGGAATACATCCTTTTGCAGTGGGGCTACTGAAGTGAGTTTTTTAAATCTGAAAGCCACCAAAGTTTATTTAATTAAGTCTTAGATAAGTTTGCAATTTTAAAAAAAGTTTAAAAACGAGTTTTGACCATTTGGAGTAGTATAGCAACTGTGGGTGTGTACAAGGCATATTTAGGTATCTATCATAAATGTGAAAATGAAAGTTTAAAAATGAACTATTTACATTTCAAAAAGTTTTAAAGATGAAAATGAGTAAGTAAGTATGTATGTATGTATGTATGTATGTATGCATTAATTTATGAAAATGTTACAGTTCTGGAAAATCAACTAGGGCCGTGTGGCGGGTAGATGTGTTCCCAATCCGATAGCGCACGTTTCCCACCATAGCCGAACCTGATTTTATAGACACTCACTTAACTAAAGTTACTTTAACAACTATTTCCATTTTTTCATTTCAACTTTCTGTCTGAAGAGGAAGCATGTGAGGGAGAAAGATGCCCTTACACAATCAATTCCTGTTCCTCTGTGGGATTGTGTATCAGAGAATTTTTGAATACAGACAACTAATCAGACGGAGGAACCAAGCCCGTCTCCTCCAGAGAAGGAGAAACTACTACCCACCAAATAGAATGTACAGGGAGAGGCTGACATTTGAGATGCTGTCGGAGGAGTTGTGTGTGAGGAGGCTGCGCTTCAGTAAAGAGTCAATTGGCCGAATCTGTGACATGTTAAAGGAGGACCTTCAAACACGCTCGAAGAGCCGCTATGCATTGTCAGTGAGCATGAAGGTAACCACACCACTGAACTTCTTTGCAAGTTGGACTATTCAGGCAAGCACCGGTGACATTTCCAACATATCCAAGAATGCTGCGAGGGCCTGCATTCACCAGGTCACAGAAGCCATTTTCCGTAGGGCTTCTGAGTTCATTAACTATGACTTGTCCCCTCGCCATCAAAAGGAGATGGCGCTTGCATTTCATAACATTGCTGGATTCCCCAAAGTGATTGGGGCCGTCGATGGAAACCATGTAGCATTAAAGGCACCAGGGGTTGCACCTGTGACATTTATCAACAGGAAGGGGTTTCATTCATTGTCTGTGATGCGCATCTCAGGATCTTAAATGTGAATGCAAGTAACCGTGGAAGTAATCATGACTCCTACGTCCACCATAACTCTAACTTATATGGCGCCCTCAACGCATTGCCTCCAGGATCCGCATGGATATTGGGCGACAAGGGCTACCCGCTAAGACCATGGCTGATGACTCCCTACCGCAAGACCAATAATGAGGCTCAGGAGAGATACAACCAGATACACGTGTCCACACGGCAAGTGGTGGAGAGGACAATCAGAGTTCTGAAATCACGCTTCCGGTGCCTGGACAGGTCAGGGGGGAACTTGCAGTATTCTCCTCTGAAAGTGGCAAAGATTGTGGTGGTCTGTTGTGCTTTGCATAACTTTGCCCTGCGGGAAGGACTGACCCTTAACGCTGCAGATGAACTACCTGCAGAAATGGAGGACGTGGACAATGCCAATGTGCCTGTGGGAAGGCATGATGGGGAAGAGCCAACTGCTGCTCAAATTAAGGCTGTTCGGGAGCAGCTGGTAGCCAACACCTTCACGAGGTAGTGTTGCCTTGTACCTCCCTTTCCCCCTCCCCCTCCCTCTCCCTCTCCACCAACAAGGCAAATAAAGGTACAGACACAATTTAAAGTGAAACAGTGCTCTTTTATTGCAGCATTATAGACTTCTGAGGTTCATTGTTGATGCACATAGTTTATAACTTTTCAATGTTAACTAGCTACTTTTCAACTTTGTAAACAATCGGAAACAGAAATAGGTTATAAAAAAATGTGTAAACAGTTCTGACTTACTTTTTTGCTTCGTTAATGCAATAAAGACATTCAAGATGGAAAATAACTCTTTCCTAAATGTAAAAAAGTTTTAATGTTCAATTTTTTGTGCAAATAAACAATTTGAATTTTTAAAAAGTGACTAGAGGCTGTACTTTTTCAATGAAAAGCTTACTTTCAGTTTCAGTGTCAAATATATATTTAAATAAAAAAAAAATGAAAACATGTAACTTTGAAATAAAACGAAAAATTAAACAATTGAAAAATTTAGCCACTCGAAACTATTCCTGAGGGTCAATGGATGTGCATTGTGGAACATGCAACACCCTACTGTCTCTTGCGCTTTCCCGCTCCCTGTGACCGTTGCCCGGTGCTGCGACTTGAAATGGCCCTGCTTGCCGTCTCTTGCCCTTCAGCAATTGCCTCCTGACAGGGTTGTTGCTGCTGCTGCTGCAAGGCAATGTTTGCTTGCATCATCATAGGCGGAGCAGGTGGCTCTTGGACCTGCACTGATTCTGCGCTGGGAGCAGGTAAGGTTGGTTCTGAGGGAGTCACAGTAATGGCAGCAGACATTATTTGCATGAGTCCAACAAGAGACTCATTTATTTTCCTAAGATCCACTCCCAAATCGGGTTTCTGCAACAGTCCAACAAGAGACTCATTTATTTTCCCAAGATCCACTCCCAAATCGGGTTTCTGCAACAGTCCAACAAGAGACTCATTTATTTTCCCAAGATCCACTCCCAAATCGGGTTTCTGCAACAGTCCGACAAGAGACTCATTTATTTTCTTAAGCTCCATTCCCAGATTTTGAGCTATGATATGATCTTTCATTTCATTAAATGACATGCACAGACATTCCACTCCCTGCTTGACCGAGGCAAGACAATCAACTTCTTTCTCTGTAAGAGAAGACATCGATTGACTCAAGCCTTCAAGATGGTGGATGTGACCCTGTATCTGCTGTTCTGCTGCATATATATCTGTGTCTCCCACATGCCCTGTAGTATCAAGCTGCTGTCTGTTTGGCACAGAGCCAGAGGGGCCAAGAGTTGGAGAGGAAGATGGAGAGGACCTCTCCTGCAACCCAGATTCCAGAACCTCCATATCCAATTCAGCAACAATTTCCTCTTGCTGCTCCTCCACCACCACCACCTCACTCGCATCTCCCACTTTCGAGGCGGTTTGGACTTCTCAGTTCCAATTATGCATAATCGCTTCACTTCTACCTCGTCAAGAAGTGTGCGGAGATCATCATCACTGAAATTCTGTGTTCTTTTGATAAATTGGATATTGCTGATAGCAGCCATTTCCGTTTGCTGATTATAAACAGTAAAATAATGAAAAAAATGATTTCTGGGCTTTTAAAACTATTTAAATTACTTTAAATCTCTTTGCAACTGTTTAAAATTACTCCAATTTAACTAAAAATCTTTAAAAGTTTACAAAACATGCATTTAAATCCAACTTACTTTAACTGCCACGTCTACCACTGATAGAATTGTGTCTTCAGCTGCTGGGAAACTACATTCAATTGAGAAAAAAATTGGGGGCGTGGCCTATGGAAAAGTTCCTTAATGGGCGTGTCTTCACTCCACATCGCACGCGATGCAACGCGCACGCTGCGCTGCAGGGCAGTGTGACGTCATACGCTGCCCTGCACTCCAGCTCAAAAAACATGAAGTTCCTCCGTGGAGAAATTGAAACGGCAGACGCGGTATGTATTACCGCGCCGGCTCCTTACCGGAGCTTAATTTCTGGGCCATATCCTTCATTACACAAACACTGCCTAATTTTCTGGACCCTATTTGAATCAGTGATAGAGCCAAATCAAGCAGCTGCTATCACTAACACCACTTTATTAAAAAATGCATCTGTTTTTGCCTACATTAGCTGAAAGCGCCTTTAATGACTTTACCCTAATTATATCTAATTTACATATTGGACAGGACGTCAACTTTGAGTTCTCAATTTCACTGCAAGGTCAAAGATCTCTCGTTCCCACTGGCGATATTCCTTTCCATTCTGCTGTCCATTTATCAGCTGGAGAAATGACAGGGAGGCAAAAAATCGATTTATAAAGAAAAAATTATCTACCTGTATTTCCATTTTTGATCCTTACCCTCTGCTAGAAAGTGTTCCTGAGCGGATACCGTGAGGGGACAGGATGGGTTTCAGCTTTGTTGACCCTCACAATCGTAAAGCCTACCGCCAATTTAGAACAATTGGGTGACCGTGTAGAGTGTAAACGGCAGCCGTGGGTTTATACTCAAACATAATTCAACACCTTCAGAGAACAGGGAAGGAAACTGAAGGCATAAAAGTCAGAATCAATTTTCTGAAACCACTTGCAACAACAAATTTAAATATGTTTTATCTCTGACGAGGTGAAAAGACTGGCAGCAAACTGAATTGTTTACTGCATTGCTGGTAGGCACATCCTAAATACCCACTGGAAAATGCAGTCGAAAATTATATATTGCCAAACAGCAATTATAACTTCAGTAGAAATTGCGAGAATGTAATGTTGTAATATCTATTACACAACTTTTCAAATAAATATCTTCTGGTCATGTAATTAAATAAAGAGTAGATGTGTATCTGGGATAGCAATGTACCTTTTAAAACACATTTCATTTGATACGCAGGATCCTGCATGGGATTAAACCGAAGAATGAAAAGAAGGAGCGAAAGAATTATGACGATTTCTACAATGTGTTTTTTATATACAGTCCATGTAATGGGCAACTCGTGAGGAATTAACTTGTGCGGGTGACTCTGAACATTAACTGAACATCTCAAATACATTAACGTATGTACCTCGGTGACGCATAGAATCAGGAGCAGTTAAACAAAGATTGTACACATGGAACAAGATTATTGTCACCTAAGATGCATACTTAAATGATTCGTTATGGACTAGAAATGAATCGGTACACGGAAATAGCTAAGATTTGTACAGTTGGTCCTTGTTGTGTCTCTCTGTGCATTCTTTTATTCTTCAATTGAGCCTCTAGGTTAAATCTCATTTCCAGTTCACCTACATGACATGTCTCATCGTGTGTTGTCTCCCTCACAGTATCTTACCGATCTTACCTAGAACAGAGATGCCTCAATGAAAAGGACCGCCTTGAACTACTTCATGTCAATCTGAGTGTCATCTTAAAACTGATGAATTGTTGATAAATAAAGCAGTTGCTTACATATTTATCCCAGCCCGTTAAACCATTTGCAAAAATCCCGGCACTGTCCAATACCCCGACATAACGTACACCATTTACTCACTGGTCTAGTTTCGAGCGATCGATACTGAGAGTTTTTTCAGGCCTTAACTTAATATTTGTTCCTGGGAATTATGTTGAACGGCTTTCCAAATTGCGTACGTGCATGTAAAATATAAAAGCATAAATTAGAAAGTAACCTGATTGAAAATATGACAGGTTACAACAAAAAGTTTAAACGGTATAAATAATAAATAAGAAAATAGAAATAACCGGGGTGCTAATACGTTACTCAAACAAAACAGGCTAGCTTGATCTTTCATTGCTAGCGTTAGACCAATGATTGCTGTTCTTTTGATTTGCATGTTGCAAAATGAGCAAGCGGACGTGCACAATACGGCGTTAAATTTATCTCCTTCAACCTGTTGCAGTGACAGGGCGAATGTTTCGCAATGTGATTAATACTGCTGTGCGGCGGCGATAGGCTGTTTACAGTCCTTTCAATTTAACCAAATACTCGAGTTATTTCTGCTCAGGAAGCTTCGGTTGCATTAGTGCAGGTGTTAATATTAAGCCACGCAGTAAACCTCACTAACAAAATATACCGAATATAATACAACATGTACTCTTTATATATGAATATGCTGTATGTCAAATGGTAATAACCGCAATAAAATAAATAGGTGATTTGGGATTGATCTGTGGTGTTGCGAGCAAGCACTTTCCCAAGAGGAATTCAATGTTTACGGTAGTGTAGTGGCAATGTTACTGGACTTGTCATCCAGCGAGCATGAATTAAAACTTCAGCATGGCACTTTGAGAATTTTAATTCAGTTTGAAAATAAAAAGCATGATAATAAAAAATGTTTCAGATAAATCTCTTTATGGATGTGATTGAGGAGTAAAGATGTGATAGGAGTAAAATTGGCAATCAAGCTGTTAGATTGTTGTAACAAAAAAAACAGCGGTTTACTATTGACTAACGATCAACTAACGGTTCACTCCTTTAAGGAATGAAAACTCGTAGCCGGTCTATATGTGTCTCCAGTCTCGCACCAATGTGGTTCACTCTGAACTGTACTCTGAAAAAGCCTAGGATTCCATCCAGTTGTAAAAAAAAGCCCTTCAAGGAGAAAACCTGGCACCATCACCTTCTCATGTCAAAGGGATGAGTCCAAAACCAATTAGAAAATAAGAAGAAATCCTACGATGTAAAGGTGACAAATCATTTATATTTAAACTAGTTTACCTGCTTTCGAAAGTGCAGAAGCAGATTTAAAACAATGTTGCCTACTTCCTGCCCATTTCTCTTCTGCTCTTTAAAGTGAATCAGATAAGCGTCCACTTGCACAATTAGCTCTCCTGTACCATTCACCCTCACCCAAATGACCATTAATCAAGCGTCAGTCCCAATGGTGACTGGGAGTGAAACATGGAAATGGAGGCAGAATTGGGCCATAGCGGGCATGCACGCATAGACACACACCTTATAGCAGGCGTCACGAGTGCAGATACAGGTGAGAAAATAAATTTGGGCCGTGCGCTAGGAAAGACACTACAGATTCCCTACAGAGAATCAAATTGTTTTTGAAATTATTCCATGGATTCTTTTTTATCTCCACTATTCTAACTGGAAGTTCCTTCCACATGGTGACCACGCCTGTGTGAAAATAAATCTTCCTGATATCAGTCTAAAATTTACCTTCTGCTCGTTTGCACTCGTGTCAACTTGTCCTACAATCATTGCTTAGCTGTCAGTAGTATTCCCGAATTACCTTTACAATCCTTTTTTGTACATAAGGATCGTAGAATTATAAAAACTTACAGCACAGGCGGAGGCTACTCGGCCCGTCCTGCATGTGATGGCACTTTGGAAAAGCATCCGTGATTAGTCCCACATCCCTGCTTTTTGTCCGTAACAAAATAAGTACCTCATTCTCAAGTACCTGTCCAACAACCTTTTTAAAGTTATTTATGGAATCAGCTTCCACCATCTTCGACTGAAAAAAAACTCATAATCGCCCCTCTAGATCTTTTGTCAATGATGTTTAACTTATGGCCTGTAGTTATTGCACCGCTCGCCAGAGGGAATATTTTCTCTCTCCTCTATCAAAACCTCTCATCATCTTGAAAACCTCTATTAGGTCACCTCTTAACCTTCCCTGTTCCAAGGAGAAGAGTCCTACCTTTTTCAACTTCTCCTCATAATTGAAGTCCCTCATCCCTGGTAATATCCTAGTAATCATCCCCTGTATCCTTCCTAAGACCTTTACATCTTTCATGTGGTGTGGTGCCCAGAATTCTCCACAATACTCCAGCTGAGGCCTAAGCAGTGATTATAAAGTTCTAGGATGATCTCTTAGCATTTTATGTTCTATTCCTCTATTTATAAACCCAAGTAACTATATGTTTTTTAACCATCTTATCAAGGTGCCCTGCATCATTTAAGGATTTGTGTATATGGATACCAAGGTCTCTCTGGTCATCTACACTTTTCAAAAATCGTGCCCTTTTTCAGTGTACAGTCTTTCCATATAAGGCCTCCCAAAGTGCATCACTTCACATTTCTACGCATTGAACTCCATCTGCCATGCTTCTTCGCATTTCTCCATCCTGTCTATGTCATCTCGAAGCCTTTAACAAAACTCATCTCTATCTATTACTTTACCAAGTACCGCATCATCTGCAAACATCTGCTCCCGAGTCTAGGTCCTTTATTAAAATTGAAAAGAGTAATGGACCCAAAACTAATCCTTGGGGAACACCAGTGCAAACCACCTCCAAGTCTGAACAACATCTATCAACCACTATCCTTTGCTTCCTGTCACTGAGCCAATTTTGTATCAATACCTTCACTTGCCCCTTAATTCGATGGACTTCCATATTCTTAATAAGCCTCTTGTGCGCAATTTGTCCAATACCTTCCGAAAATCCATTCATGCGACATCTGCTGCACTACCTTGATCAACCTTCTCTCATACCTCATCAAAGAATTGAATCAAGTTAGTCAGAAAAGATTTGCCTTTAACAAATCCATGCTGACTCTCCTTGATTAACCCATGCCTTTCCAAATTGAAGTAATTTTGTCCCTTATAATGGTTTCTATTAACTTCTCCACTTCCGATGTTAAGCTGACTGGCCTGTAGTTTCCTGGTTTATCCCTCTCCCCTAACTTGAATAGTGGTATAACATTAGCAACCCGCCAGTCCTCCGGCACCACTCCTGTACCCAATGAGAATTGAAAGATTTTGAAGAATGCCTCTGCTATTTCCACCTTTGCTTCTTTCAGCAACCTAGGATGCATTCCATCTTCCTTTTTGAAGACAGATGCAAAGTATGCATGTAATAGTTTAACCATGTCCTCTGCCTCGACATTAATATTCGTCTTTGGGCCATTAGCAGCACAACTTTGTCCTTAGCTAACTACTTATGCTTTATATGTTTATAAAATGTTTTAGGCTTCATTTTAATATTCCTTTCTAATCATTTCTCTTAACCTCTCTTTGCCTCCCGAATTACATTTTTTAATTCTCTCCTGTACTTTCCATACTCTTCCTGGTTATTAATTGAATCTTGCTCCTGAAATTTATCATAAGCCTCCTTGTTCTGTTTTATTTTAACTTGTATTTCCTTTGTCATCCAGGGCGCATTAACTTTGGATGCTCTACATTTTCCCTTCGAAGGAATAGGCTTTGTTTCCACCTGAACTATCTCTTCCCTGAATTCCTTCCATTGCTCCGTTACTGCTTTACCCTACAATCGTCTTTTACAATCTATTTGTGCTGGGTCCCTCCTTAAATCACTGCAATTAGATCTTCCCTAGTTGAGCACTTTTGCCTTCGATATTTTCTGGTCTCTTTCCATACTTATTTTAAACCGAATTATGTTGTGGTCACTTTTAGCTGGATGATCTCCTACGGTAACACACACCACTTGCCCTACTTCATTTCCCAGAACCATATCCAACACTGCTTCCTTCCTTGTTAGACTGGAGACATATTGATCGAGAAAGATCTCCTTTCCACATATCAGAAATTCCTCTCCTTCCCTACCCTCAGCACTAAGTTTTCCCCAGTCTATATTAGGGTATTTAAAGTCTCCTAATATTACTACTCTATTTTTGTTACACGCATTTGAAATTTGCCGACAAATATGCGCATCTATCTCCTTCCCACTGTTTGGAGCTCTACAAAAAAAGTTTCCAACAGTTTAACAGCTCCCCCCCCCCGGTGCCTCAACTCAAGTCAAATAAATTCAGTCCTAGAATCATCCATTGTATACTTTCGAATTAGAACTGTAACATCATCTGTAATCAATGCTGCCACGCCACCTGATATTTATTCTTCTCTATTATTCCTGAATACTTGTTAACCAGGAATATTAATAACCAATTCCTGGCCTTGTTGAGCCAGGTCTGTATTAATGCAACCACGTCATAATCCCATGCAGCAATTTGTGCCTGCAGCTCAACAACCTTATCAATTACACTGCGGACATTGGCCTACATACAAAACTTCATTTCAGTTGGCTGCTTTAGATATGCATGACAACCCAAGCCTAATTGATTATTATTCTCTCCAGTGCTGGGGCGCTTAGCTCAATCATGCCACTGAAATAATTGTCTATGAGGTCACCTAATACAGAAGACTCCAAGGGTGATGGTTTCACCAAATAAGCGACCAGGTCATGGTAAGCAAGCATGCAATTTGAAACAATACAGATATATAGTGAATGGTTTTAGTGTCAGCATGAATGTTCACTGAACGTACAAATGTAAACCAAACTCACACCGGAGTATTTGATCAGAGGATGATGCTAATGGGATACTCATAGGCTATGGTAGACACTGCAATCATTTAATAAAAGCCACCAGGACGGCATTTGTGAATTCAGGTGGATCTGGGAGCTATGATCGGGCAACAGGATTTATGGATTCACTATAACGCACAAAATAACTATTGTCCACACGATCTGGCGTTCCACTTTCACTCTTGTTTTCTTATTTGTTAGTTTCAACGTTCATAGGAAATAAGACCAGAAGGTTAATAGGGATGATGTAGGCCAGTCAGTTCATCCGACAGTCCACCATCACAGCTGAAGTCAAGCGTGTTGTTACATTTGCACAACCGTGGATCAGACAAATAGGCTCCTCCTATTTACAGCAGAATGTGAGTAGCTGGATTTTGACATATGCATTTAAGCTCATGAACATGGAGAACTCGATTGGTTAGCGTAAAGGCGCACGGGCATTCAATGTACAGACAGGAGATTTTTTTCAACTGATCAGGGTTTGCTGTAGGAATAGGCGGAACAAAATACAGCAGTACAACCAATAACGCTTTATCATCACAAGAACAAGAAAGGAGCACTCACAGTCTGGAGTTTTCTCCGCGTTTCCGCCAAGAGAGAAGTGCAATCTGGAGGCAAACAAGTTACATGGCTTTCAAGATGCCGCATTTTTGCGTAAGTGAGTTACACGAGTAACTACAATACTCCTAAGTATCCTAGATCTTATAAGTGGGTGCATTAAACCCTGAGTCTGCACGACTCTCCGCCCACAATATTGTCTTAACAAAGGAAATACATCAATTGAAATTGAACATTTAGGCACGTGATATTACACTCCACTCTAGATCACGTGCAAACCCCTGGCTTCCAAAGCTCCAGGAGTTTAGTGGCTCCTTGCAGCTTATGGCCAGTCGAATGTTCGTCACTCAGAATGACGGTGAGCTCCGCGCTTTTCTGCATATCTTTGGTGGGAGTTCTTTACAGAGGTGTGTTTCTTTATCTTACCGCTCCATGCTTATCGAAAAAAAGTTAATGTTAAAACAATTTATCATATTTTGTGCACATTTCTTTCTTCCGTTTTTCTTATTGTGTTATTAATGTGGTTAATTTTCTTGTTTTTTTTAAATTTCTGAGTCATTATATTTGTTCTTTTTCGAAAGTATGCAAACTATTATGTCAGCATTTTTGTTTATTTTCTGATAGCCGCTGAAGTAACTTCGATCAAAGTGGATCAATTCCCGAAATACATTAAGGTTGCCAGGAATACAAATGTTTCCATGTTCTGCACATTTCCCATATTTCAAGATGCCCCCGATGTTTATTGGCGGAGATGGGGCGAGGAGACGTTCCTGGAGCCAGACAGGAGAAAGCAATTTAATGTAAAAAAGGGAAGTGGTTCATTTGATCTCCTGAATGCGAGTGTCGCCGACTCCGGATTGTATTACTGTCAAGTAAAACATCATCAAAAATCTATTGGAGATGGAAGTGGCTCCCAGCTTACTGTGTACGGTAAGTGTCATTGTGACGGGGAGTGGGAGATTCTCAGCAGTGTGCGATATATGTAAACATCAATAGTGGGGGGAATTTGAACTTTTTTCACTTGACGAAAACCACGTGATAGCAAATTCGTTTTAAAATTCTCCCAATTTTCTTTTCCATTGACCCCGGTGTACAACTGCCCGCCGATTCGCTAGCGCCCGGTTTCCTCTACTGCCCCAGATCAATTTTACCCCTTCATTGTCCGCATGACATTCCAAAGTGCTTTGCATCCAATGAGTTCTTTTGGAATTGCAGTTACAATTATTAAGGAGGCAAGATACTGAAATAGTACAAATGTTTAAATCTTGGCTTGAAATTAATAACTGGGATTAGATGGCCAAATTCCTTCTCACCAAAATAGCGATACCAAGGAACGACAATGGGAACAATTCTAAAACCTCCGAGGTCAGGTATTTTATACTTCATTAAAGGACAGCTCCGCCGCCCCAACAAGGTACCTTCATCACAAACTCAACAGAACAATGTCCTGCTACAATCGTGGTTATTGCACACACCAGGGAACATTTGGGCCCCACTACTTAAAATTGCCAATTTAATATTTTCTGTGCAGAATTGTCCAAAATCTGGAATTCTCTCTCCAAAATGGAGGTGGATGATGAGACAATAGGAGCTTCCAAGATTGACATGGATAGATTTTTGTTAGGTGGGGTTATCAAGGAATATTGAGTTAAGTGGACAAATGGATTTGAGGTACAGATTAGCCATCATCTAATTGAATGGCGGAGCAGACTCGAGGGACTAAATGGCTCCTCCTGTTCCTCTATCCGCAGTTTAGGCTGTGCACTTGCTTTCATTGAGAACTTTTTTGAGACTGCCAAACTAATTTCACAAAGGAATCTTATAATCCATTGAAAGGGAAGTGTTGGTCTTACCCTCAATGCTGGATTCCACCCTAAGTCCTAGACCTTGCACGAGAGTGTAGTAACCCAATGATACTGTTTGAACATCTGTCTTACGACAATTGGACTTTCTTTCATACACTCACAACCTGTAAAGTACGGGCAGATTATCGCCGAAATTGCAATAAACGCCTGGGCTCCCGTATTTGCAATTCATGATTTCCATTTCTATTCTACCAATCCCAGACTGAAGTTACGGCAGCAGATTAAGTGAACACTTTCGTCCTCCTCCTGCATGGAAATTCAACCTCATAACATATTATGTCGAAACAGATCAGTGGTAAAGAATGGAGGAATTCTGAGCTTTGGTTGGGCAATCAACACGGTGCTGCTGGGAATAAAGGCTGAAATAACGTTCCAAGTTAATAATAACTCTGATTTAAATGTTTGCTATTGCTACAAAATCGGAAAAGTAAACATTTAAAGAAAAGATGTTAAGGAGTTTGTTTGTAATAAATTTACAAAACAATGCAAACCTAATAATGGACTCTACTTCCAGCTAAACAGTGACTGTAGCTCTAGCGGACAAAGGTTCTCATCAGTAAAAGACGATTGTAGGACAGATATAAGCAGAATCTACTTCAGGCAAAACGTGTTCAACAGACCGAATAGACTTGGGGAAGGACAGAAACCCTGGAATTATGTAAGACATGCACTCAGACTTAGGAGATCCGATTCGGATTCCCTCATCTGTATGGATGTTGTGATCTACACAGAGATACATTATTACCAATATAACGCTTTCATGAGGTGAAACAAAATCCAGCCCTCGGTTCGCACTCTGGGGAAAGTACATTTAGAGAAAGCTGCACGATCTGAAATCTCCACCACAGACACTGAAATGCTGAGTTAGCAACTGTAATGCACGAATATTAATCTAACAGCATCCTGTCTGCAATCTGTGTAGACATCAGAGATATTTCGATATATTGGCAAAAATTCTTCTTCTCATTATTCACCGTTTATATAAAATATGTTTCCAATATATGAAATATCTAAAAAGCGACCAATTTTTAAATAAACACACAAACTGTTTAATACTCCAAAGATTATCAATAAACTACGAGAAGCGGTTTCACTGTTCGTGCAGACTGGGTTGAGCTCTCTCAATTATAGTCGGACAGGAACCTCACTCGGAGTCACTGCTGCCAACCACAATCCCGCGCCAATATCTGCTACTCCATTCAGAACAGTGACGCGTGCCACCCTGCATGTTAGCAGCCCTGGGAGATTCACCCTCTTTTTGCGTACGGTTTCCAATATATTCCGTCATTTTGCTGTGCGCCGTAAAACAATTTATAAAATAAATGGAAACTCGAAGTTTCAAAAAAACGACAGCGCGGATAGCTATTATGACAGTAGGAATGTAACAGCATAACGAGAGTAGGCAAATGAGATTGTGTTCCTTTAAATTAAAAAAAACTTTTTTTCTGTTAAAGTTCCCCCAACTCCCCTGAAAATCGCTCCTGTTGAAGGGATTTCAGCGACTTCTCTAAAACTCGAGTGTAAAACAACTGCCTTTTACCCGGAGCATTTAGAAATCTCCTGGCGAAGAGATGGTGTCGAAAATTTGACCGGAATAGCAACTGTGAAAAACAGGAACGCGGAGGGACTGTTTGAGGTTTCCAGCTCGTTGGAAGAAGCACAGCCTGCCCAGAGCGGAGTTGTTTATACATGTCTGGTATCTCATGTCTCTCTTCTGGTGCCCGCCAATGTCAGCTACACCGTTAATCGAGGTAAGATTGGAAACCTGTAAAGCGGGGAGCGGGGATCTGCTCCAACCTGCAATTACTTATTAGACATGCAGCTGGGTCCCTGTTCAACCCCGAGGATATAGGGTAAATGTGAAATCTATTTAATCTCAGTGTCACATCGATGGGAACGGTATAAAATATTCCTGATGGTTTGTAAGTGAAGGACAGTGAATATCACGCTGAAGAGATCCGCAACGGGAGGTTGATGTGCGAACTGTTCAAAAGTTGAAAGATCATTCCTCCGCAAATTCTTGCCAAATAAAATAAAATTACGCATCAAATTGATCCATTCTACCAGATTCACTATAACATCCTATATATTTAAATGGAATATATGGAGCTGTTATTGAGTAGATTGAGCCTATACTGTCTGGAATTTAGAAGAATGAGAGGTGATCTCGTTGAAATATATAAGATTCTGAGGGGGATTAAACAGATAGATGCTGAGAGGCTGTTTCCCCTAGCTGGAGAGTCTAGAATTAGGGGGCCAAGTCCCAGGATAAGGTGTCGGCCATTTAGGACTGATATGAGGAGGAATTTATTCACTCTGAGCGTTGTGAATCTTTGGAATTCTCTCCCCCAGAGGGCTGTGGCTGGGTCGTGAAGTATATTCAAGGCTGAGGTAGATAGATTTTTGGACTCTAAGGGAATCAAGGGATGTGGGAAAAGGGCGGGAAAGTGGAGTTGAGGTCGAAGATCAGCAATGATGTTCTTGAATGGCGGAGCAGGCTCGAGGGTTCGTATGGACTACTCCTGCTCCTAATTCTTATGTTCTTATTATGTTCATCTGTTCTCTGCGCACCGTTCCTTCAGCTGTCTGGACCTTAAACTTTGGAATTCCCGCCCTAAACCTCTTCTATATCTCTCTCCTTCTTTAAGACGTTCCTTAGACCCTACCCCCACCTGTCCTAATCGTGGCTTGTTCTCAAATGTTGCTTGATACCGCTCCTGTGAAGTGCCTTAGAATGTTTTACTACGTTAAAGGCGCTATATAAATGCAAGTCGTTCTTGTTGCCTACCAAAAGTTGCAGTAGGTGATCTCTGGTAAGGCTCGTGAGGGGTGGCTGCACTGGAGAACGGGCGACTTTGCCACGATTTGCAGTCTGTGCCCATCAGTCCGGTGTAGCATGGCTACGTAAAATATGAAACTCCTTTTACTCTTAATTAACAACCCTCGTCTGCAGAGAGAAGCTTCCTGGGCCTTTATGTAATGGGATTTGTTTTCTCCATAAATTGCATCACTGACTTGCAGTTGCTGTCGTTTGGTACACGTTATAATCCTTGTCCAGCTGCTGCCCATAGAAATAAAGGGGTCGAGCCCCTCTGACAGTCAGTGGACGCCATCATCTCGAGAGACACCTTTGGAACACGCCCTCCCGTTCCGGACCCATGAGTCCCTGTCGTTATATGTCTCTATTTTCTACAGTTTCTTATTTCAATTATCTGTTGATCCTGTAGGGACTGATGACAAATTTGCACTGATATTTGGATGTGCAGGGGGCGCATTGGCAATTTTACTGTTGATAATAATTTTGACGAGACTCACATTGCAGGCATCAGATGGTAAGAACATTTCTTATTTCCCCGAATGCTTTTATTTTCCGCGGTCCAGTTGTATTGTTACAAAACCGAAAGAGCAGGTGAATAGGGATTGATTGTAGACGGATAAAGTGCCCTTAACTGCCTGCATCTTCAAAGAATGAAGTTACTACCACAAGAGCGTTATGTGGTTGGCAGTAGATGAATATGACAATGTAAACCGGATCTTGAAATGTAAATATTTTACCTTCCCATTCGAACTATTCACTCAACTTATACACTTTCATTTTGCAACAACCGGAATCCTTAATGTTCTGCAATGTTTTAGTATCAGTGCGGGTCCAGATCTTGAAACGTAAACAATTTGAGGTAGATGTTGACTTTTTGCGATCGTGTAAAACGGATGATAGCGAACTGACAGACTGTTTTACATCTCTCCCGATTTCTATTTGCCTAAATGTGTGTCACTGGGAGAGATGTAAAATGGGCTGCCGTCTCACTATCACCCATTTTACACTATCGGACAAAGTCAAAGTCTACTCCATTGGGTGCAGCATCACTACGGGGTATGAGAATGTCATCAACAGTATAATGCACTAAGGACTGGCACTTCTAAACACCTTCAAGCAGATCTGTCCCTTCAGATCTCCTTACGTTACAAAGTAAATGTGACCAACATCAAAACATGTTGGTTTTGCTGGCACACAGATTAAGTTATTCAAGGTGGATTTTTTTTCTTTCCTTTAGGCATTAAGAGAAATTCTGTGGAAGCGGGTCAGAGTGAAGAGCCGGTAGGGTGACAATTTTCTTTATGTTCCAAAAAAGAAGGGGCAGGGGGGGAATAGTAACCCAATATATACATTCAGCCGAGAAGATACTACTTATATTTCATAGAATCATAAACTCTTACAGCACAGAAGGAAGCCAGCGTGCCTCTTCCGGCTCTTTGAAAGAGTTATCCAATTAGTCACACCCCCTCCCGCACTTTACCCATAGTCCTGCAATTGTTTTCGTCCCAATTCCCATTTTGTAAGTTCCTACTGAATCTGCTTCCACCATCCTTCCAGGCAGTGCGTTCCAGATCATAACAGCTGGCTGCATAAAATATTCTCCTCATCTTCCCTCTGGTTCTTTTGCCAATTATCTTAAATCTGTGTCCTTTGCATACCAACCCACCCATCAGTGGAAACAGTTTCTCCTTATTTACTTTATCAAAAACCCCTCCGAATTTTGAACACCTCTATTAAATCTTCCCTTAACCTTCTCTGCTCTAAAGAGAACAATCCCAGTTGTAAGATCCTCCAATAGGCTGGGCTGGCCGAGGAATAGGAAAGTGGCCGACGCCACAGCAGGAGTGAAAACCTTCAGGAGAGTAGA
The DNA here is from genome assembly GCA_030390025.1 of Squalus acanthias. NCBI lineage: Eukaryota > Metazoa > Chordata > Chondrichthyes > Squaliformes > Squalidae > Squalus > Squalus acanthias. The sequence continues at coordinate 67,948,751 of CM059430.1, forward strand.
CAGATCGAGTTAATTGGGGACGAAAGGGAGAAATGAGTAATGTGTAGTATTCATAGGATAGTTATTAGCTGTGCTCCAAATCATCCTGATTTTAAATGTATGTAAATAATTTGTGCGCTATGGGTTTCATATTTAGAACATTACTCCACAACCTATTGGTGAGATATTGGATAAAATCGTTGAGTGGGACAGAATGTAATCGTGCCCTAATCCATCGGTTACTGTGTGCATACTTAGACTTTCAGACTCAGTTCCAATTGATGGTAGCTGGCAGCTGTATCAGACTCTCCGCTATCAGTATTTCATGTCTTATTTTTATAGGTTAGACAAGGACCAAGTGAAGAGATTGCCGCCTACGCTACTCTAAACTTGAGAGACGACAGAGGACCTTCCAAACGGAGACAGGAGAAAGACCACACCGACTATTCCCAGGTACATAGGATTACATCCAATATACGGCACAGAAACAGGCCATTCGGTCCAACCAGTCCATGCCGTCGTTTATGCTCCACAGAGCCTCCTCCCGTCTCTCCTCATCTAAATCTATCAGCGTAACCTTCTATACCCTTTTCTCTCATATGCTTGTCTAGCCTCCCATTAAATGCATCTATACTGTTCGCTTCAACCACTCCCTGTGGTAGCGAGTTCCACATTCTTACCACTCTTTGGGTAAAGATGTTTCTTCTGAATTCCTGATATGTATGCCCTCGCATTTCTGGTATCATCCTAGTACATCGTCTCTGCTCCCTCTCCAATGCCTTCAGTTAGAGCGGAGGGATGGGCGCCAATAATATCCAAACCATTCCCATACAAAATCAACAGTGTGAGCTAACATAGGCAATGTTAACAATCTGTACAGAAAACTGGGGGTAATTTTGACTTGTGTGCGACAGTGTAAAATGGTGATAGCTAAACGGCATCTCTGCCACTAACTTCAATGGAAATACAATCGGGAGAGATGTAAAACGGGCTGCGGACCCGTGTCACACTATCGCACAGTCAAAATTATCCTCGTTTCTTTTTCGGGTCTGGCTGTGATAATGATTGCTCTGAACGACAAATTGCAAAATAGGAAACTCACCTGATCAGACTCGCAAATATCTCTGTTATAGACGAAGCACGGAACCGGCGACAGACTGACCTACGCCGCTCCCGTAAACGACACCACGAAAAACGCGAAACCCAGACAGAAGGAGGAGAGCACGGTGTATGCCCAGGTACAGCTCAGGTCATTCATTGAAACACGATCAATGTTCTGCGGTACGACACTGAGCCGCAGGAAATAGAAAGATCCCAGGTTTCAACTACCAAGTGTGCTGTGTCGGCTGATCTCAGCCAAGGTTCATCATAGTTGACCTCCGTGTCCCAGGGATCGGCAGGGGGTGGGAGCGGCTGAAAAGTGCAGATGCGTGAGCAGTTTCAACCTTGGACCCACCGCCATGGGATCAGCAGGTCACACAGGCTGTCGAGGCTCAGACAGCTTAAAACGGTACATTGCGATATGAGATATACTTAACAGATGGGTATGACATTCCTTTGTCTGTTATTGTAATTGAAGTATTAACCTGCTCATTTCAATGGGTTACAACAGCAGAGAACTAATTTTATATGAACGTTAAACCGGAATACTTACAAGATTTTTTTCGGGCCCAAAAATGGGCCCTGGGTGTGGGGGCAACAGATGCTCCTGGAATTGGTGCCCAACAGGAATCATTGTTTGCAGAGCAAGGAGAAACCGGAGAGAAAATAAAATCAGTACAAAATCTGAATAAAACGGTTCCAATCTGAAGTTGGTAATTGATGAGAGGAAATTTCCCCACAGCCTTTTTTAAAGCTCGATTGCTTCAAGCAATGAGTGGGCAATGGACGAACGACTGATACCAAATGTTACTTTCACAGACAAAACAAAGACGCGGCGACAACAAGCTGACTTACGCCGCTCTGCAGCTTGCTGATTCCAAGAAAACATCAAAATCGAAACAACAAGACAAGCGGGCTGTGTACGCAGAAGTAAACGTGAGAAACAAAGAGAGAAGCTGAGAATCGGAATACAGTCCGAAGATGTGGGATATTAATGACTGCAGGCCCAGGGTATTCGATTATATACCATAAACAGTCTATCACTGTTTTCATTTATAGCAGCCAGACGAAGGAGTAACGACCTGAAACATTACACATTTTGTGTTTATTTGTGCGTGTGTGTGTGTGTGTGTGTGGCGGGGGGGGGGGGGGGGGAGGGCGGGTTCGCGAGGCAGCTGAAGTGGTAATTTTCACCTTCAGTGTTGAGGCGGCAAACTGCCGGAATTCGTCGCTGGCCCATTATACAACCAGCCCGCTGTCGTGCGCTTTCCATGGCGAGGGCAGATTCCGCAACCCCAGTTTTACGCGGGCTGCAATACGAAAATCTACCTCGGCCCATGTGTTCTGGATTTCAATTGTGCACAATGTACTGAGCGTGATATTATCAACCGGTTGTCATCAAAATTTTGCAATGTCATCTTGCGATGGCTCTTAAAATTTAGCTTGCATGTTTGAGATCACAGGGATTGACAAGGAGTCCCTTGCAGTCTAATAAAGTGCAAAACGATTAAACATTTGTTACAATTAATATTTATTTACATTAACAAATTATAACATTTGTCTTTTAAAATGCTTTAGGCGACAGCAATTATTTGCTGCGAATGCTACCTGTAGTGTGATCTTTCGGTCACACGCTAGAGTGAGGAGGTAGGCCAATGTTCCCATACCATAGCAATGAAATTTTTCCTAAATGACTCTATTGTGGCGGATCGCCACCTAAACGGGCATGATCCACTTTTCCGGCCCTGTACAAAATATCGGGCACCTTGCCTTTAAGGCACCTTGCCTTTAAGGCAGGAGAAAAGGAGTGGGCGGGGCCTCAGGAATTTTCCAGAGAATTCTGGGAGCAGTTTTTTCAGCCATTTTGTACCATGCAGTTGTATTAAAAAGCCTTTGTTTTCCACACATGGATTCAGTCTTAATTCGTGTTTCGCGGCAGCCTCAACATTGGTGACCCTGACCCTCAGAACGTATTCCGAGCACTGCAATGGCTGACACGAATGCAGTTTCCGTGAAACTGCCGGAGTTTGGGAAAACCAACCCGAAGCCTCGTTTCTCCAAGCTGAATCCCGCTTCCGGTTGCTAAACATCAACACAGATGGGACGCAGTACGACTACCTCGTCACATCACTCGGTAGCGCCACAGTTTCGAAGGTTTGGACAGCACTGCAGAACCCACCATGGAAGGCAAGAATGCACATCTCAAGGCAGCGCTCCTTAAAAGATTTACAGCCTCGACATGCCAGCAAAACTGCCAGCTCCGCGACATTCCAGGCGTCGGTGTTGCCTCACCGTCAGACCTCCTCTCCCACATGCTCTCCCTCACCGATGAGAGCCCACCCGAATCCCTCTTCCGCACACTGTTCATCCGCCAGCTACCTCTCAGCATCCGCCCAGCAATCGTGGCGTCCGGCCTCACGAACCTGGAAGCCCTGGCCGATGACTCCGACAAGCTGCTGTCCGCTCACTCCAGCCACGATGTCACTCCGGACATGGCAGCCAATGCCTGGGCGCGCCCCTCACCGGCCACCACGCGGCCACAAGGACTAGCCACCAGGCCCACGGGGCCTTCGCGCCCCACTAACCCGGGCCACTGTTACTACCACGCACGGTTCGGCGCCAGGGCACAATGGTGCACACCTCCCTGCTCTTTCAAGACCGCCCCCGTACCTGTCCCCGTGATGGCCGTGGGCCACGCGGGCTCCCTGCTGTACGTCATGGATCACAGAACCGGCCGCCGGTTCCTGTGCGAAACTGGAGCTCAGCACAGCATCATCTCGGCCTCCTCCCTCGACATCCAAAAGGGCGAACAAGGACCGGCGCTGGCTGCTGCTGATGTCTCGGAAATCAGGATGTACGGCACCCGGACAGTCACCCTCGACCTCGCTGGTCGCCACTACCGATGGGAGTTCATCACTGCCAAGGTGCTCACCCCTCTCATCAGCGCAGATTTCCTGTGTGCCCACGGCCTACAGGTAGACATCCCTCGTCACCGCCTCGTGGACATGAACACCATGTCCCACATCCTGGGCGTCATGGCCTCCCGTCAACCCGCTGACATGGTGTCACAGTGCCACGCCCGGGCCACGGATGACTACTCGGCACTCCTGGCCGAATTGCCGGCCCTTACCAATCCGACCTTCTCCGTGGAGGACGCCAAACATGGGGTGGAACACTTCATCCCCACCACAGTCCCCCCAGTGTACGCTCACGCCCGCAGGCTGGACCCGGCCAAACTGGAGATTGCGCGGACCGAGTTTGCCACCATGGAGCAGCTCAGCATCATCCACCGCTCCAACAGTCCCTGGGCCTCCCCACTCCACATTGCCCCCAAACCAGGTCGGGGTTGGCGACCCTGCGGGGATTACCACCGCATCAACGGCGCCACCACCCCTGATCGGTACCCCGTGCCGCACATTCAGGACGTCTCGGCGAGACTGGCCGGCCGCTCAGTCTTTTCCAAGGTCGACCTGGTGCGCTGATACAACCAAGTCCCCTCCACCTCGCGGACGTCCCCAAGACGGCCGTAATCACCCCCTTCGGCCTGTTCGTGTTCCTGCGGATGCCCTTCAGCCTCAAAAACGCAGCCCAGGCATTCCAACGGCTCATGGACTCGGTCCTTCAGGAACTGAAGTACCTGTTCACTTCCTGAACGACATCCTGGTAGCCAGTTCCTCTAAGCAGGAACACCTCGAACACCTTCGCATCCTGTTCGGGCGCCTCAGTGACCACGGGCTCATCCTCAGCCCAGCCAAATGCCAGATCAGCCTGGACAAGATCGACTACCTCGGCCACCACATCACCCATGCTGGGGCCATTCCCCTGCCCACCAAGGTGCAGGCCGTCCAACAATTTCCCCGCCCCACCACCATCAAAGGCCTCCTGGAGTTCCTCAGGATGGTGAATTTCTATAACCGCTTCATCCCCAAAGCGGCGTCCCTCATTAGGCCCCTGTATGAAGCCCTCCGGGGCCGGAGCGGCAAGATGGCGGTCGAATGGGTGGCAGCCCCATCCACCGCCTTCGACTCCACCAAGACCGCGCTCGCCAACGCCACCCTGCTCACGCACCCATGGCCCAATGCCAGGGTAGCGCTCACCACGGACGCCTCCGACCACGCGGTCGGCACTGTGTATGAGCAGTGGGTCGACGGCGCCTGGCAACCACTTGCCTTCTTCAGCCGCCAACTATGCCCCCTGGAGGTCAAGTACAGCACCTTCGACCGCGAGCTCCTCGCGCTGTTCCTGGTGGTCCGCCATTTTCGGTTTTTGCTTGAGGGCCACCCCTTCACTGCGTTTGTCGACCAAAAGCCCCTGACATTCGCAGTGGCAAAGACAACCGACCCCTGGTCAGCCAGGCAGCAGCACCAGCTCGCGGCAGTGTCCGAGTTCACCATGGACATCCAACACGTCTCCGGCCGAGAGAATGTGGTAGCCGACTGCCTCTCCCGCCCCGCCATCCACGCCGCACACCTGGCAATCGACTACACTCAACTCGCAGCAGACCAGATCAACGACCCTGACCTGCTCTCCGCATCTACCAACCTACCAGGGCTACGCCTGGCCGACGTCGCCTGTGGCCCGACCGCAGTCACGGTCAAGTGCGACATATCCCTATGTCAACCTCGGCCCATCGTCCCAGCGTCCTGGCGCCGCCGGGTATTCGACATTCTCCACAACCTCTCCCACCCCGGCGCCTGTGCATCCATCAAATTGGTAGCAAACCGCTTTGTCTGGCGCGGCCTTTGCAAGGATGTGCGTACTTGGGACAACTCCTGCCTAGCCTGCCAACGGGCCAAGGTACAGCAACACACGAAAGCACCCCTCGAGGAGTTTACCATCCCCTCGCATAGATTCGACCACATCCACGTGGACATCGTCGGGCTCCTTCTGCCGTCGCAAGGCCACACGCACTTGCTGACGATCGTTGACCGCACCACGCGCTGGCCCGAGGCAATTCCACTGACCTCTACCAGCACCGCCGACATCGCCAGCACCTTCGTCAGCACCTGTGTCGCACGGTTCGGCGTCCCCTTCGCATGACGTCGGACAGAGGTCCGCAATTTACCTCTGAACTCTGGACCGCCGTCGCACGCAATCTCGGGGTGACCATACACCTCACCACAGCGTACCACACCCAAGCCAACGGACTGTGTGAGCGGTTCCACAGATCCTTGAAGGCACCTCTTCGAGCCAGCCTCCAGGACGGCGCCTGGACCAATCGACTTCCGTGGGTCCTCCTCGGCCTGCGCACCGCGGTTAAAGAAGTCCTCCATGCATCGGCAGCAGAGCTCATTTACGATCAGCCGCTGCGCATACCCGGCGAGTTCCTGCCCACCTCCACGATACCCTGGTCAGCCAACCAGCAACGCCACGACTTCACCTCACTGGCACTGCAGTTCGCCCCGGTGCCCATTGCCCGAAACGGCGAATCCACCTCACACGTCCCACTAAGCCTGCACCAGTCACGGTTCGTTTTGGTCCGGCACGACGCCCACCACGGACCCCTTCAACCCCCGTATGACGGGCCCTACAAGGTGCTACAGGCTGGGGACAAATTTTTCACCCTGCAAGTGGGTGACAGGACCGAAAAAGTGTCGGTTGACCGACTCAAGCCAGCACACTCGGAGCCCGGTGAGCAGGTCCCTGTAGCTCGTCCACCACCACGCGGCCGACCTGCCCTCAAGCCGGTTCACCCGGCTGCTCCACACCCGGCCATTCCACGTCCACCGGCGTCCTACAAGAGCCGCTCCGGCCGGCCCATCAGACCACCGCACCGTCTTCTCCACACCTCCTAAGCGGATTCTGGAGGGAGCTGTGTGGTGGATCGTCACCTAAACGGGCATTATCCACTTTTCCGTCCATGAACAAAATATCGGGTACCTTGCCTTTAAGGCAGGAGAAAATGAGTGGGCGGGGCCTCAGAGTTTTTCCAGAGAATTCTGGGAGCAGTTTTTTCAGCCATTTTGGACCATGCAGTTGTATTAAAAAGCCTTTGTTTTCCACACATGGATTCAGTCTTAATTCGTGTTTTGCGGCAGCCTCAACACAATGATCCTATTTTGAAGTAGCCGAGTTTCAATCCAGCAACAGACGATCCTAACCCCCCATAGATACTCAAATTAAGTTCTACTCAAAGGGACAACATCACTAAAATATCAGAGGCTGATCCAAACAAACAATTTTGAACTAAAGTAAAAACAAAATAGCATCAAAATCAAAATGGATAATGAAATATGGTGCCTACCGAGCTTCCCCCCGCGCACTCCCTCCCCCCTCGACCTTCACATGCAACGAACCTAGTTGGAGAGTACAGTACAGACAGCAACTATTGAAATATAGAAGCAATTTATTTCTTCCCGCTCCCAGAGAAGCAAAAATCAGTTAGATCCAACCGGGAAAAAGAGACAGCGCAACTAACATGGACTCTGGCTGTGGTCCGGGGTTGTGTAGTTTTCAATGTGGTGTTTCAAAATGCGCCAGCTAGTTGAGCCCAATGAGGGGTCGTTGTAAGATAGTTAGCGAAGGGGGACTATAGCAGAACAGGATGCAACTCGAAGGTACAGCCATGGTCCCAGCATTTGTAAATCAATTTCGGGGACACAAATAGGTCAGAAAGACAAAAGACATGTGCATAGGTTCTATATTCCCTTTGAGGTACAGAGGTTTCTTAAAAGGCATTTCAACAAATATGTGTACTTCTGTTCAAGAGCACATTTGGAGAGCTGGTCAACTATACTTTATAAATAGGATATAAAGTCTGGCCAACAATTACATAAACTGTTGTCAACAGGTAGAGTATCGGTGCCACTACACTACAGGTCTGTGTGATGGAGTGGTGCAGACACGAAGCTATCGCACATATTGGTACCAACGCACAATAGGTTGGAGGGAGAATGGAGAAACACTGGCTCTGAAATTCCACAGGGATACTACCATCAATCCCGCTACAACTTTAGCAGACCAGTGGGCAACCGCAAAGAAACAGCGCAAGCAGGCGTTTGTCATTTCTCTTGGTTTGCCAAAGTTACAGCGGAAGACCAATAATAGCCTTATGGAATGCCAGGGACGCCGTATTTAATCCAACATGCTTTGCACTACTTATGTAATACAAGTTCATCTTCTCAGCATCACTCCCACCAGTGACAGACTCATTCCCACTCTGCTGCTTCACTGAGCAACGACTAGCTTTGGAATTACTGTTTAATTCCATCAGCATTTTCAGTGCAGGTAGATCCACTATGAATTATACATGCCTACAGCAATCCTAATGACAGCACTTCTATACTGTGCCCAGCATCCGCCAGAAGTGCAATGCTACAATGATAGACAGCGTCAAAAAAGGCCAGATTTCTAACAATCTCTGCAAAGTACTCAGTACAGCAAGACATTTTTTTTTAATTCCTTCTTTGGATGTGAATGACACAGGCAAGGTCACATTTAGTGCCCTGCGAAGGAGATGGTGGGCCTTCTTGAATTGCGCCAGTCCTGGTGATGATGGTTCTTCCACATTCTAAATCACCTCAGATTTGCCAAGAAGGAACTCTCAACGCACTTTCAATGCATTTTGTGATAGCATGAAAAAAATATCTAATGCTTCCAAGTTGCAGTATTCAGTATAAACAATTAAAACAGACATTTCCAAAGTCAGAATAACTTCAGAATTAGAGCTAAAGGCTGACGGTAGAATGAACCATAGCCCCAAACAAACCCAGACCCACAGGTGTCAAGATCAAGCTACACTCACTTCGTGAAAGATTTATATCCCCGCAGGCCAATCTTTTATTAACTTTAGTCCAGTTCAAACTGAATACTTTCCTTTGCGACTTCAAGTATTCACTGCCCCCTACCCCATAATTTTTGAATACATTTTGACACAAGTTCCTAAAGATCCACATACAGCATTATGACTGCCTGCAATCTGACATTTACCATACTACCCACCGAATCTGAACATTTCAATTTGCTGCAGAAGATTAGATTAATTACATACAGAAAATCTAAATTACACTCAGCAAACACACAGAAAATTGGACAGGCCCATAAACCAGTCAGATCATTTACATACCTAAAATGACATGGTACAAAGCTTACAGCTAAAAGAAAGCATTAGTGTTTGTATAAAACAGGCAGAAGTGAACATCCCAAACAACGTATAAAGCCAAGGGTCAGAGTTCCAGATCTGAACATAAACCAGGCCAAAACTGTACATAAGTGCTGTGAAAGCTATGAATCTATACCCCCCAAAAGAACAGCTAAACCTCAATTAAATTAAAAAAAAACCATCACATTAATAAAAATAAGTATAGTTAAATAAATTAACCATTTTAAACAAAAAATTAAATTTTTGAAAATTTTTTAAATCTTTTAAAAAGTTATAAAAATAAACTTACCTGTCTTTAAAGTCTCTAAAAAAGATATACCTGTTAAAAAAAATTCTAAATAATACTTAATTAACTACTTACCTTGTTAAAAGAGGGTCTTACGCCTCCTTTCTTTATGTCTAAAATGTTCCATGCTTACCTGCGCGTTCAAAGCCCTATGTGCACTGCGTGCGCGCAGCCTGTACCGCGCACGCGGTTCACCTAGGAACCGCCCCCTTTTGAATTCAGCAAGTGCCGGTTTTCAGCGCATGCGCAGTGCATGCAGAAAACCGGCAATTGGAGACAGAATACGCGAGAGTACACAGTGCGTACTCTCGCGTAGCGGCACTAATTTTTGGGCCAATAAATTTGTCACCGAGCCACATAAGGAGAAATTAGGGCAGGTGACCAAAAGCTTGGTCAAAGAGGTAGGTTTTAAGGAGCATCTTAAAGGAGGAACAAGAGGTCGCGAGGCAGAGAGGTTTAGGTTGGGATAATAGGGGTGAAATGGAAGCAGCTCTCTTCCTCAAGATACAAATGGAAGACAGACAGCTTCACGTGAACTAAGACAAGTGATCAGATAAAGGAAACTTCCTTTGTTGACTGGGCCAGCACTGTTAAACTGTTATGAATGCACTGATTTCTGTTGTGATCCATAAGAAAACGAGCAGGTGGGGGGAAAATGCCAAAAGGAATAACTGTTCGAGGCCATCAAGGCATTGGTTACGAGGATGCAACGACTTAATAGCTCACTTGCTTGACCAATTCAAAAAGAATTAGCTTTAAATCAAAGCGAATTCACAGGATAAATACTCCATTGTTGACTGCTAGCTTAGGATCTGTACTCTTTAGCTCAGAGCCTGGAAGCCAAAGCTCTCATTCCAAGCGTGCCATTGTATCCTGAAAGACTACAGACTGTGTACCAAGAAAAGACTCTGCCGAATCATCTGAAGGAATGGTTACCTTACAAGCAACTGCACAGCCTGCTTGTTTAAAAATAAGGGCATATTCACCCTTGGTCATCAATACTGTGCTATTTAGGTTGCCCATGTACTTAGCTTTATGTACAAATAAATCCAGAACAGCAATTTAAAGACGTGATCTGATAGCAGGATATATTCTGTCCTCAGAGTATTAACACACATCGAGCACCCTACATATTCTCCAGTAGCCAAGTTACTTCAATCGAGTTAATTCTTACTCTTCATCCAGATTAATCCAAGTAGGGCAAAGAATAAAGACAGTTTTCAGTTTGCCCAAGAAAACTGCTAAGCCGTAAACAAGGAAAAGATCTTGGCAGAGATGGAACTGTAATATGTTGCTAACAATTTTCCAGGTAAGCCCCTCCTCCCCCCACCCAAGTCTTACTTTTAACAGGTGAAATAAAAAGCACACATTCGGAGCCACACAAGCCAGTATAGATCATGTTCAGGACTTGCATCTTCCATTTATAAAGGTTCATTTATTACCCACAAACAGTTAAGCCCATTCCCATACTATGCAGTTTCAAAGCTTCCCACTCCACAATAAAAAATTCTCAGCGTTAATCCCCCTTCCCAACAATTTGTACCCCATCTGGAGGTCTCAATGAGCATGCAGGTATTACTGAATTATTATATTCCTTTGTTACCTGCTCAGAAGCTGAGGAAGGCTGGAGATGATGGGTCCATAACCAGGAGCATTGTCATAAAGCTCAAATAACGGTGCAGCAACCAGTTTGTAATTCTTCGGCACTGCAAACAAGGCTGTAGTCAAACACATGATCATTGGAGATATCCAGGACTATTGTTGTGTCTCAAGTACTGTAAATGCAGCCATTAAAATAGCTATCCCAGTGGCTTAGCCAGTAAAGACAACAGCCCAAATCTTGCCGGAAAAGTAACAGCGAGCTCACAAAACATGCTGTTATGGCATAGAATGTACAGCACAGAAACTGGCCATTCGGCTCAACTGTTCCATGCTGATGTTTATGCACCACACAAGCCTCCTCCCTCAACTCTTCATGTAATCTTATCAGAATAACCCTCTATTCCTGTCTCCCTCCTATGTTTATCTAGCTTCCCCTTAAATGAATCTATGCTATTGCCTCAAACATTCCTTGTAGTAGCGATCTCCACATTCTAACCACTCTGGGTAAAACAAAGTTGCTCCTGAATTCCCTATTGGATTTGTTAGTGACTATCTTATATTTAATCAGCCCTAGTTTTGGTCTCCTCCACAAGTGGATGCAACCTCTCTACGTCTACCATATCAAACCCTTTCATAAACTTAATGCGCAAATTGGCCAGAAAATTCAGGCAAAGAAGAGACATGCCGTGAGTTGTGAATCGTCATAACTTGGTCACTTTACACCGCTCTGCCTTTTGCCTCGCACATACAGCAGCTCACGCTCAACAACCCCATTATTTTCAACAACTTTCTGCAATTGCGCATTTTCTCACCGCAGAAAGTCAGGGCTCGTACTTAAAAGCTCAAATACCCTTTTAACAACGGGATGACAACACAATGCCAATCAACCTCTCCAGCCCACAAAGAACAATTTAAACTACTGAGCTTCATTCGTGCATGAGATTTTAAAAGTATTTTCCTTTGTCTCTTTTCTCTCATAATCCAATCTTTATTTCCCTTTCTGTACCTGATTTGACTCTAATTCACCCACTCTAATTCACCCTCCTGCTGTCATTTCTATGTATCTTTCTCAATCCTTACATCTCATTGGTTAAGGAGATAGACTACTGTGCCTGTCAATCACCAAGTCCCAAATGCCCTATTATCAGCTCACACTTCCAGCAACTTATAGGGCACAAAATGTGAGCTCTATGGTGCAAGGAAAAAATCTAACAACTGGCGCATGCCACGAGATGCCCTGCTCCATCAAGATTAGGACCAACATGTAATTGAGCCGTAATGACTAACCAGGTAAATACACGGATAGACTAACAGTTTGTGTAAAGTTAGCTGACCTCAATTGGGTTGGGGGTAGGGTTAATGGTAAAACTAGCCTCAGTGCCCCTGGGCTAAAGAGGAGGATAAACCTTCACCAATGGCCCCTACTTACTGTTGGAAGGTGCACACAAGTGGATCTTGAGAGAGGACAGTGTCAGGCTCAACATCGCACGTAAAAAAAACAATGGGCCGTATTTTCCGATCGGATTACATATGATATGCGGCACTGAAGCATGCCATTTGGCCTAACCAGTCCATGCCGGCGATTATGCTCCACTCGCGGCTCCTCTCGTCTTTCCTCATTTAAATCTATCAGCCTAACCCTCTATTCCCTTCTCCCTCATATGCTTGTCTAGCGTCCCCTTAAAAGCATCTATACTATTCGCTTCAACCACTCCCCGTAATAAAGAAGTTACTTTTGAATTCCCTATTGGATTTCTTCGAGACTATCTTATATTGATGACCTTTAGTTATGTGCTCCCCACAAGTGGAAACATTCTCTCTGTATCCAACTTATCAACACCTTTCATAATTTTAAAGACCTCTATTAGGTCACCGCTCTGCCTTCTTTTTCAAGAGAAAAGAGACCCAACCTGTTCATCCTTTCCTGATATATATACCCTCGTATTTCTGGAAACATCCTTGTAAATGTTTCCTGCACCCTCTCCAGGTTCTCTATATCCTTTTTAAAATATGGCGACCAGAACTGTACTCTAAATGTGATCTAACAAAGGTTCGATACAGGTTTAGCATAACTTCCCTACTTTTCAATTCGATCCCTCGAGAAATAAACCCTAGTCATGGTTTGCTTTTTATCTGGCCTTGCTAACCTGTGGCGCAACTTTCAGTGATTTGTGTATTTGTTCTCCGAGTTTCCTTTATTCCTCTACTCCTACTAGACTCACACCCTCCAAGTAATAAGTGACCTCCCTATTCTTCCTACCAAAATGTAATACCTCACATTTATCTGTGTTGAACTTAATTTGCCAATTATATGCCCATTCTGCAAATTTATTAACCTCCTCCTGTAATTTGTTGCAGTCCTCCTCAGTATTTAATATCCCCCCCCCCCCACCCCGCCAAATTTGGTGTCATCCGCAAATTTTGAAATTGTGTTTTTTATTCCAAAGTCTAAATTGTTCATGTAAATGTTGAACAACAGTGGTCCCAGCACTGATCCTAGTGGAACACCACTACCCACCTTCTGCCACTGTGAATGACTACACTTTACCCCTACTCTCTGCTTTCTGTCTTGATGTCAGCTAGCTATCCATTCTATGACTTATCCCCTGACTCGGCATTCTCTGACCTTGTTCATCAATCTATTATGGGGTGCCTTATCGAAGGCATTTTAAAATCTAGACAAATTACATCTACTGCAATAACATTTTCTACTCTCCCTGTTACCTTTTTAAAAAATCAATAAGGTAGGTCAAGCAAGAATTTCACTTTTGAAATCCATGCTGACTATTCCTTACTATATTTTTGGTTTCTAGATGTTTTTCTATTTTCTCCTTTAGTAGTGATTCCATTATTTTTCCTACCACTGTTGTTTCAAGGTCTCAACCTTTCTCAAAAGCTTACGCTTCAACTGGATGTGTCTTTATCACACAGCAGTTGGAGGGGGCGTTCAACCGCATCTGTGCATTCCCAGTTCCTGTAATTTACAGAATTTTACAGCTTGCAGTTTGTCTATTTGGAGCTTACCCAGTTTGCAGATTGTCCCAACATACGGCCTGTGGATCAATTGGAACTGAAGAGTAGAGGATATGTCCCTTGAGTCCTGAGGGTTTGACAATTGCGTTGATTTTTCCAAAAGACTGAAATAAATTTGAGATTGAATTCTCAAATATTTATTTCATGAAAGTGATGACATTTATTAAGAGATGTTCTCTGTTGTGATCTTATTAGACAACACAAGCGAGGAACAGGCCACGTGAGTAGTAGCATTGTGACTGTGGTTTCCACAACCAAAATGTTACGCTTATTAACGTATCCTATTAAATTCAGTGGCCTTTCTCCTGATCAGCTATAACTTAGAATCAAGGAATCAAAGAAATTTACGGCACATAAGGACGCCATTCGGCGTGTCTGAGCCGGCCGAATAGGAGCTATTCTGCCTAATTCCACTTTCCAGCTCTTGGTCCGTAGCCTTGTAGGTTACGGCACTTCAAGTAAATGTTCAAGTACTTTTTAAATGCGATGCGCGTTTCTGCCTTTTCCACCCTTTCATGTAATGAGTTCCAGAACCTCACCCATTTCTGGGTGTACAAACTTCTCCTCAACACCCCTCTAATCCTTCTAACAATTATTTTAAATCTATGCCCCCTGGTTATTGACCTGTCTGCTGAGGGAAATAGATCATTCCTATCCATTCTGTCTAGACCACTCATAATTTTGCATATCTCAATTAAATCTCCCCTCAGCCTCCTCTGTTCCAAAAAACAACAGCCCCAGCCTATCCAATCTTTCCTCATAGCAATTATTCTTCAGTCCTGGCGACATCCTCGTAAATTTCTTTAACCTCCCTTGTGCAATCACATCTTTCCTGTAATGTGGTGACCAGAACTGTATACAGTACTCAAGTTGTGGCCTAACTATTGTTTTTTTTACAGTTCTAGCGTAACCTCCCTGCTCTTCTATTCTATGCCTTAGTTAATAAAGGAACGTATCCCGTATGCCTTCTTTAGCACCTTATCTAACCGTCCTGCTACCTTCAGGGATCAGTAGACATGCACGACAAAGTCCCTCTGTTCATCTACAATTCTCAATATCCTACCAGTTATTTTATATTCCCTTGCCTTGTTAGCACTCTCCAAATGCATTACTTCACACTTCTCTGGATTGAATTCCATTTGCCACTTTTCTGCCCACCTGACCAGTCCACTGATAGCTTCCTGAAGTCCACAGCTCTCTTCCGCCCTATCAACTACACGACCATCTGCAAACTTCTCCAAACTTCTTAATCATGCTCCCTACATTTAAATCTAAATCATGGATATATACCACAAAAAGCAAGGTTTCGAATACTGAGCCCTGTGGAATTTCATTGGAAACAGCCTTGCAGTCACAAAAACACCTGGCGACCATTATCCTTTGCTTCATGCCACTGAGCCAATTTTGGATCCAACTTGCCACTTTCCCTTGGATCCCATGGACTTTTACTTTTCTGACCACTCTGCCATGTCGGACCTTATGAAAAGCCTTGCTAAAATCCATGTAGACTACATCAAACGTTCTAACCTCATCGGCCCTACTTGTTACCTCCTCAATAAATTCAATCAAGTCAGTCAGACACTATCTTCCCTTAATAAATCCATGCTGACTGTCCTTGATCAATCCGTGCCTTTCTAAATGATGATTAATACTGTCACTCAGAATATTTGCCAGTAATTTGCCCACCACCGAGGTTAGGTTGACTGATCTGTAATGTCTCGCTCTATTCCTTTCTCCCTTTTTCAACAACGGTACAATGTTAGCAGTTCTTCAGTGCTCCAGTGCTCCAGTACAACACCTGTAGCAAGACAGGATTGGAAAATGATGGCCAGAGCCTCCGCATTTCCCCTCTTGCTTCTCTTATAGTCTGGGCTATATTTTATCCAGTCCTGGCGATTACTTTCAAAAATGCTAAACCCCTTAATATTTCATCTCTCACTATGCTTATCACATCTAATATTTCACACTCTTTCTCCTTAACTATAATATTTGCACCGTCCCTCTCTTTTATGCCACCAGACACAAATTTGGGCTCGATTTTGCATTGGGGCGGGCTTGGGTCGTGTCATCCGCTTTTCGTGTTAGCCACCCGACTCCAATTGGATGTGGGAGATTTATTCGATTTTCCCCGAATTGGGCAATTGAGTTCCAGCATGTGGGAACCCATGAACCAATTGTTTTTTTCAGTCTGAATGTCGCTTCTGATGATGTCATCATTGCTGCTGCATTTAAGGTCTGCAAAAACTGTGAAGCTTTTGGCCTTTGCTGTGAGAGGGATCTGGAGGCAAAATGAGCAGCAGGAGACCTAAGTCTGTTCCAAGATTGTTTTTGTACCACCACCACCACCACCCTGCTGCAGGCTGCTAAAAGCTCCCCCAGAATGATGATTGATCAAATCATCTTCTTAATGGTGGACCTGGAGCTGATAGTCAGCAATCCAAGTGTGCTTCCACCAGGTTTCACCGTCGTGTTTCAGAGGAGGCGTGCTACACATCGGATAGGTCTTAAAATCAGAAAGGACTCTCAAAATGGAATTTTAGAGGCAATTAAGTGGTTGTTAAGGGCCTTAAGGGCCTATCCCGCCTCTTAGAGGCGGGACGGAGACGTGATCAGAAACTACGCATTTGGGAAAATTGCTCGGACGTGGGATGGAGGCGGGGTCGGGCCCGCCCGCCATTTTTGGCAATTTTAACAGCCCACACGCCTCCATTCGCGACTCCTTGGGCCTGGCAAAATCGAGCCCAAAGTATTCATTAAGAACCATGCCCATGTTTTCTGCCTCCACACACAGGTTACCTCTTTGATCTTTAATAAGCTCTACTCTTTCCTTACTTATCCACTTGCTCCTTATGTATTTATAAAGCATCTTTGGATTTTCCTGGATTTTACTTGCCAATATTTTTTCATGCCCTCTTTGCTTTGCTAATTTGGCTTTTAATTTCACCCCTGCACTTTCTACACTCCTCTAGGCTTTCTGCAGTATTGAGGTCTCGGAGCTGACAAAAGCTTCCCTTTCTTTCCTTATGCTACTCTGTATGCCCCTTGACAGCAGGGGTCTCTAGATTTGGGAGTCCCACCCTTTATCTTTGTGGGGACATATTTGCTCTGAACTATCACTATCTCCTCCTTGAATGCCTCCGACTGCTCTGACACTGGTTAATGGACAGAAAACAGAGAGTAGGAAAAAACGGGTCATTTTCGTGTTGGCAGGCGGTGAAGAGTGGTGTACCGCAAGAATCAGTGCTTGGGCCACAGCTATTCACAATCTATATGAATGAATTAGATGAGGGGAACAAATGCACTATATCCAAATTTGCTGATGATACAAAGATGAGTGGAAATGTAAATTGTGAGGAGGATGCAAAGAGCCTTCAAGTGTATATAGACAGGCTAAGTGAGTGGGCAGGAACAAGGCAAATTGGATATAATGTGAAGAAATATGAAGTTATCCACTTTTGTAGGAAAAATAGAAAAGCAGTGTATTTTTAGTGGTGTGAGATTGGGAAATGTTGGTGTTCAGAGGGATCTGGGTGTTCATAGGGACCTGTGTGTTCTTGTACACGAATCACTGAAAGTTAACATGCAGGTAAAGCAAGCAATTAGGAAAGCAAATGGTATTTTGGCCTTTATTACAAGAGGATTTGAGTAAAAGAGTAAAGATGTCTTACTGCAATTATAAAGAGCCCTGGTGAGACCACACCCTGGAGTATTGAGTACAGATTTGGTCTCCTTACCGAAGGAAGGATATACATGCCATAGAGTGAGTGCAACGAAGGTTCACCAGAATGATTCCTGGGATGGGTGGATTGTCCTATGCGAAGAGATTGCGTTCAGTAGGCCTATATTCTGTAGATTTCCGAAGAATGAGAGGTGATCTCCTGAAACATAAAAAATTCTTTCAGGGCTTGACAGGGTAGATGCAGTGAGAATGTTTCCCCTGGCTGGGGAGTCTAGAGCCAAGGGTCACAGTCTCAGAATAAGTGGTCGGCCATTTAGGACTGAGATGAGGAGAGATTTCTTTACTCAGTGGATAGAAACATAGAAACATAGAAAATAGGTGCAGGAGTAGACCATTCGGTCCTTCGAGCCTGCACCGCCATTCAATGCGTTCATGGCTGAACATGCTACCTCAGTACCCCATTCCTGCTTTCTCGCCATACCCCTTGATCCCCCTAGTTGTGAGTATTATATCTAACTCCCTTTTGAATATATTTAGCAAACTGGCCTCAACAACCTTCTGTGATAGAGAATTCCACAGATTCACCACTCTCTGGGCGAAGAAGTTCCTCCTCATCTCAGTTTTAAATGGCTTCCCCTTTATCCTTAGACTGTGACCCCTGGTTTTAGTTTTCCCTAACATTGGAAACATTCTGCCCGCATCTAATTTGTCTAAGCCAGTCAGGATTTCAAACGTCTCTATAAGATCCCCCCTCATTCTTCTGAACTCCAGAGGATACAAGTTCAGTTGATCCAGTCTTTCTTGATATGTCAGTCTGGCCATCCCAGGAATCAATCTAGTGAACCTTCGTTGCACTCCCTCAATAGCAATAATGTCCTTCCTCAAGTTAGGAGACCAAAACTGCACACAATACTCCAGGTGTGGCCTCACCAAGGCCCTGTACAACTGTAGCATCACCTCCCTACTCCTGTACTCAAATCCCTTTGCTATGAAGGCCATCATGCCATTTGCTTTCTTGACTGCCTGCTGCACTTGCCTTCCCACCTTCAGTGACTGATGTACCATGACGCCCAGGTCTCGCTGCACCTCCCCTTTCCCTAATCTGCCACCATTCAGGTAATAGTCTGCCTCCCTATTTTTACCACCAAAGTGGATAACCTCACATTTATCCACATTGTACTTCATCTGCCATACATTTGCCCATTCACCCAGCCTGTCCAAGTCACTCTGTAGCCTCCTAGCATCATCCTCATTGTTCACACTGCCTCCCAATTTAGTGTCATCCGCAAATTTGGAGATATTACAATTAATCCCTTCGTCCAAATCATTAATATATAATGTAAACAGCTGGGGCCCCAGCACCGAACCCTGCGGTACCCCGCTGATCACTGCCTGCCATTCTGAAAAGTACACATTTAATCCTACTCTTTGTTTCCTGTGTGCCAACCAGTTCTCAATCCACGTCAACACATTACCCCCAATCCCATGTGCTTTAACTTTGCACACCAATCTCTTGTGTGGGACCTTGTCAAAGGCCTTCTGAAAGTCCAAATACACCACATCTACTGGTAACCCCCCCGTCCACCCTATTGGAAACATCCTCAAAAAATTCCAGAAGATTTGTCAAGCATGATTTCCCTATTACAAATCCATGCTGACTTGGACCTATCATGTCGCCACTTTCCAAATGGTCTGTTATGACATTTTTAATAATTGATTCCATCATTTTACCCACCACTGATGTCAGGCTGACCGGTCTATAATTCCCTGCTTTTTCCCTCCCTCCTTTTTTAAAAAGAGGGGTTACATTAGCCACCCTCCACTCATTCGGAACTGATCCAGAGTCTAAGGAATGTTGGAAAATGATCGTCAATGCATCCACTATTTCCAAGGCCACCTCCTTAAGTACTCTGGGATGCAGACCATCAGGCCCTGGGGATTTATCAGCCTTCAGTCCCATCAATTTCCCCAACACCTTTTCCCGACTGATAAGGATTTCCCTCAGCTCCTCCCTCTTACCAGATCCTTTGATCTCTTTTATTTCCGGAAGGTTGTTTGTGTCCTCCACAGTAAACACCGAACCAAAGTACTTGTTCAATTGATCTGCCATTTCTTTGTTCCCCATTATGACTTCCCCTGTTTCTGACTGCAGGGGACCTACGTTTGTTTTTACTAACCTCTTTCTTTTTACATATTTATAGAAGCTTTTGCAGTCCGTTTTAATGTTCTCCGCAAGCTTCCTTTCATATTTTATTTTCCCTGCCCTAATCAAACCCTTCGTCCTCCTCTGCTGAGTTTTAAAGTTCTCCCAGTCCCCGGGTTTGCTGCTACTTCTGGCCAATTTGTATGCCGCTTCCTTGCTTTTAATAATATCCCTGATTTCCCTTGTTAGCCATGGTTGAGCCACCTTCCCTTTTTTATTTTTACACCAGACAGGGATGTACAATTGCTGTAGTTCATCCATGCGATCTCTAAATGTCTGCCATTGCCCTTCCAATGATAACCCCTTAAATATCGCTTGCCAATCTAACCTCGCCAATTCAGTCCTCATACCCTCAAAGTTGCCCTTATTTAAGTTCTGGACCATGGTCTCTGAATTAACTGTTTCCTTCTCCATCCTAATGTAGAACTCCAACATACAATGGTCACTCTTCCCCAAGGGGCCTCGCACCACAAGATTGTTGATTAGTCCTTCCTCATTACACAACACCCAGTCCAGGATGGCCTCCCCTCTAGTTGGTTCCTCTTTGGAATTCACTGCCGAAAGAGGGCTGTGGAGGCTCAGTCGTTGAGTTTATTCAAGATAGAGATCGATAGATTTTTAAATATTAAGGCAATCAAAGGATATGGGGATAGTGCTGGAAAGTGGAGATGAATTGGAAGATCAGCCATCATCTTATAGAATGGTGGAGCAGGCTTGAATTTCCAAATGGCCTACTTCTGCTCCTATTTCTTATGATCTTATGTTCTCTCCCACCAGTGCCGCCCCCGCACCCCCACCCCCCACCACTCCCTGTACAGCTGAGCCACCCACATAGACTTGGATCTGGCTGAAATCCCCAAAGGAACAATTGCCCTCACCAGTAATCACTGTAAGAGAGCGAGAAGCACTCACGGGATTCCTACACTACCTGCCTGGTCCTCCTTGTGTGTCTGGTCGTCACCCATTCCCTCACTGCCTGCAGACTCTTAAGCTGCAGGTTGACCACTTCCTGAAACGTGCTATCCATGTAGCTCTCAGCTAGTGAAATTGGTCACAGGAGACGTCAGCCAATGCTCAATCGCCGAAACGCAGAACTCCAGCTGCTGCAGCTGATGACACATCCTGCACAAGTGACTGTCCAGGACAGGAGACGCATCCTGGACATCCCACATGTAACAGGATGTGCATTCTATGGAACTGAAGTGCCCTGTCATGCCTCTATTTATGAGACCGATAACAAAACTTCTTATTTTAGCCCACTACCCTAACTTAGAGAGAAAAAAGACAAAGGTAAGGCTCACCAACCAATTACCTGCCTGTGACGCCACTTTCGAGTTTCTGCCTTTGCTTAGCTCAGCTCTCTCGCTCTCGAGTCCTCCTTTTATCTGTCTCCGATCTCGCTTAGCTCAGCTTTCTAGCTCTCGGGCCCTCTTTTTATTCGCCTCTGATCTTGCTTCTGCAATAACCTGGCCAAAAGCTTAGAGAAATGGTGTAAATGGCTGAAAGACTGGGACAATCGAAGTCAAATTTCATTGCTTCCAAGTTCGTATATACATTAAACGACAAACTTTTCACGCTCGTGCTTCGGGCATAGGCTGAGAGAGAATATTGTGAAATTGTGCGTCTCTGTTCCATGGTGCCTTGTAAGAAGCAGAGAAGTTATATTCAGATGCTTAAAGGCAGATATTGGCTGACAACGGGAAAAATGGTAGTGGGTACCTAAGGGTACGAAAATACATGTAGTTTTGTTAATAGAGCAGGCTAAAAACCAGAACGATAGTCGTAAGTTGTACTCTGATGGTTTGAAAGGGAACAAGGGCAGTTTATGTCCTATTCTTCTGGGCCCCCATATCCTACACGGCTGATGGAACGTGCTCCCTCTTACTGCCAGCTCTCAACAACATCCAAAAATGCACAGGTCTGTTCCTCCAATGCTCCCAAACCTCTGCCTCATTCCTGCTGGACCCTACGGTACCCCTTCTCGGGGCTTCTGACCACAATGTAAGATATTGAGACCCCCTCTCACTGCTCCCAAAACCTTCAAACACATTTCCAACTCTCCCTGATCCTTGAACTGCCACCATTGCTGCCAGACCCTGAGTGAAACCCAACGTCCATCTCACAGTGATCACAGTATGACAGGTCCTGCACCAATATTGCCAGATGCTGTCTAGTGTTTCTGGAATACTTGGGCTCTCTCTGAATGCTGTCAGACTCTGAGATCCTCAAAATACAACTAGACACCATCCTTATCATTTTAAAACCCTGATATTCCGAAAGCTCCCAGATTCCAGTCCTGCCTGAATGCCACTTAATCAGTTTCCATTCTAAAACTACAAAACTTCTATTAGACACCTGTTCTTAGAGAACGTTCGATTCAGTGAGCAACGCCACGGTGAGTCCGTTTCTGTTTAATGAAATAGATGTGGTGCCATTTCTCTGAAAGAAAGAAAGAAAGCACCATGCACTGGAGACAATAATTTGTATGATTAAAAATGGAACATTTTGTGTTTTGTATTCCTATGCTGTTACCATCTTCTGGTAAACACTCCAAGTGATGCTTTCAGAAGTTCCAGTTGCTAGAGTCAAATTCACATAAGACAACTTCTAAATAAAGGGACAGGCGCTGCACTGCCAGAACTGTGGACTAATTTTACACTCCCATCCCAAATTTGTTGCCCAAACTATCCAAATTCACCTCTTATTCTGCATTTATATTGCAATTGTAGCGACTTGGATGCTGCAGTTAAAATGCAAATGCAGCCAGAAATCAGAGTCAGGACTCAATGGTCCTTAATTTGTGGACAGCAGCAAAGTGAAGGCGTACGCTGCTGGCCCCAAAGTATATTTAGATCAAAGATCTGGCGATCCCTGTGTCCAGAACTTCGGGTCTTCCGAGCTTCAATTCAAATCAACCGAAGTTAATGGGGATCGCCTTGTGCTAACTGCTGTGAAGTCAAGAGGCTGTCGAAGCAGCCAATCAAAACGCAGCATTCTCACAGTCAGCGAACAAGGAAGTGAGTAAGCTCTTAAAATTCTAACTTTTAAAAAATGTTAACGACAGCAAAACAAAGATGGGAGCTCTCACATGGGGAAAAGGCAAACCTGAAATAAAGACGGACAAACTTTAAAAAACATTTAAAAAAATATTTTTTGAAAAATGTCTTTAACACTTTAATTTTTATTAAAATGGACAGATTTCACACTGCACAAAATTAAAATTAGGTTTCCAGGTCATTTGTTTAGCATTAATAATGCTGTCAAACCCTTAGTTATACTTAATCCCTTTACGTCTATCTTTTAGTGGGGAATTTAACTGCATACTACCTGCGGAACAGCCAAAGTTTTAGTCAGTTTCCCTGATTTTGCTGATTACACGGGTTGCCGACTCAATGGAGGGGGGGGGGGGTGAGGTGGGAGGGCACAGTGCAGCCAGTTTTCCAGCTGTGAATGACTGACCGCAACTTCGCCAAATCCCGAAGTTCCGGTCAGTTTCAAAGCGAAATGACGGCAAACGCTGCCAGTTCGCCGTCATCGAGACAGCAAATGCTTGGCCAGCAAATTCTTGGCCAAAGTTATAAATTCATCTTGTGCAGTAGCGGATAAACTGGCGACAGCACGACGGCTACCCGTTTTGCTCTCTGCCCGATTTCCCTTTGCATTTACTTCAATGGAATAATAATCGGGTGGACTGCAAAACGGAATGTCGATTCACTATCGCCCATTTTGCGCAGCGGCACAAGACTAATTTATACCCCAATACGTCACTGGGGTAGATTTTGAGATTCTCCAATAAGGAAAATCGTACAGGGTGTATAATAGGTGGGCGATATACCACCGCCCATTCTGCACCCCCACTGAGGTTGAATTTAACTCCCTCATTTGCTGACTTCAATGTCCATCACCAAGAGTGGCTCGGTAACATTACTACTGACCGATCTGACTGAGTTCTGAAGGACATAACTGCCAGTCTGGGCCTGCGACTTGTGGTGAGAGAAGCAGCAGGAGGGAAAAACCTACTTGACCACATCCTCACCAATCTACCTGTCGCAGATGCATCTATCCATAACAGTATTGGTAGCACTGACCACCACACAGTCATTGTGGAGATGAAGTCCCATCTTCACACTGAGGGCACCCTCCATAATGTTGTGTGGCACTACCACCGTGCAAAATGGAATAGATTCAAGAACAGATCTAGCAGCTCAAAACTGGGCATCCATGAGGAGCTGTGGGCCACCATCAGCAGCAGAATTGTATTCCACCACAATCTGTAACCTCATGGTCTGGCATATCACTCACTCTACCATTACCATCAAGCCCGGGGACCAACCCTGGTTCAATAAGGAGTGTAGAAGAGCATGTCAGGAGCAGCACCAGGTGTACCTAAAAATGAGGTGCCAACCTGGGGAAGCTGCAACACAGGACGACATGCATGCAAAAAAGCAGAAGCAACATGCTATAGACAGGGCTGAGCGATCCCACAATCAATGGATCAGATCAAAGATCCACAGTTCTGCCACGTCCAGTCGTGAATGGTGGTGAAACATTAAAAATCTAAAGGGTGGAGGAGGCTCCATAAATATCGCCATCCTCAATGATGGTGGGGCCCAGCACGTAAGTGGAAAAGACAAGGCTGAAGCGTTTGCCAGAAGTGCCGAGTGGATGATCCATATCGGCCTCCTCCTGAGTGCCCCAACATCACAGAAGGTAGTCTTCAGCCGATTCGATTCACTCCACGTGACATCAAGAAACGGCTGAGCGCACTGGATACAGCAAAGTATATGGGCGCTGACAACATCCCGGCTATTGTGCTGAAGACTTGTGCTCCAGAACTAGCCGCACATCTAGCCAAGCTGTTCCATTACAACTACAACACTGGCATCTTTCCGACAATGTGGAAAACTGCCCAGGTATGTCCTCTCCATAAAAAGCAGGACAAATCCAATCCGACAAATTACCACCCCATCAGTCTACTCTCAATTATCAGCAAACTGATGGAAGGTGGCATCGAGAGTGCTATCAAGTGACACTTACTCACCAATAAACTGCTCACTGATGTCCACTTTTGGTTCCGCCAAGACCACTCGGCTCCCTACCTCATTACAGTCTTGGTCCAAACATGGACAAAGGAGTAGAATTCCAGAGGAGAAGTGAGAGTGATTGCCCTTGACATCAAGGCACCATTTGACTGAGTGTTATTTCAAGGAGCCCTAGTAAAACTGAAGTCAATGGGAATTGGGCGGGGGTAGGGAATCTCTCCACTGGCTGGAGTCATACCTAGCACAAAGGAAGATGGTTGTGCAGATTGAAGGTCAATCAACACAGCCCCAGGACATCGCTGCAGGATTTCCTCAGGGCAGTGTCCTAGGCCCAACCATCTTCAGCTGCTTCGTTATTGAACTTCCCTCCAAGATAAGGTCGGAAATCGCGATGTTTGCTGATGACTGCACAGTGTTCAGTGCCATTCACAAATCCTTACATAATGAAGCAGTCCATGCCTGCAGGCAACAAGACCTGGACGACGATCAGGCTTGGGCTGTTAAGTGACAGGTAATATTCACGCCACAGAAGTGCCAGGCAATTACTATATCCAACAAGCGAAAGTCTAACCACCGCCCCTTGACATTCAATGCCATTACCATCGCCGAATCCCCTACCATCAACATCCTGGGGTTTCAACATTGACCAGAAAATTAACTGGACCAGCCACATAAATACTGTGGCAACAAGAGCAGGTCAGAGGCTAGGTATTCTGCGGCGACTGTCTCACCTCCTGCCTCCCCAAAGCCTTCCCACCATCTACAAGGCACAAGTAAGGAGTGTGATGGAATACTCTCCAGTTGCCTGGATGTGTGTAGCTCCAATAAAACTCCAGAAGCTCGAATTAATCCAGGACCAAGAAGCCCGCTTGATTGGTAACCCATCTACCACCTTAAACATTCTCTCCCTCCACCACTGGCGTATTGTTGCTGCATTGTGTACCATCTACAAGATGCACTGCAGCAACTCACCAAGGCTTCTTCGGCAGCACCTCCCAAACCCGCGACCTCTTCCACCAAGAAGGACAGGTGTAGGCTTCGTAAAATCCCCCCAGAAACTCGAACAGAACCCTAAGTGAAGTGATTTTTAAAGATTACAAGAAGAAAACCCTGAGGAAAATGACTTTTCGAATCTTACTGTTGGGAAAGACACCTTTCACAGACACACAGGCTGCAGAGGGGCGTGGCCAGGCAGTGTAGTAAGCTGTCTGCAGTGTTTACACTGTCTTTCCTATCAAGGAGGAAAAGACAAAGCCAAAAGCCTCACAATACAAAAGACAATATGAATAATCCAAGACCTCTTTTGAAATCAATAAAACATTTAGTACTTCATCAAAAACCAATCAACCAGGTATCCACAGGATAGATTTAAAAGCCCACCAATAGAACTAGGGCAATAGGGTTGAGATTTGGCGCGTAGATAAGGCTGTGTTAAATCTCAAAACGATCAGGACATGTTTAACACTGAGCTAAAGCCATCGGAACTGGCAAACCCGCCATAACTAGACAATGGACGAACCAAGGCTCATGTGCAACCTAAAGGAAACCGTTTTAATAAGTGCTTTTTGGGCGCGACAAAGACAATATAATTGAAAGCCTGTCCCAAAACTCTTTCTCTTTTGGACTCGCTGACAACGCCAGCACAGCTCTCCCCCTACTCCAGCAAAACCACTACAAGCCACGAGGAGGAAGGCCAACAAATAGATCATCACACAAGAATAAACTAGAGCGACTGCCTCAGTGACCATCGGACACCTCGCAGCAACAAGGGCCTTAAGAAATCTTTTAATCAAAAGACTGGTGTGGGAGAAATGAGTTTTGCTTCCTGGGACACTGGCACCAGTACTGGGACAGGAGAGTGCTGTTCCATTGGGACGGACTTCACTTGGCCAGTGCGGGGACTGGAGTCCTGGCGAATCGAATAACTAGTGCTGTAGAGAGGGCTTTAAGCTAATTAGTAGGGGGGAGGTTTCAAGAGAGCAAAAAATAAAAATTTCAGCGGAGAAGGCAATAGAGCAAAGTAGCAGTGGGGTAATTAAAAACCAGAGCGTGTCAGGAAGGGACAGAACATATAAAGATAAGGGTAAAGTAGTAAAGGGGGTAAAAGCAGGAGTAAATTGTCACAAAACATATTTAAAAGTTCTTTATCTGAATGCACGCAGCATTAGTAACAAAATAGACGAGTTGACGGTACAAATAACTACGTATGGGTATGATCTTGTGGCCATTACAGAAACATGGCTGCAGGGTGACAACGACTGGGAATTAAATATGCCAGGGTATTTAAAAGTCAGGAAGGACAGGCAGGAAGGAAGAGGAGGTGGGGTGGCTATGTTAATAAAGGAAGGAATCACTGTATTACAGAGAAATGATATTGGGTTAAAGGATCAGGATAATGAAACAGTTTTGGTGGAGATATGGAACAATATGGGGAAAAACACTAGTGGGAGTAGTATATAGGCCTCCTAATAGTTGCAACTCTGCTGGAAGAAGTATCAATCAGGAAAAAGTTGGGGCACGTAATCAGGGAACAGCTATAATTATGGGCGATTTTAACTGGACAAATCAAATTGGGCAGGGTAGCCTTGAGGAAGAGATTATTGAGTGTATTAGGAATGGATTTATTGAGCAGTATGTAACTGATCATACAAGGGGGCAAGCAACCTTGGACCTGGTCCTGTGTAATGAGTCAGGATTAAATAATAATGTCCGAGTTAAGGATTGTGGAAGTGCAGGTATTGTCTCGGACAAAATGGCTTCCTTGAATTTAGACTCCATAAAATGGCCGACTCTGACTTGTGTGGAAAAGGGAAAAATCCATTGTTATGTTCTTTTCTGAAAATAACTTTAAAGTTCTAGACTATGCTGTCAGCAAAAGTCTGCCTGCACAAAAGAAAACAGGCTTAAATTGAGATAACCAAGGGCTAGTAACGTAAACAAACCAGGCGCCTTGGCCTTGGTGAGAGAAGTAAAATAGATAGACTCCATTTTATAGAGATTAGCTAGTCTCATTGTAAGGCATTTCTTATGAGTTTTTCTTAATTTTTAATTTAGCTTACCTTAAACAACATGTCATGTGATATTATAATGTATAAGAATACGCCATTTTCTGTGATTCGGCAGTCTGTCATCATAGCTAATTGGGCTATGGTTGCAGTCTCCTTGCAAGTAAAATATAATAAAAAGCCTTCTTTGACGATATTGTCTACAAGAGTCTTTAATCGGAAGTCAAACTTCGACAGTTTCTTGGAGTTTCCACCGAGATCGCTTGCTATCTTTCGGTAAGTCACGGACAAGGCATCATGAATTTCTAGTGACAAATCCTATGGCCACAGTGATTTTTTATCACAAAAAAAAAGGGATTTCTCATTAGATCCTGAATGGTGTGGGTCTGTTTCTTCCGACAGGTACACTGCGATTGTTAAGACTTTTGTTTAGATTTGAGTTGAATCTAGTAGCTTTTGATTTAGACAAATTGGGAAAAACAAAAGGGAAGGAAATTTTAAAAAAAAACTGTCGGGCAAAGAAGGTAAGGGAAAAAGTCGACAGGGTTGTATCCCGGACTGATTAAAACTGCAGTCTCAAGGGTGGGTCCCTTGCCCTTGAGCAGCGAAAGCTGCAGTATAAAAGGTACCAGGAAATAAAACTGCAGTATCAAGGGTGGGGCCCTTGAGCCGTGAAAAGATAACTGAGAATTGACTATTGAGAATCTCACAGCAGATTATAGAGTATAAGTTAAATGTTAAGGACTCAGTTTGTAATGAAGAACAATGCAAAACTGAGAATTGACTATTTGTTTAGTTTAAAGTATAAGGTTAAATGTTTAATTATTTGATTTGTTTGCCTATTTGGGCTTTTTTGCATTACTTATAATTGTCTTGATTGTTGTTAGTTCTTGTTATCGTCTTGTAATATAATTGGATGGTCAGAAATAATCGTAAGGGGGTAAAGGGTAAAACTTGCGATTTAGAAGAAGAAGAGTGCCTAGTATAATTAAAACTTTACTAAGAATAGAAGAATTACATGTCTAGAGGACTGTCTCGCAAATAGAGACCCACAAAGAAGAGTTAAAAAGTCAGTAAATTGGTCAGCCTTTTCAGACTGGAAAAAGGCAGCAGAAAGGCGTAAGGACCGTAGTATACAAGCCAGTAGATCTGACATTAAAAATGAGAGAAAAGACCCCGTGAGTAAATTGGCTAAACAAAATGAAGTTAGACAAATAGGGACCAAAAGAATAAAGTTTCCCTCTTAATGGAGCAAGCAGCTTCCGCAACACCGATGGACCAGATTTGAAATCTGAAACTCAAAGCAAAAAAAAGAAGGGTTTTGGAAAGCCAGGAAAAGCTGCTGAGAAAAGTTTTACCGGCATGGAAGTTATTAATGTCTGTGCCGAGATAAAAGCTAATATACAAGATTTGTTGAGTGAAAGGAATCTTAAAAGGAATACTGGGATCTCAGTTGTGTGAAAGTGTGAATGAAAAGTGTAAAAGATTCCTGATTGTGTGAATGTTTAAGTTTGTTAAGTTACAGTATTATTTTGTCCCTGAGAAAAAAATCTGCCTAAAAAAGGTGTCTGTCATTTTGTTTATGTTTTAGCTCCACCCACTCTTTTGTACAGAGAGCTAAAAGCTGTTTTTAACTCTTTGAAGACTTGTCTTGAATGATACTCAAGTGTGTTGTTTTAAGTTTGTTAATTGTTTTACAAAAGAGGTATAAGCTTCAGCCTTGAAGTCACAGTTGCCAATGTGCCTGGAAAGAAAATTAATTTGAATGTTTACAAGGCATGGTAATTGTTTCTTTGTTAAATGTGACTATGGTTTCTTTTCCAACTGACACTGGTTAGTTTTAAAAAAAAATTGATCTGGATTGAATTGGAATTATTGAGGTTAATTAACCTATTAAAAACCAGACTTTCATTGTGCACGGTAAAATTCTGGTTGGTGTAAATTTGTGTAGACCGCATTGAATAAGATATTTAATGGCCTGAAACCAGATTTTGAAATATTTACAGTCTTGGATACAGAACGGGTTCTGGTCCATACCATTGGCAGAGGAATCACAAGGAATTTCGCCTTTACTGTCAGGGATAGACAGGAATTTTATATCAGACTTTGCAGGGAAAGCATTGTGCCAGAGAAAAAAAAACTAATTTGAATTACAATTTAAGTTAAGCTGGTGTGTAATAACTGAGAAGAACAACAAAAAAAAGTTTCTTTAACAAAAGATTAAGTTTCAGTCTGAGATTTAACCTTGGAGTCGCGATTGCTATGGTGAAATCTTCCAAAGCAATTTGATTTGATTTGCTTAAATGTGAAAAACTAATTTATAGTTATAGTATTTTGGAAAGACATCTGAAGAAAGGACAATAAGAAATATGATGTAATTTACTAGTTCTGCAAGCATGTGCTATTTTGTTTTGTTTTATCTGTTCTGTTCGTGTTTAGTTAAAGTGTGAAAACACAACTGCTTTTTTGGATCGGGAAAGTTTTTTTTTTAATTTACGTGAAGTGACGCAATTGCGTGCGCCTGATAATGTTTCGCTCCACCTTCTTAAAAAACCTGCAAAGGAGTAAACCCTTTCCACTGACAGCTGATTAAGTTAATCGAGCAACAACTTTAGTATGAAATTTAAAGATATTGGACATTATTAAATATAAGTTTCTTAATTTTAAGTTAATATGTCCCCACAGTGACAGAAGGAAAATTATGATTTGATAAATTAACCCCTTGGGCTCTAAGTAGAGTCACAATGGATTCTCTTCTTTCTTTTGATATATGGAAGTCACTTTGTAAACTAATTGCAGCACTTCTGTCTCTAATGTTAAAACACTGTATAAGCCACCTAGCCTAGAAATCATTTGTTTCTGAAATTGGAAATGGAAGATAAATTGATCGAAATGAAATTGAACATTGACAAAACCTATCAGTTCAACAATAGTGCTGTTTGGATTTTGGGATAATTTTGTAATAACAAAATAGACTCAGGCACTATATATATATTGGGTTACTTTTGGGAAAATAAAAGATCCTCTAAAATAATGATAAATAAAAAAGTGTTAGTAACTTGGACCTCGTGAGAATGTTTGATCTATGCTTTCAATCTTAAGTATTGTACTGGACAGTAAAGTTACTCCAGGGCTCATGAATGAGATATGAATGGTAATTAATGGGATGTGTAAGATAGAAACAGGAGAAATTACACTGCTGAATGGGAATTAAAAAAGAAAACTTGTTAGTGAAAGTCAGGAAAGTGCAGTTAAGAATAGTAAATTGATAGCTTTCTCTTGGAGACATTTGTGTCTCTGCCGATAATGAACTTTTAAGAAAACTGAATTTGATAGCCTGGCCACTATCCAGGATATCGGGACCATGCAGAGGAAGATGAACAAAGACAATCTTTTGATAAGATGCCTGGGAGCCCGAGAGGGGCACATGTGGCATGATATTGAGATACCGGTATGCGTGTGCAAATGTGATTTGTTACGTATGAAGCAATTACCATCTGGAAATGTATGTTGAATTTGCACTGAAGAACGGGTCTCAGACATGCTCAGTTACTTGACAACAGCAAAACATGAAATGGTTAATGTGGCTCAGGAGAGTGAAACAACTTTTAAAGCATTGACACATACTCCATCGAGAAACTATCTAATTAATGAAACAATCAGAATAGAGTTAAACACACTGGTACCTGTTAGAAGGATTGAAATTGAAGTTGAAGTGGAGAGTTACATGGAATCTGGATTGGGACAATTGAGGGCTAAGGAGAAATCATGTTTAACAAGAATTATCCACAAGATGGATACGAGTAAAAGAGAGATCTGGAGAATCTTTTAAGTCCATGATTTGTTGATTAGATGTTAAACTGTAATGTTGCTTGAAATTGTAAGACTGAATTTAACTGTGACTATAATAATTGTGTTTTGTAGGTAACAGAGCGTGGGAAAAAACCAGTGCGAATCCAGTGTGAGGTGGTTTTGGTGTTGCCTCCTGTGTCACTACTACCGCAACTACCATGCTTTACGGGTCTAACAGGACCTGTCCCGTTAACCAACACATTTTACATAATATCGAAACCTATGCTCAAGTGAAACTGACAGTAAATGAAGTATTTAAGTATGAGCTGCACAATTATGTGGCATAATTCGGATACGACATTCCCCTGTTGTCTAAGGTTATCAGTGAGCTCATGATGCGACTGAACTCCTCCCTAAAGCATTTTTATGTTCTGAAGGAAGACAACTCGATAATAGATATTGAAATTGACAGCATGGGGGATAACTCACACTGGTGTGATAATTGGGCTTAATATATCAGCACACACTTAGATTTGTATTATTTCACACGCTCTGGTAGTTCTCCAACTTGTAATGATAGTGTATTTGATATATGTAACCTATGTAGTAAGATACACAAGTCAATTGGGTACTCATGCCCATGACTAACCAGCACCAACAAATTGAGCACACCGAAAGAGAAGATCCGAAGCAATGTAGAGGAGACCCCAGGCGGGGTAACATCAGGAAAGATAGAAGAAACAGAGGATATTTAAAAACTAACCAGGCGGGGCAGAATTGGAACACCGGAATGGACTATTAGAAGGGAGAAATCTTCAAGACTCCCTACTAACTAATGCCCAAGTTGAGAGAGAGCAATAAGAACTAGCTAGATTAGTCAAGAGCCGATTGTGAGAAGTCAATAAGGGTTATTTCCTTCTCAAAGAAGGGAATTGTAAGAAATAGCTGTTAGATTCAAAGATGGGTTTTAATTCTTAGAACAGAAACTGACAACATGCAGCCAGGAAAAGATAGCAGAAATGGCAGCAAGGTCGAATATCAAGCATCAAAAGACAAATAGAAGTGATAAGAGTAAAATAAACTGCAAAACAACACAGGGTGGGGTGGTAATAGACAGAGAAAAAAGGAAAAAAAAATTTAAACTTTTGAAGGACTTACACAATGGTAATCATAGATATGTTGTCAAGATGGGTTGAAGCTTTTCCATGTAAAAAGAATGATGCTGTAACAGTTGCAAAGTGTTTGTTAAAAGAAATCATACCAAGGTTTGGAATACCTATGCAACTTTCATGCAACAATGGATCACATTTTACTGGAATGATCATAAAGGAACTATGTAAGGCTTTGCAGATTAATCAGCATTTCCACTGCAGTTATCATCCGCAATCTGCGGGATTAGTAGAAAGATATAACGGAAAGCTGAAGAATAAACTTTCTAAACTTTGCAATGAAACTGGACTAAAATGGGTTGAACTGTTACCCTTAGCATTGATGGTAATGCGAGCAGCAACTAACAGGACAAGTGGACTGTCGCCACATGAGATTGTTATGGGACGACCCCAAAGGCTGCCATTCTCAGCACCCTTTACGGTTAAACAAATGGACATTCATAAAATGGATGAAAGTATGCTAAACTATTGCATTGCATTAACTAGATGTATTTCCAGCTTTCACCAACAGGTAAAGGAAGCTCAAACGGAACCGGCCGAAGGAAAATGCCATAGCTTGGAACAAGGAGATGACGTCTACGTAAAGGTCTATAAGAGGAAGAACGGTCTGCAGCCACGCTTTGAAGGGCCAGATCAAGTACTCTTGACAACAAATAAAGCTGTAAAGGTCAAGGAAAGATCTACTTGGATCCACGCATCCCATTGCAAGAAAGTATCAGATAAGGACAGTTGAATTTGAATTTGAAAAGACTTAAACAATGAAGCTGTTATTTACGTTTTACCTACTAATCGGACTGATATGTATAGCCTGCCAAGGGAGAGGAAAAGAACCCCGAAAGAAACGAGAATTACATATGAACACCTTTTTGTATATGTCATATAAATATGCGAAAAAAGTGGGATAAACGCCTGTTGGGTATGTAGCCATATTACTACCCATGTGAAAAGAGGAATACCTCTGCGACCGATACCCTTGAACCTCACAGATATGGCAGAATGGATAATTAATAAAAATCATACAAAACAGAAAGATACCACCCTATCCACCTTCGGGAAAGAATGGGAACAAAAGTGGTCTAGCCTAAGAAACGAGTTTAAGGGGGGAGGATATTCGTTAGAAAATTTTAAGGGATGGTACAAGCCGACGTATGATTATACGAAAGAACCTCCTTTTCTAGCCCTTACCAATATATCGGGAAAGGGCCGACCAATCGGGGATATATGCTGGGAACGCGATCTAGGACAGACTAAAGGGAACAGAGTTAATATGGGGAAAAGTCGTTGCATACAAAAGTTTATTACGTACAAGGAAGGAAGTTCCATGGAAAGCTGGTGGTTCAATACTACCAGTTTTATGAATTTGACTAATAACAGACCATGGAATGGGACTAAACGATTGAATACTGACAATCAGATGGGTTTTACCGTTTTCCGCACCAACGTGAACCCTGATCAACCGGGACAGATAGTGACAGTCTATAACGGGACGTACTTCATATGCGGTCACAGAGCATACCCTTGGCTACCAGAGAATTGGGCAGGATCATGCTATTTGGGGTATGTAGTACCATACATACACCACATAAAGGAATTGAAAGACCACCATAAGCATAGCTGTAAGAAAAGAGAACTCCCCACATGGAAGACATTAGTTGGAGCTATGTTTCCCTCTGCTGGAATAGCATTTACTTCCCAAGAAATACTGTTACTGTCAGCATTAATTGAGGGAGTAGCTAATGACACGGTTAAATCACTGAGGGAGGTAAGCACTGAAATGGTAGCCCTGAGAACCGTCGCCCTACAAAATAGAATGGCACTAGATTAACTAGTAGCTGCACAGGGAGGTACACGTGCCATGATCAGAGCAGAATGCTGCACATATATCCCAGATAGCTCTGAAAATATAACCAACTTAGCGGACCATATTCAGAAACAGGTTGCCCTGCTCCATCAATCCAGGACCAAAGGCGGCTGGGCTGATTGGATATTAGGGGGATGGTTGGGATCAATGGGACAAGTATTATTGCATGGATTAGTAGTAATAATAGCCGCAATTGTATGTATTATTTTGGTTGTCACAATGATTAAGTGTTGTTGTAATAGGTTAGGCAAGGTAGTCATACCTGAAGTAAGTATAATGATACAGAAAGAAATAAATGACGAAGAAGAAAAATATGGTCCCTTCGGGCAGGAACTGAGGCGATTGAATAAAATACAATTTTGAGGATTAGACAACCTAGACAAAATATACATATAGATATATATACATTTTTGCATGCTCCCCACTTTCGGTAAACATATTCTTCCACCCACATGGGATCTGCAGGCTAGGGAAAGAGAGAGGACTCCTTTCAACTGCCGGTGACGTCGACCTTGTATACCACTTGGTCCGCACTCTGGAGGCTCACGTAGAAGCACTTGTGCTTAGGCGAACCCCACAGGTCAGGCATAAACTGTGTGGGTCATGAATCAGCTGTAGTTCCTTTGGAGAACCCCACATGTTAGGTATAAACTGTGTGGGTCATGAATCAGTCCTCCTCTATAAGCTGCAGTTCCCTAGGAGAACCCCACAGGTTAGGCATAAACTGTGTGGGCCATGACTTAGAACTCCTCTATGAGCTGCTGTACCCTATCTCCTTAGAGGGTGTATAGCGACACATGAACTGCAGGCTAGTAAAAGCTGCAGGAAAAGTTAGAGAACAGCAGACTAATGAACCACAAAAGTATGCCACAGTCACCAAAACACAACTAAAACCCCTACAAGAACATACGCCCAAACACCGAGAACAGACAGAGAAGAAGGACGATCTTAAATAAGGTCAACCATCAATACAGGTATAATCCCGAGGATGGTTAAAACAGAAAAGAAGTTGGCATCCCTGGCCAAAATCCAAATTTGGTACAGGAACCGACAAGAAAGACCGAAAGAGTTAAATTGAGCTATTTTGTCCAAGAAGGACAAAAAAGGAGGGAATGTGGAAGTGCAGTTTTCGTCTCGGACAAAATGGCTTCCTTGAATTTAGACTCCATAAAATGGCCGACTCTGACTTGTGTGGAAAAGGGAAAAATCCATTGTTATGTTCTTTTCTGAAAATAACATTAAAGTTCTAGACTATGCTGTCAGCAAAAGTCTGGCTGCACAAAAGAAAACAGGCTTAAATTGAGATAACCAAGGGCTACTAAAGTAAACAAACCAGGCGCCTTGGCCTTGGTGAGAGAAGTAAAATAGATAGACTCCATTTTATAGAGATTAGCTAGTCTCATTGTAAGGCATTTCTTATGTGTTTTTCTTAATTTTTAATTTAGCTTACCTTAAACAACATGTCATGTTATATTATAATGTATAAGAATACGACATTTTCTGTGATTCGGCAGTCTGTCATCATAGCTAATTGGGCTATGGTCGCAGTCTCCTTGCAAGTAAAATATAATGGCCCAGAAATTGATCTCGCTCTGTTCCCGCGGGGGTAAGCCTTCCCCGCGATGTCTCACCTCGCTTGCGCTTTTTCAGATCCAGCTCGCACGAACTTGATGTTCTGGACAGCTGCTGTGCTGGGCTTGCGTATCCCACCGGCGCAGTGAATTCGTGCGAGCTGTGGGATCACGTGACTCAGTTAGAGCCAATGGCAGCACACCATCTTCCATTCATAAGTTTCACAGACCTGCTGTGAAATCTATGAATCTTACACCCCCCCAAAATGACAGCTAAACCTCAATTAAATTTAAAAAAAAAACCATCACATTAATAAAATAAGTATAGTTAATTAAATTAACCATTTTAAATAAAAAATTAAATTTTTGAAAAAATTTAAAATCTTTTAAAAAGTTATAAAAATAAACTTACCTGTCTTTAAAGTCCCTAAAAAAGATATACCTGTTAAAAAAAATTCAAAAAAATACTTAATTCACTACTTACCTTCTTAAAAGTGGGTCTTACTCCTCCTTTTTACATTTCCAAAATCTTCAGTACTTACCTGCGTGTCCAAAGCATGAAGTGCACAGCGTGCGCGCAGCCTGTAGCGCGCACGCTATGCACCGAGGACCCGCCCCCTTTTCAGAAGAGCAATTGCCGGTTTTCAGCGCATGCGCAGGGCATGCAGAAAACCGGCAATTGGAGTGGGAATACGCTAGAGTACGCAGTGCGTACTCTCGCGTCCCGGGATCAATTTTCGGCCCAGTAAAAAGCCTTCTTTGACGATATTGTCTACAAGAGTCTTTAATCGGAAGTCAAACTTCGACAGGATCCCCTTGGAATGAGTGACCATAACATGGTTGAATTCCATATCCAATTAGATGTTGAGAAGGTTGGTTCTCAAACAAGCGTACTGAGCTTGAATAAAGGAGACTCTGATGGTATGAGAGCGGAATTGATTAAAGTGGACTGGGAAAATAGATTAAAGGGTAAGACGGTACATGAGCAGTGGTGTTCATTTAAGGAGTTATTTTACAACTTTCAAAAAATATATGTTCCACTGAGGAAAAAAGGGTGTAAAAGAAATGACAGCCATCCGTGGCTAAGTAAAGAAATTAAGGAAAATATCCAACTAAAAACAAGGACATATAAGGTAGCCAAACTTACTGGGAGGATAGAAGATTGGGAAGTCTTCAAAAGACAGCAAAAAGTAACTAAAGGATTGATTAAGAAAGGGAATATAGATTATGAAAATAAATTAGCAAAAAATATAAAAACAGATAGCAAGAGTTTCTATAGTTATATCAAAAGAAAAAGGGTGGTTAAGGCAAACGTAGGTCCCTTAGAGGATGAGACCGGGGAATTAATGGTGGGAAACATGGAGATGGCAAAAATGCTGAACAAATATTTTGTTTCAGTCTTTACGGTAGAGGACACTAAGAATATCGCAGCACTGGACAAACAGGGGTCTCTAGGGGGGTAGGAGCTAAATACGATTTAAATCACTAAGGAATTGGTACTCAGTAAAATAATGGGACTCAAGGCGGATAAATCCCCTGGACCTGATGGCTTACATCCTAGGGTCTTGAGGGAAGTGGCAGTAGGGATTGTGGATGCTTTGGTAATAATTTTCCAAAATTCCCTGGACTCAGCAAAGGTCCCGGCAGATTGGAAAACTGCTAATGTAACACCCTTATTTAAAAAGGGAAGTAGGCAGAAGGCTGGAAATTTCAGACCAGTTAGCCTAACATCTGTGGTGGGTAAAATTTTCGAGTCTATTATTAAGGAGACAATAACGGAACATTTAGATAAACATAATTTAATAGGACAAAGTCAGCATGGCTTTATGAAGGGGAAGTCATGTCTGACAAATTTGCTTGAGTTCTTTGAGGACATAACGTACAGGGTAGATAAAGGGGAACCAATGGACGTAGTGTATTTAGACTTCCAGAAGGCATTCGACAAGGTGCCACATAAAAGATTATTGCTCAAGATAAAAAATCACTTGATTGGGGGGAATATTCTGGCATGGGTGGAGGATTGGTTATCTAACAGGAAGCAGAGAGTTGGGATAAATGGTTCATTCTCAGACAGGCAACCAGTAGCCAGTGGTGTTCCGCAGGGATCAGTGCTGGGTCCCCAACGCTTTACAATCTATATTAACGATTTGGAGGAGGGGACCGAGTGTAACATATCAAAATTTGCAGATGAAACAAATATGGGAGGGAAAGTAGAAAGTGAGGAAGACATAAAAAACCTACAAGGGGATATAGACAGGCTGCATGAGTGGGTGGAGATTTGGCAGATACAATACAATATTGGAAAATGTGAGGTTACGCACTTTGGCAGGAAAAATCAGAGAGCAAGTTATTATCTAAATGGCGAGAAACTGGAAAGTACTGCAGTACAAAGGGATCTGGGGGTCCTAGTGCAAGAAAATCAAAAAGTTAGTACGCAGGTGCAGCAGGTGATCAAGGAGGCCAACGGAATGTTGGCTTTTATTGCTAGGTGGATAGATTATAAAAACAGAGAGGTATTGCTGCAGTTATATAAGGTATTCATGAGACTGCACCTGGAATTCAGCATACAGTTTTGGTGTCCATACTTAAGAAAAGACATACTTGCTCTCGAGGCAGTACAAAGAAGGTTCACTCGGTTAATCTCCGGAATGAGGGGGTGGACATATGAGGAGAGGATGAGTAGATTGGGACTCTACTCATTGGAGTTCAGAAGAGTGAGAGGCGATCTTATTGAAACATATAAGATTGTGAAGGGGCTTGATCGGGTGGATGCGGTAAGGATGTTCCCAAGGATGGGTGTAACTAGAACTAGGGGGCATAATCTTAAAATAAGGGGCTGCTCTTTCAAAACTGAGATGAGGAGAAACTACTTCACTCAGAGGGTAGTAGGTCTGTGGAATTTGCTGCC
This sequence comes from Squalus acanthias, assembly GCA_030390025.1. NCBI lineage: Eukaryota > Metazoa > Chordata > Chondrichthyes > Squaliformes > Squalidae > Squalus > Squalus acanthias. The sequence goes on from CM059430.1 coordinate 67,988,083, forward strand.
CCAGGAAGCTGTGGAAGCTACATCATTAAATAAATTTAAAACAGAAATAGACAGTTCCCTACAAGTAAAGGGAATTAGCGGTTACGGGGAGCAGGCAGGAAATTGGACATGAGGCTGAGTTCGGATCGGTCGAGGCCCTGTGGGTGGCCTAGCGGGCCCGGGGGCTGAGTGGCCAGGTCCTGCTCCTACTTCTTGTGTTCTTTAGATTTGAGGTGAGGATCAGATCAGCCATACTCTTATTGAGTGGCGGAGCAGGCTCGAAGGGCCGATTGGCCTACTCCTGCTCTTATTTCTTATGTTCTTATGTTCTTATGACTCTAAAATCCTGCCAAGGATTCGTTGGTGAGCATTATCCTTGATCTCCTGAAACCAAAAACCTAGTTAGATAGTGGGATCTTTGGGAGGGATAAGGTTTTTGTTTGGTATATTTTCTTTCTCCCTCGCCTGTAACGTGTGCTCCCCAATCTATGTTTAAGTATTAAGTGTGTTTTAAGTTTGGTACATTTTTCTATTAATAAAGTCAAGATTCTTTCATCAGTTCCTGTTGTCTACTGCATTTTTGTTCACAACCCCTAAATAAGTCCGAAGCCTAGGATCCAGGGCCGTGGGAGCGAGTCGAACCGCTCACTGAGTCAGAAGGGGCAGGCTGAACCCATTACCAACCCCTACATAATGGCGACCACGGCAGGACTTTGGCGAAAGGGTTGTGAAGCAGTAAATGCTGGTTTTGAGGAGAGAACAAAAATGGAAGAGAGGATGTCATCCTATGTATATAAAAAAGTAAATATCAACAAGAAATGGGATCTCAGGCTGTTGCATGCTGAACGTCCAATGGACGCTGCAGCTGCATGGACTGAGAGCAGGGAATACAATAAGTCTGTGGAGAAAGCCATATGGTTGGTCTGCTCCCAGAAACAAATGCAACTTATGGGGAAGCGCATTCAGGCTCACACAGCAGAGCTAAAGGAAGAAAGCCAACTGTCCCGTGCCAGAGCTATAGCAGGGGACAGGTTGTTAGCAGAGCTCGGCACAAAAGATCAGGAACAGTCACAGATGCTGGAGGAACACTGTGCCAGTAAGCGATACCTCCAGTGTCAGGCTTCCGAGGCCAAAAGTAGTGAACTGGCATTGCGGGAAGAGAACACCCACCTTGCCAAGCAATTAAGGGAACTCACAGAGAAGTTAAACGATGTTCAGGCAGCTTACAGAGCAGCCAGTATAAGAGAGTTTGAGGTAGGGGACCACGGCCCCTGTCAGAAGCAGATTGAGAGTCTGAACCTTGGTCTGTCCAAGACAAAAGTCATGCTGTGCCTGATAAGCCCGGGTGCGGCCCAGGTAGACCTGGAGGAGCAAGGGGAGACTGTTCGACCACCACCTGTGCCGCCAAGGAGAAGTTTGGTTAGGCAGCAGGAGGGGCAGACAATCTGTGAGTCTGACAGGGAGTGCACACCAGCACCTGTGGCGCTTAGTTTTGACTCGGTCTGGCAGCAGGGAGAGGGGGGCAAACCGATGCAGGAGTAGTCGGAGCCAGGGACAATGTGCCCAGCACGACAGGAAACATTTGGCCCACCCATCCGTGGTGGAGGTCAGGGACCCCTTGAAAATCAATTCTTGGCTGCCCACGGTACACAACAGCTTACAGCTATGTTAAGCCACCTGAGTAAACTTACCCAAAAGGAAGACCCCTCAGTCCACTTCATGGAGGTGGAGCAGGCAGCAGGCATCAACGAATGTGATGATACCGAGATAGCAAATATGCTCCTGTTCTCATTAGATGGCAAACTATACCAGTACCTCTCTACTGAGAGCAAGAGAGGACAGAACGGGTAAGCTGCCGTCGGAGAGGAAGTTTTAGAGGCCCTGGGAATGAATGAGGGAAGTCCTTTCTCCCGGGTGTAGAAAACAGTGCAGCTCGCAGGGGAGACCCCACAGGTTTTCGCAGACAGGCTGTGGCCGGTTTACAGGGCTGCTTGTAATGGGGCTCTCGAAAGGGCTAACCTGAACAGGGACGAGCTGGCCCACTGGCTCCGTAGCCTTGTGGCAAACAGCTTGCCACGAGTCAAAGCCAAGGCTGAGCTTTGGTTTGACCCAAGAGATCCCCGATTCACCGAGGAGGCAGTCGTCAGGCAACTGACCCTAGCCTACCGGAACGGTAGGGGAGCTGAAGACACCCCACCGAAAGGGAAGGTGCATGAGATAAAGCCCAGTCAGGATAATAAGGAGTGGCACCAGGAAGGTGGTAAACCTTTCGACACGAAGAGTAGCTGCTTCGGGTGCGGGAAGACTGGGCACTGGAGAAAGGAGTGTAGGAATCCCTGGAAGGATAGCATAGAAAAAAGTCCCCAACTCCTGCCCCAAAAGTAGAGGCACCGACCTCTTCCCCCACACTGGACACAATAGTAGCGGCTATCAGAGTCCTGTTTGATGGCCCAGGGAAGGTGGCTACAACCACAGGCGCTCTAATCCCATCTGCCCCACCCAACCCAGAGGCATGACTAGACCTAGCAGAGCCGGTCTACCTGTGTCCCCTCGAGTATGATGCCTGGAAGAGACCGCATGTTAAGATGGAGTTAGAAAAGGTAGAAGGGACCTATCTGTTAGATACAGGAGCTTCGAGCACCCTCATTTATTCAGATAACCCAGCCACTTCACCTCTGTCTAACGGGGTCCCGTAGAGCTTAGTGGGATTCACAGGTAACGAGCAGGCTGGCTCATTCTCCATCCCGCAGTCCATTCATTTGGGAACGCTCCACACCAAGTGGACCTGTGTCCTAATGAAATGGGAGCAAGAAGGGAAAGGGATCCTGGGTCCGACTATATCACAGGCCACAGGATTTTAGTGGATTTAAGGAACCACTGTCTTTGGGTGGCATGTAACCTAAAGGGAAGTGAGGTAGCAGTCATCCCGGAGGCACAAGGCAAGGGGACCTTGTGCACAGTAAAACCAAAGGAGGGTTACGACCTCGAACTCATGGTCAGTAACACTCCAATGGAGTACCATGCATTTGTGCAGGAAAACCTCGCAGCATTTGCCACTCACAAGCACGACTGTGGGAGGGTAACCGGGGTCGAGGTTAGTGTGATTGGGGACCCCATGAACCGCCAACAAAAGCAGTATAAGTTCCCCAGGGAAGCTGAGACAGACTTGGAAACGGCTTTGACTTCTTTAGTCAAGCAGGGGGTATTGAGACCTATAGTTACCCAAGTGAACTCCCCACTGTGGCCGGTTAGAAAACCAGACAACTCCTGGAGGGCCACAGTAGACTATCGAGCACTCAACCGAAACATCCCCGCGTGTGCCCCCACGGTTGCAGCCGTAGCCGACCTAATTGGGAGTATCCCAGCATCTGCGACCACCTTTACAGTGCTGGATATTTCCAACGGGTTCTGGTCCATCCCTCTAAGGAGAGAGGATCAGTACAAGTTCGCCTTTACATTTAAAGGCCAACAGTACACATGGAACTGTTTGCCCCAGGGCTTCCACAACAGCCCAATTTTTTTTCACCAATGTATGGCGAATTGCTTGAAGGGCTTCAGCAGGCCCCATCAGCTGGTCCAGTATGTGGACGGGTTACTCCTCTTTACCGATGAGGGAGAGGAACATGGTCCCCTTCTGGCAGAACTGCTGGAACTGCTCAGGCAAGAGGGCTTTAAAGCAAACCCCAAGAAGGCACAGATTGGTCAGCGGGAAGTCAAATTCCTGGGTCTGGCTGTGCGAGCAGGGGAGAGGGCCATTGACAAAGCTAGAAGGGATGCAGTTCAGGAGTTACCAGCCCCCAACACAGTTACAGGAGTAAGGTCTTTTCTAGGGCTAACTGGGTACTGCAGAGATTTCATTGAGGATTACGCAGCCACAGCAGCCCCTCTGCTCCGACTCCTACACAAGGGAGTGGAGTGGGCTTGGGATGAGGGTTGCGAGGCTGCCTTTGTGAAACTCAAGAGAGATCGGCAGAACGCACCGGCTCTAGGGCCAATTGATGGAGGGGAAGAGTTTTTTCCTGGAGGTAGCAGCCAGACGTGACAGTCTGATTGCAGTGCTTCTCCAAGAGAGGCATGGCAAGCTGAGACCAGTGGTTTACTCCTCCAGAATACTCACTGATGTGGAGAGGAGCTACTCCAACTGTGAGAGGCACCTCCTAGCCACTCATTGGGCTGTGAAAACATCATTGATCTTCACAGGCACCTCTCCCATCACACTCCTCACTCACCACACGCCCACCCAGATGCTCTTGGATGGTAGAATTAATCTTGCTCGCTGGACCCTGCTTCTCTCACAAATGGATCTGAGGTTAAAAGGTCTCTGCGAGCCAAAGCTCGCAGCCAACATGATTTACTCAGGGCCAGTCCACCGGTGTTCCGTTGAAGGGGTATGGGAAGTCAACATAGGTTTGCGAGCTGGGATACATCCCACAGGCTGCGAAATCTATGTGGGCGTTTCAGGCACAGTATCAGCTGGCAAACGACTCACAGGGTGTGGGATTTATGACACACAGGCAGGCATTGCTCTGGCAATCAAGCTCCCCAGCACCATGAGCGCCCAGCAGGCTGAACTGTCTGCGATGGTGTATGTAGTCTTACACCCCGAGGAATTCCCTACCCCATACACGATTTGCTCGGACAGCATGTTCACATGCAATTCGTGTACAGAGTACCTGGCCATCTGGTCCCGTCGTGGATACACCTCCGCTGATGGGAGACCCCTGGCCATCAAGCCTCTGTTGGAGAAAATCATGCGGGCAGTAGGGGAGCAAGGTAGGGTCTGCATCCAAAAGGTGAAAGCCCATTCCAAGGAAGAGCCCCGCGCAGAGGGCAATCACCAAGCCGACATGCTGGCCAAAGAGGGCGCCAGTACAGGCACGTTGTGGCATCCATATGGATCAAACCCGATAGCAGCAATCAGAGGCAGAGGCGGGCCCCAAGGGAGTGCAGGGGTAGCATTGACCCGGACCTAAAGACGATCCACGCACAGGATCCCATCCTAAAAACTGTCCTGGAAACGCTGGCTAGAAGGGAAAACGTAGAGGGCCCATACGGCGCAGCAGACATCACCCACAAAGAAGGAATGCTGTTCAGGGGGGAACAATGGGTAGTGCCGCAGCAGCACCGAAGGGAATTCCTCCAACTGGCCCATGAGGGTCCAGGAGCGGGACATCCCGGGCCTGAGACCATCTGGCAGCGGGTGGAACAGGCAGAATGGTGGCCAGGACTGAGGGAGGATGCCCGCCAGTTCTGTGCAGGCTGTCTGGTGTGTGCTGCTAACAAACCTGACCCCCAGAAAAGGAAGGTAACTATGGGACACATCAGGAGGGTAGAGGGACCATGGCAGTCGATCCAGGTCGGCTATATCGGCCCCCTACCCACCGCTCAGGGAGGCTACAAATACTGCTTAGTCCTGGTGGATGTGTTCTCAAAGTGGGTGGAAGTTTTTCCATGTCGAACAGCTACCGCTTTGGGTACAGCCAGGATCCTGGTCAGGGAAGTGTTCTCACGATGGGGGCTCCCACAGTATGTGGAGTCAGACCAGTGGAGTCACTTTACTGGGCAGGTCATGCAAGAGACCCTCAGGGTACTCGGCATAGAAGGGAAATGGCACGTCGCCCACAACCCACAGTCATCAGGGATTGTGCAGCGTTTAAACCGTACCATCAAAGAAAGGCTGCGAAAGGAGATGGGAGACTCACCCAAAAAGTGGGTAGAAGCCCTACCGTTGGTCCTAATGGGGATCCGGGCCAGCCAGTCAAAAGGCACGGGGTATTCCAAACACCAGCTCATGACAGGCAGGATTATGCGGACCCCCACCCATGTGCCAGCCCCGGTGCTCACGGAAGGGCAGCTCAGGGAGGTGAACCGGGACAGTTTCGTCAGGAATCTGTTAGATCACCTTAAACAGGTCCACTGGCAGGCTGCGAGTAACATGCGAAAGCAGCATCGGGGTAACCGATTGCTGCTGGAACCCCGCAAGCACCACGAGTGGGAGGTTGGAGATCAGGTCATGGTGAGATTTTTTGCCCGGGTAGGGAGTTTCGAACCATTGTACATGGGGGCCTACAACATTGTAGACAAGGCAAGCCCCATGGTCTATGCCATAAAGATGCCCCGCCGTACAAAGTGGTTTCACATCAACCAATGCAAACTGTTTAAAACTAAAAGGGAACAGCCGGCAAAGGTGGACTGCCCCCAAGTTAGAAATCCTCAGCCAGCAGCAGCTGTGGCAGACGCACAAGCTGCAGCGGGAGGAACAGTGTGTTGTTTCACAGGAGAGAACACTCCACCGATTATGTGGGACTCAAGCACACCCCCAGTGGCCAGAGCCCTAAGAAGGTCTCCCCGCACACCACAGCCAAGGCCACTGTGGCCACAGGTGTATCTGTTTCGAGGGTTCCACCCAAAGAGGGTTGCAACCCGAAAAAGAGCGCCCAAGAACAGGGAGCGTTCTAAAGTTGGGGATTTCCAGCCTACAGCCTCCAACAGTGAGGGTTTCACAGGAGAGGTAGTACTGGGAGAAGAGAGAGAGAAGGGTCCCCCGCCTGCAGCCTCAGGGTGGGAGGAGCCCACAGATATGAACGAGGGCGCTGCAGCCACACCAAAGGGGGTAGTGTGCTGCAGCACAAGACGCAGCTGGGATGTTAAGATACACCCAGCGGTTTTGAGGAATTCCTTCTGGGTCCGGCGGTACAGGCCGCACTACACCCAGGTGTACAAGCCATCCAGAGGCCACATAAGGCAGAGACTAAACAGGATTGAACCTGGCTGTCCGGAGACGGGCGGCAAATGTACAGAATTTTCGGTTTTAAGTAATTGCAGTTTTGGTAGTTATGGGTTATCATTAGTTTAGTTGTTTGTAGAGTTTTTAAGTTTAAGGGCTTGATTAATTATCCAGCCAGAGAACCTTTCTGGGACATGGATATATGTTTTGTGTGTGCCCCTACAGAAAGGAATTCGGAATGACAAGGTTTCTGCTCCTGCTCGCCCTGGTAGGGGTGAGCATTAGTGACCGAGGTGACGTAGAGGACACCCACATCTATGGGTGCTCAGGAGTGAGAGCACCAGGCGTCACCGCAGGGGGTGGCGAGCGCGGAGTGGAGGAGCTCGCCATCTACTTCCACGAGGGAAGGTGGCCAGGGTGGCTGGGGTCCAACTCTACTAAATACTCCAACCAGCCCGGGTTCACGTACGGGGAGGCCTCCCTCCCAATGCACCAGAATATAGATCGTTGCCGCAAGGGTCAGTGTCACCGAGGGGAAGCGTGTGTGCCTTTCCTGTAAGGGACGAATTCCCCTGAATAGTTGCTGGTGGCTCAGGAAGCTGAGCAGGGATGCAGGGGACCATACCGCCGACTGGGAAAGATTAGGGAACGACACCCACCGGACAATCCCAGGGACCCAAGGAGGAGTAGTGTGTGTTGGAATAAGTGGTGGGAGTCGGAACAGGGAGTCTATGTTTGCATGTGGGGATCAGAGGAAGCCTGCCCCACAGGGGTATCCATCATCTTCTCCAGCCAATGGCAAGATGCCGGGAAGGGGATAGGGTTGGATTCTAGCCTGCATGGGTGCGTGGTCCCACACATCCCGGTCCCAGTTAATGCCACTGAATTCGTGGCACACACCCGAAAGCCCCTACCCACGACCCAGGCACCGAAAACCCTGGAAGAAAAGTGCCCTACCACCACCGAGGGACCAGGGAATGGGTTAGTCCTAGTATCAACCGAAAAGGTACTATACCAGGGGGTACACTATGCAGTAGCTTCAGTAATATTAAACCTTACCGAGGTATACTTACCTGAGTGGTGTCCTAAGGCGACGGAGCAGCTGTACCAGGCCCTGCTAAAGGAAATGTTTAGGAAATTTTACGAATTTGATTTTGCCAATATAGACAAAGTAGAGCTATACAGAATATACCCTGAGAACCCTATGGGCACGGGTAGACAAAGAAGGGGAGCCTGGAATGATGTTTTCACTGCCTGTAGTACAGGGTCCTCTGTAATAAATAGCCTGGATGACATGGAATTACAGACACAGATAAATGGTTTAAAAACCCAGTTAAGAAAGATCCTGAAGGATGGGTACACAGTGGTAGGCTCAGAGTTACATGAGGACCAAGCTATGACGGTTCATTTAAAGGGAATTATTGCAGAATTGGAAAGGCATGCCAAAACAGTAAATGCACTCATACGGGAGGATAGGAATGCATCGGATCAGGCTGCACAGAATGAGGTGTGTGTGCTGTACGGGGCATGGTTGCTGGGAGAGGGCCATAGCAACCTGGAATATTTGAAGCAAGGTTTAGTCCCCTCCTGGATCAGCAACAAGCACCTCGCAGCCCTCCACCCGTTTAGTATTTCGCTGAGCCCATGACAATTTCGTCTAGCCTCTGAAGCCTATCCTGTCCCAATAGATTGTTGGAGTTCCAATCACACTATCATGGGGATAGTAGTGAGAATGCCGGTCATGAGTGGGACAGCCCGACCCGTACGGTATACAGGGTGGAGAACATTGGAGTCATTCAAGGGGGTGCACACATCCGTTTTACAGCGGTCCCACCTTATGTCATAAAGTGGGAGCACGCCATGACAAGTACTGACCTCTCCGGGTGCCGGAGCCGTGGTTCACACATAATACTGTGTCCCCAGTACTTGAACGCCTATTCTAAACCACAGTGCGGGTTTAAAGCTGCTGGCGCACGACCTATTAACGACACCATGGAGGTGATGGCACACGACCATGTTTCCCCACAGGTAGCATATATAGGGGGTGGGACATATTGTGTCACCACAGGTGCGTCCCACTACCAGCATGGACACTTCTGGTGTCCGGTAAGTGACAGCAGTTTCTGCTTTAAACCCGAGGCAGTAGTTCAAGTGGCCCAGGAACGGATTGTCCCCATTCCTGAACCCACCACTGTTCACCTAACTGTAACAGAAAACATCACCAACCTGCAAAAGTATGTGACTTACTTTGGATATAAAATTCCTCCTCTACCCGAACATCTTACCATCCTACTGAAAGCTGTAGAGATTTCACAAAAATATTTCTACACCCTGGAACAGAAAACAGTTGAAATAGGGGCAGAGATTTTGGATATAGTAGTTCCAACCTGGTGGGATATTTTCGAGAATATAGAGGTGCCTTCCTGGATCAGGATGGCTTCCCATCTTTTGGTGGTCTGCCAGCTCGTGATAGTTCTCTACCTGCTGTGTACAAAGTGCATGGAAGGGACGGGAAGCTCCGTTCCAGACACGAAGGGACTTGGGAAGTGCATCAAAATAAAGGCTATGGCCAGGGATGGAACGAACCTTGAATTTTGTCTTTTAATAAAATTTTTGTATGGGTGTTGTGTCATTTTTATGATGTGTATGATGTGTTTTTCCAAGCTGTGCAGGGGTGTCGGACCCTCTCCGTGCTTGGATGTGAAATAAAGATTGATTCTTACCTGTATGTACCTGCAACACCACTTTTAAAAGGGGAATGTGTGTTTGGGTTTTCAGTTTAGGTAATACAGGGGAAGGTTGGTTTACGGGGATCAGAAATTTTACTCCCCTGTTATTGATACTAATTCAGTTTTAGTATCAAAGTGTGAGATGTAGGCTTCGCAAAATCCCCCAGAAACTCGAACAGAACCCTAAGTGAAGAGATTTTTACTAATCAAAAGAAGAAAACCCTGAGGAAAATGACTTTTCGAATCTTTTTGTTGGGAAAGACACCTTTCACAGACACACAGGCTGCAGAGGGGCGTGGCCAGGCAGTGTTGTAAGCTGTCTGCAGTGTTGACACTGCCTTTCCTATCAAGGAGGAACAGACAAAACCATAGCCTCACGACACAAAAGACAATATGAATAATCCAAGACCTCTTTTGAAATCAATAAAACATGTAGTACTTCATCAAAAACCAATCAACCAGGTATCCACAGGACAGATTTAAAAACCCGCCAATAGACCTAGGACAATAGGGTTGCGATTTGTCGCGTAGATAAGGCTGTGTTAAATCGGAAAACGATCAGGACATGTTTAACACTGAGCTAAAGCCATCGGAACTGGCAAACCCGCCATAATTAGACAATGGACTATACAAGGCTCATTTGCAACCTAAAGGAAACCATTTTAGTAAAGGGTTTTTGGGCGCGAAAAAGACAATATAATTGAAAGCCTGTCCCAAAACTCTTTCTCTATTGGACTCGCTGACAACGCCGGCACAGCTCTCACCCTGCTCCAGCAAAACCACTACAAGCCACGAGGAGGAAGGCCAACAAACGGACCATCACACAAGAAGAAACCAGAGCTACTGCCTCAGTGACCACCGGACATCTCACAGCAACAAGGGCCTTACAAAATCTTTTAATCAAAAGACTCTAAAATCCTGCCAAGGATTCGTTGGGGAGCATTATCCCAGATCTCCTGAAACCAAAAACGTAGCTAGATAGTGGGATCTTTGGGAGGGATAAGGTTTTTGTTTGGTATATTGTCTTTATCACACGCCTGTGCTGTGTGCTCCCCAATCTGTGTTTAAATATTAAGTGCGTTTCAAGTTCGTTACCTTTTTCTTTTAATAAAGTAAAAATTCTTTCATCAGAACCTGTTGTCTGCTGCATTTTTGTTCACAACCCCTAAATAAGTCCAAAGTCTAGGAACCAGGGGCTTGGGAGCGAGTCGAACCGCTCACTGAGTCAGAAGGCGCAGGCTGACCCCATTATCACCCCCTACACAAGGGCAGAAGACGCATGGGAACAGCACCACCTCCAAGTTCCCCTCCAAGTCACACACAATCCTGACTTAGAAGTATATTGCCAATCCTTTATCGGCGCTGTTTCAAAATCCTGGAACTCCCTACCTAACAGCACTGTGGGAGTACCTTCACCACACCGACTGCGGCGATTCAAGAAGGCGGCTCACCACCACCATTTCAAGGGCAATTAGGGATGGGCAATAAATGCTGGCCTTGCGAGCGCCGCCCACATCCCATGAACGAATTAAAAAAATATATAATTCGTATATGATTTTGGACCTATAAATGCGTCCGCTAGACTGAAAGCGAACTCTGAACTGATTGCCTCGTATTCCCGTTGTCGCGTTTGAATGCGCAGTTTTACTTTGAATTTAAACGTGCTAAGCTGAACAGAATAGTTTCCCTCACTCTCTGGGTTGGATGACTGTAGCCATTTTCAAGAAAGCTCATACTTGCAACACCAAATGTTCCGCTGTGACACAGTCCGAAAAAAAGCAGCAACTTTTCAGGAACTCATTACCTGTAATTATGTTATATTTTACATTCGATTTCCACATCTAATAATAATCATAGAATCGTGGAATCATAGACTCTTAAGAACAGAAGGAGGCCATTCGGCCGGGTTTGCCTGTGCCGGCCCTTTGAAAGAGCTGTCCAATTTACTCCCGCACCCCAGCTTTTTCCTCATAACCCTGCAAATTAGTCTTCTTCAACTACATCTCCAATTGCCTTTTGAAAGTTAACATGGAATCTGCTTGCAACAGTCTTTCCGGTAGTGTATTCCAGATCTTAACAAACCTCTGTATGAAAACAGTTCCCCTAATTTACCCTCTAGTTCTTTTGCCAATTATTTTAAGTCTGTGACCTTTGGTTACCGGCCAACTGTTTCCAAATTGGAGAATATATAATTGGGGTAAGGATTAATTTAATAACCCGATACCGGAATAATAAACAATTAAGATATAGCAGGGTGAAATGCCTGTATGATCGACTTATCACGTAGTCTGATGAAATGTAAGGAAATAGCGAAGGTTTTGGCCGTGTGGTTTTTGCAGTACTTAAACATGTTCGGAAATAGTGACACGAGCGAATCACGTTCTCCAGCTAAATGAAGAATGTGGCACATCAATTCACTCTACACAGCAGCAGTTCAAGTATTTAAATTTAGCTCTGTTCTTTACAAAAGCCTGTGATAGCGCCGCATAACCGTAATGGTCACATTCAACCGCAACTAAACGCCATATTTGCCCTGTAACATTTCTTAACATCTAGAAAGTACAATGGCTTCGCCTGAAGACGCTATATCAGCTCCATTCTTTATATATATCGACATTGTACAAAATCTAGATCAAACAGCAGGTGTGTACTTCTAAATACTGGCGCTTTATTTTTTTCTCCTACACTTCTACTACAGTGAAATTGGTCAGATCCCTTTGTAGGATAGAGTCAACCTGTAGGATTTAGTAAACATTATTAAGATTCTATAACCATTTTTATATAAATATAATATCTGAAATGATATGTTAAAATCCTAAAAATCCTGTATAAAATGGCGAATGGCTGAGACCAAAGCATGATGGCAAAATTAAGCCAACGTTATGTTAACTGCAAAAATAGTGCTGAGGTAGTGTAGATTTCTGTTATGTTAAAAACAGAAACCAGAGGACAAAACATTAATTAAGTCTCAAAGTAAGATACAGGGCTGGATTTTGAATGACCCATGGAGTCGGGTTTGGAGGCTGGTGGGGGGTTAAATTTGCGGGGTCGGGGGTTCCGACCCCACCCCGACTCCGTCCCGCCTCCAAGAGGCGGGAGAGGCCATTAAAGCCCTTAACAAGCCATAAATTGGCTCTGTAATGTCATTTTGAAACGTTTGAGCTAGTTTAACCCTTTCCGACGTGAAGTATGCCTGATGTGAAACACTCCAGTGAAACCTTGCGGGAGCAAAAGTGGATAGCTGACTATCAGCTGCAGGTCCACTATTACAGCGGAGATGTGATGAAGGTAGTAGTAGTATTAGGTCTGAAAGTCGCCTCTGATGCTGCTTCATTGAATGTCTTCAGAGACTGCATGGCCTTTGCTGTGAGAGGACTTGGATGCAAAAAATAAACTCTCTCTCTCTCTCTCTCCATTTTTCATTCAGATCCACTCACATCAGAAGCCAAGCAGGTCCTCTCTCACCAACATCCAGATAGTATCTGAGACCAGGCAGTCAGCAATGATGACATCATCAGAGGCGACTTTCAGACTGAAACCGCTAATTAGTGCATGGGTTCCCACATGCTGGAACTCAATTGCCCAATTAAGTGAACATTGCATAATTCAGCCACATTAATCTGAAGTCATGGGGGGGTGGGGGGCGGGGGAACACGAAATGCGGATGACACGACCCCAACCCGAATCCAAGACAAAATCCAGCCCAGAGGATTTTCAATACCTAACATCTCTTATCGCTGGAGTTTCAGACCATTCTAGATAATGGGCTATGGGAAAGGCAAATGATGTAAAAGTTCTCATACTCAAAGCTCACAGCAGAAAAGGGGAGGGAATCATAGACCGTACTTGTGAAGGTCAGAATGGTGAAATAGCTGAAGCAGCTGCAAATTGCTATGTATTTTGAAGGGAAAAAAGGTATAAAGGAACAGCTATTGAACACTGAAAGCAGCGTGAAACCAGAGGATGAGAAGCTTCAGTCAACAGAACACAGCAAGAGTTAAAGAGACTGCACCACAGTCACTCGGAAGGAATGCTGGGGTTCAATGAACAAACTATGACTATCTTCTTGTTAAGTGTTACTTCTTTGTACTGGATGTTTAATGCTTAATAAACCTGTTATACTCATACACAATATACCTGTACCCAGAGTAGTTTGTGTAGTCACAAACAAATTATTATGAAGAGCTTTTAAAAGCTACAAATTGGCGCCCAACGTGGGGCCTGACTATTAACTGAAACCAGGCCTATTGTGCATAAGGCAGGCGCTTGGATATTTGCTTGGATTTTTCTATGGTTTTCTATGAAAGCCCTTGTGGAAAGTTAGGTTATCTAACAGATAGTGTCTCCTTAACGTACAGCAGAATGTCGAGTGAGAATTATTTTGTAGAATTTAAAACGTAGTTAATGATGAAGTGCAGGGATGCACAGTTACAGACGTTACTAGTAGAATGTCTAACAAAGGATACGAGAGTATCCTTTGAGGACGTTTTTGTTTTCATTGAGAAACAAGTTAAGGAGAAGAAATGGAAGTCAGATAGGGCAGTGCAGCTAATGGCCTATGCGGCATTGTATTGTGTAGAGAAAGATAAAGAGACCCCCGTAGAGATGGAAAATAATGAATCCAAGTTAGATAAATTAGAAAAAGACAAGCCATGGCTGATAGAAGAGAATCTAACGTTAACAGAGATACCAAAAACGTTAACGGGCGAGAAGACAACCTTGGAAAAAGAGGTTGTAGAGTTAAAAAGTAAAAATGAAGTTCTTCAGTGCCTGGTCGGTGCTTCGACAGCAATAATACAACAACAGATTATTAATGCAGTTCACGCCGGCGCTGCAATGGAGAACCTTGAGGAGGCTAGGTGTCAGGCAGCCTCCTTAACAAAAGACAATGACCGCCTTACCAGACAATTAAATGATTCAGGAGGAGCCCGAAGAGAGGCTATTCAGTACCCGCAAAGAGTGTCGGACCACAGGCAGTGTCATATTACTATACAACAGTTGGAAAACCAGCTGTGTAAACAATGGGCTGCAATAGCGGCAGTCACGGAAGTAGACCCCCCGCGAGTTATGATAAACAATGCCAAGGGTTCATAGGAGAACTATAGCCTCCCTTACAAAATCCTTCCCAAATGTCCCCCGTTTCGTATGCCATCATCGATCTGGCTGAGAGGCCCCCAGCCTAAGCTGATAACAAAATCATAAAAACCTCAGTGGACGAACCTGCACCCTTTAAAGCCCCAGTTAATGTTCTGACTCGCACCCAGGTGACTCGTAACGCGCCACCAGCTGTTGACGGTGACCAGGCAAAAGCAGGAGCACAACCAGCGACAGCCCACCCAGGAATGCTATGGGCGGGTACGTATGAACAATCCCAGCCCCTGAACTATGCAGAACTATAGGCATGTGTCCAGCAATTCGGACCAGTTCATCCACGAACATGCCCCATAGAGCTAAGGCAACATATAGTGGGGTTCCGGAATTACCATCCTAATCTTCAGGACAGTGACATGAAAAATATTATACTTGTCTGCCTTAACCCCAGAACTACTGACCAGTCTGCCCTTCATGGCCTTTATTGTAGGGCACCTCCTGAATAACTTAATCACAACTACACAAACAGCTCTGGGCTTGGACACTATTGATCTGGTTCAGATATTAAACCAGTCTCAACAAGGGCCTCATGAGACCCCTGCTGCATTCGGGGATCGGTTGTACACTGTTTATAAGATGATGCAGGCACGCCCCAATGATAATGTCTTAAACGGAAGAATGAGGCAGCATTCAAGAAAATATACTTGAAGAATATTCAGGCCTCACTGCGAGCAGCCTTAGGGCACACTGTCAGCCACAACTCGCAATGGACAGATCTTTTAAGAGATGCTAACGCTGCATGGGCCTACGCTAAAACTCAGATTCAGGTACCAACAGCAGAGTCGCCAGTGCATGTAGTTGAGGGATACCAGGCCTCCCCATCATCACCACCCCGTAAGCAACCCTTGATATATTATGATGTGGAGATGCCGGCGTTGGACTGGGGTGGACAAAAATGAGAAGTCGCACAACACCAGGTTATAGTCCAACAGATTTATTTAATTTTACAAGCTTTCGGAGCAGTTCGCTCCTTCGTCAATAAATCTGTTGGACTATAACCTGGTGTTGTGCGACTTCTCATTTTTGATATATTATAACTGCGGAAAGGTGGGACACTTTGCAAAGGATTGCCGAGGTCCTAGACAGACAGACTCTGGATGTGGGAGGAATAATAATAATTACTCGCGATATGATACGTCCCATTCACCCGATCCAATGGAAAGTAAAATAGATGCCCTAGGCTCATGTATGGAGAAAAAGTCATGTATTATGCAAACTTTTGCATCGACCCAGATGCCGGGGTGCCCCGCGGCTCCAACTATGAGTTCGTCATTCCCACCACCACCAATGTTCCAGCAACCCAACGGCCCATTATGACGGGATCCGGCCCCATCGGCCTGGTCTGAACTGGGGTTCACACGAGATGGCCATGGTCGATAGGAAGTCTCAGCTTTGCTACCTGGGGGCCGACAGCAGACTATGCTAATAGACACCGGTTCATCTGTTACAATCCTGCATTCCCCAGACCCGGAAAGCCAGCTTGAAATAGGCAAAAATAGCTTTGTAAAAACAGGAGTCACCGGCGCACAGGCACCAGCATACCCAGGAGAGGAAGTTATTATTTCCCTTGAGGCCTTCCCCATAAAAATCACTGAAACGTTATATATGTCTATGAACAGCGAAATGGGAATGCTTGGCAATGACACCCTACAGGGAACGACAGACATTATAGATTACAATCAGAACTGTTTTAGGGTTGCGTCTAAACTGGGAGATATAGGGCAAATTTCAGACCCCCACTCGATGTTTGCTATAAAGAAGCCTGAGCAGATAGCACTGCTGACACATTCCCTACCTCCGTCTGAGGGAGAATTATATCCTCCCTGACCACCTCCTCCTACAGCAGCCCCCATAGCCTATGTCAGCAGTGACATGGAAAAAAAACCGCTGGACGGTTCCGCATATATTGAGCAACCAGTTGGTGTCCTAACTAGAACTCAAGTAACCCGTAAGTTGCTGAGACGCCGATTAAAAAAAAGAAAAAAAGAGAGAGAATCCTAAAGTTTTACCGACATGGAAGTTATTAACATCTGTGCCGAGACAAATAAAACACAAGATCGCTGAGTTAAGGAACCTTAAAAAAAAATTCTGGAATTTCAGTTTGTGTGAAAGTATGGGTTAAAGTGTGAAAGTTTTCCTGACTATAAACGTTTAAGAAGTTACAGTATTCCTTTTGTCAGAAAAGTTTGTCTTTAGAAGAATGTCTGTTGTGTGTGTTTCAGCTCCACCAACTTCTCTGTGTTAAACAAATCATTAAAAATCTTTAGTCTTGTCTTGGATTTTGGGAGTTTAAGAATGTGTGAATAAGAATGTGCACCCAGAATTAAAAAAGAAACTTTGAACTACAATTTAAGTTAAGCTGATGTGTAAAAACTGTGGAGAATAACAAAAAATTTGTTTAACAAAAGTTTAAGGGTCAGTCTACAATTTAACCTTGGAGTCACAGTTACTATGGTGAAATTTCCAAGGCAGTTTGATTTGATTTGTTTAAATGTGAAAAACTATTTTTTCTCCAGTTGTATTCAATGTTTTTACAGTCATTTGGAAAGACATCTGAAGAAAGGACAATAAGAAATATGACATAATTTACTGTTTTCTGCAAGCATGTGCTATTTTGTTTTGTTTTATCTGTTCTGTTCGTGTTTAGTTAAAGTGTGAAAACACAACCGTCTTTTTCGATCGGGGAAGATTTTATAAATTTACGTGAAGTGACACAATTGCGTGCACCTGACAATGTTTCGCTCCGCCGTCTTAAAGCCTGCAAACGAGTTAACCCTTTCCACTGACAGCTGTTTAAGTTCACCAAGCAACAACTTTAGTATTGCTGAATGAAATTTTAAGATATTGGACATTATTAAATTTAAGTTTCTTACTTTTAAGTAAATATTTCCCCACAGTGACAGAAGGAAAATTATGATTTGATAAATTAACTCCTTGGGCTCTTAAGCAGAGTCACAATGGATTCTCTTTCTTTTGTTATATGAAAGTTACCTTGTAAACTGATTGCAGCACTTTTGTCTCTAATGTTAAAACACTGTCTAAGCCACCTAGCCAGGAAATCACTTGTTTCTGAAATTGGAATTGATAAGATAAATTGGACAGAAATTAAATTGAACATTGACAAAACCTATCAGTTCAACAGTACTGCTGATTGGATTTTGGGATAGTTTTTAAATGACAAAATGGACTCAGGCACTATATATTTGGTTACTTTTGGGAAAATAAAAGATCCTCGAAAATAATGATAAAGAAAAAGTGATAATAACTTGAACTAAGTGAGAACATTTTAGCTATGTTTTCAATCTTAAATATTGCACTGGACAGTAAAGTTCCACCAGGGCTCATGAATGAGATATGAATGGTAATTAATGGAATGTGTAAAATGGAGAGAGGAAGTGATTGAGGGTGTAAGATAGAAACAGGAGAATTACACTACTGATTGGGAATTTTCAAAACTTTCCAGTGAAAGTCAGTAAAGTGTAGCTAAGAATAGTAAATTGATAACTTTCTCTTGGAGACATTTATGTCCCTGCCTACAATGAACCTTTTAAGAAAACTGAATTTTATAGTCTGGCCACTAACCAAGACATCGGGAAACTGCAGAGGAAGATGAGCAAAGATTTCCAGACGACTACAATCTTTTGACAAGATACCTGAAAGCCCGAGAATGGTTTGTATTGGAGGACACGTGTGGCACGATATTGAGATACTGATATGAGTGTGCAAATGTGATTTGTGACATATGAAGCAATTACCATCCGCAAATGCGTGGTGAATCTGCACTGAAGAACGGCTCTCAGACATACTCAGTTACTTGACAACAGCAAGACATGAAATGGCTAATGTGGCTAAGGAGAGGGTGAGAACTTTTGAAGCATTGACACATACTCCACCGAGAAACTATCTAATTAGTGAAACAGTCAGAATAGAGTTAAACACACTGGTACCTGTTATAGGGATGGAAATTGAAGTTGAAGAATTTGGATTGGGACAATTGAGGGCTAAGGAGAAATCATGTTCAGCAAGAATTATCAACAAGATGGATACGAGTGAAAGAGATCTGCAGAATCTTTTAAGTTCATGATTTGTTGATTAGATGTTAAACTGTAATGTCACGTGAATTGATTGTAAGACTTAATTATAACTTGTAACTGTAATAGTTATGTTTTGCAGATAACAGAGCGTGGGAAAACCCATACCACTATGAGATGTTTTTGATGGTGCCTCCTGTGTCACTACTACTGCAACTGCCATGCTTTGCGGGTCTAACAGGACCTGTCCCATCAACCATCAACGTTTTACTCAATATCAAAACCTATGCTCAAGTGAAACTGACAGTAAATGAGATACTCAAGTATGAGCTGCAAAATTATGTGGCACAATTCGGGTAATACATTCCCCTGTTGTCTGAGGGCTTCAGTGAGCGGTGATGCGACTGAACTCCTCCCTGAAGCATTTTTATGTCGTCAAACAAGACAATTCGAGAATAGATATTGAAATTGATAGCATAAGGGACAGCTCACACTGATGGGATATTAGGCTTAATACATCAGCAAGAATTCTCCAACTTGTAATGATAGTGTATTTGATATATGTAACCCATGTAGTAAGCCATTGAACTATGAAAGACCAGAAGTTTGATTAAGATCTACCCAGTTAAACACAAATGCCACAAGGTAGGGAGACAAAAAATGTTAGGACTAATAATACAACATAGGGACTGACATGGAAATTTCTCCTTGGATTAGGATAATTTCCCACGTACTGGTCATCTCCCAACTTGTAGTACTGATATGCTTACTAGTTTGCACCTGCCACCTGAAACACCTAATGTACAAAATTCGATCACGTTTAAACAAGATCAAAACCCAGAATATCTTCGAATTGCATAAACGTGGGAGAACAAACCCACATGTAAGATTATAGTTTTGAGGCGTCGACAAAATGCCTCACCCTCAAGGTAGGGATCTGTAGAATAGAGTGTACCTGTAGGATTTAGTAAACATTATTAAGATTCTATAACCATTTTTAAATAACTATAATATGTGAAATTGTATGTTAAAAACCTAAAAAGCCTGTATAAAATGGCGAACGGCTGAGATAAAAGCATGATGGTAAAATTATGTTAAATGCAAGAATAGTGCTGAGGTAGTGTAGATTTTCTGTTATATTACAAACAAGAAACCAGAGCACGAAACATTAATTAAGTCTCAAAGTAAGATAGAGGGTTTTCAATACCTAACATACCTAATCGCTGAAGTTTCAGACTAGTCTAGATAATGGGCTATGGGAAAGGCAAAAGATGTAAAAGTACTCATGTTCACAGCTCACTGCAGAAAAGGGGAGAGAATCATACATCGTACTTCTCAAGGTCAGAATGGTGAGATATCACAAGCAGCTGCAAATTGCTATGTATTATGAAGGAAAACAGTTATAAAGGAACACCTATTGAACACTGAAAGCAGCGCGATACCAGAGGTTGAGAAGCTTCAGTCAACAGAACACAGCAAGAGTTACAGAGATGCTGCCACAGTCACTTGGAACGAACGCTGGGGTTCAATGAACAAACTGCGACCATCTTCTTGTTAAGTATTACTTCTTTGTACTGGATGTTGAATGCTTAATAAACCTGTTTTACTTATACACAATATACCTGTACCCAGAGTGGTTTGTGTAGTCATGTAAAAATTACTATAAAGAGCTTTTAAAAGCTACACCTTCCACGAAATGTATCCATGTACTCCGACAATGTTACGCTGGTCATGTGGGATCCGGAAATGTAATTTCTGGCTAGTTAGTTAACACATATGCAGAATTTAGCTAGAGTGAAGAATTTGTATATTGAATTTCCACATAATTTTAATTATATAAAGAGGAATGCTGTCAATTAATGTTACCCCTTGTTACAGTGTGTTGCACCTTCGAACTGCAGGTGGGCGGCGATAATGGAGGAGATTTTGCATAATTCTCCATAGGAACATCATGGCCCAGGAATTAGTTCCCTGGCTTCCTGCGGGTGCAAGGATCCCGCGCACACCTACCTACCGCGCCTGCCGTTGACCTCTGGGCTCACGGGGACTTCAGCTCCTGGGCCTCCTGCAGCTGCCAGAGCGCAGTGCTTGTGTATCCCAGGGGCATAGTTAGTGCGATGCGTCCCCTGGGATCACGTGGGCCATGGAAATCCAATGGCAGCCGACCAACTTTCATTCATAGATTTGACAGGAAGACCTGTCAAATCTATCAATTGAAATCGGCCCCAAAACAACACCTAAACTTCAAATAAATTTAAAAAAAAAGCCATCACGTTTTTAAAATAAATATAAGTTAAATAAAGTAACTACTTTAAACAAAAATTTAAATTTCTGAAAAAATTAAAATACTTTCTAAAAGTGCTAAAAATAAACTTACCTTTCTTTAAAGTAACTAAAAAAGATAAACAAGTTGAAATTTTTTTTAATTGTAATTAATTAACCACTTACCTTGTTAAAAACGGGTCTTGCGCCTACTTTTTAAAAGCGCAGTTTCTTCAATACTTACCTTCCCGGAGAAACCTGACAAAAAACCGAAGTTCGCTGCGTGTATACAGCCTCTACCGCGCACGCGGTTCACCTCTCAACCCCTCCCTTCACGAGACCGGAAGTTCCGGTTTCCCACGCATGCGCAGTGCATGCAGGAAACTGACACTTCAGGATGCCTTACGGGTAAGTACACAGCGCGTACTCACCTGGCACATGACTCGCCCCCTAACCACCTCAGCAAAAGGACACAGGGCAGAAGACAGGTCCCTAACTGAAACTATAGTTAAAAAGCACAACAATGTGATGGATTGGACAACATTCTGATTTGTGGGGAAAGGATGAGGAAGTGGACGGGATGGATCCTGTTTACGATGCAGACAAGAGTGATTTATCTGGAACATAACTATGGAGGTACTTCCAGATAAGTCGTCTGTTCACAGGCTGCCTGTATTCAGCAGTTGAACATCAAAACAAGCGTTGAATGGAAGACAACAGTTATTGTGCAAGTATTTCCCTTTACAACATTATAGGAGTAAGGCACAGATTCTACTTTAAGAACGCATTGCCTATGACTCTCTTCATATAAACACACGCACACATATACACAAGTATTTATGTATTTATTAATTAAATAAGAAAACAATTGCAGAGCTACGGGGAAAGAGCAGTGGAGGGGGACTAATTGGACAACTGTTTCAAACAGCCGACAGAAGCTGCCTGACCTGCTCAGTATTTCCAGCATTTTCTGTTTTTATTTCATATTTCCAGCATCTGCAGTATTTGCTTTTATTTAAAATAAAATGTTGATTGCTCTACCATTTTCCCACATTTAATTTAAATATGTGCCAAATATTCCTCATAAGTTTTAAGGCACGTGCTTCCTTGTTTTAGTCCTTAAACAGTCCATATTTTTACAAAGCCTATCGTAAATCTCAGCAATATTGCTCTACACAATTGCTCCAAGCCCCTTTGTCCTCATTAGATGTGGACTATCACAGCAAGGAAAACAATGGACCCTATAGCGCCAGTCCATACTTTGGCAATCTTCTTCCTTCTGTGTTGCACTCCTCTCCCTACCCAAAGACAAGCATGGAATCCC